>VBSM01000361.1:16886254-16922098 GCA_008086735.1 Cheirogaleus medius
AAAAAAAAAAAAAGAGAGTGATGGCCAAGTGCCACAGTACATTAAAGGAATACCTTAAACCCACTCTGAGAAAAAGAACAAGACATTCTATCTTTCTCACAGAAATGAGTCCACAGTAGCCCTATTTACTGTTATAGAAGTAGAAGGAAAAACATTCTCAGTCTTTCCTAGATTGCTCTTTCTACCACAGGCTACTGCACTTGCTCCTTGTTCACATAAGCATTTTGTCCTAACACAGAAACAAAAAAACAGAGAAACAGAGAAGCTCATAGGTCTTTATTTTCACAAATCAGTCAGATCCCTTAGAGCCTTATTCATATGCTTTCCTGATCCTAAACTTTCTATTTTTCTTAAACCTGTTGACTAAGACATCTGTTGTAAAGGATTTAGCTATAGATTTGTCATTGTTTCTGAATATCATGTGTATTTTAATTCATGGATCCATTTATTTATTCATTCTTGGATCCTCATACACCAAGCTTTTGTGGCACGATATACACATTTTAACTACATATCAGAGTGTCTTCACTTGCCACTTCTTTTGATGTAGCATTGCTATACATCCTGTAACAATGTTATATCGCAAGCAGAAGAAAGCAGTAAACAGAACTAAGGGAAGGAAGGATCTGGCTGTCAGTGTAAATGTAAATAGCAACTGTTCCACTCAAACTGTTTTTAAAACTACCACGCGGTGAGAACTTTGCATAAAATAGGACAGATCTCAAGAATCAGGTTTTAGCACAAAACTCAAGAGGCATGCTGCCATCCTCCTGTTTGCACGGTTTCACTTCTCTCACTCCTGTGCAAACAGTAGAGGGAAATTTAAATATATATATATAAACTCTCTGTTAAAATGCTATTTAAATACCTATTTCTGCGTGAACAATAGCAATGTGCAGCTATATTAATATATATAACTTGTACAAAGATGGCACTACGGATGGTGTTATTGTATTAGTTTTAAGATACCTTTGAGTCCTAAGGTTCACGCGAGTTTATCCAGTGGTCAGGTAGTATAACATTATTTGATGGGTCAAGCTTTAAGATATTTTAACACTGAATTTGAAATTTCTAGAATATTCACCATCCCATATGGCATTACAGCATCCTCGTAAAAAAAAACAACAAAAAACAAAAAACCCTTTGTGTCATTTTTTTTGCCAAATATGCATACATTTTTTTGTCCTAATTGGTTAGGACAATAAGCTACTGATAATAAACAATTTAAACATACTACTTGTACATTTCAGCTTTATGCAAAGCTGTGATCCTCCATTAAAGTAGCACTACTCAGGCTAATTAATGTAGAGATTCTTTCTATTTAGTTATGTCATCTCTCTATTTAAAATGGAGGAAAAAACAATGATGTTTTCCACCACACAAATATAAAAATCTCAACTAAAGACCTGTGATTGCTCATTTGAAATGCGGGTGGGAAGGGGCATGATTGGCTGGTTCACAAAACATTATGTGCACTAATATGGTTACTTCATTGCAATAGTTTTTATATTGAATTAGTCTCTTTTGCCAGGGCCTAGAACAAGAAGTCTCATATTGTGGGAATGAAAGAAATGGTTACAGCATGAGTGAACAGATGAAAAAAAAGGAACGAAAAGATTACTGTCTGTTGGTAACAAATTAAAATTGAACATACTTGCATAAATGAAAGAGCCTAATTATGATGCTTAATTAATATTTGCACACATTGAAACTTCAAATCAGGATGTTAACTAGTGTCTCCATATAAGCGACAGAGGATCTTTCCATTGTCTAAATGTGCTTACCTGTCAAATAAATAAGGGCAAAAATCCCACCAGTTCTTATATAGTCATTAGGTATAAATCATACAGATAAACTATCATTAAAGAATTCTTAGGCTTATTCCTTCTTTTTTTTTTTTAGTATATATCAGGGAAAACTTTTGAGATAAAAGTTTTTAAAGGGAAAAACAAATATTGAACCTCAGCTAATGATATATATGCTGAAATGTTTAGGGAGATGTGTACTGTGGTTTAAAACTTACTCTGAAATGCATAAAAATATGAATTGATGATGTATAGAGGTATAAAAAGATGAATAGATATATGATAAAGCCAATTTAGTATAATATTAAGGATGGTCATATGGGTTTTCAGTATAAAATGTTTTCAACTTTGCTAAATGTTTGAAATTTTGCATAGTATGTTTGAAAAAAATTCTCAGGAATTGATTTACATTTTTTCTTAGCATTTTTAATTTTATAAAAGGTAATAATGATTTAAGGGGGAAATTACACTCAGGATTATATTTTTTTTAGCTCTATGCCATCCTAAAATGTCTTCCTGTTTTTATTTTTGTTAATTTTCTGTCATTTTTTGTAAATATGAATTCATCAATCTGAAAGACTAACATTTTTCTAGAAAAAATAATATCTTTACTTAGGATATATTACTTGATATTAACTAGTCTATTTTGTATATTTATAAACCTTCCTTCCTCCTCCTCTATACTATAATACTATTTTTATTTCTTTCTGGCATTAATTCATCAAATACTCTCTGTCTGAGTATAAAGCAGAATCAAATCAAATCCATCACTTCTTAGACTGTTACTTTGGCCAATCACCAAACAAGCTTTTTTTTTTTTTTTTTTTTTTTTAAACAGAGTCTCACTCTGTTGCCCAGGCTAGAGTGCGGTGGCATCAGCCTAGCTCACAGCAACCTCAAACTCCTGGGCTCAAGCAATCCTACTGCTTCAGCCTCCGTGTAGCTGGGACTACAGGCATGAGCCACCATGCCTGGCTAATTTTATATATATATTTTTTTAGTTCTCCAGCTAATTTCTTTCTATTTTTTTAGTAGAGACGAGGTCTCGCTCTTGCTCAGGCTGGTCTCGAACTCCTGAGCTCAAACAATCCAACCGCCTCGGCCTCCCAGAGTGCTAGGATTATAGGCGGGAGCCACCTCAAGCTTTATATGATTTTGGTCATCAAGCCCAACTCTTCTTTCTTCATGGCAAACGTTGATTAACTACGTGGCTGTTGGATCACCTCTCCATGATTGCCACCTTTTCCTCCTTTGAGCAAAACACTTTAACGCTCATTTGATACTTGTAATACAATATCTTATATTTAATGTCACCATAATATTAATAAACATGTATAGATTATAAATAATATTTATCTAGTTGCAATAAAAATTACAAAGTGCTATTACGGTATTTGGTTTGTTGTTCGTGTTGTTATTGGTGTTATTATTGCTGATTGTCATCTTCCTACAGACAGGGCAATCTTTGGTGCCCTTTTAAATTCTCCATTACTCCCACCTACCACTGTACCTTGAATAAAGTAGGTGCTTAGTACATATGCAGTGAAACTTGAATTTTTTTATTTTTTTATTTAATTATCACAATGGTGGCATACTCATTATAAAAAATAATCAAGCAAATATATTTTCTATAACAAACAAAGATTTAATGGCCAGGTAAGATTTGGCTTGATTGAGCTTTAAAAATACCATTGTTTCCCAGACTGATTTCTATTACTAAATCTTACTTTGCTAATAAGCCATTTTTACCCCATTTCTTAAAAATTTACTTGAGTTTAAGATTTTGTGAAAGAACAAAAGTTATTTATGATTTTATTGTACTTAAGCATTGTGTGTAATACTATAATGTATGTATTATAAATAGTGCTATAATGTACTACAGCCTTCCACAAGGCCTGATAATGCTTGTTCTATAATCATATAATACTGTGTTTAGCAACATAATATTATGAAATTGATATAATTCATTTATTTTGTTTTCTAAAGTTCTCCAACTTCTTTGAAAAGTTATTTGGACCTTTTGCCATGTATTTTAATAGGTCTCGTGGAAAAGACATCTAAATAGTTTCGATATACTGAGAATAGGTTGTAAGTTGAGCAGCAAAAAAATGACATTTCCATTTAACTTTTTCCCTTGGGAATCAAATGTAAAATCTTAGAAGTCAATCTGGTATAGTGGCCAGAGCCCTGAGGGTAGTCAAAACTTCTGGATTGTGTTTCTGCTTCCCGCCGCCCCAAATTTTCCACATATCACGGTAAGTTGCTTCTATGCTCCTCAATTTCTCCTCATCCTTCCTCATTGCACCTACCCAAAAAAGCCTTTTTTCTTGGATTGTTTAAAATAAATAAGAAAAGTGATCCATCTGGCCACAGTAAGGAGTAAAGCTTGAAGAAAATGTAAGATACTACTATTATTAAGGTTGGATATTGGTAAGAAACTGACTTGTGTTGTCTGCCCACAGGGGAGGCTTTGCACTTGGCTCGGGATTTTGGCTATACTTGTGAAACAGAGTTTCCAGCCAAAGCAGTAGGAGAACATCTTGCCAGACAACATATGGAACAGAAAGAACAGACAGCAAGAAAAAAGATGATCCTAGCAACCAAGTAAGCAAAATGGGGAAGTCTCTGCATGCTTTCATCTTCAGTTTTTAAAATTTTCTTTGAAGGAGGGAAACAGTCTAGAAAGTACCAGCTCTCTAAAACAAGAGGGTTGTAACACTCTAGCAGCTATATATATTAAACAAGGACTCTCCACTTTTCTGTATCCATGACAAGGCTTACAAACTTTCCTACATTTGTGATGGGTCTACCATTGAAACTATGGAATTTCTTAGAAAACTTCTCCAGCCTATGCAGAAATTTCTAGGAGAAAAGTAGGTTTAGGAAATGTAGCTTCTAGACAAATATGCCTTTGGTTGCTATGTAGTTTGGTCTAAGGAATTTATTGTGCCTTAATAGATGAGAACAGATATCTCAAAACACTATGAGTGTTTGGGGGATATGACAAAAGATGAAGGCACAGATGCATAAGGGGTACCGGAGACCTTTGGGACCACGGATCTCCATCAATACCCACATCTTCTCTTGTGTATAATTAAGCAAATAATCCCTGTACTTCTTCACCACCCCCCATGGTGATATCGTCTTTTAAAAAAGGTATAATGTATTTGAAAGCTTCTGGAAATTATAAAAAGCCCAATTAAAATGCAAGCTGAAATAATGAGGAAAATAATATAGGCAAATGTATCAACACAATAGGAAAGGAAGAAGCTTGCATAAGATGGCTTCTAAATATCCTCCAACTTGAAAGTTCTTTGATAAATTATGGGACTGCTACCATGTGTTGTGTGAAAACCTGGCAGAACCATAAGCACCACTCCAAGTCACATTCAAAAGTTTTAGAGAAAAATCGTTCAGGTGGTATGCATTGAAGTAAGGTATTGCTACATACAGGCTATTAATAATCTCAAATAATTTTCTAACTCTAGATTTTAGAATGATAGTTCCAGGTACTTAAATTATCATTTATAAATTAGTTTCTTATCTGGGAAGAACTTTTTAAGAGAAAATTTAAGGTAGATAGTATTAGAAACACTGCTTCTTGGAAACTGATGAAAAAATAATTATCTAATGACCTTACAACATGCTGGCTAAAATTTAAATGGGCTCAAAATGCATAAAATCAAAACTATATAGTCACTGTTCTACCAGCTTCTAATGTAAGATAGGTCTTTTTACAAATTTAAGGTGTTATATGGGACACCTACCATCTGACAGGCTGCCCAAGGCACTTGAGTCCCTTCATTGGGGATTGTGCACTGCTTATGGCTGTCACTGTTTGCATTTAGGATTATTTTTATGCATTGCACTTCTATATGTACTAGATGATTATCTCATCTTATCCCAAAGAGAAGAAAAACAAAAGTTGGTGGCAAAAGGATAAGAGAAAAGGCAAAACAAGATAACTGGGAAAGGAATAGCAGAAAGAGAGAATGGAGACCAAGAGATAGGAAAAGAAAATTATAAGGCAGGTATAATAACACTTCGACTTAAAAGTTGACGATAGATTGTGTACCGTGGAAACTCCTGACTTGCTATTGGAAAGACTTAATCGGAACTATAGCATGGTTTATCTTCTGGGGGGTCTTTCCTTATGCTTTATTTATATTCTTGTCCTCTTCCACATAGTTTCTTGACCCAAAGGGTCTTTATAAGTCATGTTTCAGTTTCTCCAGAAGGAACCAGAAGAATATACAGTAGTTAGTTTGAATCCTTTATATAATTGGAGGAGAAAGATAAAGATTTATTACAGGTCAAGAGAATCATACAATACTAGTGTTAGGTGATATCTTTCTGGTGTTCCCAAAGCATGTCATTCTAGCTGGCAAGATCATGCAGATTTCCCAATATGCCTATCCATGTGATAACATTTAAAAGGTAGTGTTATCCGCAAATACACATTATCCAAGGGAAAACAACTTCACATATATATTTTCTACCTCATTGGTTTCATCATGCATATTCTAAGACTTTCACTCCTAACCCAAAGAAGCTGTTCTTGTTCTCCTCCACCCACCAGGTATGGTTCTGTAACTGTTCACGACTACCATCACCACCATTATAAACACAAATTCCCATTTTCCTGGGGGTTCCCATCACTCTGTTGAAGTGTTTGGGAATCTCTAAGTACATTCAAATTGATACTGAGATTTTGATTTCACAAAAGTAAATGCTAGAAGAATTTGAAGGAATTAAAAGAAATACTTCCATATTTGTCAAAGTTATGCTGAGATATCTATTTTTGAGTAGTGTATTTAACCAGGTTGTATTTTGAACTTTGATTTCATAAAACATTGTGAGAACATGTAATTTTATTTAATCTGTCTAACCATTGCTGGACATTTGCAAACTATTAAATGTCAAGCAAGAATTGAGTTCAATAGTCCCAATTAACTTACTTTTGGGAAGAATAAATAGGCCATAAACAACTGGAAATTAGAATGTAGTTTTTGGATTTTTATGCTTAAAGGTAATCTCTTTTTTATTTCAAAGTATTATGGGAGTGCAAATGTTTTTGGTTACTAGATGGCTTTTGTAATGTTCGAGACAGGGTTAAAAGTGTGCTTGTCACCCAGATAGTGTTCATTGCAACCGTTAGGTAGATTGTTACCCATACAGTTTTTATATATTTTTTTCTTTTTTCATTATTTACATGTATCCCATCTTCTTATTAGACAATGTGAAACAAAAATTAAATAATCAGAGATTCTGCAGTCATAGCAAACATATACATTGCAACCAGTAATCACTGTAACTAGACAAATTAAGGAATATGTAGAAATACCATGCTATTTGTGCATCATACCAACAGACCCAACATGTGTTCTGAACAGTTTCTAATTTTTCATCAATGGTAAAGCCCTGGATATTTTCATCAAATAAAATGCTAAAAGTTGACATTAGTCACTTATATGGATATTTATTGCATTCTAGTTAGCTCACCTTTGTTCATAAGACTTTGAATACTTTGTCAAAAATATATGCAAGCTGGGCACAGTGGCTCACGCCTGTAATCCTAGCACTCTGGGAAGTTTGCTTGAGCTCAGGAATTCTAGATCAGCCTGAGCAAGAGCAAGACCCTTCTCTACTAAAAACAGAAAATTAGTCGGGTGTTGTGACACACATCTATAGTCCCAGCTACTCAGGAGGCTGAGGCAGGAGGATCGCTTAAGCCTAAGAGTTTGAGGTTGCTGTGAGCCATGATAATGCCATTGCACTCTACCCAGAGCAACGGAGCAAGAAAGACTCTGTCTCAAAAATAAAAAACATAAAAAAAATTTGCAAAATCTGAAATTCATTGGATGAAAGATCCAATTGCTGATTCACATTGCCGGATTGACCTGCATATTTCTTTCTTACCTTCATGAATAACAGATTCAGTTGTATTTAAGTATATTGCCGAGTACACAGTTGTATGACGGGCCCATCGATTAAGTGCCATTAGCTTCCTAATTCCTCTTTATTAATTGTTGATTAACCAGATATTTTGTTGTAATTTGGACAATTATTTAGGTAGAAGGCTAGAAACAGATATAATTTTTGAATTCTAAAATGTATCAGACAAAACATTTGTTTGTTTGGTTAGTAGAAAACACATTTCAACCTCTTCATTGAATTTAGAACTAAAAATGCTTAACATTTGCTCTGCATTAAAGTAAAGCAGAATAGTGGACAATTTTTAATGTTACCATAATATTAATTATCAAAAGGTGAAACATAGAATTTTAAATTCAGGCATCAGCTAAAAACTTACGTCCTTAAGGACAGTGACGTAAGTAGTAAAGTTAGAATGTATGATTCACCGAAGATCATCTTGTGTTACATAACTCGAATCATGACATGTCGTTTTGAGATGTAAAAGTATTTTTTTAGCTTCATAAATAAAAATTTAAATAAGAATGAGACTAGTCATAAAAATAATAATTCTGTAGCTGTCATATGAGATGACGATAGTTGCCCAAGGGGACTCTACAAGATTGTCATCTGTTTCCAACTCTAGAAGCTTGAAAGTGAGTGAGTTAAGCAGCAGAATTAAATATAAAAGGTGGATAATTCTAATACTACTTCTGATAGAGATTCATGTGTAGTGTAGATGGATTATTTAGCCTGAGTTGAATTTTTCTACCCTTTGCCTTTTTCTGATTTTTTTTTCCATCAATTTTATTATAATTTGATGTATTGTTTATGCAGGAACAAAGTCGATTTGTCAACTTATAAATTATTCAGTTTTCTAAATAATTCCCATAACACGCCACAAGAATTAAAGCAATGTTTCAGTCTTTATTTTAATTTTTTAAAATTTATTTCAATGTGATATAAAATTAAAAGACTGGTTTAAAAACAGCTCCAACTTTTCTTTGTAAGAATGGATCATAGTGATGGCCTATCACACAGTAATTTGTATTGCTAGTTTGAAAAAATAGAGCATGAGGCTATATTTAAAATTTTTAGTTAGAAATTTCCTAAAAATAAGGATAGCAATATATCTAATTCTATTAAACAACACAAAGCACAACAGATTATGATGCATCAAAATGGCATCACTTAGTGTTTAAAGTGATTAAGATATAGGCAATACACCTAAGAGTGAACTAAGTCCTCCTTAGAACGGAAAAAGTGGGAAGTTCAATGCAAATATCCTCAATAAAAGTGAACACACACTTGTTAACAGGATGCATTTAAATGCTATATCTCAGAGATTCAACCAAATCATTAGAAAGAGGATACAGAAGATCCTGTTGTATTTAACCAGATAAGGACTTTGTTTTTACTATCCCTGACTCTTTGCTTTCACCTGTGTTCTGTGAAAATGAATGAGACAAATTCTGTGAAATGACACAATATTTGACACTGGCAACAAAAATAAACTAGAGCCTCATTGTCCATAAAAAAATCATAAATGATCTTTGGCAGAATTTGCTAAATTTTAGACACCTGATAATAAATGTCTTCACTAATTTTAACTCAGTGATAAATTATTTGTACTTCAACATATTTTGTCACTTTATAGTAGTCATTTGTTAATGACACAAATGCTTTAAAGCAGAATAATGGCTGGACCCATATTCACTTGGGACACTTTGACCGTTTTGTACTTACTTGTCTTTGGCTACGTCGATAATCACAATCCAGGCTACATTATTACATTTTGTGATTGCTCATTACAAAAACAGACAAAAAACTTAATTACTATCATATTATTCCTTGAATATGGAGTGGCCTCACTTTAGATGCTGCATGCTTTTAAGCAGTTTCTTGGCAATCCTTCACTTTTTAGCTACGACATTAATTTAGTAGTTTGTTGTTAAAAAAAAACACACCTATTTTCCTTATATACAGTATCTTACTTCTTTAGAATTATATCATTTGGACTATGTAACACAAGGAATTTATTATTATTGAATGTACATGGTAATGCTGTAATTAAGCTGAAACCAATGATCAGAAATCATTACCATGTAAAGCAAAAAAGGCAGAAGAAATATGACCTTGAGGGCACTTTTTGCAAAAAGTCAACTTACTTGGAAGCCTGGTGTGGTGGTGAGCCTGAAGTCCCAGCTACTCAGGAGGCTGAGGCAGGAGGGTAGCTTGAGCTCACGAGTTCGAGGCTGCAGTGAGCTATGATCACATCACAAAAGATAAAAAAATAAAAAAAAGAGAGAGAGAGAAGAAAAGAGAAAAGAAAAGAAATCAGCTTACATGAAACATAATATTATCATTTTTGTAAGACTAGTGGACTAAATTATGAGTTGGATAAGTGATTAACTACTTCAAATGTTAAAATACAAAATTAGCCCGTAAGAGTCTGAAGTATAATGCAGTATGAGGCAAAAGGGTTTTCTAAAGTCTATTTGAATCATGGTTCTGAAGTGAGTATAACTTTAATTAAACTTGTCTACAAGTGAGCTATGATCAGGCCAGTGCACTCTAGCCTGGGTGACAGAGCGAGACCCAGTCTCTACAAAACAAACAAACAAACAAAGAAACTTGTTTATAGATATGATGTCCAAAAAAAAAATCATATTTTAATTTTGTAAAAAGCAATTACTAATTGTGATTTTTTTTCTATGGATTTTCTGTTATCCTGAGGTTAAACTATGAATGTTCACCTTAAAAATGAACATTGGTTTTGTCAGTGTCCACGGATTGTCATTTGCTTGAAATGTGAACTGTTTTATGACTATCCTGTAGTCCTTGGGAGCAAAGTCACCATCGTGACCTCAACTGCATGCTGTAGATGGAACTTTGGAGGTTGCTTTATGAAATTTTATCTAGTCCTCTTTTAAAAAAGAGAACATGCCTTTGGCAAAATACTATAGCTATAAAATTAAAGCCCCATTTCAAGAGTTCAATTTCAATTTTGAATCTTTTATTTTAGACAAATCTGTAAAGAATTCCAAGACCTCTTGAGCCAAGATAGATCACCACTGGGATCCTCCAGACCCACTCCAATTCTAGACCTTGACATCCAGAGACACTTAACACATTTCAGGTAAGACTGATTTTCCAATTTGCTCAGACTCCCTTTTAAATTGTCAAGCCATCTTTACTAACCCAAACCTTTTAGTATTCCTATCACAGTTCCATTTAGAGATATGACTTGTATATTCATATGGTGACTGTTCTATTCTGTGGAAGCTGCTATAAAAAAACAAAAACCCTTATACTGGGCTATTTATAAACAACAGAAATTTATTGCTCATATTTCTAGAGGCTGGGAAGTCCAAGGTCAAGGTTCCAGCAGATTCAGTATCTGGTAAGGGCTCACTCTTTGCTTCAGGGATGGCACCTTTTCGATTTGTCCCCACGTGATGAAACAGGATTCCTTGGACTCTTTTATAAGGGCACTAATCCCATTTATGAGGCATCTGCCACCTTGACCAAAGCACCTCCTAAAGACCCCACTTCTTAATACTATTGCATTGGGGAATCAAGTTTCAATATATGAATTTGAGGGGGACACAAACATTCAGACCATAGCAGTGACGGAAATTTTTAAAATTCCAAGCTCATAAAATCAAATTGAGAGAATAACAATACGTGAAACATTTCAGATCAGAAAACTTAATATCTTCATGCATTTAGCAAGAAATTATGACTTTATGAAAGTAAACAGTGTTATTTCCAACAATACTTAGCACTTTTGGAAGGGGATTCTGAAATCTTTTAAACTGTTCTTTATCTTGCTTATGTAAATTGTCGAATGGACAGATGACATGACAGACATGAACAGGATATCATTGACTGATTTTCCAGGAGTATGTTAATACTTTCTACACAAATAGAAGCTGCAAATCGTTCTTAAGTTAGACCACACAAAAGCATGGAATGAATTATTGAAAGCATATTTTAAATTTCATTTTCTGAGATATTTTGGAACTGAATAGAATATTTTTTTTCTGGTTAATTTGTGACCTAGATGCAATGTGAGAAAGAACATAGTAATTATGCAGGTGCCTTATAG
This sequence comes from Cheirogaleus medius, assembly GCA_008086735.1. Taxonomy (NCBI): domain Eukaryota; kingdom Metazoa; phylum Chordata; class Mammalia; order Primates; family Cheirogaleidae; genus Cheirogaleus; species Cheirogaleus medius. Next base: position 16,898,084 of record VBSM01000361.1, read on the forward strand.
TTTTAAAACTGTAGAATTTAAATGTCTACATGATATTTCTCATCAGAATAAAATATTTTATCCTCTTTTAGTTATTATCATTTGGCTAAAAAAACAATGCTAAGTAAAGATTAATATACATTAAATTAAAAAATACTTTTAATATCTGTCAAAAATTATAAGGCTGTTGAGGAGGGTACTCAATTATATAAAATAATGTAATAAGGAGGGTGTTTAAATAAGTTGGAATTTAGTGTGCAAGACTGGAGACTTTTAAACAGAGTATTTTATTTTGCAATATGTCACAAGTTTCCTTAAGATGTAATAGACACATATCTGGGGACTCAACTTAGGATTTATCTTTCAAAAATGCACCAAATATAGGATATATTTCATAGGACTTTTCTCCTATCACTCCATTGAGTTAGTAATGGGAAGTGCAATAAAATTGGGTGAAAATATGATGCCCAGAAGTAAAGAGCAAAAGATTTTAATGTCAATAGAACCATTTTCAAATCCAGGCTCTTACACATGTGAGCTGAGTTGTTTGGGGTAACTTATGCACTCCTTCCAAAATTTTATTTCTTTAGCTTTAAATACGATAATAACCCCTTTATTGTATAATCTTAGTGAGTTAAAATGAGATAAAGAATATAAAATAAGTGTTCAATAAATGATGTATCATTTGCCTGCATCACTGATCCAAGTTTTAAAAGTATGGATGGCTCCACACTTATATCTTCAAGGTTCATCCATGTTGTAGCATGTGTATAAATTTCCTTTTTTAAGGCTGCATAATCTTTTATTGTATGTATTTATGCCGCATTTTGTTTATGCATTCATCCATTGAAGGACACCTGAATTGCTTCCACTTCTTGACTATTGTGAATAGTGTCACTAGGAATGTGAGTGTGCAAATATCTCTTCGAGATCCTTCTTTCAGTTCTTTTGGATATATACCCTTAAGTGGAATTGCTGAATCATACTGTATTTTTTTTTTGAGGACCTGCCATATCATTTTCCATAGCAGCTACACCATTTTATATTCCCACAAATAGTACACAAGAGTTCCCATTTCTCTATATCCTTGCCAACATTTATTTACCTTTTTAAAATAGTAGCCATTCTAATGGATATGAGATGATATTTTATTGTGGTTTTATTTTGCATTTCTTTAATTATTAGTGATGTTTAATGTCTTTTCATATGCTTGTTGACATTTTTATATCATCTTTGAAGAAATGTCTATTCAAGTTTTTTGCCCTTTTTAAAATCAAGTTATTTGTTTTTTTGTTGTTGAGTTGAAGGAGTTCTTTATACATTCTGGATATTAAGCTTTTATCAGATATATGATTTATAAATATTTTCTCCTATTCTTCTTTTTCATTCTGTTGATTTTTGTCTTTGATACACAGTTTTTGATTGATGTAGTTCAATTTGTCTACTTTTACTTTTGTCACCTGTGCTTTGGTATCATATTTAGGAAATCCTTGCCAAATCCAATGTCTTAAAATTATCCTCTGCTTGTTCCTCTATTTGTCCTTCTGAGTTTTGTAATTTTAGGAATTATGTTTAGATCTCTGATCCATTTTGAGTTAATTTTTGTATATGGTATAAGTTAAGGGTCCAAATTCATTCTTTTGCATATCTTAAATTATATCCTTTCAAACAAAAGATACGTGATTGACATTTCCAATTAAAACGCAAATGAAGGCTCCTGATATAGGTTGAATTTAAATGTGTGTAATATTTTTACTGTGCATTTATTAAAAGAGGCATCAATGAATAGCTTAACAATAGGATAGAAGAAGTCACCTTGTTGCCTGGCCTTGAAATAGACTCTACAAGTATACTCCTTAAGCTTGGCATCACAGCAGAATCACTCTTGGGACTTTTTAAAAATTTCAAGAACTGAAGCACATATTTAAAGATTTGATTCAATAGTTCTAGGATGGGACTCATGCATCTATGTCAGTTTCAAAACCCTGAAGTTGATTGTGATTAAGAACCATTCTAAGATATTCCTACACTATTAGCCTTTTTTACCCCTTTGAAAGAAAAACACTTCTAATTCATTTTTAAAGTGGCACTGAGAATTATGTAAAGTTCTGCCTTGTATACTAACATATTAAAAAGATTCTACATCTATGATTCTGCTAATCATCTGAGTAAAAATGTGTTAGAATAGAGTGTGTCTCTTTCATAATTTACGCTGACAGCAGTAAGCATAATTTTGATAGAACCATAAGCTCAAGAGAAAAACGAACTAGAACAGAAGCATATCTCATCTGACTTTGAAAGCAGGCAATTGGCAGAATCTGATTTTACACTTTTTTTGCTGAGTGCTGGCTGGGAAAGAAGCGAAGATGGAGTGTGATCAGATAGGCAGAGAGGATACTCTAATTAGCAACATCAACTTGTGTTACTATTTTATTTACTCAAAACCTCCTTCCCGACACATACCACTTGAAATTATACCTTGTAGAGTGGCAGATTTGGTACCTTGAGAACTGTGGCTTGCTTTCAGCAGATTGGATACGTCCAGATAAAGCACAGATTACTTCCAGTTTTCAGTGGCATATCACTGTGTTCTGGGAAGACGTGTGCATGGCAGTGACCCTGTTCATGATTCACAGCCTGGAAAGCTTCTTGTTTCCATCAAAATGACAGAAGGCAAGCTTATTTATTATTTACAATTTACTGAGTACCATCAACAGTGTGTATTGTTGTAGAGACCACAGCAGACATCACAACACCAACCAGAAGGGGGAAGAAATTTGATTGAAATCTGCAGAAGACCTCATACACTCACAGTTCCCAGGAATGGTGATGGGAATTAGACCAAGGTGGCATGTGGCTTCACGGACAGAACAGACTCAGATAGAAACCCTGAGCCCTAGTTTTCTGGGCTTTGAGATTTCAGGAATTTTTAATAAATTGTCCCTTCTTTGTCTCTTATGATCTCATAATCTCCTTGAATCTGAGGTCAAACAAAAGCATGTTTGACAATGTAAATAAGAAGTCAGACTATCTTTAATGCTCAGTTCAGAGAGGGTTGCCTATCATAAAAATGGGGAAGATTTTTTCTCAGCACCCACTTTGGGAGGCTAAAATGTTATTGTTTCTGGTATTTTACCATGCTAATGGCAGGTAGTGGAAAGATGACTAAAGGATCATCTTTAGATTTAGGAACTGCTAAAGTGGAAAACAATTACATATTAAGACTTCTAATATGTAAGAATGAGTCTACAGTAGAGGATTAAACATCCTGGTAGTTTACCTAGGGCAATCAGAAAGTCTTTCATCTTTCTACCCACAGTACCTAGCACATACCATGCATACAATAAATATATGTTGATAAATGTAGATTATAATATCTCTACTGGTCTTAAATGTATTCTCCACTGGTTCATTCCCAGGGCCATGGTGTTTTAACCGGGCCATGGACCAAACAAGTAAAATAATCAATATGCTTTAATTCTCCTAATTCAAAAAGTATACTGACATCTCACCTTCTTAGAAATAGACCTTTCTACTACTCCCATAACTCTTGAGAAATAAAAAAATATGTAGACAGCCCCAGACATTAGTGTGTTTGTTAGTGATACAATTTTCTTCATGGATTCTCCCTCTTGGAAGGCTCCTTACATTTCCCACTATCCTTCAACGTTTAGATCTTCTCTCCAACGTTTAGATCTTCTCTCCAACGTTTAGATCTTCTCCCTGTCAAGTTGTCATCCATTCCAGGCTTGAAAACTTTCAGTGATACATTGGTCTTCTATCTCTGACAACTCCATTAGAAATGCTTTCCTTCCATTGAGGCCACACTGTCTCCCTAACGTCCCACTCCACCGGGGCCTTACAGAGTCACTTTAATTCTGTTTTCCTCCCAATTTCTAACAGCAGCTCTTATATCTCCCTGAGTTTTCTCTTCCTGCGTTATCCATTCCCATGCTCTTTAGTGGTCCACACATGACAGGTGTTCCAGGCAACTCAACTTGTATTTTCGGAGTACCATGTTCTTAGCAACATGGTGAAAAGAGGATGTTGTCTCTACTTACATGTGACCATGTTTGGTCTTCTCTGAAGAGGCTAAAGTATGTATAGTTGTCAGTTTTTGTTTTTTTTTAATTGGGATTGAAAAGTGGCTAGGAAGTTCATCAGCAGTGGGAGAGTTTCTTAATCTTGTGAAAATATTCTTTAGTGTCAGAAGAAAAATGAAAAAATTTCAATTTAATCTGTAATTTGAAAAGGAAAGATCATAAAATAAATTATACAACTAGGCTTAACATTTAAGAAATAAAATTATCAAGCCTCCTTCACGGTGTTCTGTCAGTTCAATGGTCCTCTTAAGACCATGTCACAATTTAAGAATATTGGAAACAGTAGGCCTGGATTATGAAGAAAAAAATATCCTATGTTTCCCAAACAAGCTTTCTTATGTAAGGTTGAAATTAAACTTTATCACTTTAACTTAAACTCCAAAAGTGAGTGCCACACTCACATGGAAAGATAAATATACCTGTAATATTCAGGTCTTATTCACTAGTTAAGAAAGGACAGCCTGTATTTATATAAGAGTAAAAAACAGACTTCCTTGAAAGAAAACATTCACTAGCAAAAATGTATACTAAAAATAAAGCAGGCAACAGTTTTTACCTTGTTGGCAGACAAGAGCAACTATGATGCTCTTCTTAAACTACTTGCATTCATTTAACATTAAGCAGCAAATTAAAGAATTAAAGCAGTTGTCTATCTGTATTGTTCTTCAAAAGTTGTATGACACTGAACTGAATGCTGTAGGAGTATTAAAGAGAAAAATATTCAATGATACTTGTTAAAGCATGGTAAGAATTACTTTATTCAAAACCATTGTGATAGGTATGGGGACCATTGTAATGGGATTTTGCCATGGGAGAGAGAGATTGGGCTCAACTCTAAATATAACATGGTCAAGTGGGAATTGATAGCCAAGGGACAGTGTGGGATGGAAAATTGCCAAGAGGAAATTTCAGGGGTATAGGGAATTCTGGCTAAACCTACCTAATGAGATTCTTGCTGAAGGCAGACCATGGTGATCAGATATCACCTGGAGAATGGCAAAGAATGAAGAACCTGAGTACATATCAAGGGAGATCAGATATCGAGGGTGTAGGGTTCTTGCTAAACTGACTTTAGCAAGATTCTTGCTAAAAATGAATTTTACAAGGAAGTGCACAGACAAGCCTAGGAAAAGTTTCAAGAGCCTGACTAAAATTAGCTTAAGCAAAGAATCTTTGTCAGGAGATACATGCATTACATCAACCATTGCAGGTCATTTGATGGTATTTTTATGGAATTTTTGGTTCAACACATAGGATACTAATAATTTGAACAGTAGAAACCAGAATCAATTGCTTCTAATTAAAGGTTGCAAACATGACCCTGTAATAACTACATGTGTGATTAATTGACTTTGGGGAATGAACACATTGGAGAAGAAATCTGGTAAATTTTTATTTAAATAATTTCTATCTTTGTTGAGCTTTGGATTGGGGAAGAATTCACAAGGGGACAGCACAGGATGGTGGGAAGTACTTATGATGGATTTTCAGGGGACCTAACTCAGTTTCCTCTTGGTTACCAACTAGATGTATAGATTTAGAATAGACACTTCACCTGTCTGGCCTCTGCATGTTCTTCTGTAAGTCGATGCAATTAAGCTGGATGATCTTTAAAGCTCCTTCTAGACCAATGATATCTTACCCCATTCTCAATTTGCTACTCTATTTTAAAGTATTACTTACACTGTGTTTCTATATGATCTCATATCTTCTTTTTATGTTTTCTCTACCTGTTCATTTTAAAAAGTCAAAAGTTCAATAAAATTCATTTTAAAAAGCGTAAGTCCTAAGCTTAGCATTTTTATTCCAAATAGAAAATATGATGTGTCTGATAGGGAGAAATGTAAGGAAATGGCTAACTTATCCCTAAAAACTCCATTCCCATATGTAATAAATAGATGTGGTGCAGGTGTGAAGTATTATCACTTTAAAAAAGCCGACTTGGATGGGATTGGCTTTAGTCTCTTCTAATGTACCTGCAATGATTGTATCCTTAGTCTGTTTTGCTAATGAGTTGAATTGATGTAAAATGGAGTCACAAGAACCAATTCCCCTTTGGGACTTCAAAGTAAGTGGCTGAGAAGAGCAGAAGGAATGTAACCTTAGGGCAGTGGATGGGCACACATCTGCCAATGTAACAAAGATGCAGGGTACTTATAAACACATTTTCCCAAATAGAGCTTCATAGAACACTAGTCCCATGAGATGCTTCTTGAAATGTTGGTCAGGTGATTTTGGGTTCAAGAAACCCTGAGTATTTTACCCAACTTCAAGTATGACAGTGCACATCAGTGTATCAAAGGCTCCCAGGCCCCTTTTTGAATTAAAAGGGACACTCAGGCCCATGTTTCTAAAACTTGATCACAGAAACTGTTTTTAAATCTCAGAATACCTGTTAACATTCTATGGAACTAAAGTTCTGCAGAAGTTCTTGGGGAAATGCTGAAGAAGTGTTTTCCCATGGAGGAAAGCAGACATGGGAGTTAGGCATTATTTCTTGGCCTCGAGGAGACATGTCTAACTCCCCGGCTGCATTTACACTGAATAGGGACTGTTTAAAAAATACTGATGCTTTGGACTCATCCCAAACCAATTAATTCAGGATCTCTGGGGCAAGACCTATACCTTGGTATTTTTGAAATAAGCTTCTTGGGTGATTTCTTATATGCATCTAGGGTTGAGAACCACCAGCTGAAGACACCTTGGAACATTTGCGAGTGCTGTAGAGGCCTTGCTAATGAGTACATCTCAATGACTCCCCACTACCAGAGAACTAGATATTGTAATTATGCACCTTAATTAAATTTTAAAAGCCTCTGGGGCACCATCAGTTAGTTTCCCCTTTCCTGTTTCCTCACTCAGTCAGGCCGCAAAAAATAGATGCCATCAATTTCTGGAGGATAAGCCCCATCTACTTTGCCCAGTGTGAGGGTCTCTCTCCGTGGCCTACATTTAGCAGTTATGAGCCCTATACTCAGAGCTGTGAAAGGAAACAAAGTTTGGCAGAGAAGACCTGCAACCCTGTGTTGTTGTTCTCCAGTGTCTGGTTCCCAGACTCCTTCCCTAATGGCTGTTCTCATGAGCAGAAGAGGGCCCTTTTCTGGGGCCTCCACACCTAACACTGTGGTGGTGGGTACAGGCTGAGCCTCCTGGACCACATTTGGACCTTAACCTGCAGTAGGTGAATAATTCCAGAGGGAAGGAAAGGGAGATCTGTCTTCCCTTTAAATCTTGCTTGCATACTTCCCAGAGGCCAAAAAGCAGAACTGAGTAGTGTCTGTACGCAATTCTAGAAATTGCATTTCTATGCAATTCTAGAATCTAAAAGATTCATGATAGCAGATGGCCATTGGAATGATAGAACATAACAAAATAATAGGAATAATAACCCAAACTCTATTTGAACCTTCATACACACCAAAAGAAGCAGAGGAAAAGAGAAGTTTGCTTGCCAAAGTTTTTCAAGTACTAAGTTGAAATTTTACACAATGAAATTAGCTTTTAGTTGAATGACTCAAGTGATGATGGCAGACTACTTTCTCTTGATTTTTGATCATCTAGTTTGTAGCATAACAGGATCTACTACTTGCAGCTTTTTGTACCCAGAAAAAATCATCTATGGTTGGTGGATACAACTGAGTGATCCAGTCTTTAGTAGAAAATACTAAAGAAACTTTCATTTTCTTTTCAATACATACTAAATCAGTATTTCCTTATTAGGTAGATAGGTACTAGATAGCAGGCACAATTCTTGCCAAGATAGGAAGAATTCAAGGGAAGATTCCATAGAAGCTTGTTCTAGGCTATGTTTTAGAAAGTTGCTTTAGTGATTTAATTTAAATTTGTTTAGATAAATCAGTTAAAGTAAAGATAAATCATTTTTCAAAGACATTTGTAATATGTAAGCAGTTTTGTAGCATACAACAAAGCTGGTGAAATGTAAACCATATTTACTTAGACTAAGGAAAGTAAAATAGCTCTTATTCCTCTGATAGATTCCATTCAGAATCCTATATTAGCTTATGTTCTAAGTAAGCACTGAATCTTTGGAGATTTTAAAGGCAAATATGGGTAAGCCTTGACCACAAGCAAGAAATGCACTCAAAGAAAATGCTTAAAAGGGATCATAACGTGTGGAGTTTGTGAAATTTCTGTTATATGGAAGTTTTCTGATGGATCCTAATTATTAACGTTAAGCAGTTGATAAGTATAGACACTGAGTTAAAGATGGATTGTTACTACCATCCTATTAGCAAAACTACACAGGGAAAAAGAAGAAAGAATTAAAATTTATTCCTCTTCTAACAGGAGTCTCTTCTACCTTCTGTTCTACCCTCTTCTCCTGTTTCATTTCTGAGTCTCAGTTCCTTCATTTTTAACAACTGATAGAGAATACAGTTTTAACTGGTACAATATATGTCCCTTTAAAAAATTAAGAGCTGCATCAGTAAAACTTATTCAGGTCAAGGTCAAGAAAAGTATATCATTGTAAGAAAAGGCAAAACAGTACAAGTCCACACGGACATGCATGCACACTTTCTCTCTCTCTCTCTCGCTCTCTCTCTCTCTCTCTCACACACACACACACACACACACACACACATACACATACACAATCTCCCTAGAAAAATTGCTCTACCCTGTGGTGTCCTTCCAACAGCTGAAATGTGAACACTTAAGGGGGAAACCTGACACTTAGGGGGAAAATCGAAAAGTAGAGCTTTACCTCTGAATTCAGCCAACAGTCACCACCTTCCTGAACTGAGCCATTTTGAAGAGATGGTTTATGTTGCAGAAAGATGCTTTAGAGAATGTTAATTAGGGAGGTCTAGCAAAATAGTTTTTAAAACCATGAATAAAAGTAGGAAGATGACTGTTAAATATAAGTTACATTTTCCCTAACGTCAGGTGCCATAAACTACAGCAGTCTGGATTTTCTCAGCAGGTGATCGCGTTGCTCACAGTCAGTTGTCAGAGACTTTCTGCTCCTCAGTGTGAAATTAGCAATAGGAAAATGAAATCAATGATCTGGAATCTAGTTACAAAGAGAGAGAGAGAGAGAGAGAGAGATAAAATGAAGACAATATAGTGCAAGGTAGATGTAGCTTTTATGCCTGACTACCTATGATCCAAACCTCAAATTTTGACCCTTGCTTTGTTCAGTTTAGACTTACTGCTTTTGTAAGCCTTTTCCCTATGAATTGCTCTTGAGTCAGATCTCTCCCTTAGTATACTGCAACACTAATTTGCTTTTTACCCAAGTAGACATGCTTTCCTTAATCTCCCCTAAATTTCATATCATTGATTTTGGCCCACCAATTAAGCTGTCTACCACACTAAGGTATTTCAGAACTTTGGTTCTGTTATGCAATGCAGGAATTTTCCTCTCTATTTTAATTCAAGCCATTAAGTTAAAAATCCATGATTCCGTCAATCACATTGTTAATTAACATGTTGAGCAGAGTGGGATTAATGAGAGCCTTGCAGCACTCCACCAGAGACATCCTGCAAGGTTGACAACTGCCCTTACATCCACACTTTGGGTGTCATTGCATAACCAGCTGTGAATTTGCCTTACTCTACTGTCATCTGGCTTACTTCCCCTCACTATCATACAATATTCGAAGAGATTTTGTCAGATGCATTTCTAAAATCTTACACTAAATTACATTGCTACGACTCTAATAACCCTTTTCTAGAGGAAAATGCAGTTTCTTTATTGTACTCCTTAAATCTATGTAGCATTTCACCGATCATGTCTACTTTTAAATACTAACACTTCAGCTTTTTAGTAACCCTTTACATGAACACATTGTGATAAATACATTCAGTGGAATACTTACCAGCGATAAAAAGAAACAATCTATTGATAAATACAATAACATAGATGAGTGTCAAAATTATTATACTAAGTGAAAGAAGCCAGTCACAGAAGTCTACAGACTGTCTGGTTCAGTTTATGTGATACTCTGAGGAATGGTAAAAAGTATAGGGACAGAAATTATAGAGCAGTAATTGTCAGGAGCTGGGAGTGGGGAGAGTGAATTGACTGAAAAGGGGCACAAGAAAGCTTTTTGAGAAATGTTGGTAGTTATACAAATGTGTAGGCTTGTCAAAATTCAACCAACTGTACATCTAAAAAGAGGAGATATTACCATATGCAAATTTAAACTTGATAAACTCAATTTTTAAAAATTTCCTATTACAGAAATTTGTTAGAGGACTAGTTACAAATAATTTAATAATTTAATAACCCTGAATTTCTAAAATCTGTCTCTTCCTCCCCCCACCCCCGCTTTAACTATTAAGGCATGTTTCTCTATTTAAGTTTACTACTTTGTCTCCTATCTTCCATATTTCTCAAAGATTACCTAACAACTTCATTGTTTCTGAAACATGAGCCTATGATTTCTTTATCCATAAATAGAAGTTTTCTAGACTTAAAAAAAAGTCTCAACTTCCTTAATTGTACTATTGCCAGTTTTAAAGATTAAACTCTTTAAAAAGAAAGCAAAGTATCTTATTATTTAATCTTTCATATGCTAACACAACACTCTTTCCCTAAGCATTGGGTCTCTGCAGTTCCTCTTCCTCATTCTGGGAGCAAAACTTTAAAACTAAATCCTACTAGTCATCAAAGACTCCCAAATTAAACTAAAGAACATTTAGCCTCTTATTAACTCAATTATTCCCTACACTGGAGTCCCTGCCCCTGTTCCCCTAGGCTGATGCCTCCTGGAGGTGGCTGATACCCAAATGCTGCCAGAAGATAATGTCAGGTGGAGTATAGGTTGATGATGATAGTTTATTTTTTTCCAGCTTTATTAAGGTAAATTGACAAATACAAATAAAAATCATATATATTTAAGGTATAACCATGTGATGATTTGATATACGTTGTGAAATGATTACCACAGTCAAGTTAATTAAAGCACCTCACATTCACTTAGCATAATGTTTTCCAGGTTCATTTATGTTGTCACAAATGACAGGATTTCCTTCTTTCTCATGGCTGAATAATATTCCATTCTATGTATATAGTGTCTTATATAAGACACTTAAGTTGTTTCTACATCTTGGCCATTATGAATAACATTGCAGTGAAGATGGGGTATATATATCTCTTTGAGATACTGATTTAATTTCCTTTCCATATATACCCAGAAGTGAGATTGCTGGATTATGTTATGGTTGTAGTGTTAAATTTTTGAAGAACCTCCATAGTGTTTCTTATAATGGCTATCCCAATTTGCGTTCCCACCAGTAGTGTACAAGGGTTCCCTTTTCTCTACACTGTCGCCAGCACTTACTGCTTATCTTTTTGATAATAGCTACCCTAACAGGTGTGAGGTGATGTCTCATTATGGTTTTAATTTGCATGTCCCTGATGATTAGTGATGTCTAACATCTTTTCCTACACCTTTGGGCTATTTGCATGTTGTCTTTAGAAAAATGTCTGTTCAGTTTCTTTGCCCATTTTTTAAATCAGATTATTTCTTGTTTTGATAGTGAGTTGTTATGAGTTCTTTGTATATTTTGGATATTAATCCCATGTGGGCCGGGCATGGTGGCTCACGCCTGTAATCCTAGCACTCTGGGAGGCCAAGGTGGGCGGATCATTTGAGCTCAGGAGTTCGAAACCAGCCTGAGCAAGAGCGAGACCCCATCTCTACTAAAAATAGAAAGAAATTAATTGGCCAACTAAAATATAGAAAAAATTAGCCGGGCATGGTGGCGCATGCCTGTAGTCCCAGCTACTTGGGAGGCTGAGGCAGAAGGATCACTTGAGCCCAGGAGTTTGAGGTTGCTGTGAGCTAGGCTGACGCCATGGCACTCTAGCCCTGGCAACAAAGTGAAACTTTGTCTCAAAAAAAAAAAAAAAAAAATCCCATGTAGGATATATGGTTCACTAATATTTTCTCCCATTCTATAGGTTGCTGTTTCATTTTGCGCTTGTTTCCTTTGCTGTGCAGAAGCTTTTTTAGTTTGACATAATCCCATTTGTCTATTTTTGGTTTTGTTGCCTGAGCTTTTGGTGTCATATTCAGAAAATCATTGCCAAGACCAATGTCAAAGAGATTCTTCCTATTTTTTTTCCTAGGAGTTTTACAGTTTTGGATCTTACATTTAAATCTTTAATCTATTTTAAGTTAATTTCTGTGTATGGTATAAGATAAGGGTCCTATTTCATTCTTTTGCATGTGTATATCCAGTTTTCCCAGCATTATTTATGAAAGAGACCATCCTTTTCCTGTGTTCTTTTCAAAGATTAGCTAACCATATATGTGTGGGTTTATTTCTGGACTCATTCTATTCCATTGGTCTATGTTTCTGTTTTTATGCCAGTTCCATACTGTTTTAATTACTACAACTTTATAATATAATTGGAAATCAGGAAGCATGACGCTTCCATCTTCATTCTTGTTTCTAAAGATTGATTTGGTATTCAGGGTCTTTTATAGTTCTGCATGAATTTTAGGATTTTTTTTCCTATTTCTTTTAAAATGTCTACATAATAGGGATTGCATTGGATCTATAGATTGCTTTGGGCAGTACTGACATTTTAAAAATATTAACTCTTCCAATCCATGAACACAGTATATCTTTATTTTTTGCCATTAATTTTTAATTTGTATATATTCTTAGGGTACAGGTGAAATTTTGCTATATTTATATCTTGTATTGTGGTGAAGTCAGGGCCTTTAGTGCATACATCACTGAAGTAATGCACATTGTACTCACCAAGCAATACCTTGGATATCTTTCCATATATTTGTGTCATCTTCAATTTCCTTTATCAATGTCTTATAGGTTTTGGTATACAGATCTTTCACCTGCTTGGTGAAATTTATTCCTAAGTATTTTATTCTTTTTGATACTATTGTGAATGGAATTGCTTTCTTAACTTCTTTTTTCAGATAGTTTATTGGTAGTGCATAGAAATTCAATTCATTTCTGTATCCTGCAACTTTACTGAATTCATTTATTAGTTCTAACAGTTTTTCAGTGAAGTTTTTAGGATTTTCTATATATAAAATCATGTCATCTGCAAACAGAGACATTAAAACTTCTTCTTTTCCGATTTAGAAGACTTTTATTTCTTTCTCTTGCCCAATTGCTCTGGCTAGGACTTCCAGTACAATGTTAAATAGAAGCAGTAAGGGTGGGCACCTTTGTGCTGTTCCTGATCTTAGAGGAAAAGTTTTCAGCTTTTCACCATTGAGTATGATGTTAGCTATAGGCTTGTCATACACAGCATTTACTATGTTGAGGTATATTCCTTCTATACCTGGATTGGTAAGAGCTTTTATCATGAAAGGATGTTAAATTTTGTCAAATGCTTTATCTTCAGCCCTGTGTATTTTTGTTGTTGCTGCTGTTGATTTATAGTTTGTTTTGATTTTGTTTAAGACTTACTGTACTTTTTTTCAAAATTAGACCATAGCTTTTGATTACCAATTTATAATAGGAGACCCAAACCATTAATTTTTTGAGATATATATAACATCTTATTTGCCACTTGTGGTAAATATCTGGTGTACTTTGTTTATCACTGATGCTCTGATGCCACCAATATTGCTCCCACTCCTCTCCTCACTTTGTTGACTGGGAGCTTAGCCTCACCTGTCTGTTTTCTTCCCATTGTTCTCTGTGGGCTCTAGTTTTACATTCTTTTTGGAGATGTTACTTCTTTCTCCCCAAAATTCTATTTAAGTCCTCTCATCACTTTGGCAGGTTTCTATCCTTTGGAAGGAGCACATTTTTTTCAATATCTTAAGCAAGGGACCAGGAACCTAACTCTTTTTCATCAGTATCATCAAAGAAGCTTTGAAGGTTGAGTGAAATTTTGATTGGCTGAAAAGAAGGAAGACACACAAAGGTGCACAAATAGGAATGACTATCATAGCTTTGGAGATTAAGAAGAATAAGCCTGAAATAAGCTTTACAAAAATAAGGCAATAGAAAACATGATTATATAGGGTGAAGGAAGGAGAGTTGGGAAACATTAATAAATCTGATCCAACATTTGAATCCTATGCAATCACTGTTCAGCAAAAATTTTACAAATGTGTCACAAACATGAAATATCTACTATAATACCAGTTTTCTCCTTCAATTGCTACAAAAGATAGAGGAATTTATTCTCAATGAATAATTTGAATACAGAATAATTTGAATACAGAATAACTTGAATACTATATTTTGACTATCTTTTTTGAATCATAATAGCTACTATTTAACCCTAGTGATATCAGCATGTGAAATGTTCTTTCATAGTAATCTAATAACAGTATATGGAAATGCCAAGTATAATTTAAAGAGCAAATCTGTGCCTGAAAAATAATATTTTCTAAAAGCAAAAATAATCTTCCTTATCAGAGATTTTGGAGATTTTACTATAGTTTTTTACCTTACAGATGACCTTAGTTTATTTCCCATCTAGGATTGAAAGTCAGCCCTACCATTTCTAATTTTTTTTTAATTTTTCTGTAGACACTAGGCTATGCCTTGTATTTATTATCATCCTGTGCAGTGTGCCATGCACATTTTTTAAGGTGCGGGTAATGTTAAGTTAAGGTAATTAACAAAATTTGCATAATGTTTTTCATATTGAGAGATGACATTTCAGGTAGTTACTTTTCTTAAGTTAAATAGTCCACAATCAATTTTAAACTCCTCTGTTGAACTAAGTGAGTTTTCAACTTCCATAACCTCTGTCCATGTCTTTGGTTTTATTTTTATTTATTTATTTTTATATTTTTTGACACAGAGTCTCACTCCATTGCCCAGGGTAGAGTGCAGTGACAGCATCATAGCTCACTGCAACCTCAAACTCCTGGGCTCAAGTGATCCTCCTGCCTCAGCCACTGGAGTAGCAGGGAGTACAGATGTGCGCCACCATGCTCAGCTAATTTTTTCTATTTTTAGTAGAGATGGGGTCTTGCTCTTGCTCAGACTGGTCTTAAACTCCTGACCTCAAGCGATCCTCCCAGAGTGCTAGGATTATAGGCGGGAGCCACCACACCCCGCCGATGTCCTTGGTTTTAAGAAGAGAACCATAAACATTAGTATTCTTAAAGCAAAGCTTAGAGTTGCAAAGAACATGCAAGCAGATGTTCTTGTCAGACCTTCGTCATCTAAATAACTTCCCCCAAATCGCAAAGCGCCTGAGGCCAGAACCAATGTGAGGACATGGTGCACCTGGTCTCAGTCCAGGGCAAAGATGACAATGGAACCTGCTAATGATCAGATATATATTTTGGAAGCTAGAAATCCCATCAGTCGAGAAGTGATACCAGCTTAAGAGGAATCTTTTATTGTGGTGACAACCTTTTTCTTGACGTGGATAAGTAAAGCTTAAAGCTTTTATATAGAACTACCCATTTTATGCTTGATTTTTAAAAACCCTGCTCTTCGACAGGAAAGTGAATAAGAAGAATCATTATCTCCCAGACCTACAAGGCTGCCCAAGAACAAAGTTAAGTCAGAGAAGCTGAGCTAAAACTGCCAAGAGAAATGTGATTCTCAAAGGAAAGAAGTAAAGAAGGTCCGAGAGGAACATAAGCATAGAGACAATGCAGAATATCCAATTATTCAGGCAAATTATTTCACTTCTCTGAACCTCAGTTCTTAATCTGCAAAATAGAAACTCCTTATTGTTTTAGCTAGGATTATATGAGGTGATATATGAGGTGATATATTATATGAGGTGATAATAGATAAAGAACTCAGAACAGGACCTGACATATGTTCAAACTTAACTATTGGCTATTAACTTTAATATTTCCCCCAGTGAAACTAAATACTGCATACTAAGCTATAGATGAAGAGGTGAGTCACAACAAAAAGGACATGCCAATATAGGGAAAATAAAATTCATCTAATGGTGCAAGGAGTTCTAAATAGCAGTAAAACATAAGAAAAAAGGCAGAGGCAGTTTGTGTGTAGGGCCAACCGTCCAGACATTCATGGTTGGTTTCACTCAGTTCTTTGGTGGGTGACACCATGATTAATTCTTTTACTACTCCAATAATTGCAATTGTTTTTCAGGCTCCCTGATAGAACCCACATCATATGGATTCCCCTCTAGTTGTCTCATTGTAGAAATGGAGCTGAAATCAGTTTTCCTGCTTGGCAATGCAAGACTTTGTAGCAAAGACGTGAATACAGTACTTGAGCTATGATGATGTCTTATACTACAAATTTGGGTGCACATAATTGTTCAAGCATTGTCCATTCTTGTTTTCTAAGTAATCGCAGACTGACATCATTTTGTTCTTTTTAATGTGTGTCAGTTATGACTGTGGCACAGGGCAAGCTTTGTAATATACCCAAAGGAAAAATGATAACAACCTGTGGAATATAATAAAGAGTATACAGAAAATTTTACCCTCACCATGAATATACCACAGCCAACAATCTCTATCATTTATCCAGCAGGTCTGGCATTATTCTGAGCCCTTTGCATGGATTGATATAAACAATAACCTCATATGATAGGTCCTACTATTACTTTCACTGAGGTATATCAGTAGGCTGCCTTGAACCCCCTCATTTGCATTGTTTTAAAATCTAATTATTTTTGTTGTTAAAGATTATATGCTCTAAGAGAAGTAACTATAGGTAGTTAACATGTTATGAAGGACGGTACTATATGGTTTTAAAACTGCTAATGTCATAACTACTATTACAACCTAGGACTTGTAAGCAGTTAATAGCTTTATTTTTTTAATGTATAATGTTGTATATATATTATAACATCGACATAATATGTAGTAAGCTTGTTTTTCTATATTATTATGAGACATAAATTATAGGGAGCAAACTGTCACTTTGGAAAAATTTACACAAATGAACAGTCTGGATAGGTTCTGTTAATAAGAAGAGTGAATCTACAGATATGTATTTCTCCAACCAGAGATGACATTTGTCATAGTTGGAAGGGCTACCTATGCTGAAGTTGCTATAACACTCTTTAAATTTGTTTATTACTTATGATTATTAGTTCATTATTTAGCTTCTGAGACCCAAATATAGAGTGACTTACATAAAATAGGAAGTCCAGAGGTGAAGAGTTTCCTTCTATCTTGCTCTGTCTCTGCCACTAATGTGATTATCTTCATTTACATAACGCATAGCTATTTTGAGAGGAAATAGAGGACACTCAATTTCCTTTTAAGCACGTAGAAATTACATATATCACTTCCCCCGGTGTTCTATTGTGTGTAGGTTAGTCCCAAGTCCAAACCTAGCTGCAAGAGAAGCTTGGAAATGTAGTTTCCAGCTGGATGGCGATATGCTCAGACAAAAGTGTGTTATTATGGAAGAGGAGGAGAATGAAGGTAGAGGAAGAGCTAGCCATCAGGCACGCTCAGCCAATTATGATTTCTTCATGGCTGATCTATGCCCTTACAAGCATATATGCCATTCTTGAAAGCAAGATGATTCCCATACATAGAAAGTTACATATCCTAGCTACTTCCTAATCAAGGAGAATCGAGCCATGTGTTAAATACTCAGACTTGATAATAATCAGTACATATCAAGTCTATCAATAACAAGTCTTTTTCTAAATTGGTCCTGAATTTCTTATAGTCAAGGGAAATATATTGAATTGTGTTGTATCTTCAACAATGTTCAGCACCATTTAGGAACCCAATAAACACCTGTTTAATTGAATGCTCTGTATTAGATGGAGAGATGTGCTGTTGCATATCCTACTACAAATCATTGATCTCTTTTTTTCCTACCACTTCTCATTTCTAGTTTGATCACTCATGGCTTTGGGACTCCAGCAATATGTGCAGCTCTAAGCACTTTCCAAACAGTCCTCAGTGAAATGCTGAACTACTTGGAAAAACACACTACTCACAAAAACGGCGGAGCGGCGGATTCTGGCCAAGGACATGCCAACTCGGAGAAAGCCCCCCTGCGGAAAACTTCAGAGGCCGCTGTGAAAGAGGGCAAAACAGAAAAGACAGACTAGCTACATCAAACAGAATCTATTCCAGAGAGTCTTGCTGCTGATATTTTTTCTAATATATATATCATTGAGGGTGACTAATCTTCAGTGGACCAAATCGCTACCCTCTCCCAACCCTCCATAAAAAAAAAACAAAAATGGAAATGAAAAATGAAACAAAAAAGGACAAAACCAAAAAAAAAAAAAAAGAAAAAGAAAAAAAGGAAAACAGCAGTGTTACCGTGTATGAAATTGTCACTTTTTAATTTTATGTTATGATAAACTCCTTTTGTGCACGTAATTTATTGTTCTGAATTATATACATCACAGTTTTTAAGCACTTCTGGACTTTGGAGAGGCAGCACATGCTTTTTCACATCTAACTGATGCACTTTCTTATCCAACTCTATAGTTAGGGATCAGAAAGCATGACCAAACTGGAATCCACCACCAGTGCTTACAGCTCCAGTCTTTCTTGACTTAACTCCCTGTAACTCAGTGCCTCTTTCCAGTAAATAGATCAATCTGGAAATTAATCCATTAATAAATGTTTGGGGAACTGAAAAGGGCAGTTACGAATCTTTGTCCTGTGAATCGACAGCAGTTCTAAAATTTGGTCACCCCTAGCCCACTTCACTGCCCGTTCCTTGGTGGTATTTAAACTCCAGAAAACTCTCTCCCTTCTATCCATGACATTCCCACCCTATCCCAGCTTCATTTCCCCTTGCCCATAGCTAGGAAGATATTCAGAAAGCATAATACTGAAGGTATGAAAGATGAACCCTTCTATCCATTCTCCGCGTACCACCAACTAACAGTTCAAGGAAACTGATTGTATTTAGTGGGTTGAAGCAGGATGGATACAGGAAAGGGTAGCTTTGCCATTGTTGGGCTCCCAATGAAAAACAGTGGCATCATTTTGCCTGGAAAAACATGGGAATAAGAACAATGATCTTTCTGGGAAGTCCTGCCCCTCAGAGACAGGAGAGGAGAACAAGGACCCAAGGGAGGCCTCTTGAAATGCTGGTGGCCAATAATTGTATGGTTAAAATGAGAGCTGGGTTTTTTTTTCTGCTTTTGTGCTGCTTCTACCTACCCAATAGCTGTGTTCTAAACCTTGAGAGGCACAAAAGCATTCAGGTCTGTGCTCAATAAAGAAAACAAAACCAGAATGATCAGAGAAGACTTTTGCCTTTAAGATACTTCCTTTTTTCATAGCTTGTTCTTATAACTTCACTGTCCTTTAGTTAAGACACTGAAAACCAAAAGTTCCTGGCTGCAAAGGCCAAGGGCTAATTGAATGAGAGTTTGGTCCATATAAACCTGAATGTGTCAAGAAACCCGACTGGTACCACATTGAACTAACCTTTCTACTGCTAACAATTTTTAAACTTCTAGGCAAATAAAAATGTAGATCATCTATGTAAAAAGAAAAAAAAAAGAATCATTTTAATAATTTGTGGAAATCCATTACTTAAGAATTAAAATATTCTCCTCCCATGAAGATATTTAATTACTTTTTAAAAGTCTCTGCCAAATTATAATCCCATGGGAAACATTAGTATTATTTTTAATTGAGAGGAAATAGCTCAAGAATTTTCATGTAAAGATCACAAAAACTATTTTTACCTAACAATAATTTTTAAAATCATTTGACCATTATCTTCAATCTTATACAAAAAAGAGGAACTACACCAATGAAAAATCTAAATTTTCTAGACTAAATTTAATTAACAGAAAACACTACTAAGTAATTCCATAATAAAGGGGGTTTATAGTTACACAGTAGAAGAGCTTAAAACAAAGAAATGTAAAAGTAATGAATTGTGATTTCATGTGTTTAGTTCCATTTTTAAAATTTTACCATTATTCATGGCTTTGAAATTTTTTAAATAAAATAGAATAAAGCCGAAATTCTGCTGCAGTTCCAAATTTCATCACAAAATAAATGCTTCCATCTTACATGCAATTTATCATATTGTAAAATATACACATGAAATAAAAATGATAAATATTTCAGTTTAATAAGTAGTAGGAAAGTTATATACAGATAATGTGGGCTACTATTTCCTTAATGAAATTTACACATTAACTTTCTTTTATTCCATTTGTTATTAACAATACATATGTATTTAATATGGCATTTTGATATGCATATCTGCTAGGTACTTAATGTAGTTATACACCATGTCAAATGTTCACCAATAATCAGACAAAAAATTAGATTTGGCTTATATTACAAGCTTACTTATTCACCTTTAGTTGTGACTAGTTGGGGATATAAACACCTCAATGGGGTATTATTTATTAGCCTTGGGAAAAAAAGTATAACTATAACTACAGTGCATATTATTTACCAGGATTTTGGGTGTCTTAAAAGCCTTAAATGGATAGCACCCATCATTTAACTTAACCAGCCATTAGGACATAAAAGAATTGATGGACTGGTCGTGTTTAGAACACTATTTATTATCATATTCCAATAGACATTGTTAACATACCAACTTTTGCCTTGTATATAATAGGTACTCAACACTTTTTAAATAAATGGATAAATGAATGTGTGTGTGTTCTTTGTCCAAAATGGGCCAAAGGACCTTTTAATTTTGATTTTTTTTTCAATACTCTGTGCTTCAATCTGGCTTGCTTCCTCCATGGTAATTTATGGATCATTATTTTTATTTGAATAAGGAAATATTTTCAAGGTGGTACATTAGTTGCAAATAGATATATTTAATGTAGAACAATAAAGAACACTAGGGATTAAGATTTCGATAAAAGTGAAATTATAATCATGATAGTTTGTAGTAAAGGAAGATAGCTCACAAAAATCTCTCTGATGTTCAGTGTTATAATAAGTAGCAATAAAGTGATGGAAAACTTTAACAGATAAACCATTACTGGCCCAGAAAAATTGTCCAAATCTTTCATACTTACTCAAAATTAATAATGATAACACAAAGTTTTTATATTTAAAACTTAATGAAGGAGTAAGGCAAATTTCTATACAAAGACATGTTTGTTTTAAGACTATTTCAGCAATCAATTTAAATGCCATTACCAGGCTATTTCATTAAAGTTGCCATTTGACTTAAGTTTGGTGGCTCTAGAAAAATTAATGAAAACTCTGAATTACTCTATATTTTTCTTCTCTGGAGTGATCATAGCACTAGAAAGATGCTTTTTCTATTCTTTTCCTGCCTTCTTTTTAGATGCCTTAAAAATAGGGATAATTCTTCTTGGCTTTGCAGCTCCTTGTCCCTTTTCCTTTTGGGGGTATGTTCTCTTCAATGTCTAGGGTAGAACAGGACCCTTTAGCACCTTTGAGCATTCTGACCCAAGTGTGACAGTGATAAGAATTTGCCCTTCTGTCACATAGAATTTTTAAGATAAATGTGTCAGTAAATTACCTGTGTTAATAATGAGTAAAATAATGCAATCTATTTTCTGATATTCTCTTCCTTTTATGCCTCTTTGGAAGCATTTTAGATCAGTGGGATTTTTAAAAATGTGTCAGAATCCTCTGCACAATGAGTGTGCCATCGCCTCACAAAAGCCAAGTCAATGTGTGAGAAGTGGCATGGCCTAGTGACTAAGTATGGACTGTAAAGCCAAACTACCTGGGTTTAAATCATGGCCCTTTCACTTGCTACTGTGTGACCGTGGGCAAGTTGCTGGACCTGTCTGTGCCTCCATTTTCCCATCTGTAAAATGAAGGTAAATAATGGATATCTACTCATAAAACTGCTGTCAGAATCAGAAAGTTAGTGCATCTAAACTGCTTATAGCAGAACAGGGGCAGGTTAGTGCTATGGGAGTGTTAATTATTGTCTTTAATACTTAGAATTTAAACAAATCATTTTTTATCTAGAGATCAGTTTATTGTTCTTCTTCTATGCCAGGTTCTGTCCTAGAGACTGAAGACACAGAGTGGAACAGAGCATCTATTTTTTTTTTCTTTTTCTGTTCAGCTTTTTATAGTCTCTTGTGAAGATAGCCATTAGACATCATTATGTGCCATGAAGCAAATTTGCACAGGGCGCCCAGCACAAACCAGACTGTGTTCTAGAAAACAGAAGATGGTGGGAGAGCGAGGGGTAGGAAATCAAGAAAGAGAGTTGTGATTAGGGAAAGAAAAAGGTGGAGATCAGGAAAAGAGGACCTTATAGTTTTGGGAGAATTAAAAACTTTGGGGGCAGGATGAAGCTATTTTGAAAACTAACAGAAGCACCTTGAATTTCTGGTTATTCCTACCTTCCTCCTGCATTTGGGGGCAGCTAACATTTTGCCTGCATTGCCTCAGGGAAGGAATGTGACCCAGAAGAATGCAGGCAACAAAAAAGCGAAACTTTTATAAAAGTTTTCAGTTTCAAAATCAGGCTCTAGGGGGGACTTGAGGTTTAAAAGCACATCAGTCAGGACCTTTTTATTTGCTTCCTCCTTTCACATATATTATACACGAATACACACTCTCGAGACGAGAAAATAGTCCGCAGTTTGGGGAAAGAAAGAGGAAAAAGTAGAATTGTTAAAAGCTTAGCTGTCTTTGCATCTCTCATATGAGGCCATGGACTGGGGGTGAATTTGGAGTGTGAAGCTCATGACAGAGGGGGAGCTATATCCGCATCCCAGAGAGGAAGGAAGCCCAGCATATGTGGTGTGTGTCTAGACAGGTGGTTCTCAGATAGCCTCCCAGAATTTCTCCCAAAAACTTTCTCTCAACATGGCAGGAACAGACCAGGATGATGTGGGTGCAAGCAGGAACAAAGAGGCAGCAATAGGATATTTCAGGCTCACCCAGGAGCAACCCAGGTAGCTGGCAGGAATGCAGAGTCCTCACAGGTTGGACACAAGTACACACAGGAAAAATCCAAGACACATGCTGGAGAACAGATAGGAATTCAGAAACCCCTCTAGAGATTTCAAAGAGAGAGGCTTTAATAGAGAGAACAGGATAAACAGGTGTTAGAAGGCTGAAAGAGCAAAAATGAGACTCCGAGTCACCCAGATATTAATAATCGAAAAAGCAGCTACTATCCCCAGACATGGGAGAACAAAAAGGATGAGGTATAGTTACCCGAATGTAGGAACTCGGAGGTAAGAACCTTTTTACTCATGGTTGTTGTTTTAACCTCTAAGAGAGCCTCCTCAAGACTGGCACTGGTTGTGCTTCTAAGGGGGCTAGAGCATGCTAATACTGGGAGTGCAGAAGAAGCTGGAGGCTGGAGCCTTAACCTCCCTCTTTTGCTGGAGGAATGCCAGCAGACGCTAGAAATACACTGGAGCATCTTTTTCCCCGCCTTCTGCCTTCTAATTCCCACCAGTGTCTTCCATTGGCAGAATCTAATTAGAAGACAGCTGGCAAAGACTTATGAGAAATAATAGTTTACAGATGCCCAGGTCTGGCATTACTCAATATAGAACAATGGACATCTCTGCAGATGCCAGCATCAACAGATAAAGACCTAGGCCAGATGTGTCTTCATAATCTGGTGCTACATAAGCCCTCTCCACCCAACCCTGGGACATAGATGCAACCCAAGGAGACTCTGAGTACACTGAGGTCAAATTTCTGCCACATTTCAATATGAAAGCTCAAAAATAGATATTGTCATGTTATAGAAAATAAAGTGACATTTCTTATATATCCAAATTGGCAGACAGACACTCGTACCTACTACACTTAAAAACTCTACTTCAGCTACTTCCCATCTGCATCACAGATAATTCAAAAAGAACCAGACACTTAAAAAAAATTGAAATAACACAATAATCCCCCATAAAAAGCAGAAGAGAATGCTTTTAAATGTGGATGCATTAGTTATTTCCAGTTAGAGTCTAATAAGTTTTCAAAGCTATTCTTCTTTAACATTGCATTTCTTTAATTATTTTCTTTTTTTATTTTTATTTTTTTTCTTTTATTTCATCATATTATGGGGGTACAAATATTGTTATGGTTACATATATTGC
>VBSM01000361.1:16922198-16933329 GCA_008086735.1 Cheirogaleus medius
AGCATAAACGGTGTTAGCTCACTGTCGTTTCTTAGAATTGAGTAATATTCCATAATTATTTTCTTTATGTCAAAAGCTATTTGGAAAAAGGACACTGACATATGATATATAAGTTTATGTTTAGATTTTCTTCCAAGTCCAATCATGATGTTCTTGCTGTCTATAAATGCTAACCATTGGCTTAAATATTAGGATCTTTTATCTTCTCACCATGAACATTCTCCCTGGGAAATATTATTTTCTACCATAATTTTAATTATCATTTCTCTTCTTGTGGTAGAGACCAATTATCATCTAACAAAGTCCATTTTACCTTTGTCCTTGGTTTATCTCCATCCCAGGAATTGGCAAATTTGTTCTATCAGGGGCCTGACAGTAAATATTTTAGGCTATGCAGGCCATACCGTCTCATATAGACAATATGTAAACAATGACTGTGATTGTGTTTCAATAAATCATCATTTACAAACATAGTCAGTGGGCTGGATTAGCCCAGAGGGCCATAGTTCACCAACTCCTGCCTAGATTAAGCTTCTTGCTGTTTGTAGCCATGTAATTAAGTGTTCTCTCCAGTTGAAGAGTAGAAGTGATATTCACTACTACCGGTAAAAATCAGCACTGCATTTTTCTTCAGTTCTGTCCTCTTCTATATGGGGTATATGATGAGTCCCTAGAGCAAGGATTCTCAACCTTGGCACTATTGGCATAGGGGGCCAGGTAATTCTTTATTGTAGGGAGCTGTCTTGTGTGTTGTAGGTTGTTTAGCAGATCCTTGGTTTCTATGCGGGAGATGTCAGTAGCATTCCTCCCATCGTGACAACCCAAATTAACTCCAAACATTTCTAAATCACTCCGGGTTGAGAACTACTTACTGTCTTAGAGATGTGAGAGACACAAGATAGAAAGAGTTTCTGAATGCCTGAATGGCCATATGGAGAAGCATTCATTACTTCAACCTAAACTTCTATTATGTTAAACCACTTAAATTGGGATGGGGGAGGCCAGGAGAGTCTATTTGTTACTATAATTTATCATAGCTTAGCACAATGATAATGAATTCTAAATCCATACTTTCTCCTGCACTCCAGATTCATGTAGTCAATTTCCAGTGGTTATCTCCTGAAAAACAGCATCTTCAAACTCAGCGTATATCAAAATATGGATTCCTAATCAACCTCCCCCCTCAATCAATTCCTTCTCCTAAATTTTCTATCTCTGCTAAAGATGCCTCCATACAGTTGCCCAAGACAGAAACCTGTGAGTCATCTTAAATGTTTCCCTGTCTCTACCCTCTCCCACAGTTAATCACTAGGTCTGGAAAAATTAGCATCATAACAGTATAATAAATTAATTTGTCAGGACCTGGTGGTTGACTGTATGAGGTAGCCAATCCCCTAATTCAGGGCACCAGCAACTCATGATTGCAGTACTGCAATAGCCTCCTAAATGGACTCACTGCCTCCAGTCTTGCTCTTTATTCCATTCTCCACACTGCCGAAAATGATTCTAAAAAGGAAATCTGATTTGTACATCCCAAGTAATCCTCCTCATGGTTTGCTATTGCCCTCACGATAAAGTCAAACTCTTCTACATGATGTACAATATCCTTCTGACCTGGCTATTGCTCTCTTCTCCAGCTCCCTCCAGCTTCATCTTGTCTCCCTGCTTCCCCCATATCATCCCCTCCTCACCACCATACAGACTCCATAGTCCAGCCACATTAAGCTTCTTTGAATTCCTGAAACTCGACATGATCCAATATAGTTATCCTAGCTGGGAACCTTACATTCCACCTAACCTCCTTCACCATCCAGCTCCTACTTATCATTCAGTCAGCTTAAAAGTCACTAATTCAGTGCAGCTGTATTAGTTTTACATCACTGCATACCTTATTACCACAAGCTTAGTGGCCCACAGCATCCACTTATTAGTGTACATTTCTCTAGGACACAAGTTCAGCTAGGCTCACGTAGGTTCTCTGCTTAGATGCTCATAAGGCTTTCAAGGTATCAGCCAGGCTTGGCCCTTTCCTAGAGGCTCTAGGGAAAAAAATCCACTTCCAAGTTCATTCAGATGGCTGGCAAAATTTATTTCCTTGTGGTTGTAGGACTAAGGTCCCTATTTCCTTGCTTGCTGCCAGCAGGGGTCACAAGCAGCTCCCCAAGGTTGCTTTCAGGTCTTAGTCACATGGCACCCTTTATGTTCAATGCCAAAAACAGTGCATGGAGCCAACATGTATCTCTCTGACTTTCTGCCACCAGTAAGGAAAAATATCGCTGCTTTCAAAGGTTTCATATGATTAGATTGTGCCAACTAAGGTGATCTACCTTTTGATTAACTCAAATGCAATAGATTAGTAGCATTAGCTACATCTGCAAAATTCTTTTTACCATCTAAGGTAATGTAACCACAAGTGTGATATCAAATTATATATACAGTTCCAGAGATTAAATGCTAAATCTTGAGAGTTCATCTTTAAAATTCTGCCTATTGCAGCCACTTTCTCTAATTCCCCAAACCAGGCTGCTATTCTCTGCACAGTGCTCCCATACCACCATTTATGCCTGTCGTGTCATTTGTTAAAGACATTTTTATAATCATTTGCTTAATTATCTCTCCTATTAGACAGATAATTCTCAGTTTCCACAACTGTAAAATGAGGATAATTATAGCATTTACATCATTGGGTTGTTGTAAGTATTAAATGAAATATTCCATGTAAAACAGAAATAGTGCCTGACACATAGAGAGGGCCCAATCAACGTTAGCTGTTCATATTATTGCAAATATTGGAATTGTTAATATTAAATACCATTAGGTTTTGAGGAGAAGATCCATGTATCTTGCCTATGGTTGCATCCTTAGCAACTAGCTCAGTGCCTACCTGGCACATGGTTGACACGTGTTCATTCATTTGCCGTAAATCATGGGCAAATGCATGAATATGTAACTCAAGAACTATTCCATGGTCTGTGGAGAAAATATATAAGATTCTCTGGAAGAAATAGAAACAAACATAATTGCTGGAAGCCCTAAAAGTATTTTCAGATTCACAGTGACAGAATGATAGATGCAAAGTATCTCATGCATTAACGGAGAAAGTCAGCGTCAAGCTTAGTCTCTATGTATAAGTCCTGCAAAAAATTGTTTAAAAAAAGATTTAAGTAAAATAGTAGTAGAAAATAAAACTGACATCTTCTTGTCTCATGTACAGCAAAGCATTCTTTGTACAAATTAGTATATCCTCAAACAACACTGAAATAGAAATAAATATACTTATTGTTTCATTATCTGTTTGAAGCCCATTTACTAGCAGAGTCAGGAATTTTTTGTTTCAGGAGGTGGTGGAGAGGGTACGGAAAAGCTCTCTTTCTTTTCTGGCTTCATAAATGTTTTCCCTAATGAGTTAACTTCCATTTTACATTGTGTAAGTTTTTGTTTTCTTAGTGAACGACAAAATTCCACTGGAAATTATAGTCTTTTATGCTAGATAGTACAAAGCTATTGTAATGACTTTGAAACAGAAGACTGTTGTAATGGTTTTATTGGAAAGGATTTTGGGAAAGATTGCTTGTGACTTCCTGAGAACTTGAGAAAAAGCAGTAGTATGCTGAAAGCACACTGCATTTACATTTTCCTCCTATTGTCTGGCTCAACTTAGCCAGTAAGAAAGCATGAATTTAATTGTTATGGACACATATATCTCCTAGAACGTATAATAGTAACTTTGGAAATTCCAAAGGCAAATACAGCAACAACAAAAATAAATAAATGGGACTTGATTAAATTATAAAGCTTCTGTTTAGCAAACGAAATAATCAACAGAGTAAACAGATGACCTACAGAATGGGAGAAAATATTCACAAACTATACATCAATGAAGGGCTAATATCCAGAATCTACAAAGAACTCAAACAAACCAGGAAGAAAAAACAAGCAAACTCATTAAAAAGTGGGCAAAAGACATGAACAGAAGTTTTTCAAAAGAAGATGCACAAATGGCCAACAAACATAAGAAGAAATGCTCATCACCACTAATCATCAGGGAAATGCAAATTAAAACCTCAGTGAGGAAATTCCAGATTTCTTTACAATTTGGTCAAGCTAAAATTTTAACTATTTAAAATGATATTCAGTCAACAAAGAGTTTCTTGAACCTACAAATTTTGAAAAATATCTCTTATCATTATCAGAATGGAGACTAATTAAATTCATTCATTTATTCATTCAACAAGTATTTATTGAGAACTAATTATATGCCAGTCACTATGCTAGATACATAATAGAAGATGCTGAAAAAGTTCAGCACTCAAACTTTAAATTTTATTTACTTGTTTTCATTGGTCTTGTTTGTTTATGAATCAAATTAATTTCGAGTTCTAGATCTAAGAGCTCATGTCTACTTCCAGTGGCTACAAATAGCAATTCTCATTCTGTACTTATTTTTGAGTAAGTCCTTGATTACAGACTAGAAATACTTTGTTTTATTTTATGCATGTATACATTTATATCCCTAGGTTCTTCAAAAATGAGATTTAAAACAGCTTCCAGAAACTTAAAAAATAATAAAATACTATAAATTAGAAATAGCTGGGAAAGACAGAGAAAAATTAATGGTAAGGTTATAAAATGGAGCCAGAAATGAAGCTAATAAAAAATAGAAGGTAAACATGGTGGCATGTGCCTGTAGTCCCAGATATTTGGAAAGCCGAGGCAGAAGGATCAGTTGAGCCTAATAGTTTGAGGCTATAGTGCACTCTGATTGTACTCCAGCCTGGGCAACATAGCGAGATCTTGTCTATTAAAAGAAAAATAGAGATGTGGGTATTTGCTACAGGTGGGTAACAGATTTGACTCTGAGACTCTGAGCTTTCTAACAGCCATTGCAAAATGGAAAAGTTGATCATTTATTCAATTCACAGTTTTTATGTCTAAGACTAAATCAAAATATTTGCTCAGAAGTACAACTATTTCTGACACATAGTTAGGAAAAAAAAAGTTTTTCAAAAGAATCCTTGGAGAAACTATAAACAACATCCTTTCAATGGATTAGAGTTTCTCAACCTTGGCACCATTAACATTTATTTTTGTTTTTATTTTATTAGAGACAGGGTCTCACCCTGTCACCCAGGCTGGAGTACACTGGCCTGATCATAGCTCACTGCAATCTTGAACTACTGGACTCAAACGATTCTCCTGCCTCAGCTTCCCAAGTAGCTGGGACTACAGGCGCATGCCACCACATCTGAATTCCATTGACATTTTGACCCGGTGACACTTTGCTGTGGGAGGCTATTCTGTGTATTATAGGATGTTTAGTACTATCCCTGGCATCTACCCACTAGATGACCATAGCACCCTTCTTCCAGCTGTTACAACAAACTTTATCTCCAGATATTGCCAAATGTCTCTTAGAGGCTAATATTCAATGTCCTCCACCCCAATCCCCACTCCCATACATTGCCTGTTAAGAACCACTGCAGCAGATCCAACAAAGAGAAAGAATGATTTCTAAACAAATGGCGTTATGTCTAAACTCAGTTCAGTGAAAACAAGAGCCTCTTTGGTCAGAACAATAGTCCAGTTATTCAGCCTTCTGCTAGCCAGGTTTAATCCAGGGTTATATTTAGAGTAACTAACTGAGGATATCCACCAATAAGGACTTTAAGAAGGTTATTTCTCTCATCTGAACCTCTGATGGACATTGAGTTGTTGTGATTTCGAGATTGTTCTTCTAGGTAAATACCATTCCAATTTGCATTTTTAAATTGTACCAATGGCTCTAATTTTCCCACTTTCCTTTACCCACACCCTTTGGTGCTCTTCCACACCCACTCTGATCTTAGCCATGGGACATCCTTTATCCAATGAGACAGTGACAGATGATGCAAGCAGGGACTTGAAAAAACACTTGCTCATTGCCTCTCTCACCTTCTCTCTCTCTCTTCCTTCCCTACTCCCCAACCCCTTCTCCTTTTCCTTCCCCTCACTTAGATTCCTGCCTCTACCTAGAGGACAAATCCAGGGTAACCTGCTGCAGGAGAGGGGACTGTGTGGAAAAGACATGAGCTCCCAGCCAATCTGCTAGGAGACCACAGATACACGACCAAGACCCACCAACACAAGGGCACTCAATACGGATCAGCCAAATAGCCGAGCCAACCCTCGGACTCGCAAGAAATAATAAATGCTTGCTGTTTACACTCATTATGTTTGGGGATAGTTCATTGCCCAGCAATATGTAACTGACATAGTTGACAATTAAAAACTGCTGTACTGGAAACAGGTTGACTTCCTATTAGAAAAACTGGGGAGACAGTGAAGGACTTATCTCTGCTCTGAGTGAGCTGATGACATCAGCCGGAAATGCTCCATATAGTAGCCAAAAGCCTTGGACCAGTGATCAAAAGTGGTGGTGCTAGGGGTACTGTTTCATACTTAATATAAGAAATATAGCTATGAGATTTTGGAGAATAATTTCTGATGATAAAATATGTGTTGACCTGAGCAAACACATGTTTTAGCCAAAACTCTCTTTTCACTCATTCAATAAATGTATATTGATTTGCTCCTCCGAGCTTAGTACTGTGCCAGATATGTGGCGCTGAACAAAACAAAGTCCTTGAATCCATGGATCCAAAGGGAGAGAGCAGCACGGAAGGCCATGCACAGAAGTGATTCAAAGCAGAGACTGGGGTCAAGTTGCCTGGATTGTGATCTTGTCTTGGCCACTTTGCTATGAAGTCCTTAAGTTGTGCAAACATGTATTCAAATTGGGCATAACCTTAGGCAAATTTCTCTTCATGCCTTGATTTTCTTATCTGTAAAATGAGGATGATAATACTAATAGTACTGCCCTCTAGGGTTATTGTGAGGCTTAACTGAATGAGTGCATGTAAATGGCTTACCAGAGAGCCTAGCATAGAAAAAGCCATGTTGGAGACAGTTTTGCAAAGAGTTAGGAATGAGAAGGGTGCTGGAGTCAGACTGCTTCCGCTGAAATTTGGGCCTAACCACTTTCCTAGCTGTGTGCCCTGGAAAAGTTCCGTAACATCTCTAAATCTTGTGTAAAGTAGAATTAGTAATATGGTGAGGATTAAAGGCAATAAGCCATATTAAGTACTTAGCCTGACTCACAGTTAATACTTATTTAGCTATAATTGTATTATTTAATAAAAGTAATTAACAAAGGTAAAAAATTGTAAGTGCTTTTATGGAGAAAAATATTGCAGAGATTAACTTACCCAAGGAAGGGTAGGGCAAACCTTCTAATGAAAGGGGTTAATGACTTGAAGGATGAGTAGGTGTTAACTAGTCCAAGGGGGAAGGGCAGAGCATCGCTGGTGGAGGAACAGCATGCACTGGACCCCTGAGGAAGGAGAGGGCTGTGTGTTTGCAAGAACTGTCAGAGGCCAGTGAGGTTGCCACACAGTGAGCCAGGAACAGGTGAGCCAGGAACAGAGGTGGAGAGTAGGCTGCCAAAGTGTTCAGGGCCATGTGGCTCCACTGAAGATCCTGTATTTCATTCTAAGTACAATTAGCAGCCAGTGAAGAGATTTAATACAAAAAGTAATAAAAACCCACTTTACTTGTCATTCCATGAAACCTCTTAACATCTGTCCTTTGGATCTCTTATCTCACTCCTTTTTTCTTCCAGCCTCCTTTAGTTGAAAAAGGGGTTGGGATGTGGGGAGCTTGGAAATAAATGTTTTATAATCTTATTGGGAAAGCAGATATGTGCAGGAGGGACCAGGTGGACAAGGACAATTGCCCAGCCCACAGCCCTCACCTTGACCCTCAGATATCTGAACACAAGCAAGATGATCCTCATATTCAAAAACTAGAGTTACTGGGATCCTCAGTGAAGATACCCAACCAAAGGTCATCATGGAGCCTCTCTGTTTGGTGTCCAAGATTTCGAATTTCCAGGAAGGAGGCCTGTTGATAGTGGATCTGACAACCAGTCGACTTGCAGGCCTTAGCTACATCTTGTTGCATCTTCAGTGTGGCTTTCTTAGAAAGTGAACTTGACATTTCAGATATATTCCAAGTATATGTGAAAACATCAGTCAGGTATTTTGAACATGTCTATGAACTGAACTTAATTTTACCTATATACACAATTTTCTTGCAGAGTGGTGGAAAGAAGAAAGGTGTTGGAGACTAACCAGGTGTGAAATAGAAAGTAATCTGGGCTTACTTAAGGAGAAGCTTTATTCAAAATCATCATTGCAAGAAAGAGGGCCTATCAACAAGGAGAACACTCCAACTGTAAGATCTGCAGCTTCTTAAAGGTTAGGCAGAAGAGGACTTTCTTTTATAGGGAGGAGTAAACAAGTGGGGTGTGGGAGTGGGTGGAGTGACAGGATAGTTAAGAGGACATGCTTTTCCTTTTGGTATGCTGATCTCAGAGGGGCGGTTCAGGAGGGGCTGCAAGCTGGCTCAGGATGACAGTGAGTCAAAGTCCGGGGTTTGGGAGACAGAAGATAAGCTCGACTACAGTTTGGTCAAGTCAGGCTTTTGTTCAAATTAGCCAACAGGTACAAACAGGTCCACTAATCATTTATGAGACAAGGAATGGGAATTTGGAGGGTGTGGATCTGGCATTGTCATAGGTAAGCAAGGGAGGTACCTACAAGTCTATCCAAGTCATATGAGGAAGGGTGGGTCTTTGTAGTAGTCATTGCACTAGACACAAGAGTGGGAGGATTTCTTAACTATTGCTCTTTTCTGAGAACACAGGGCTCAGGTAAAGATTAACATTATTACATGAATGAGATTACCAAAACTGATGCATAAAATAAGCTGGAAAATTCTGAGACTGGCCTAAGGAACGTCAGCCCATGCTGTGTTTGTTTTTAACTATGAATATTCATTTTAACTATGAATATTCCTATGAAACCAAGCAATATAAACATCATTCACATCAGTATAAAAATGCCAATGCTGCCTTCCTTCAGAGAAAAAGTAGAAATGCTACTCCCATTTAAATTGTTGAAGTAAAAGTCATCTGTCTAGATACACCACACAATTTTTTTTATACAAGAAAGAGAGGACAAGAGATTTAACTTCTGCTCTGAGATTTTAGCCAATGTAGTGCATGGAAATTGAGTAAAATCAGTATGTGAAATTGAATTTTGCTTTGGAATGATCAATAATTTTAAAAAAAATTAATCTTGCAAGTCTGATGTTTTTTCCTAAAAAATCTTGTGCTTACATTTACAATTTCTAAAAAAATCCTAAACCATTGGTCTTGACTGCTATAGTACTTTGAAAATACTTTTATACATACAACCCCCCAAAATGGATGTTTTCATATGTTTCACAAGTATAGCATCTCTCATTCTAACAATTATTAAAGACTAAATATATGTTGTATGAAAATATTGTAACATTAAATTTCAAATTAAGTAGACTTTTAGAATTAAAAATAATAGTTAAAATATTATTTATGTGATTGAAAACCACTTAAAGGCACTGGTAGGTAGCTATTGAAAAGGATCCCTACTCTTAAATATTTATTAAAAGTTTGACCAGAAAATTCTCCATGACAATTTCTTAAGAGCTACTGCCTTAACAACATTACAAAGTAATTTTTAAGGAGAAATTTGTTTCTGAGTGTATTTTATCATACCTAGTTCTTATCTTTATATATAAACACACAAATTCAATATAAACAAAAAAGACAGGCTTGAAGTGTGCTAAAAGGTGTGTAACAAACTTCAAGTACTCATAAAAGGGAGTATGGGTAGCCCTCAAACCTCACAGCCATTCTGAAAACATGTCTGTAGACAGGATCAGACTGCACAGATCTAATGCACTAAGGCCAGCTAGTCACAAAATCTCACCTGTGCAGACCCACTATGGGATATATCCAGACATACTGTTCCTCATAAAAGAAGCAGATGAACTTTTGGACTTATGTTGGCCACATAATAATTTTGTGGTCTATGCTGTAAGTTGAGTAAAACAAAGAAAGACAAATCTGTTGGAAGACAATTCTCTGTGAGTCTCTTATGTTTCTACATAGATTTTACACTGACTATTTCTGGTTTTAGTTGTCTTTCTGGAGAAGTTTGCATTGTGAAAAGTCTCTCCCTCTGGAGCAAAGGGCAGGCTTGCTTACACAAGTAGAGATGATATCTCCCTCTAGAGCAGAGGATAGTTATGCTTTTGTTTATTACGTATTATAAAAGATTTGTGTTCCGTAAACTCAGGTTTCCTCTCTTACAACACAACTCACCGCATGTATAGGTATCAACTGGCAGTCTTCACGTTGTCTTATGAAAACTGGGAACTTACACAAATGCTTACACTCTGGCTATTGTTAGTACCAGGTGTAATAAAGTTGTTTGTCTTTGATCTAGGAGTCTCATGTCTTCTGTCAACTTACATGAAACTGTGGCAGGCTAACTTGTTAGCTTGCACGGTAGGTAGAATCTCAGCCCCTTCACAGTTCTTGATAAAACCTTTTATTCTCTAAATAAAAGAATTCTCTGTTAATTTATGCCCTCAAATGTACCTCCCTGTATGGGGGAATTTAATCCTTTTTGTTCAGTGATATATTCCTATCATCCAAAACAGTACCTGGACATGAAGTGCTCACCTAAATATTGGTGAATAAATTAATGAAATTGAAAGTATTCTTTGGAAAATACATGTTTAACACAGGGTTTTTATTTTAAAAAAAAGTTTCTGCCATTCCAAAAGAAAGAATTTACAAAATAGAAAATGGTGCCCTGTACCAAAGCATATTTGAAAAATACTTTTTAGAACTTAAAGCAACTTCATATTAATGAATATTGGTTTCCCATGCTCCTGGGATAAAGTTTGGATACTTTAACAAAGCTTAGAGATGCTTTTTTCTGTTGTTGTTTTGCCAGCATCTCCAGCCTCACCACCCATCATCATACTCACTCCTAGGTCCTGGGCAGATCTGGAGCATTTTCAACAACCTGAGAGAGCAAGCCATGCCATCTACATCTCACACATACTATTCTCTTTGCCTGAAATGCTCTTCACCCACCATGTTCCCCTTTGCACCTTAATCTCTCACACTTAAGAATCCTCCAGGTCTTAAAAACCTCGTATAGCCAAAGCAATCTTAAGTAAAAAGAACAAACTGGGAGGC
>VBSM01000361.1:16933429-16950087 GCA_008086735.1 Cheirogaleus medius
AAAAAAAAAAAAAGAATCCTCCAGGTCTTAGTTTACATATTACATTCTTTGGTAAGTATTCTCTGATATCCCTCACCACCTAAATCCAGGATAGGTGCAATCAGAGTACACTATCCTTTTTCTACTATTCATTCCCTATCATATTACACTGTTCACTTTTTTCATAGCACTTACCACTATCTGAAATTATCTATCTGTTCAGTGATTTATTTCCTGTGTCGGTGAGACCGGGGTACCTGACACAGGGAATGTGTCATCAATAAGTAAATAAATAAAGAATAGAGGGGCAACATTATAATTATCTTTATTATAATTCTCTATTCATTTATGAGCCCTACTGGACTGTAAAGTCCATGAGACCAGGGATCTCATCTCTCTTATTTCTACAGTGCCTGGGACAGCAGAAACAGTTATTGTTATAATGATGAAGGTTGTCGCATCAAACCACTCAAACACTCACATAAGAGGTGCTATTTAGAGAATTTTGAGTTGGAATGAACCATAGATGTAATACAATCTAGCCTTAGTCCTCCAAAAAATAACAGTATTTGAGATGATATGGGCATAAAATCTTATCCAGGACAGCTATTAAAAATGGCTGTATATAGGGCCGGGCGCGGTGGCTCACGCCTGTAATCCTAGCACTCTGGGAGGCCGAGGCGGGTGGATAGCTCAAGGTCAGGAGTTCGAAACCAGCCTGACCAGGAGCGAGACCCCGTCTCTAAAAAAAAAAAAAAATGGCTGTATATATGGCTTTGTTCAGCAAACTCTTCCTGTCTCTTTTATTGTGGCCCATTCTTCTTTTCTACCCACTTTTTCCCCCCAAAATTTCATTTTCACCTTCATCATGGCTAAGCAGTAGCTGAGCTACAAATTGCCTGTCAGTCTCCAACACTGGGATACCTCCAAGAGTTCTAATCTGGGGAAACATCTGGATTTTCTTACTTCCTTTAGTTTCTTTCTTCCAAATTGAAAATTGACACACACAGCAATAATCATAGTGGAAGGAGGAACAAGGGCTGTGTGGATTTTGTGGATGATGGAGATATATACATGTGAGTGTTTGGCTATGAAATATGATCAAACAGGTGGTGAGATCAAAGGCTGAATACTGGGAAAGGTTCCTGCATACATATCCTAACATGTTTACAGGAATGGCATGAGCAAACAAGTTTTGGAAAAAAAATTATCTATACAGATAGAGGTCTAAAAAAAAATCTCTGTTCTAAAAATGTTTCTTTAAAGTTATTTTTAATGTTTTATTAAATAGCTACCTAATAAATAAATTAATAATTATAAGACACACAGATTTATCTAACTACTACATATTTTAGTAACTATAAGGCACAGATTTACCTTACTTAATAAACTAGTAAACATAGGGACTGATTTATGTCTTCTATAACCCATTCCACAAGGAAATACGGTATTCGTATTATTTAAATATATAAGATAATTAACAAAGATAAGTACAAAGTATAGGATTATGTGGTAATGAGCACTTCTGAGTCACAGACCAATTACCAATTCCCTGAAGAAGAAAAATGTTAACAAATGAGAAATAATTTTTTATTCTGATTTATAACAAGAATTAATGTAACCCTCCCTTTGTCTATAAATTTTTTTTTTTACCAAAACTCTCACATTACTCTACCTTCAAACATATCTGAAATATGTGTACTTCCTTTCAAAATATCAACAGTAATTCCCAACACCTTGGTAAGCGACAGAGTGTATTCTACTGCCCTCTGCTGGAAGAGAGAGTGAGTTTTTCGTTCATCAACTCGATCTCTGGAGCAAGTGGAGGAAATGGGTGCTCCCTCTAATTCATTCAACAGCTAGTTATTTGTCATCTGTCAGCCAATGTACCAGATGATTGATGATAGATAGATTATAGATAGATAGATAGATGATATATAGATAGATTAGATAGATGATAGAAAATATTATTCACAGACAAAGCTGGGTATCTATACACTACAACTATATTAGTTCTATTACAGGACTAAGTTGAACTTTCACAAACCTGCAAAATAAAAGCAGGGTAACACTTTAAAAATGATAAGCATTTAATTAGTAGGGAAAATGGAAAAGTGGCTCCCAACTAGCATGCAAATAATGAATACAATGAAGCTATTCAATAAAGGGATGAAATCTAGGTTACAATACAGAAAAATTGATGTCATAAATAAACAAAGAATAAAGGGGAGGGTAACTAAAGACCTTATTATAATTCTTTATTACATTTCTCTATCCACTTAGGAGCTTTTCTGGACTGTGAAGTCCATGAGAGCGCTTAACACAACATTCAGTGAATAATTTCACTACTCTATGCCTTAGTTTACTTAACTTTAAAGTAAAAGTTTTAACTCCAACTTTATAAATATATTGAAAGTGACAATGTGTGTTACTTTGTATGTGTGAATTTTCTTATAATGTGGATGCTATGATTTCTCATAGCATGAGTTTATTTGAATCATGGTTTTAATTCAAAGTTTCCACAAGTTGTATATGAAATATAATGGCCTAAAAACTTAATCAGTCCTAGTTTGGAAACATGTTTTATCCTCCCTTGCTAATTACCTTTGATATTTATTTTTTAGTCCAAATGATGCATCTTGACTCACTGGGTTTGTTTGGACTTGAACACTGGCTCAGCAAATTTATTTCAATCATTGGGCTAGGAATTAGCATAGGTTCCAGATTCAAACAACTTGGGTTTGAATCTCAGCTCTTACAAAGCATTTACTAAATGTTAGAGCAAACACTTGCATAATATGTACCATGCATTAACACCCCCTGAGGGAAGCATTATTATAATCCTCATTTTACAAATGAGGAAACTAAGTCACAGAGAGTGTTAAGTAACTTTCACATACTTAGTCACCAGAGTTATTAAGTGATGGAGTCAGGATTCAAGCCCAGGGCTAAAGACTCTAGAATTCCTGCTCTTAAACTCTACATTATGCTGCTTATTTTCCCTGAGTCATATTTTCATAATTTATATAATAAAGAAACCTGTAGATGGCTGGGTTTGGGGGAGTATTGGGGAAAATACATATAAAGCATAAAGTGTAGATCCTGGTGCTTAGTAGGTGCTGAATAAAAGTGTTGCTAGTATTTTTTACCTTAGCAACGTGGTGCTTATGGACTATCTGACATTTACCCAGTTTCTTTTCTTTTTTTTTTATTATGGGGGTACAAGTATTGTTGGGGATACATATATTGCCCCTGCCACCCCTGCCCCACCCTGCTGTGCCAGAGCTTCAAGCATACCCAGTTTCTAATAGCAATGAATTACTCAAAAAGGCCACCACAAAGTCATTCTGCAGAATTCATCTCTAGAAGAGAAACAAAAGACCATCTTTCCCGCACCCTTCATTTTAGACATAAGAATGATTCCCAGAGCACTTCAGAGATATTCCCAAAGAAACATTAAAACTGGACCCTAGAACCCATTATTAGATGGGGTTGTCATTTCTATCATGCTATGTTTGCTCCTGATATAACTTGCTATCTGATTAGCCCCACCTCTTGAAAGTTTTATGAGAAATTCCAGAATCATTATTTTATGAGCTCAGGTGGTCCTAAATCTGATCACATCACTTACATCAGTTGAAAAAGCACAACAGAAAAATAACTACAGTATGTCTCATCTATTAGGTTATTAGACAGCATGACAGCTGACAAAGGTTTTTCATCCCTTTCCTTGACTCAGACAGACATCCTTTCTTGCTCTCTCCTCAAAGTAATTAACCCTGAATTTCCAGGATTAATTGGAAATGGTCATATGATCATATTTATTCAAAAGGAAGTTTCATGCAGGTATTCAACCC
Source organism: Cheirogaleus medius (assembly GCA_008086735.1). Lineage (NCBI taxonomy): Eukaryota > Metazoa > Chordata > Mammalia > Primates > Cheirogaleidae > Cheirogaleus > Cheirogaleus medius. The sequence goes on from VBSM01000361.1 coordinate 16,937,266, forward strand.
TCCCTGCAAAATTTCACAGGACCGGCCGGGCGTGATGGCTCACGCCTGTAATCCTAGCACTCTGGGAGGCTGAGGCGGGAGGATTGCTCAAGGTCAGGAGTTCGAAGCCAGCCTGAGCAAGAGTGAGACCCTGTCTCTACTAAAAAAATAGAAAGAAATTAATTGGCCAACTAAAAATATATAGAAAAATTTAGCTAGGCATTGTGGCTCATGCTTGTAGTCCCAGCTACTCGGGAGGCTGAGGCAGGAGGATCACCTGAGCCCAGGAGTTTGAGGTTGCTGTGATCTAGGCAGACGCCCGGGGCGACAGATTGAGACTCTGTCTCAAAAAAAAAAAAAAAAAAATTTCACAGGACCACCTGAATCTGAATCTTCGGAAGTCTTTGTTAAAAAGGAAAGTCCCTAGACCCTACTCTTGCTGAATCAACTGAATCGGTATTTCTGAAAGTGGAGCATGAGAATCTGTATTAAATTTGTACTCTCTGTTAAAGCATCTTAAAGTTCGACAGCTACCACTTTAGAGCAGAGAACTAAGGTCAAACACAGAGGGCAGCATTCCCAGGATTGTGTTTATTTTTATTCCTTGATTTTCTTTTCTGCTCCCACTCTCTCCCTCCTGCCCATAGTATCTGTCTCTCCCCCTCCCTCCCTCTCTGTTTCTGTCTTCCTCTCTTTTGCCTTTTCCTTCTTGGTAAAAATGAAATCTGTGTAGGCTAGAAAATGCTTATGAATTTTAGATCAATATTTATGGATATGTATAAGTGTTGTGTTAAGGATTATTGGGTTTTTGTTTGTTTTTGTCTGTTTGTTTGTTTCTGAGACAGAGTCTCACTCTGTTGCCCCAGCTAGAGTGTAATGATGTCATCATAGCTCACTACAACCTCAAATTCCTGGGCTCAATCGATCCTCCGGCCTCAGCCTCCCAAGTAGCTCGGATTACAGGTGCATGCCAACATCTGGCTAATTTTTTTCTATTTTTAGTAGAGATGGGATCTTCTTCTTACTCAGGCTGGTCTCTAACCCCTAACCTCAAGCAATCCTCCCACCAAGGGCTCCCAGAGTGCTAGGATTACAGGTGTGGGCCACTGCACGAGCCGGATTATTGGTTTAAATCACATTTCTTAATTTATTGCAGCATATTTAGATTCAATATCAAAATTCCTTTCTAACACTGGCAAAATCTCCATGGAAATCACTAAACAGTTTCCCCCTAAAGAATAACTCATCTGAGATGAGCTAATCACACAGAATAAGGTCACCTCAGGACCTTACGGGGTTAGTGGATTTCAAGAACTCCTCTTTGATCAGTCTGCCGAGAAAATGAATCGGAGGAAAGAAAGAAGCATGGAAAAGCATACCCATCTCCTTCGGGTAGCTCAAGCACTACCAGAAAGTTCAGGGTAAAGGAAGAAGTGGTTTGGGAGAGGAGATGGGAAGGCTTGAGAGGATGAAGGAGGCCTATGAAAATGTGACCGGCTGGGAGAAAATGGAATCTCACTGGAGCATTGGAAAGGAGAGAAAGATGCCCTTTCTTCACATGCCCTACCTCTTCCCTAGCTCTTCTTTTTTCTCACCTATACATGACCAGGTGGGTTATATGGGGCCCTAAGATGGCTTCCCCTTTCCCTACTTAACTGAAATTGTGTACACAATCCGAATGGGTATTACGGGTGAGGTTTTTCTATCTTCATAATCACACTTTAATTTATGGGGCAATCCCAAGATTTACCTAGATCTGGACCCAGATTACCTTATTTGAACTTATTATTTAATGTAGGAATCTATATGTCCCAAATACACAGAATAGTTGAAAATCAATTTATTCTCATGGATCGTTATTTACAATCAATGTAAGATCTGGAGACCACTGTGCATTAGAGTTGTCATTCCTGACTCACAGAGCTTTCTTGGGCAACACGAGTTGCCCTCCCTGAAGTTTCAATGACATTAGAAGAGATGTCTTTTGTTTTTTCCCAGCATGTCTTCAACCCCTATTATTCCACGAGCCATTCCACAATGTGTCCTCCCATATGAGTGTTTACACCCCAGTTTGCCTCAACTATTTGATGTGGTTCCTCCAAAGGATCAAAATGTTATTCTTCAGATCTTTCTTCATGTGTCTTCTGCTTCAACCTGTATAAGTAAATAACAAATGGGTAGCTGTCGTTATTTGTGAGCCACAAAATTATATGGTTCATTCATAAACCCTCTGGTGAAACAGATTTTTATGACTTTAAGTTGGAAAATTTCAGGGGATTTCCAGTTAAACTCAGGTCATTTTCCATGATACTAGTTAGTACTTTCCAGCTAGCTGCATGTGCTTTCCAATTTTCTAAAAAAATACACTGAATTCCTATCCCAGTAAAGATTTTCATCTGAGAGTGCCATCATCTATCAAGAATGATGAATTATTAATAGAGGCAAAATGTTTGTGGAAAGTTGATAGGTAAAAGAATCTAGTCCTCATTCCCTGATTATCAATTTGCTGTACTCTAAGCAAACACGCCATGTGAATATAGGAATTTAGATGGCAACAAAGTTACACTATAGAGACTTCTTCACTTCTCAAGATAAACTATGTTTTCCTTTTAAAAAATGAACTCTTTTAATGTTTAAAATGTACTTAATTTAACAAACACGCAAAAACAGCAATTTTACTAAGCTATTCACTAAAGGCTCATTTTACCTGCTAATTAAGAATATGAATTTTTTAAAAAAAGAACATGAAAGAAATAGGTGCTTCATATATTTTTATGCATACATTTCTGTGTTGTAAACGTCCTTATATTTGTATTTATTGCTCACAATCAAACAGAATTAAACTTCTTATGACACCTTTCTTTAAAGTTTATTTATTCTTAATTGACACATAATAATTGTACATATTTATGGGGTACAGTGCAATGTTTCAATACATCTATATATTGCATAATGATGAATTCAAGGTAATAAGCATATCCATCACCTCAAACACTTATCATTTATTTGTGGTGAGAACATTCAAATTCCTCTCTTCTAGCAATTTTGAAGAATATAGCATATTATTATTAACTATAGTCACCCAGATGTACAATGGACCACTAGAACTTATTCCTTCTACCTAATTGTAAAATGCCTTCTTGAAGATATGGGAAAATCAGCTTATATACCCATTGTCCTTTTTAATAAAGAGCAAAATTTATTGTCTAAGCTTAAAAATCCTCATTCAGTTATTCAATAAGTATTTCCTGAGGACCATACACTCTTCTAGGCACTGGGGATATATCAGCAAATAAAACAAACGAACGAACTTGCCCTCATTGAGCTTACATTCTAATTTGTGTTACCTAACAGCAAGAGGAAGATCTAGGAAACAAGAAGATTTGGGTTCTAATCTTTATTTTCCAACTTATTCCCGTTATCCATTTCCATTGTCTTGGCTTCACAGTTTTCCTTCTTAAATGATTGCTTTTTGCCCACCTCATTTAGGTGTATTAAAATTTAATAAGCAGTGTGGATACAGAAAACCATGTATGCAGAAATATATAAGAGGCACATGTGGGGTACACTGAGGTTAAGGAAGTCTTAATCTTGCCCAAGGAGATGGCTGAGCTATTAAATATATAATGATGATAATTGCTGAACTATGTGCTGTTGACTCTAACTACAAGAGAGAAATCCATGAGCACACTTGCCTGAGGGCTCATTCAAGAAAAAGGTGAAACTTGGGCTGGTTCCCAAGTAATATGAAGATTAGGCAAGTAAAAGTTTAGAGATGGGAATTGAAATGATGTAACTGGTGTACAATGATGGGGATTGCATAATAAAGAATGGAAGAAATAATCAGCCAAGGAAAGGGCATGGAAAAACATCTGGGAGGACTTAAAGTCCAAACAGAGGGTTTATGAAACAGAGAGCCAGTGGAGGTCTCAAGCACGAAGGAGAGTTGCTGACAATGCCATCTTAGGAGGCTCTGTACCGGATGCCGATTTCCTGCAATAAATTTCTCTTAAGAATAAGCATGTCCGGACAGTGTCAGCCTCTTCCAGTGATCAGAAGCCTTCCCTTTCCAGACCTAGTGAACTCCTAGAGTGTTGGCAGAAGGGGAGAACCTGCATACCAGAAGAAACCTATCATCATTGCACTTCTGGCTCCTCTACCTGTACTTATTAGGGAAGATCCAAAAAGTAAAGCAAAGCTTCTTTTCCTTTTTTTAGAGACAGGATCTTGCTCTGTCACCCAGGCTGGAGTGCAGTGGCACAATCATAGCTCACTGCATTCTTTAACTCAGACTCCTGGCCTCAAGTGATCCTCCTGCCTCGGCCTCCCAGAGTACTGGGATTATAGGCATAAATCACTATGCCCAGCCAAGCAAAAATTTCAATTTAACCTTCCCTCTTTCAGGCTCAAGAAGGATAGCTTGGTCTTCAGTCATATAAGACATGCCAAACTTGAAAAACTGGGAAAATATAATTAATATATATTTGATACCTTAATATAGTAGGTAGTTGGAGAAACTACCTTACCGTATTTAGACTCAGAATAATGTGGTCAATCAGTTAGGAATGGGTTTAACAGAAAATTCAAAATATAAATGACTCAAATGAGCAAAAGTTTATTTTTCTCTTATGTAAAAGAAGTCCAGAGGTAGGTAGTCCATAATGGGTGTAGTGACTCCAGTCATCAGTGACCTGGGCTCTTTCCATCCTTCAGCTTCACCTCCCGAGAACCAGCTTCCATCTTTAAGGTTCAAGGCGTGGCCCAAGACAGCTGCATTGTGCCCACATTGCAGACAACAGGAATGAGAAAGGGGGAAAAACTAAATGTTCCCTTCTCAGCTGAGTCTGCTCCCTTTGAACACCCTTCCTGAAGTCTCACACTGTGCTGCACTCGCAATTCACTGATTATATGACTGTATGACGGTCCGGGACCGGAAAAAAATCGCCTTTCAGCAAAGTTTATTCCTAGTAAAACTGAGCTCACTAAGGCTGTAAAGCGAATGACTTTCAAAGTCTGAATATAAACTCTTTACAAATGGGAACAGAACAAAGTGGAAAATGCTGAGAGTGATAGTTAAAGAACAGGATCTAAGTATTTTCCCCAGGATTAGACAAGAAATCAAAACAAGAACCAGCTGTCAGAAGTAGGCCTTTCTTTTGCCTTATAAATTGCTGAAGTGTGTGTTAACATATGCTTCACTCGGATTCCCCAAATATTAACATTCTATCTCATTTGCTTTATATATCCACCTGACAATAGATTGCAGGCATCATGCTCCTTTACCCTAAAATACTTCAGTGTGTTTTTCCTAACTGCAAAGATATACTCTTATATAGCCACACCACAATTTTCAAAATCAGAAAGAGAAACTTAGTATTGATAAAATACTATTTATAATCTACAACCTTATTTAGATTTCTCCAATTACACCAATAACATCTTTTATAGTAAAAGAAAATATCAGATCGTGCCTTGCTTTTAGTTGTCTTATCTCTTTAATCTCCTTCAATATAGAATGGTTTCTCATTCTTTCTTTTATAATATTGACAGGTATTTTGTAGTATAATTCTCAGATTGTGTTAGTTCTGTATTCCCTCCCTACAAGGAAAAAATAATGACATTACAGTGGAGATACCTCCCAGACACCATTTAACCAAGCAAGCAACATTAATGTAATATCACCAGCGATGGCACAAGTTGACACCATTTGCCATCTGATACAACGCAGCAAGAACACACAATTCCTGTCCTATTCCTGCCAAAAATGCATAACTGAATGTAATTTCATGTTTATTTCTTATAATATGATAAAACCATTCAAGCAAAAAGACTTCTTTTTCACACTTCCCTTGTCTATCCATTGTAATCGAAGGAGGAACCATGTGTGATTCTATCACGAGTACTGAGTTCAACTGCCTTACTTACTTCAAGATCTAGATCATTTGCAAGAGAAGGGTGAGTGCCATGATGCAAATGATGCTAGGTGTTTTTTTCACTCATAATCACATCTGGGTTTCTAGGCTTCTACAATTTCCTCTACTCTTTGTATCTAACCCATTGTATTCTCACTATTTCTTTGTATGTAAAAATGTACACCCAGAATCTGGAAAGCTGAAGGGGAAATTTAGTTCCCATCTAATGTTCCAGAATTTGAAAAAGAAAATATTACTCATTGCATTATTTTTGGACACATTCCTAAAGTTGATTTATGCTTCTTCACTCTGATCCAAGGACGAAAAGCAGATTTTAAAGTATTCGTTTAAATGAATTTTCTGTCTCTTTTCCCATGAATGCCTAATGTATAGTATTGCTATTATATGCATAGAGAATGAAAGCAAAATTTTCCCCATTGTCTAATAGCAAACTATGCCACAATTCAAATTTTCAGAGCCATATCTCATTCCTCATGAAACCCAAGCTACATAACAATAAAAAGAAACATGTTTTCTTTATCAACATTTATTATTTATCTTCCTTTGCCATAGTTAATTCATTTGATTCATTTCATATGAGAGATTAATCCAGAATGTCTAACTTTAATTACAGATTTCCTTCATATACAACTTTTAAAATATGATTTTTAATATAATTTAATACTAACTTCAAATTCTGTGGACAGAGAATGTCAACAGCTTCTATTATAATAATGTTCTTTTAAAGATTATGTGAGTAATGATCCAGCAAAGGGGCAAGTGCAATCCACTGCAAAAAAACCATCAAAGAGGCAAAAGCCAACATAAATCAGTAAATAAAAATAGAGCCAGCCGGACTTTCTTCCAAAACAGCATAGTCTACTCCCTAATGATAAAAATGATGCCTCTCACTATATGGACTTGAGATAGTCCCTTAACCCTGCCATTCTTCCCATTTTCTCTACTTAACAAATATGATAACCAAGCCTCTCCTATATTAGTTCAACTAGATGTAATTCCCCACAAAATTGTTATAGAAATCGGTAGAATATATTTTTAATGTATATGGAGTGAACCACATACGAAATTTCACATCTAGGCTTTAGGATTTTGTTACAATTTCTCTAAAATATTGTTTTTAAGTAATTAAGTAATAGTAAAGCACAGGAGGTGTTCTGATGCTTTTTTCATCATCTCATTCTATACGTAAAATTTGAGTGAGTTATACTTAACAAAAAATATTTGACTAAATAAGTGGGCCAATTAATCCATCATCTTATGCACATTTCTGGTTACCCAGGAAAATACGTAATGGTTTGTTGTTTTGTTGTTTTTAATCTCCCACCAAATGTAATTATTGGCCGACTGAAGAAACAAACTACTAGATGCCCTTTGGAGGTGTGGACTGACTCCTTAGAACCAGCCTGAAAGGGAAGATAACATACATTTCCACATGCAGGAAGATCCCCAGCTCCTCTGCTCAGAGCCCCTCCTATCTCTGGTTGCCTCCCTGCTGGCTTGCACACAAAGGCTTCAGGTCCCATGTTCAGGTGGGCCAAGTTAAATTCAATTCACCTTGAGTAATTTCACTGGTTTTAGAACTTTAGAACATAACTATGGAAAATATCAAACACATATTGCAGTATCATTAATATGGTTTCTCGATTGCCTTTGGGAGGGGATTCTTTATGCTTTTGCAATGCCTGGCACCCATTCTTCCTGTGTCTCTGTTTGCGCTTCCCTCTCCTCTGCTTCCTCTCAGTTTTAGCTTTACATTTACTTTCTCCTAGAAACCTTCTCTGATTAAAATCATGCTCTTACTAGTACCGGCTTTCTCTCCAATCCATCTCCCTTTTAGGCTGGATCAGACATTTCTATATATAAGTGGGTTTCAGCCTCATATGCATTGCTTTCTTAATTAAATACATATTCCCAAAGGACAAAGGAATTGCATTTAGACTTCTTATCATCTCCGGATCCTACAGTGGCTAGTGCAGCACATGAATTAGTACGATTGACACATACACTTACACCATTACCTGGACAGAGGAACACTTCATAAGTATTAGTTACTGTTGTCACTACCTAAGGCGCTCAATACAAGCAATAGGCATCTAATAAATGTTTGTATATTAATGCATAGTTTATTCATATATTTGATTTTAATTGTTGAGTTTTATTCTCCCATGTTTAAGTGTTAGGAAGTTAGACATATTTGAAAGCTGCATGAGATGAAGAGAAACAGTGAATTCATATAACTCTGAGTTATAAAAGTTCACAATCTACCATCATGGCAAAAATTATAATCTGATTCAATCAAAGGCAATACTTCATTATCATTATGTTTCTGTCCTCAGAAGAAAGAGGAGATATTATATCAATCATCACAAAATTTTTAAGAGAATCTGTAAATTTTAATGTGTGTGGGTGTCATAGTGTTATTGTATCCTTTTAACCAATACACCTGGGAATTAAAGAGAAAGATGCTTAAGTCGTTTCTGATGGCGAAGGTTAGTAGTAGATTGCAGAAGCACGTTTTATGGAGAGAAAGAACTAAGAATTAAAAGGTAGCAGAGCTGGGGTTTTGTCCCAACCCAGCCATTTATGACTTTAGGCAAGTCACTTCACTTTCCTGAGCCCTAACTCTCTCCTATGTAAAATGACGGGCCTGGTATCCTGGTTCTTTATGTTCCTCCCCATTCTAACCCTGGGCTTCTATAGTTCTCACACAGAAGTTAGAACTAATCGTTCAACCCAGTTCTGCTTCCTTAGATTTGACTGAATTTAGCTGAAGGGTAATCTATATTGAATAACATATTCAATTTATAATAAAAATATAAAATATATCACTCTAAAACTACATCATATAATTTTTTTCTCTCGGATATTGCAGGAAAAAAAAAAAAGAGATTACCAGTACTGAGTCTTCTTTCATGTTCTTGTGTACCCTAGACTTGACCGAAGATTATAATTTAAGATCTCTTAGAAAATTACAAAGTTACTCCCAAAATATCCTTTGTTAATGGTTGGTGGTAGCTGGAGAAGGTTAGACAAGCAAACCCTAGGCCGGGATTTCTCATCCTCTGCCCTTCTTTGTTGTGGAAGCTATCCTAGTCATTATTTAATATCTAGCAGCATTTCTGGCCTCTTCCCACTAGATGCCAGTAGCACCACCGCCACTACCCCCAGCCTAATGGTGACAACTAAAAAATGCCTCCACACATTTCCAAATACCCTCTGGAGACCAAGATCACCCACCTCCATGCCAAGGACGACTGCCTAGATGGAAAATCAACAGCCTGCTGCATGCTCTATGTTCTATTTTTTCTTTCAATTTTTATACTTTCTCCATTCATCTTTCTTTCCTTTTCTCTCCATTTAATTTCTTTTTCCTCCTCTGTTTATTCTACTTTTTTTTTCTGTCTCTATTACATGTTATTTAGTTTGCCATTGTCCAAACCACTGTGGAAATCAGAGAAAAGCTAATTCTGAGCCTTGACAAACCCCCATAGAATGGCTACAAGGCTGACAAGGCAGATTTGAAGTCAAAGTTAGGCTCAAATCCTATTTCTGTCATATAGCAATTCTATGACAATTGATGAAAGGTGCTTAATCTCCTTGGGCCTTGGTTTCCTCATCTGAAAAACTGGAGTAATCGTGCCTTTTTCATAGACCTTGTGAAGATGAAATTAAGTGAGCTAAAGGATTGAATGTGCTTAGTAAAGGGCATGGGATATGATGAGGTCTTACTAGGTGGTAGCTATTATTTAATAACATTAGGCTACTGAGGAGGAGGAAGCTGTACTTCAATCACTGTAAAGAGATTTTAAGAGTAGAAGAACCCAGAATAGAAATTAAAGCATTGTTGTTAGCTGTCAAAGCAGGTAGAATCTAATCAGTCAAAAGAAAATAAATGTGGAATAAAGGACAGAGTTAATGATGATGATCCTTTGTGCCTTTCTGCCCAGTTAAATCCACAAATTGGTAATTTAATTGAAGTATCTGGAATGTGACCATTTCACATAGAAGCAACTGCATTTATTCTCAAATATAAGGTGCAGTATTGGAGTATATTAATATAATGATCATTCCAAAAGAAATGTTGTTCTTCTGTTGAAGAAAAAAAGTAAATCTTGCCTGGGAACAATAGTTTAAATCGCTCAATAATATGTGAATAAACATTTTAAGACATTCTGATTTCAAAAGACTACAGCTGATATTCTGCTTCTCTTCAGGTTTAATGTGACTTGGAAGGCCCTGAAACTCTGGTCTTTTTTTTAATCCACAGTCTTTATTTATTTATTTATTTATGTATTTTAGTCACTTGAATACAAGGTCACTTTGGAGCTAGTAACATCACATTCTCTAAAATTGTGTTCCTCATTTTCTAGTAATGTCTCCATAACTAGAACTGAAATGAAAAGTATTTGCAAAAATATCATGAAGGTCATTGATAAGAAAGACCCATTGCCCCTAGACACCAGGTTAAGGATTAAACCATGGTCAGACTTCCATTACAGATTTGTGAAAATCAGAAAACTTTCTGCCAAGTAAAGTTATAAGTTCTGGGGCAGATTCTTTCCAGTATCTCCAAGTAATTGACTAATTTCTGACTGATCCCACTCCCTCCCTGAGCTGTATTTTCATAGAAAGAGGGCTTAGAAAAGCTGTCATTCAACATGCAAAAACGCTCAGTCACAAAATCTATCCCATGGATTCTGGGTCTCAGAACAGATACAACCTCCCTACACACAAGTATATGCATTTAATTTACTAATCACTAATCACAATTTTTATTTAAAAACAACTTCTAAGCAAAATTTTTCAGAACTAGAGCATCTGAGCACTAGAAAAAAATGTAATAAATTACTTAGGCTTTAACTTTGAAACTAAAATATCACTAAATGTAGTTTCATAGTCAAGGTCACAAACTCTTCTTGCCCTATAATGTTTCATTTCCTTTACTGAGACAGTATTCTTTCTGAGCAATTTCTTTCTCTGATTTGTCTTTATATATACATAATGCATTCTAAAATATTAGGCACTTGATACATATTGAAAGAATGGGCCCCACAAAGATATCAGAAGCTGCAAAAAATGGCCGAACCCAAGTTCCAATTTCAATTCTCTGGAAACTTTCCAATAGTTTTCATGCTGAAAATGTCATTTTTCATGTATTGACCAAAATTCTAAAGAAAACCAGTAAGAGAGAGGATAAAAAACTGACTGCCCATGCTTAGTTGCATCTTAAAATATATTTTTAGTTTGTATTTAGATCGTGATGGTAAAATAAATAAAAATATTTCATAATACAGCAGGAAAAGATCATTCTTCATAATTTCTTTATAAATACTAGTGAAAGTTTTATAAAGAATCTTCACATTCCTCTGCAATTAAGGAGAGACTTGGAAAGGATTGCTTCACTTTAGTTGTATGATTATTTAAATCACTTAAAGATTTTTGAAACTCCCTCAAGAGGAGTCTAGCTTTGACTATGATCATTGGATAAATCTGCAAAGGATTTATTTCTTTTAGGGAGTAAACAAATTTCCCCCAAAAACTGATTGCAAATAAAACCCTAAAAGTCCCTTCATCCATACCCTAAATAAATTTCATCTTCTTCATTCTATAAAGCCAATCACAGAAATCCTATTAAATATGCAAATAAAAGGTAATAATGACAGAAGCAAAACAGAGACTGACAGACCAATAAAGCTACTGAGTATAATTACTGTGATGTTGTTCCTACTAAGGAAGTGGATAACTTATACATTACGTGGAAACATGGGCCCGATAAAAGTGTACGATCCCCCAATCAGATAATACTTATACAGATGCAGAAATAATGGAATCTTCCACATATGTCTCTCAATGCCAGTCCTTTACAATGATTAAACTACTGAACTCACAATAGCAAGCTGAGCACCTGTAGCAGAATTCCAACACCTTGGTGTTGTAAAGGACCTCCTGCCCAGCGTTATATAGTCAGACCTCCTGCCTCAGCATTACCCCATCCTGGATGGAGGTCATCCAGGACTCTGCTTGCATCCTGCAAGGACTGGCAGTTCCCCACAATCAAAGCTTTTACCAGTACTTCAAATTTGTAGAAATTTTTTTCTCACGCTGAGTTAAATCTGCCTCTTGGTAACATCCCTCTATTGATCTTATCCTGTATCTTTAGAGCAAAAGAGAATGATTTCACCTAAAATGCTTTGAACACATTTGAGCCAGCCATTTTCCTATATGCTGACAATATATTATAGCAGTGAACAAGACAAATGCCAACTTATTCCTTAGTCTACTCCTCCTTCCCCAAAACCATCATCAAATACTGGAAGACAGCATTCACATCCCCAAGTTTTCTCTGTTCTAGTGTGACAATCCCAGTTTTCCCAACTCTTTCTTCCTTGGCATTACTTCTAGGGCTTTCTTTAATTTGATTGCTTTCTTTAAAAGACATTTTAGTTTGTCAATGATAGTTTTAAAGCAAGCCACCCCAATTGGATACAAATCCTGAAATTCAGTTTGAACAATATAAAGAACTGTGGGATTGCAACTTCTCTGCACTTGATCCAGGAATGCAATCTGGAATTTCACTCACTGTATAGGTCTATCAGTCTCAAAAAATTGTTGGGAATGATGCTGATGTGGTTACTATGTTCCAAAAACTATAAGGACTCTGAGTGTGGAAAACTATGGGTATTTTCTTGTCTTCCTCTGTCAGTCTATTAGCCCCCTTCACATCCATATTTTTGTTACCATTACCTTTGTTAAAGTACAGCTTTTGGAATTTGTTCCAGAGTATTAGCCTATCAAAATATTTTTGAATCTTCATCCTGTAATCCAGTGTACTGACTACTCTCCCCAGTGTTTAGCACCTGAAAAATAATGAATGTATCTTCTAATTCTTCTTACAAGTCAACTTTTTTTT
>VBSM01000361.1:16950187-17004085 GCA_008086735.1 Cheirogaleus medius
CTCAGGCTGGTCTTGAACTCCTGAGCTCAAACGATCCACCCACCTCGGCCTCCCGGCATGCTAGGATTACAGGCGTGAGCCACCGCGCCCAGCCCTCAACTTTTTAGTATTAGAAAGAATAAGACCAAAGAATAAGGGCAAAGTCCTGCGGCAAACTAACTATTGAAGCTACTGACTCAAATTTGTTTTTGTTAGTCAATCAACCTCTTTGGAAGAGAATTACTTAAATAACTGCAAATCTGAGATGGAAACAGTAGCTACAACATACTGAGTGGTTGCCCTGTATGGGAGGTCATGAAGAGCGTTTTTATAAATATTATCTCATTTAATTATCATGACCACTCCTATGCAATGGGTATTGGCATGCACATATTTTGTATAAAGAATATGTTTTATATAAAGAATATATCCCATGTAAGGAAATATATTTTATACAAAGCAATTGAGGCTCATGGGTGGGGGAGGTAGGTAATTTTCCCAATGTCCAAGAAAGTAAGTGGCAGATCTTACTTTCTGTAAGTAAGTACATATCTGTACTATTCCAAAGCTCATGTCTTAATCAGAATGCAGGACCGCCTCCAAATACCAAGATGTCACTCAACCCAGATAGGGAAGACAATGAGAAACCTTTGAAATATCTCCATGAGCTACAGATACATTGTGTTTCCAATGTTCAGTCTAGTAAATCTGTAACAAAATAAAATGAGAACACATAGAATGATCTGTTCTTCCTGAATCCATGCTGGTTCCCAGGGATCTCTTCTTTCTCCTTTAGAGTTTTTGACAAACTGCCCTTTGACAACTGAAACTATCATTTTTTCTGGAGAAACAATAGTATGATTCTCCATATGTAGTTCCTAGTATCCATATTTTCCCGCTTGCTGAAAAATTAAGTGTTTGCCAGCCTTTGCTATGGGACATTGCTTCCATTCTGCATACGTTAGCAAAGATTACTAACCATAATCTCAAGATTACAACTGCAAACTCTTTTGGTATATTAAGATGTAATTTTTCTAGACTTAGATGATTGAATCTTTCAAAGTGCCTATTAAGTACTAGCTATTAAAATGATTTCCTCTTCCCTCAAGCTATATGCCATGGTCTGAATATTTGTGTCCCTCCAAAACTCGTATGTTGAAATCTAACCCCCCAAATTTTTGTATTAAGAAGTGGGGCCTTTGGGAAGTGACTAGGTCATGAGCAGATCCCTGGTGATGGGATTAGTTTTCGTATAAAAGAGGCCTGAGGGAGTTTATTTGTTCCTTTTGCCCTTTTACCGTGTGAGGACACCATCTATCAGAAACAGGCCCTCACTAGACACTGAATCTACTGGCCGCTTGACTGGGACTTCCCAGTCTCCAGAACTATGAGCAACAAAATGGTGCATTTCACAAATTACCTAGTCTAATGGACTTTTTTTGGCTGTACGTGTGAACTTATGTTTACTGTGAACAAACAAAAAACAAAAAAGGGAGGGAGAGACGGAAAGAGAGAAAATAGTCAGAAACTATATATAAGGTTAAAAACTTGAAAGTACCTTACATTCTGCCTTAATGGCAGCATAATTAATAGGAACAAATGGCCGTCTTGCTGCCTACCACAACCAGAAGGCATTTTTGCAGACCTATAAGGTATTTTGTTACAGCAGACCCAACAAACTATATTCTTTTTAAATTTTTTTTTTAATTTTCAAATTTTTTAATTTTCAAACTTTCAAAATATTAAGGGAGTACAAATGTCTGTGTTAGGTGGATATCTTGTATAATGCTTAAGTCAGGGTTTTCAGGGTGCCCATTGCCAGAATAGTGTTCATTGTACCTGATAGGTGAGTTTTTACCCCTTATCCCCTACCACTCTCCCCACTTCTTGGATTTCAATATCCTTTACATCTCTTTGTGCTCATGTGTACCCACCATTTAGCTCCCAGTTGTTAGTAGAACAGGTGGCATTTGTTTTTCCATTCCTGAGATGCTTCACTTAGGATAATGGACCCCAGTTCCATGCAAGTTGCTGCAAAAGACAGTATTTCATTCCCTTTTATAGTTCAGCAGTACTCCATGTGTATGTATGTATGTGTGTGTGTATTACACACACATACCACATTTTCTTTGTCCACTCATGAATTGATGGGCACTTAGGTTGATTCCATATCTTTGCAATTGTGAATCGTACTACCTTCGAGTACAGGTATTTTTTTGTTTGTTTGTTTTGTGTTTTATTTTTAATAAAAGGACTCTTTTCCTTTGGGTAGATACCCAGCAGTGGGATTGCTGGATTGAATGGTAAGTACATGTATTTCTTTGAGGATCTCCTTATTGTTTTTCATAGAGGTTGTACTAATTTTCAGTCCCACCAACAGTGTATAAGTTTCTCTCTGCCTCCATGCCAGCAGCTACTGTTTTTTGACTTTTTAATAATGGCCATTCTGATAGGGGTAAGGTGATGTCTCATTGTGGTTTTAATTTGTATTTCCCTGATGATTAGTGATTTTGAACATTTTTTCATAAGTTTATTTGCCATTTGTCTACCTTCCTTTGAAAAACTTCTGTTCATGTGTTTTGCCCATATTTTAATGGGGTTGTTTGGTTTTCCCTTGCTGATTTGTTTGATTTCTTTGTAGATTCTAGATATTAGCTCTTCATCATGTGTATAGTTTGCAAATATTTTCTCCCATTCTGTAGTTTGTCAGTTCTCTCTGTTGGTTATTTCCCCTGCTGTGCAGAAACTTTTTAATTTAATTAAGTCCTATTTATTTATTTTTGTTATTACTATATTTGCCTTTGAGGTCTTGGTCATAAATTCATTGCCTAGGCCAATGTCTAGAAGAGTTTTTTTCTACATTTTCTTTTAAAATTTTTATGGTTTCATGCTTTACATTTAAGTCTTTTATCCATCTTGAATTAATTTTTGTATATGGCAAGAGATAGGGATCCTGTTTCATTCTTCTGTATGTGGCTATCCAGTTTTCCCAGCACCATTTATTGAATACAGCTTCCTTTCCCCAGTGTATGTTGTCTCCTTTGTCAAAGATCAGATGGTTGTAGGTAGATGGTTTTGTTTCTGGGTACCCTATTCTGTTCCGTTGGTCTATGTCTCTACTTTTATACCAGTTCCGTGCTGTTTTAGTTACTATAGCCCGGTAGTATAATTTGAAGTCAGGTAATTTGATGCTTCCAGATTTGTTCTTTTGGCTTTAGATTGCATAAAAACTATATTCTTATCCTTTCTTTGTTTGCTTTCTTCTAAGGTCATATTCCTAAAAATTTCTCTGTGATGAGCATTTATCAAAAGATTTGGGCTAATTCTCTTAAACTCTTCCACGGAGGGTCTCAGAGAGCTAAGATTTTGCTGCAACATGTTCAGAAAGAACATTTTCATTTGATTTTTTCATTAATTACTATTTCATGCTTTTATAAATGCCAGAAAGTCCATTTCTAAGAAAGGGTCTTGAATACCACCCAGTAAATTCTCCTCGTTTTATAGATGAGAGATCTGAGACCTGAAAAGGTCAAAGGACTTGCTCAAGGGAACATAGCTGGTAAGTGAAAAAATTGTTTGATGTTAAAGAAATAAAAGTCATAAAATGAACATCATTCTCTATTTTTATCAAAATGCAATATTGTGGATTTTAGGAAGTAATTCCAACGTAATGCTAATTTCTCCCAAATGTCTCTTGTACTTATGAGACACTTAAGCTCTGATGTTATACATTGTGTGTGTTTATTCATGCTTTAAAGGTTATATTTCTGCTCTACATCTTTCCAAGTCTTTATTTGCAAAATTTTTTCCCTCACAGATGTGTATTGGTCTATTGGTTGCATTTTGAAACCAAATTGTTTAGTGTTCTCACCCTTTGAGATTGCTCCTTCTTAAAGCAATAATATGGAAAATGTACACAGTGATGAAAGTACCTGTCCTCTTGCATTAGTCATGGCAGAGGAGACACACACCTCTCACATTTTGTATGTGAAATACCCACTGTTATTGAAAACAATTCTTATATGGCTGTTTGCATCATTTACTTCAGCCCCTCATCTTCCATTCCTTAATCGAGTTATCTACAGGAGATAAAAATTTTAAAACTGTCTCCTTGACCAATTCAAACCCCCACAATTAAACAGAAAATTCTTAGTACTTGAGACTATCTAAAATATATAATAAAGTTACTATTGCTCCTCAAAAGTCCAAGAGAAAGGAGGAGTTTTCACAGTTACAGTTATTTTTATTCTCACAAATGATTTCATTTGTGAGAATAAATTAAATCATTTATTTGGCATCGCTTTGTAAATTCACAGATGTACCATTAGCTACATATTATGGTTAAAATAAGAAATGCTTTTTCCTTTTCAGGGCTTGCCTCAACCTGTACAAATATGAAAAGTCAATCCAGAGATAACTCTGCCCACATTTAATTTTTAAAACACTCTTGTGCAAACATTAGTCCCTCCTATTTTGTTTCCTCATATTGAGTCACTGGAACCTATGTGATATCAAAGCCCTATAAATCTGAGGGCAAGTGCTTGAATTGTAGTTTCACACATTCAACAGTAATTTTTCTAAACTGATGTTAAAAATGCGTAACAAAGCTTCCCCAAAAATATAATCATGAGAAAGCTTCAGGACAGAAAGATGGTAGGAAAATAAGGAGTCAGATGTCACAATTAAAAGTGGAGCTGTCATGTCTTATTAACCAACTTGGTGGACAATAATGCTTCTGATGCATAAGAGGTGGAGCAGTATCTAAGTACGTTGAAGTCAGTCCATGCTATATTCTCTCTCTCTCTCTCTCTCTCTCTCTCTCTCTCTCCTATTTATAAATCCAGGGCAAAAACAATGCTGAAAAACTTAGTAATCCAAAAATATTGCCTTCTTAATTTCAGAAGGAAACAAGACAGCATCATGGCACTGTGGGAAAGTGCTGAGTAGACAGAATACCTAAGTTGGGGTTCCCACCTCCACTTTCTAACAGGGAGCTTATGCAAGTCCCTAGTTGATGGAAGCCTTCACTGTCGTGACACTTACCTCAGTGTTTCGAGATGATAAGGAGAAATCAAATTGTTTACAAAGCAATAGCATCACGTATATTCTTTCATAGGTGTTATTTTAATGAATTTTCACTATCATTTCCATTTCATAGCTCAGTCCACTGAATTTCAGGCTATTAAATAGAATGAGAAGAGCCAGGGCCCAAAATTAACACAATAATCCTAATTCTAAGTCTTGGCTTTTTCTACTTTATATTGTTTTTGTTTTCGAGTAGATGGAAAAGGAAACCCAAGGAGACTGTAATGGAAAAAGAAAAGGTGGTCCATCAGGCATCTACAAGGGGAGATAGCTCATGAAGCCTTACCCCATAGATGCCAAGGTGTGAGATAGTGGAAGGAAGGAAGTCAAAGAAATTTAGATAATTTATAATTAGATTATTGGGAGAAAGGAGAAAGAAGACATGAGAGTGGTAATAGTTGACCTTGATTTAATGTAATGATATTTTTCTGCAACACTAAAAAAAAAAGTCATAAACTTAGTCTGAAAACCGCCAGCAGAGGGCTTCATGCTGGGTGAAATGCTTCCGATGAGTGGCTCATACACTTAAAGAATAATATTCCCTTTATCTACGGCAGAAAAAAAGAAGGGTACGAATAACTCTCTCCTTTGCTGTTATAACCTGAAATAAATACAAATGAAAAGGGAAAATACAATTGTAAGTGCGGTTCGACCTAGCGAGCATGTGCGAGTCCTGAATAAGAAATACAGGCATAACGAGGAAAGAAATGATGATGAAAATGCAATTTTACTCGTTTAATTCCCTTCGAAATCCAGAGTTTGTTTTACCTTTGCGTTTGCATTGTATCGAGTTCTTGCGGGAATCTTTTCCTGTGTCACGTGATTGGGTGTTACCGCGAAATGCAATAGAAAGTAAGAGCAAGAGAGGCTGGCTCAAGTTAGTAGAGGCTGAGCTTTTATTTGTACATTTTTTGAGGCGTTTGAACTTTTTAGATGCTGAAACCACCGTTTCTAAAATGAGTAGATATAATAAGAACTGAACTTTTTAAATGCTCTTTGTAGAACCGAAAGAAATTCGCGAAAAAAGAAAGCGAGTGGCCGTGCAGGGTTTGCTTCTACAAAATCCCGACAGAGGGCGCTGTTGCCCGTTCAATGACTTAAGGAACGCTCCCCGGGAAAGGTTTACCTTGCAATTTCTAGGATTTTTCGAATAATGCCCACGTTAAAAAATTAACTAGGGCTTTAATTATCCTTATGTATTTTGGGAGTATCTCTCTATATATGTGTTTACGTGGTTATAGTTTTAGGTTTATGCTTCACTCTTAATAAAACCAGATTTATTCAGTTTTCCTAAAGAATTTAAATAAATTTTAACCAAATATTTCACGTTTCTACTTTTAACAATACCTAATATTAGCATAAAATAAAATTACATATGAAAAATTTAAATTATACATATATAAGGCTATAAAAGTCATACTAACATAATACATATTTTAAAAATAGTTTTATATTAATACATAACATTATTCCTCCCAGGTTGTTTTGTTAAACCTTAGAGTTTATTTATTTTAGACTAATAAATGATTGACTAAAAAGAGATTTAAAAAGTGTTAAAAGCACTTAGAGAAAAAAATAAGATTTTTCCAAATGCATTTTATTTGGGTTGTCATGATCCTTAGGTAATAAAGATAATAGAGTTATTGATTTGAAAGGGAGAAGATAATTATTCTCGTTAATAAATTTGTGTCTGGAGAATCTGAATTTCCGAGTCTATAATATTTATCTTTCAAAGTATAGATCTTGGACTGGTTTTAGTTCTAGAAGGAGGGGTGGGGGGAACCCGTTTTAAGTCCTACCACACAATAAGGTCAGGAAGAATGCCTTCCTCTCATCTCCTAACTAGCTCTGGGGGCAAAAAGGAAAGTCTTTGCTCTTGCTCCTGGTGGAAAATCTGTATAGATTCTGTATGATTTAAGGTTAATATTTAAAGGAAAGGAAAGGAAGAATGGAGGAAAGGAAGGATGGATGGGAGGAAGGGAGGGAGGGTAACAGGGAGGGAAGAAGAGAGGGATGGAAGGGAGAGAGGGAAGAGGAAAGAGGAAGGGAAAGGCAAAACAAAAAAAAATAAGACTGGAAATCAAAAAAGGGTTTATTTCTGAAGTTCCTTCTAAAGCACCTTCTGTGTGTTCATTTGACTTATCCTTAAATAATAAATAAATTAAAAATCTGCAGAATTGTGCATTCTGCACTTCACGAAGTGTCTCCTTGGTTTTTATCGAGTTGGAATCCGCCGCGGTTGTCCAGAGCCCTCTGCTCGAAAAGCGTCCGACCCTGTTCGCACACGGCAGCTCGAAGCCCTCGTGGATTTAAAGACAATCGCCTTTTGCAGATTCACTCTTACCAGGTTTAATAACTTTCACCCCAAATTGTCCAGGTACCTCCTCATTCCCTCCTTCCATTTATTTACTGCCCCAGGGGCAAAGATCCTCTTCTGGGCTTCTCTTCTTGCACTCTGCGCCCTGAAAGGGAGTAGAAAAACACAGGGGATGGGAAAAGGGGAACAAGTGAGTAATCACTTAGTGATGAAATTCAGAAACCCTGTGTCATAAAGGGTGCCCATTTTCAAGGTTTGGTTAACTTTATTTTGGTTGTTTATGTTTCCTTTAAAAAAAAAACTGTAAAAATCACCTTTTTAGGGAAAATACACTTACAAAACCCTGCACACCCTAAAATATTTTTCACTATCTCTTGGAAGAATATTCTGGGTAAAGTCCTTCTCAAAGATTCAGGTGACCATTTCTTGACTCTCCACTATTATAACCACTTACAAGTTACAGACAACAGATGCAAATATAAAATGTGTGCCTCTGCAAAGAAGGCTCAAAATTAACATTGTGTGAATGTGTGCATATGTTGCTTCCAACATCTGAAAAAACTTGATAAAATGGAGACTCCAGCCAAGAGGAATGGTGCATGGAATGGGTTGAAAATGCACACAAACAACCCGTAAAACAACAAGCAGCACAGACTGAGGTGTATTTAAGTTTCCAAATATGTTGGGCAAAATGACCGGAAAACATTAGAAATGGTCACCTTGGTGGCTAGCTTTTTTGTTCTACAGCGACAGAGATAAAGTTAAAAAAAAAAAAAAAAAAAGTTGTGTAGCCACCAACACAGACAGATCACCCTTAAAATCCCCACATCCAGCTTTCAAAATACCCTCCTCCTGAACAAACATGCATAGGAAGCTTTTGTGTTTAAAAATGTCTTAGTAATGGTCCCCCTTTTAAAACCTACACAGAAAATAGGGGACTGATGGTCCCTGGTTTCTCATTATGAATTGTAAAGACTTTAGTTTGTGGCTACAATGATTTATCATTTTCAACATAGAGGTTTTAAAAATGTGTATGTTTATATTAATCACCCTGAACAACTATCTCTCTTTTAAATGCACGTTTAGAGTCTGTAGACTCTGTGTGACCCAAGGGTGCTTATATAACTATATGTGGGTGTCTGGGTGTAAATACGTGTTTATGATTTTTATAATATATATGTCTGTGGGTTACATCTAACTCATGCGTGTGCAATAATGTTTTTTCTCTCTGCTGAAGCTTACTTGTCCAGCCTATTGTTAGAGACAACAGATATAAGTTGCGATGGGAGAGGAGCGTCGGATTTGGTGTGTATCCCCCATTTCCAATTATAGATGGATCATTACAGACAGCGGAGTCCTGAGAAGCCAGACATCTGCTCCTCACATGAATGCACTCACCTCCTAGAGACCAGGCTGCCATCATGCTCTGGAAGCTCGTGGAGAATGTCAAGTACGAAGATATCTATGAGGTGAGCCGACACCCCCAGATGCATCTTAGAGCTTTGCAGATAGAGAATTTGAGCTTCTTGACACCCCAACTGATATATATTTTTAAGCTATTTACTCATAGATTTCCGGTCGGTTTTCTCAGCTTTCTTTAACTTTTAGAAAAGCTGGCTTGGGGAGACTTCGCTATTCTGAAAAGGGACTTTAAGGTTGAAATCTGGCAACTTTAATTTAGGAGATTTTTTTCTTTTATTTTTCTTTCTCTCTTCCTTGCCCCCCCCTTTTAAGCTCTGACGGGGAATGTGGTGCTACTGAATGTGGGCACGCTGTCAGAGAAAATAGGGATTATGACAAAGGCAGGGTCTCTCCTTGTTTTCCGTGTGGAAGAGAATTGGGTTTTCAAGCCTCATTCGTAACAGAACTCGAGCTTTTAATTTTTATTTTCAATAAAATTTCTGAAATCGATAACAAACGGATCCAAGTGGAGGACAGAAAATTAGAGGGAGCGAGGTAGCTAGATAGACGGATGGATATATGGATGAATCGAGGATAATCTAAGGAGCCACAGCAGACAGTTTATTATTTTCTGTTTTCTTGTGTTTTGCTTCACTGAGGGTCAGGGCGTCCAAACAGAGACTGAAGCCGCCCCAGGTTTTGGCGTTTTTAACGAAATTTTCTGCCCGTGTCCAGTGCGCACGGTTCCCTGGCACTGAGGCTAAACTCAACTCTTTCGGGCAGAAGTTGCGCCCGGGCGGGCGGGTGGACGGGCGCTTGCCGCCTCGGTGGCGCTGGGACCGCGCTCGCCAGTGCCCTTTTCGGTCTCGGGCGAGGACTGGCGCGGCGGCCGGGCGGCTCCGGGGCTCGCGGGCGTCCGGGCGGGGCGCCGGGGGCGCGGCGGGACTGGGTGGGGACGGCGGCGGGGCCCCAGGAGCCTCGCTCTAGAGCGGAATGGCCTGGGCGAGCCTCAGGTTGGTGCAAGGGGAAGGGAGAAATCAGAGGCTCCGAGCAGACGTCGAGGGAGGGAAGAAAGGCAGAAAAGCTTCAAAAAAGGAGAAAAGCAGTTGGGGCGAGGGGGAAGCCGAAGCGGGGACGATGGAGACTGCAAGGAGGAAAAGTTGGCGAGAAGAGGGAGGCGGAGAAGCTCGCTCCCAGCCGGTGGGCAAGCGCTGCGCTCGGTCGGACGAAGAGGTCGTGACGGGAGCACTGAGGCTCCTCCAAGAGCCGAGAAAGAACCGCGACCTCGCCGCTCCCGGGTAACTCCAGAAAACCCAGCGGGAGTCGCCTTGCGGATAATAAGAATGGACCGCTCACAAAAGCGTCGGGCAAGTTCCTTCAAGCCGCTCGCCCAGTCCTGCAAGACCGGGGCTCCGACGAGCGTCCCGCAGGCAGCGCCCAGCGGCCCCCAGCCCTGGGCAGCCCTGAATCCTGATTTTGGGGTGTGTGTATGTGTGTGGGTGTGGGAGGAAGAGGGGGAGAGAGAGGGGAAAGAAGGGAGAGAGAGATTCGGGTTTTCTTTTTGCTGAATGATGCTTGGGGTTTTCCTTTCCTCTCTGTGTAACGAAGAGCCGCGCCTACGCGCCTGGTGGGGTTTGTTTCGGTTCGGCCTCCTATTCTTTCCTTAACAGGCGGGATAATGGTAAAGTCGAACGCATTAGAACTGTCCTAAAGAATACGAGCCCCCAAATTAGGCATGACATTGACAGGGATGGGGCTATGGTGAAAATAGCTCGAGGTATACGTAGAGGGATTTGAGTGGGTTCTAAAAGTAATCAGGGTAATACTTGTCTTTATGTAAACTGGCTAAATAAATGGGAAAGGAGGGAGAGAAGAAAGAAGAAGGGAGGGAGAGAGGGAGAGGAGGGTGGAGTGGAAGGGGAAAGAGAGAAGAGAAAAAAGGGGGGGAGAAAAGAGATGAGAGAGAGAGGGGAGAGGAGAGAATATTACAGGTATTCCTGTCTGCCTAAATTTTCTAGAAAAAAAAAAAAAAAAACAACACCAAAAGAACCCGCAGCACAGTGGAAGGAGCCTATTTAAGTCTGGACTAAGGTTGAACTTTAACAGAAATGGCAGTCAGGCCAGTTGAACGGGTTCCTGAAACATCCAAAAAGGTTTTCTGTTGCCCCTGGCTTTGCCTGGAAAGGATAAGTTTAGTGTACTTGAAGATTGATTGCGTACGCTTTATACCGAGGTAAAAATCGCAGACTATGTGAGCACTAAAGAGGAAAAGGCTGCATAAGGGATGAAAAGCCCCCATCTTGCCTCTGTCCTTTAATAAATTATCGTAATCTTCCACATTCAGTAAAAGTCTGCAAATGTTACTGTAAACAACCGGGCCCACCAGTTTACTTTTCTTTCCTCCTCTAAATAATGAAGCAAATCCCTTTTTATTTTGTGTTTTAAGCAGCATACAAAGCACCCAGGGCGATCAATTCTTCCCATTAGGAAAGTCTCTCTTCAGGTACAATGACACCTACATTCTATACAAGCCCCCAGAGCTGCTCTCCCACACTGCCCTGTCCAAAGGAGCAGGGGCTGCTTTACGCGTGTCCCCAGCTCAGTTAACTGAAGTTCTGCCTCTTTCCTGCTAAACTTTTTCCCCAGTCTGCCTTTGCCAGCCCCCTCGTCTGATTACATCTAGTAATTCTCCACTGAATGAACGTCATTTACAATAGTAGGGGAGCTCTGTGCTCGCTGCTGCTTCACGCTCCATTTGTCCTCCATTCTCCCTTTAAAGTACTCGTGTAATATTAATAGTCATGAATATCAATTATTATGAGGCGGTGTAGGCAAGCGGAGGGAGGAAGGGGCGCCCGAGCAGTCTGAGCCCAGCTTCGGGTGGAAGAGGACTGCATCTGGAGCCCCGAAGAACGGCAGAAGAAAAGAGGCCAAAAAGACAGCAAGAGACAGATGAACAGTTCTGTCTGTGTGTGACAGGCATCACCAATCTTGGGGGGGGGGGTATTTTTTTTTTTTTGATGGCTTGTCCTGGAAACACCTCAAGCTCAGCTCCTGTGTCCAGCTCGCTTCTCTGCTGGACTCCTTGATTTTTTTTTTAAACATTGTCTGATTTTGAGCAGTAACCAGGCTTTTTTTTCCAGATGTTAGTCCACACCTATTCATCCATGGTGAGTTTGGATTCACGTGTTACCAGAATTGCATGCTCCCTCCTCTCACTGTCTCTCTGTCTCTGCGTCTCTGTGTGTGTGTGTGTGTGTCTCACACTCTGTCTCTCTCTGTCTTCCTTTGAGCGCCTTTGGCTTGGTAATTTAGCACCATAATTGGACGAGGCTGCAGCTGCTTCTTTCTGCATTGTGTGTTCTCCGTCTGAGCTCCATGAGTCAGCTGGGAGGGGGGAGGCCGAACAGAAAAACTTTCTATTTGCCATTGCAGTTTGGAAATTTAGGTGACTATTTCTGCAAAAAGAAACATGGGGACTTTACTATGGCATTTCCACAGAGGAGAGGGAGAAACTTAAACCCCCCCACCCAAACGCACACCCCTCCCCCTCTTTCACTTAGTTTACAATTGAGATAGGACCAAGAATAAGTTGTCTGGGCTTTTTTTTCCTCCTCCCAACTTCAGGTACTTCATTTTTACACCCTGGAGTATAATAGTGTTAGATGTAGAAAAGCAACCTTAGACATAACTCATGTGAACCACAACTCAATTTAACATGGGCTTAGGATATGATTTCGAATGAGATCCATTTCAATCAAATACTATTTAAGTTATTTAATTTCTCCTGGGGAGGGAGGGGTGACTGAGAACTCAGATCTGGCGGATTCCTCGGAACTCCTGGAATTATCAGGTTGTGTGGATAGCTCCGGATCAGCCGGCTTCGGCAAGTGAAGGCAGAAGTTGTTTTTACTCGGAGGAGCAGTGTAGCAAATATCATGAAGTTTTATTTGTTGTTCTTCGGACCTCTAGAAGAGTTAGAAAAAATAGTTTAAAACACCCAGAGGAGCAAACACCATATGTAAGGCTCTTACATTTTTAATTAAGGCGTTTAGAATCTCCCTCCATACACACAGTTCCTTTACTCTCGCCCCTTTCGCCTGCTTTCCACTTCCAAAAGGCGGCTCAAATGTTAGTTAAGTGGGTGATGCGTTTCCCCATTTTCTCCCCAAAACCTCGCGTATGGAATTGCTGAAATCATGTGGCCCTCCGAGTCAACTTAGGGGTCTAAGTTTGAGACTCTTGCTTCCCCTGTCCCGGGAAGAGCGTAAGGAAGCCGGGCTTCTCCATTTGTCGCTTGTATTTTTTTTTTCTTCCTCTCTGTCACTCTCTCTCTCTGGCTCTCTCTCTCCCTCTCTCTGGCTCTTTCTCTCTCCGCTCCCAGGACCGGCACGATGGCGTCCCGAGCCACAGCTCGCGGCTCTCCCAGCTGGGCTCGGTGTCCCAAGGACCTTACTCGAGCGCTCCGCCGCTGTCCCACACTCCGTCGTCGGACTTCCAGCCGCCCTACTTCCCGCCCCCTTACCAGCCGCTGCCCTACCACCAGAGCCAGGACCCCTACTCCCACGTCAACGACCCCTACTCCCTGAACCCACTGCACCAGCCCCAGCAGCACCCCTGGGGACAACGGCAGCGGCAAGAAGTGGGTTCGGAAGCCGGCTCTCTCCTGCCCCAGCCTCGGGCCGCCTTGCCTCAGCTCTCGGGCCTTGACCCCCGGAGGGACTACCACTCGGTCCGCCGGCCGGACGTGCTGCTGCATTCGGCACACCACGGCCTGGACGCGGGCATGGGTGACAGCCTCTCGCTGCATGGCCTCGGCCATCCCGGCATGGAAGACGTCCAGGTAACCACAAACAAAATAACAAACCAAAAAGACAATGAATAACGAATGCCCCGGGAGGGGGAGGGGCAGGTGTCTCTTTTTGGGGGGGTTGTTCCCATTTTTAGAACAGAACTAGTTGGACAGGACATATGTAACTGTTTGTGTATGTATGTATGGCTCTAAGTGGAGGTTTCTAGAGGTCTAATTATGAAAGCCAGAGCCACTAGAAATTAAATCTTAAGGAGAAAAAAATACGTGCATTGATAGTTTAAGATTATTAGAATCAAGGCTATTATTTCTGTCTTGCCTCAGCTACCAACTCATGCATATTCTATAGTGCTTTGTGGGAGCAAGCTTAGTACCTTCCCTTCACCAACATGCACACCCCATAGTGGGCCTGTCCCAATGACTTTTCTGGGGAAGACCTGTGCCTAGAAGCTAGGACTCCAGCACAAAAGTGCAGGGGTCTCTGTATGCTCTAGAGGTTTCTGCTGGATTTGTAAAGATTTTGTTGAGCATGACAATGCACATTGGAAGAAAGACGTGCTCTGTGTTTGCCTAAGCCAGGTCTTGCTTTGAATGTCCCATAAATTACAGAGCCATTTGCCAAGATAAGAGTTCCAGTCCTCATCCAAAAACTAGAATATCTGTTGGGGAGAAACCCAAAAAGCCATAATTTAGTTTGGTAGTCCATGAGGACAGATATCATTTTGGAGATTCTTTTCAGTTTTCTGTCCATTAAAATGACTGGACCAATATTTGCAACCTCCCTATCCAGCCCTCACCCCCTCCATGAACACTTCTCTCCCCATGCCACCATCCCGTTAGAAGAGGCGTCATGTGTTTATTTCTTAAAACAAAAGGCTCAAAACACTCCCCCTATCCACCCACTATCCCATCTGCAGCCTACACAATGGAGCCTGATTTGGTTGAGAATACTTGATTAAACTAAACAAAGAAACATCAAAGAAATGATTCCTAAAAACTGTCTGGGTGATCCTGAGCAGGTCTCCCTTTTCACCTTAATTTAAATAGTCTCCAGAAAAGATAAATATGGTTGAAAGATATTTAATATACACTTTGGTCTCATTGGCATAGTAGTATATATTATGTATCCTTTTAGACATACCTCTGAAGTAAAGGAAAATAAAATGGGAAAGAGACAATGGTACATGAGTCATTCTTCTTTACTTTGCTGAAAAATTATATTTTTAAACAGTTAAAATGTGGTGACAGTATCAAATGCTGCCTGTGTGAGGTCTATGATGGTCTATCGTTTTAAAAGAAATTCAGTTATTTATTATTTCCAAAAAAGATGGAATCACCTGCTTTGTGGCTGAATTTACCCATAGTAATAAGAGTGATGGTTTTGTTGATTTAACCGAGTTCAACTGTCCATGTCTGGAGATATTGCTCATTTCAGAATATCATATGAGAAAGGAAATATTTAATAGTTTTTTTTAATGCATTGGGGTAATACGTGTCTCGGGGGGAAAAGTTTTTAAATTAACCTTTCTGAGTACGGTTCAAAGTGCTGGATAATGAAAGTGGATCAAATCATCACCATTGCTGATGATGCTAACTCCTTGTCACCACCATCCTGCAGGCCCAGTGGCTCAGGTGATAGAACTCAGCAATTCTCCCCCAAAAAGAGGGAGATTTCTTTGGCTTTAGGTGTTTTAAATGACCAAATTGTGTGGGTTTTTTTTTTTTTTGAGTGTTTGGTGAAATGCAAAGGGTGAGAAAAAAAAACGGCCAGGTCAGTGTGCATCTAGGA
Organism: Cheirogaleus medius; assembly: GCA_008086735.1. Classification (NCBI taxonomy): domain Eukaryota; kingdom Metazoa; phylum Chordata; class Mammalia; order Primates; family Cheirogaleidae; genus Cheirogaleus; species Cheirogaleus medius. The sequence goes on from VBSM01000361.1 coordinate 16,965,569, forward strand.
GAATACTCTTGTCAAAGCGTCAGAAAGGATTTAGAGCATTTGTGTGAACAGACTACTCTGGCTGAGGTGTTGTTGTTGGTAATACAGACTGCAGAGGTAGAGAGCCAAAAGAGAAATGAATAGGCTGGGGCCCTAGCACACTCCCTGCTCCACCCCACTCCTTACTCTGTTCCTGCCCCAGCTTCATCCCAGCTCCTCAAGGAGGTTGGGAGGCCCAGGGGACCTTCTCTGTAAGACCCTCAGTGCAAGGGGTCTTAAGGAATACACTCCGCACCTGTCCTGGAGGGAAACAACAGGGGCAGGGATGGCCTCTGTCTCCAAGGCAATGACAGACCTCCCCAGGCCAGGGTGAAGTTGACGTTATTCAGGGCAGGTGACAAAGACAGGGGAGGAGATGTTCCCGGGACGAGAGCCTGGAATCCAGAGACTGCTACTCATCTGCTCTGTTAGGAAGAATACACTTCCGAGTTAGGGATCTGAAGCTGGGGGGCTAAAGTTACAGAAGACAGCTGGGGTTTCAACATTCCCTGCAGCTACGGAATGGGTTGACTGCACCGGTCTAGTCTTTAAAAGGGACCAGAAAGTGCCTCAGCCTGGACCTCAAAGTCTCTTGCTCGATCTCAAGGGCCTGGTGTGTGTTCCAAATGCCCCCCAAGCCATGGACCAGACCAACGCCGAAGGCACTGGCTGGCCTGTGGGTCGAGGGTTAGGGAGATGTTGTGCGACCCAGACACACACACACAGGGCCATCGCCCGGACCGTGAGGAAGAGAAGGAGGAGAGCTAATTAACCAAATGCTTCTAATATTTTTTTAAATGAAACTATAAAACCCTGTCAATTTCTATTTCAATTTACTCACAGGGGCTATTAAACTAGCAAATCGCTGTTTGGGTTCTGGGTATGCTACATTTCACCCATTGTAAGGGGGGGTGGGGGGCTACAAGTGTTAAAAACTCAGAAAAACAGCTATAGAGAGAGAAAGACAGAGTGAGATGACACCTAATTTGTGATTTGTTTAGTTGCCATGTCCACCTCTTTTCTTCTGCCCTCGTTGCTCTCTAACCTCCCATCACCTCTACCACCTATGAGTATAAACATATAAGGATGTTAAGTCAACCCCCCCACAAACGCACACCCACACTCAAACACACCCGAGTGTCTTAAAGCAACCCCTGGTATCACTTTTAACTAAAGAAGTCTAGTAATTACGAGTCTGAGTTGTTTTTCTGCGCTTCCGCATGCAGTCCTAATTAAATCTTTACGATACTCCCTGTGACGATTAAGCGCCAGCATGCTGCGTGAATATCCTGTACAAAAACCCAGCAGGCGGCCGTAATTAGATAGAAAATCAGACAAGAGCCTTCTCATTAACTACCACAACTACCCCACGTCGCTGATGAGGCGTTTATACATATTTACGTACCAACATGAGGGTGAGGTGTGGGGGCTCATGGGTCCAGGCCCAGATGAGGGTCTGCCTGCCCACAGACACAGGCGAATATTTCTGTCCTGCGTGGACACATTGCCACTGTAGATACATGAGTATGGAAAGGTGTGAATCATATGTATGCACGAGTGTGTGTGTGTGTGTGTGTGTCCAAGGTCCCCTGAGGAGTTATAGACAAGTTACATGAAGTATTTTTAAACAGCTTTTTACTATTTCTTAAGATGTGTATGGCATGTTGCAACAAGGAAAACAGTTCCTAAAGAGAATAACAATTTTCCTCACCTTTCAAATGAGAACAGAAGAGTGACTATTAAAAATGAAAAGAAACAAATTAACATGCCCCCTTCGATGATTAGATCATCTCATTTCTAAAGTGCTACTTGTTTGGGGTAGACAGTCTTTTTCTTGTGATGAACTCACACCCTGTCTGGGGATGCAGCATGAGTGGGTGGGAGGTGCTATGAAAACACCACTTCACCCTCAAGCCCTTTGCTTTTTACTTCTCTATAGAGTGGGTAACAAATTGGTCCAAACTTGTGTTTCTGAGGGTCAAGGAAAATAGCTGTACATTTCAGAAAGACCTAGAATTTCTTTCCATGGAGGGTAGGAGGGAAGGAACCCACTGCTTTTGGATGCCCTGGAATGCACAGCCAAAACTCTGTTCATGTGCATCCTAACAGTAAAGAAGCTCGCTCCAACAGCTATTTCCCCTCAGAAGTGCTGCCAACACTCAGGCTTGAAACTTTCCTTCTTTGGGACGAAACTTTGGCACAGAAGATGAGCATTACTTGTGATTACCTCGGTGCTGACTGGGAGGATCCAGGCCTTTGTGTGTGTCTGTGTGCTTGTAGTTACTGCCTTCCTAACAGGTGTGTTCCTTGCTGGGAGGCAGCCTCGGCAGGGTTGGAAGGAGGGGTGAATGGTGCAGGCTCCTCGGAGGGATTGCCATTGTGCAGTAAGAAGCTCAGAACTCATAGGGACGTGTATGGACTGCAGTGGGTGTGCGGTCCTGTAGGCTTGCAAACATGTTTCTATGTGTTGCTGTTTGCATTCCATTCCAAATTGCTCAGACTTTAATTAAAATCCCATAATGTAAACTATTATGTATTTGTAAAATGGCTCTGGGGTTAAGATACACTAGGATAGAAAGGAAAGCAGAAATTGCTCTTACTAATATTGGTGAAAATCTTTCGCCTGTTGCCAAATTTTCACAATTCATAAGAGCAAATAATATAAAGGTTTATCTGTCTATGTAATATCTGTGTTTTGTATAATAACTAAACCAGTATTGCATCCCAGATGTCTCTCACGGTTTCCTTTTTCCTTTTCTTCCATTGCAAGAATTTATAATTTGGGTGAATTTCATTTCTATGTCGATTGGAGGTAATAATGATAATAATAAAACCTCCCTTTGTGAATTAATATAAATGGAAATAACAGAAACTCCAGTTTGGAATGACATGATTTATGTGTGCAATTCTTTAATATCCAGTCAATTTGAATAGTGATGTTTTTATATTCACAGTCAGTTGAAGATGCCAATAACAGCGGCATGAATCTATTGGACCAGTCTGTCATTAAAAAAGGTACGCCTTATTCCCCCCAAAAGTAAGCAAAGTTTTCCTGTGCATTAATGTCTTTATGATGAGTTTTCACTGTGGGGGAATTCGTTATTTTATAAAACACAAATGTTTGTTCACAATCATAGGACAATGGCTGTCAGCCTAGGTGAAAGGGCATGTCTGGAAGAAGGAAATAGGGCAAGGGGGAGAGAAAATCACAGACAGAAACTCGGATGAGAGAGATAGAGGAACAGAGACTACTGCCATTTTTCACATGATTTGGTAGCCATTCTAGACACATCTTAAATAATTGAGCTATCATCATGTGTGGAACTGGCTGGGAAACACTGGCTTCAAAAATGTGCTATAATTATTTCATTGATAACTGGAGTTTGCTAAGCTAAACCCTATGTCATTGAGACAGCTCCTTCTTTCCTTGTTTTTGTATTTGATTTTTTGGTGGTAATTTTGTTCCCAGTTCTCTGTGTTTTATGAGTTGTTTCTTTTATTATTTTTTTTAATTGTGCCAAATGTGTTGCTAAATATGCGCATCCTGAGAAGCTGAGACAGCCTATGCACATTTCTAAATCTTCCTACATATGCATTCATGATTTAGTGTGACTGTGGAATCACCCCATACTGTTAAAGGGCATGTGATATTAACAAATGTTTGCAGTCTCTTGTACAGCTGTAAGCAAAATAATTAACTAATTAAACTAATTAAATGTAATTACAATAACTCATTTCGGGCGTATTGCAGCTGCTTAATTTTTTTCTCCTCTTCTCTGACAGTCACTGAGAGAATGCCTGGAGATTAGTGTGGCTGCTGAAAGGCCTGAATGTCACTCACATGCCAAAAATTTAGGAGCTTAAATGTGTAAACAGTACAATCTTTAATTATCACAGGACCTGGTATTTGAAGATACAATTTTAACTACTGTATCCCTTTCTTATTGATGCTGGAGAAAGCCTGTCCTTATGTTTGGTGTCAACAATCCCCAGCTTCAGTCATTTATGATTCACTTGAGCCACTTGACATTCACAGAAACAATTAAAAGAAAAGATGCTTTGGGAAGAATCCATCCATAGTCAAACTGGGATAGTAGGAGGGTTGTGGAATAAACATTCCAAACAGGGTGAGGTATTCTAAATTTTCTTCTTCTACAAAGGCAGGAAGAGTAGCTTTGAGAAGTGGGTGGAGGAAGCAGTACTTGAAATGGTGCCTTTTGGCTTTGAAATGAATATCCTGAAGAATAGTAAGGTTTGGGGCAAAACTATTTATTTTAAGTGTTGATCCAAACATCTCTCCCTCTCTTCTTTAGATAATATCGTTTCGGTTTTGAATGCCAGCTTTTGGATTTGCTAGTATACCCAGGCTCGTTGCTTAGACTTGCCACTTGCTGACTGACAGCTCACTTTCACCATTTTCTCTTGGGTCTTCTCTTTTGGTTAATTGCTGGTTGATTGGGGGAGGGGGGAGGAGCTTCTCCATTGGCTTTTTTTGTTTTAGTTCCCACTCCCTTTTCATGGAAAGCTAGACCCACTTAGCTAAGGGTTCTGTATCCTAGCAACATCATTTGGGCTGGCAGTGGGACATGCCCAACAGATGACCAATCAGAAATGTTATTAATAGTCAGGCCAATAAAAATATTTGGAACTTAGCTTGCCTAGCAAAATGGAGCTGAAAATATTCTTAGATGTGGGATGATTTGGTTTCAGATCTTGTATATGTTTGTCAGTGAAATGTGAATATTTATATATACATTTATCTCCAGGAATAAGAAAAGGAGAATAGTGACTAAAGTAGCTAATTCTGTTTTTGGAAACACTGGAGTACCTTTTAGGTCCTCAAAAGGTTTTAAAAATTGTACAGCTTAAAACATCTAAGTAGCACCCTACTCACTTTAATTGATTCAGGGGGCATGTTATGAATATGAAATTTAGGACAATACCATTATTTAATATTTGAGATATTTGCTTTATTACACAAAGAAAAGATCATAATATCATATTTTTATCTTTAGAGAGGCATAGGCAAAATAGAAATAAGTGGTTGATTACTTGTTAATAAAAGTCTGGCAACTGGTCTGGGTTTGGGGGTCTCTGCTCCTGTGTTTATGAAGCCAGAAGACCTGGACATAAATAATATATGTCTGTATCTCTATGTCTCTCTCTCCAATTACGGCAAAGTCTCCTCCTAAAACTTAACCAGTCTAATTTTTCACCCGTGTTGATATCACCCCATAGATTATGAGCTCCCTCCCTTGTTATGTTTGCTATCTGGGCTTAGCTGACATTTCTGAAGTAATTTAGTTAAGAGGAAATGAGTTGTTCCCAGTAGAGAGAGCAAACGAGTGGAGTGAAGGTAGCCAGCGTGATAAATGGCTCTTTCATTTGAAGATCTCCAGAGCTCGTTTACGGCTAATTTTCTGTATTGGCCCCCTTTGAGCTATTAATGCAATCGGCAGGGACCGTGGCCCCTCTCCTCTTAGCTGCCCCATTAGAGCTCCCATTAAGCTGCCTAGTCTCAACTCCATGGCAGGAGTGGGAGGGAGGAGTAATGAAAGGTGCTTTTTAAACTCTCCTAATCTAAACCGGCAGAGGGTGGTTAATACGATTTGAAGGGGGCTGGTCAATGAGCAATCAATAAAGTAATAATGAGAAGGATTCGGTACATTAACAGTCTAAAAATCCAACGAGACATTAAAAAATCATTCTTAACTCTCAGTTCCATTAAGATTAGGAATTTGGGCGGGGTGTGGAGGTGGGGGAGAGGGTGTGCCCAGCTAATATAAATGATCACTGCCACCATCATATTGCCTAACTAAAAAAAGGCTCACCTAGGCTAAGTTTTTGGTGTAATCAAAGGACAATATGCAATCTTTTTAACACCTTAGACAAGAAAATATGCTAGGATTTCTTGGAAAGGCTAGCGTGGCTGGAGTCCAAGGTTCAAATGTTATGGCTGTGGGGCATTTTCATTGGTCTTAGGGATATCCTATTTGGTTAGTTGCAGTTCAACTTCCGTTCTCTCTCACTTTCTTTCCCGTTAGTTCTGGCCCCTTCCCCACATAAACACTTCGATTGGTGTAGATTTTCTTTCTGGGGAAATAAAGAAATTGCCAAATTTCAATTACAATGGATTCTGTCAGGATCCTTCCTTCTGACCTAGAAGGTAAAAAGCCCTGAGAGTCTGTCAGAGCCTCTGAAAGGCATGAATTTCCTCTCAAAGGAAAAGGTTTGCATTTCCAGAGCTGATTTGGATACCAATAGCTATTTATCAATTAGAGACCCTGAGGTACATTCCAGCCACCCCAGGAGTGATCAGAGTTCATAGAGTTTCAAAGGTAGAAAGGTTAAACAGTCTTCTTCAATGTCTTAAGTGTAGAAACTGAGACGGAGAGAAGATAAGTGACTTTCTCAAGGTCTTATACACCAAGTAAGTGGTAAGACCCAACTCAGTTTCCAGCCTCTTAGACTCTGTCCCTAAAGGATGCCAAGACTGGATGTTTGTAGTTTTTTATATCCTAGTTTTCTTTGTGGGAATTCTTTTTTTTTCCCCACGATTTCGGTGCTCACACTTATACATGAGCTATACTTTTAGAGTAAAATTTAACCCTCAGGTAGATGAGAAATTATGCAAATGTGAGGAAAGGGTACTCTGCTGGTGAGCTGTAACTGTTTCTCTTTTAGGGACCACTCTAAATCAATGCTAAGTCTCTTGGTATTTCTCAGTGTAGGTTACATATCAAGAGTGACTTTCAGAGGGATTTGTCCCTTGAATCTGTAAGATAAGTTCATTTCTTCTTGTCTCTTTACCAGCAGCAGATCCAGTCAAACACAAAGATCTCAAAACTGCGATTTCACACTTAAGTTTAAAAGTAGAGATTAAGCACTAGCCTGTTAACTCTTTAGCTCAGTATAGTCCACTGATGAATATTTTTTCTAATCATTTTTCCTTCTTCTCTCTTAAATAAAACTCCAGTCACTGTAATGAAATATTGATCTGTTTTTAAGCCTTTTTTTCCTTCTACCAAACATAATGAAGGGAAAAAGGGAAGGGAATGAGGTTTGTGGGTGTTTCATACAGAAGCTGGTCATGCCACCCAACTGAAAACTGAAGAGGAAAAAAACCCCACTTTTAATGTATGCACAGAAAATTGTAAACATGTAAAGAACTGAAAGCTTCATGCTGAGTTTTGCTATGCCCCATTTCCTTACCATTTCCTGCTGTTGCTTTAAACCTATCTCAGTCATCTCTGGGTTCCATGAGCAGGAACAGTATGCTCATAATTACTAACAAATCAACCGGGCCCTGTTGCTCTCTGGGTTTATTGATAAGCAGGAGGGAAGCAGAAGAGAAAAGACAAAGGGAATAAAATATGGGGTTAATCAGCTGAGCTAAGCAGGTGTGAGAGTGAAGGGGAAGAGAGATGATAACAGAGCTATGGACCTAAAGGAAAGTTGGGAAAAGAAATGTGCAGGATCTAGTCTAGGGGACCAATACTAAGCTGGGGTAGGAAAGAGATTTAGAACCTGAGAACAGGAGAGTAGAGGGTGGGAACACAATTGTGATACATAAATTAGAAAATGGAAGTATAACCTGAAGCACATCTGCTCACATTGTCTGTGTTTTTGGAAAAAACAAAACAAAAATAAAAACAACCTCCCCCCACAGCAGTGTGCTGAGGAAAGCTGACTAGAATGGGGTTGTTTAGATGATAATGTATATGCAGAAAGGTACAGCTCATGGAAGGGATACATTCCCCAAAGGAAACAGCTCTTGTCTGGCAAATCAGGCAATTAACAATAGTGAAATTAGAGGGCAGGTTATAAAATGTCTCTAAAGGCCTGGCTTTTCAAGAGATTTGGCATCTGGGACTGGGAGAAGCAGGTAAAATTCCAATCCTCAGAAACTATTTAGTTATCCATTGTAGTAAGCAGGAACTGAACTTACTACTCTCAGCTTATTAGGGTTTGTGGTGGTAGTGAAAATATTCTTTTGAAATAGTATTTAAAGATAAAAATGTTGCTCATTATCAAGGGTGAGATTTTTATATAATGTATTTCTATAGTTCACATCATGTTAGAACTACAAAGAGCCATCTATCTTTTCGGAAGAAGTTTTTGCAAGTTTTTCTAATGCCAGTTCCCATCATCATAAATTATTCATTTATAGTGCCTTCAATGTGAGTCTGAAATATGGAAAGCAGGACTGTTGTGAAAAATAAGATAGGTTAAAATAGCTGTGGATATTGCATATGAAATTAAATGGGAGAGTGTTCCCACCCCAATCCGGAGATCTTACTCAAATCTGATTAATAGTCACACTTCAACTTTTTCATTGGTTTACTTTCAAATGGGAAGCAGATTCCCTGATGAGAATATGAGGGGAACCAGAAAGACGAAATTCCTCTCTATAATGCCTCAACCCCATGACAGTAAAGAAGATCCACCCTGTTGCCTAACATCATTTATCCACCTGGGACAAGGTCGTAGGCTCTGTAGACAGATCTAGAGATCCCAAAAGGCCTACCAAGAAGTAGCAAAAGGAAGTGCTTTAGTTCCCCCATCCAGTCCCCTAGGAAAGCTCTTTTCCATAAGCTGTTTATAAGGGGCCAAATGCAATTCACAGTAAATAAAAGATTTGGGACCTACCTGGCTTTTAGGAGTCTGTAAACAATCATAGAGGTTTGCTGCTGGAATCTGTGGCAGAGAGAATAAACTGTTACAGAAATACTGAGTGTTGGTTAGTCTGTCCCATACAAGGGAAGTTATGCATTTTGTTTGACACATAGGGTTCTAGGCCCCATATAGTAGAAAGAGTATATATTTCCCCTATTAAAATTATAGGGTGAGATAGAGTCTATCAAATAGATAGGTGTGGAAACCTCCTTTTTTCACATGAGATGTATATTTCGATAAATTCCCTGGACTGGTGATCAAAAATATTGTGAATATTTGGGGGCTTCATATCCCAATGGAAGAAGCAAAGGTATAGGGCAAGTCAGGAGGTGAAGTCACCTATCCAGGTGTCACTTCTAGAGCCTGCGGCAAGAAAATGGGCTTGAGCAGTGTAGAAATCCAAGGGGCAAGATTGTGAGGGAAGTGGGAGGTTGAATGCTCCTCATTCCCCGCCTTCTGGTTCCACTGAGCCCGGCCTCTTTCTGATGTGCAGATGACACTGAGACACAATTAAACAGAAATACAGGCTTGAGAGGCTGAATGCGTCAGGGTAGCAGTGGCAACCAGCTGTCAGCTCTTATTAACTTCTGCATAAAACATACCTTGAGTGCGGTTTGTTATCAATTACTTGGCGAAATGAAACAACTGGGGCAAGGCAAGACCCCTGCTCATATGAATTAGAGTGATTGGTTGATTGATCAGGGCACCTGTTGTAAATCATAACTGCTCCAAACAATCACCAGCCGGTGCTTTAATTTGTAAACAAAATTCATGTCACTGCAGAATTGCTTTCACTGGAGATGTGCATTTGGGTTCGTTTCTAAATGAATCAGTTGTTATTATGTAGGAAAGAATGGGGCCCATTTTAAAGACATGAGCAGAAGCTCTTGGAACAGCTCTTTCCGGCCCAACTGCCCATCTCGATGATATTATGTGTCTGTTCTTAGGCACAGCATCTGATGGGGGTTGATCTTCTTATCTTCTCTGGCCATGATCATACATTTGGGTCCAATAGGAGAGGAGTGAGGGGTTCCAATCGGTATTACGATTGTATCCGACGAAACAGATTCAGAGAGGTTTAGTGAGGTGCCTGAGGTCACAGAGCTAGCACTTGATGGAAAAGGATTTGTCTGGGTTCACAGCACAATCCAAGCTCTGGGTTGTATGTCTTCTTGATTTGTGTAGTGAGCGGGGCTCTGGCAAGCGACACTCATATATGTATACATACATGGAGTAAGTTTCCAGAGTAGTGATGGTTTTTCCATGTGTTCACAGCGCTCTGAACGCATAGCAGCCCCACTGGAACAAACAGTTCCGACCCCAGCTTTCCACTTGGCGTTCGTCCTGTGGCCTCACGCAATGGCACATTCTCTCAGCCGGTCACCAGGATCGAAACCCGGTCACCTTTATGGCAGTTTTTTCTCTCTTTCTAGTTCCGGTTCCTCCCAAATCTGTGACTTCTCTAATGATGAATAAAGATGGCTTCCTAGGAGGCATGTCCGTCAACACCGGCGAGGTGTTTTGCTCGGTCCCCGGCCGTTTGTCTCTGCTCAGTTCAACTTCAAAGTACAAAGTGACTGTGGGAGAAGTTCAGAGACGGCTCTCGCCCCCTGAATGCCTCAATGCGTCTCTCCTCGGCGGCGTCCTTAGAAGGTAAACACCCCCCAAAACAGTTTTTATTGGGGCGGAGGGGGAGTCGGGAGAAGGCTGGCGCGGAACGCGGCTGGTAGTGCGATGCGGTTGCCTAGCAACCGGACGGCCTGAGCGTAGCTCCCGCGCTGCGCGTGCGGAGATGCGCGGATGCCACGTGCTCGGGCCCGCGCGCGCAAACGCCGCCGCCCTTGGACTGGTGCCTAGAGGGCCCGCACCGCGCACGCGCAGCCGCGCTCTCCCGCCGCTGTTGCGGTCGTGGGAACCGTTCACTTTCTTGGCCTTATTTCTGGCACCTTTTTCCTTCCTAGTCCCAAAACACCTCGAGGGCATTTTCTAGTCCAAGAGTACGACCCAGAACCTACACACACACACACTTATCTACAACAGAAGTTTCATGAAGCAACTCCCTTCATACCTTCCATTTCCTCTGATATTTCTCTATTTTACTGTATGTTTTAAAATGCAGTTGGCGACCAGCTAAGCTGGTTTTTCACCCCCTAATGTATTGTGCCCCACAGTTTGAAAAACTCTTTTCTAGATTTGTGACCTCCTTCCTTAAATAACACCACCAGCAATAATAGCAATAATACCAATTTAGAAGTATTAACAGTTATTTCTTGGGGCCATTCAGTTGCTTCCCAGTATTCCTACCCATAGACTGACTCCTCCTCATGGAAATGGGGGAGGAGGTGGCTTTTTTCTTAAGACGTAAAAATTTCCCTAAAACACCTTTGGCAGTGTCCTGATACAAAGGTGACTTTATATGAGATAAAACATTCCAAGTTTACCCATTTTGGAGGGTGACATTCTTCTTCTTTCTTAAAAGTGGCTATATAAGTAGAACAGCAAGAGAAGTTACAGTAGCTGGAGTTTTTCTTGTCTTTTTGCCCAGACCTTAGCACATACAGGAAGAGCCTTGGGAGAAATTAAGGGTGTGGCCAAGGAACTTTCTCATTTTGAATCCTCTCGCTCTGCCCTACTTTGATTCAGTTTTCAAGTGAGTTCTTTGAGCCTCAGAGTGTGGAAGTCTTCAGTTACCCCTTAAGCATTGAGCATGTGTGTGTAAAACTTGCTATGAGATGAAGTGGGATAATCAATATAAAGTGCTTATCACATAACTAAATTCCCTAAAGTGTGAGTTTTACTGTTATTATGATCATTATTATTAGTTTCATATTTCAGTCTTCTCTCCTCCCTTTTTAACATAATCCCCTTACACAGCAATTTTTGACCCCTTCCTCGAAAAGCCCTCCTGTTTCCACAAGTGACTTCTCCTCTCCAAGCCACCTGGCTCTTTTCTTCTTTTCAACAAGGTTGTGCTTGCTCAGTTTCTGCTCACCTCACTGGCTCCACGACAAGGAAGGAACGTGTGTAAGCACATATGCATCTTCTACCTTCTCTGGACCCACAACCTACATCCTAAGTATTCCCATCTGGTATCATTTTTTTTCTTCTCAGGAGATAAAAAAAAATAAAACTACCCAATTTTTAAAATATTCTCTGTATTGCAGAAATTAAGCAAACCTCAGCATACTATCAGCAAATAACCAAAAGGAAGGAGAAAAAATGTGCTAACCTCAAGTTAAAACCTCTTCAAGCTCCACTGGGCTTTAGATTGCTAAGTCTAAACTTTGTTTCAGGAACACTCTGAGGTTAATCAGAATGTTAATTCTTGCAATTTCAGAGCCAAATCGAAAAATGGGGGGAGATCTTTGCGAGAAAGGCTAGAAAAAATCGGTTTGAATTTACCCGCGGGCAGGCGCAAAGCAGCAAATGTCACGTTACTCACCTCCCTGGTGGAAGGTAAGCAAGATGTGTGGCCATTTCACGAAGTGGCTGAGCTTAACTGTCGGCTGGAGCCTGACATTTTACATGTTTCATGATTAACTGGAAATCATTGTGATTGTTGTGCCCTTATGAGGTGGATGTCAAGCGGCTGCTTGAGAGAGGTTCAAAGGTCTTTTTACTTAGAGGGAACCAGCAGTTGTAGAGAGGCCAGGAGAAGTGTTTGAGAGTCCCTGTGCTCTGAAGAGGGCTCAGGTCCAGCCCCCTAGCCAAAGCAGAGGTTGTCTATTCTGCCAGGTGGAGGACACCCTTTGTATGAACTCTTGAAAGAATAACTCTGTAAGCAATAATCTATTCTATACCCTTCTCCTTGCCAGATTTTGCCTCTGAATTGTCAGTATTAAAAAACGCATTACATCCATGACCTGTAGTGGTTATTTTAAAACTCTTGTCACTCCCAGGGCCCAATCTCTTGCGGATTACCTGGGACTTGTTGCTATTGAAATATTGATAGCTTAATAAGGCCAGTGATGCCTAGGAGAAAATTGGGGACAAGGGGTGAGAACACATGTAGGAGAGTCAGGTATAATCTTCATAGATTCACCAATTGTGAATTAAAGGGCTGTAATTGTAATAAGCACCTTCCAATTTGCTCATCAGTTTGGCTTTGAGGATGATATTTATGTTACATAACAAACAAGATCATCTACACAGTCTAGAACAAGAGCATCTGCAGTTAATTTGTGGGAAGGGATAGGAAATATAGCCAGATGGTCTTAATGGAGGAAGATGCAGAATTTTCTCTAGAGTCTAGCTTATAGGTCTTGTTTTTTCTTCCATTTTTTGTGGATGTGATACTGGGTTTTTAGAGGAGGGAATCTTAGACTATTTGAACAGCAACCATAAGTCATCACAGTTATAGGCCTTGTACTTTTCCATCTTTAAAGCAAAGTTGCTTGGTCCAAACACCCTCTAGAGGAAACAGTTACTGAATTTCCAGACCACACTTAATAGGGGTTGACTCTCAGCCTGGGGGTTTCACATTTTGCCCTTCAGGGAATTGCTAATATCACAATCCTCGTTTTGAAAAGCAGTCAAGGTAATCTCAGCCCAAGATAAGGATTTTGGTAGAGAAAGAAGGAAATTGGAAAACTCAGTGAAATTCTAATATTTGTTTGGTACTTTTTGGTTTTATGAATCCTTGTAAGCACTATGCCTGAAGTCATTTGTTGTTATGATGATAATGATGATTAAAAGTAAGTCATGCTCCTTAAAAATAATGTAGCTATGGGATAATTCAACATATTATCTTTTTCATGTTTGGGATCTTCCCTTGAACCCCTAAGGCTGTGCTTTAAAGGGTAATAATGCTTTATTTGAAAGGGGCTTCCACATAAGCTAAGGAATATCTTAGATACCCCAGTTTTCTATAGCTGCCTTGTTATCTTTGTGCAGTGAAAAGTCCTTAAGTAGGAGGATGATGACAGGAACCTCTGAAAGGGAGAAACCTGAAACCCGACTAACAGGAAAAATGACAAGGAGGATAATTATTTCATTGCTGGATAAAAATACTCTTTGCATATATATTTTATGTATATTCTCTAATATGTGTGGACATATACACACATGGATTTGTTTATATATATATTAGTTATTAATAAGATTTTTCCCTGGAACAATTACAGGAAGATGGTGATGATTTTTAAATTTTATTTGAAGCAGGTGTAACAGAAGCTTTAAAAAGAAGGGGCGGATCTGGCTTGAATATCCAGCCAAATGCCTAGGTCAGTTGTAACATGGCTCTTGAATATATTGGCCCACCTTTCCTTTAAGACAAAGCAAGTGGGGTGTAGGAGACCCCAAAGCTATTCAGGGGATGTCTAGCTAGGACTTGGCTCAGGCAGAGGCCAGTAAGAGAGCTAGGCAAAAAGTTGGTCCCATCAACTTTAATTATAGCTTGAGAATCATTTTTACTTTGGGCATCTGTCTCACCTTTGCTTTTGGCTCCAACAGCTGGCCTCCTCTGGAAATACTAACAGAGTTGACTAGAGAGTGGCTCCTGCCCTGGGATGTTTAGGGATGGGGTGCTGATTATTACCTCCACTGCTGTCTTTTCAGGAGAAGCTGTTCACTTAGCTCGGGATTTTGGGTACATTTGTGAAACAGAGTTTCCCGCCAAAGCTGTTTCTGAGTATTTGAACCGGCAGCACACGGACCCGAGTGACCTGCACTCCCGAAAGAATATGCTGCTGGCCACCAAGTGAGTGTCCTAGGCTCTCGGCCCTCTTCCCCAACTCCCACCCTGCTGAGCCACCCTTCTTGGGAGGTGGCTGAGGGGAGGGATAGAAAGGGAGTTCAGTGGGTTGTCTACAAGTAGCATTTGGGGCCTGCAGCAAGTTGGTTAGGAAGCCATCCCAGCTCCCCGGAGGTGGGCAGAGTTGATGGGCTATGGGTTTGCCTCAGTTCTCTTCTCTTTTTCCAAGTCTGGGGAGAAGGGCTTTGTTAATCTGAATCCAGGCATTTTACAATTCTCTTCTACAACCTTGGGGATGTCAGGCAGACCTTTTCCGGGTGGGTCCTTGTTCCAGCTCTTCTCTGGATCCCTGGGTGCATATTTCTATTGGGTTTGCACATCTAGCTCCCTGGCATATCGACACAGCCATGTGTGCTAGCTCAGGATGTCTATATGTCACCCACGTGTACCCATCTCTACCCACAGCTCTAATTACTCCGTTTCCAACGTTGCTGTTTGTCATCTTCCACAGACTTGTAAAATTTACTACAACTCCAGAGGGGAAAATAGTAAATCTCTGGCTAAATTTAGGTCTAGAGCTCATTTGAACTTTTACAGTGGGTTTTCTATTTATTTGATTTACTCCTGTCTTTGGCTTCGGTGTCATATTGTTGGTGTTTTATGGCCGGCTCAGGCCTGCAGTGGGCGGCGCTGCGTGCGCCCGCACGTTTCTCTCACAGGCGCGGCCCAAACAGCGGCGCTCATTTATTTAGTGCTGGAGGACGCGGTTTGTCCCGTTGACAGCGTAATTTAAAGAAATATATGGAAGGCTGAAAAATCATTTGCTCAAATTTGTCCAGATGTTTTTGAGACGTGATTGGAATTTGATTGCCCCTTTCCGCAGGGTCAAAAAATATTAATGTCCCAGAACTTTAATTGCTTACAGACCCTGGTTTGGGCTTTGAAGATTTAAAATGTTTGACTCTAAGCATTTGTTCTCCCCAGTTCAGAATTTCCTTTTTGGCACTTTGGTAATGAGTACAAACTTAAGGAAAGACTTTAACCATCTCTCCCAACGATCAAAACCTGGCACTTACTCTCTTTTTAGAAGGTTTTAATCTGCTTTACCAACTAGCAATATAATAGATCTTTGTGCCCTGGTG
Organism: Cheirogaleus medius; assembly: GCA_008086735.1. Taxonomy (NCBI): domain Eukaryota; kingdom Metazoa; phylum Chordata; class Mammalia; order Primates; family Cheirogaleidae; genus Cheirogaleus; species Cheirogaleus medius. Next base: position 16,981,097 of record VBSM01000361.1, read on the forward strand.
TCTGGTGGAGGAGGACCTGTTGTGCCTTATAAAAGAGGAAGGGTATACTTTAGGGAAAAAAATAAAACCAAGCTGTATAAATCAGATAACAGGATTCCACAAACAACTCTGTCATTTCCTTGAAGGATGCTTATAACTACCAAGCCACAACGCTTCGCTTCTCTTAGGGCCAGCACCTCTTAACCTGGGGTGAGTATCAGAATCAGTACCCACCCGTCGCAAAATCTTCTGAATTGGAATTACTGGAGGTGGGGACCTAGGAGAGTCTGTTTGAGCCCCACTGGGGATTCTGAGGTACCTCTTTAGAGCTTAAGAACTGCCCTCTTTTGGTCAGAACCATTACCTATTTCTTTCTGGTTGTGAGGATGTATGTGTATATTTCATATGGAGAAACCAGAGGGTGGAGAGAGGGAGACTACTTGTGCTCTCTTATCCAACTTTAAAACTAACAATCTTTCAGCTGCTGCCAGTGGGTAGTATTTCCTGTCTAGTTTAACAGCTACCCTAAAGTGACAACACCCTGGGAAAGGATGCCCCAGGGGTCCTTTGAATCCAGTCACCTGCCCTGTTTACCTGTTGGCCTGGCCAGGTGTTGCCAAGTGTCTGTCAGCTAAGCCATCCTATTGGGGGTCTGGGACTGGAATGCTGTATAGGTTTGCTTTTCTCAAAACCCTACAAACCCACAGGCTGGGTGGAGGCAGGCAGACAGGAGAAATCTGCCAATCTGTGAAAGGCTGTGGCCTTTGGGATGTTGTGCCTCTGCCTGCCAGCACAGCCAAGCCATTTGACCTTCGGGGCTAAAACCCTCCCATGCAGCTCCTATATTAAAAATTTCTCAAATAAGCTCAATCCATAGTTAGGCACGCAGGATTTCTAGGGCTGAGAGATTCCTCTAAATTGTAGGTGCCTTGAGGAAATAAAAACCTTCAACAAATAAAAATCTGTCCTCCCTAGTGTTTTAACAGTCTACCTTTAGGTTTTATTTAAACTATGTGGGAATCCTTTTATATTGACAACAATCCTGTTATACAAAGATTTTCAGTAGCCTACACTCAAAAGAAAGAAAGGGGAGTAAAAAAGGAAGAAAATATCTCCCTCACCAAATACTGCAGGTAAACAGGCTTTTGCTTTGAATGGAATCAGCATTCTCTCCTAGAATAAACAGTTTCTTGCCCTGGGCCATAGAAGGCTCCAGCAATCTGTTTCGTGCCAGGGACAGGCTTGTGGCCGAGGGGCCTAAATCTTTCAGGGCTTTTTGTGCCTGATCACCAAGAGGTTGGAGAGGCAGAAGAGAGGAAAGGGAAATAGCTCAAAAGAAATGCCAGGTAAGAGCTCAAAATTATTGCATAATCAAAATCAAATGCTAAAGCCTAGCGAATTTCCCAAAACTGAGTCCATGCGCTCTTGGAATGAAGAGATAAAGACTGAAAGGGGGAAAAAAGGCATGGCTTTGGGGTAGAAGGGGTGGATTATCTCCCCACCCCCGCTTCCCTTCCAGTCTCAGCTGCTCGAAAAGGGAGAGTGCTGGGAAAGGAAACAGAGCGGAATCGCCCACATTAGCCTCGCTCTTCGGTGACCCGGCGCCTCTGGGCTTGTGTGAACGTCTCCTTTCTAATGCCAATGACAACGACACTGAGGGTGATTTTCTGTTCCTCCCCCCACCCTTTCAGGCAACTTTGTAAAGAATTTACAGATCTGCTGGCGCAGGACCGGACACCGATCGGGAACAGCCGACCCAGCCCCATCCTGGAGCCGGGGATTCAGAGCTGCCTCACGCACTTCAGCCTCATCACACACGGCTTCGGCGCCCCGGCCATTTGCGCCGCGCTCACGGCCCTGCAGAACTATCTCACCGAGGCGCTCAAAGGCATGGACAAGATGTTCTTGAACAACACCACCACTAACAGGCACACGTCTGGGGAAGGCCCAGGTAGTAAAACTGGCGACAAGGAGGAGAAACACAGGAAATGAAAAAAAAAAAAATTAAAAGAAGGAAAAATGTTTTAAATACAAAAGGAAAAACAGACAAAAATTTAATTTTAGCTTTAAAATATTGGATTGGCTTTGGAAGAATTATATTAGGTAGAATACACATACAATCAAAATTTAAAAAAAAAGAGCTAAATAACTTTAAAAAAAAAAAACTGAGGCGTACAACGGAGCAACAATATCGGTTCTCAGTGTCTATTTCAAGATACACTTGGAGACAACCGTCCGGATTTCCCACTTCGGTTCTTTCGAGCTTAGTAATACTGATAATAAAAGAAAACCATGATTTCCCCTCCCCTTTTGGAAAATAAACATAAGACTAAACGGGAGAAAATGCTAACTTATTGGAAGAAAATCGGAGAAACGTTGGTGTCAGTGCTTTGAGAGCTGGTTGACTGAGACGCACGAACTTTTTAATTTTAAATATTTTTTTAGGAAATTCTCTCGAAGTCCCATCCCTTCACTTCACCTCACCCCTCTCCCGGCCACCCTTTTCTACGTTGCCCTCCCTTCCTCACACTGTTACGGGAATCTTCTGGGATGAAAATGAGTGTGGTTAGCCCTTTTGCGTTCTTTCAGTCCCCTCGGTACCCAGCCCTGCGTCTTAACTCACCGGGGCCCAGCTCCTCGGCCGTTTGCATACTTAGGGAGGGCGAGGGCGGGCGGGGCGGGAGGCCTGCCGGGATGCAGGTGGAGGCGGCAGCTTTTGGTGCCGGCCGGCAGAGCAGGCTCCCGAGGCTGAGCAAAATGCGGACCAATAAGTTGATTCAGGCTCATCATCAGTTCCTTTCAGAAATGTTACTAGATCCCAGCCTTGCCAGCATCAGCGTACAGAAAATCTTGCATTTATTATAATATTTGTGTCATCTACCAATTTTAAGAACTATAGTAAAAAAAAAATATGAATACGTTGATTAGTATGTAATTCCTTCGGAGGGGTATGTACCATTTCATTCTCTTCTGTTTTCCAAAGCTTTGCCCGCATGGTTTATGAGCTTCTTCAAAGAGGACTTGGGCTTCCTACACAATCTATAAGGTACAGAGAAAAAAAAAAAAAATCCAATCCCTTTTAAATCAAAGCCTGTGTGTCAGAATTCTGCAGGTGCACTTCTTTAAAGAAGCTCAAAGGGAATAATTTAGAAAGTGGCCAATATGCTAGAAGCCTCTTTGAATCTACAGGCTAACATACCTCAACATCGGAATTCCAGTGGGGGTGGGGGGCTGCAAATGGAATTTTAAGGGAAAAGAGTAAGGGTTCTTGGAGCCCTATATTCTAGCAGTATTGCCCTGCATTTAAAATGGATTTGATGTCCCTGGGTTCTTTGGCGATTGCTGTTTTAACCGGGAAAGAAGCAGCTTTGTGAGTGGACGTTTGGAGGGGGGTGGCACAAGCTCCCGTTGTTCTGCAATCGCTGTCGTACAAGATGCTTTATGAATGAGGCATTTTTCCCTCCCAGACGTGCACTTGTTTTGGTATATAATGTTAAAATAATGCAAAGTGAAAGGAGATGTATTTCAGCGTTGAATTTTACAGTCTGGATACACTAGGATTATTCCCAGTGGATAAAGTTTAATGCATTTAGTATTTCTCACTTCTGGCAACCCAGCTTCTTTCTCGGGCTCTATCTTAGCATTATCATGAAATAAGATCTGGAACTCAATGTCCGCACCTTCCCAAAAGCAGTGAGAAATATCCCGAGGGCGTGGGTGGGTGGGTGAGATAGGTCTCTAAATTTAGTGTAGATACACGCACCTATTTAAACAAAGTAGACAGGACCTTTTCAACATCCCTTGAAGATAAAACTCAAGATGTCGGTCCACAGGGTTTAGTTAGGACCCACTTAAATCCCTCAGACTCTCAGTTTTGCCCCCCTCCTCCTTAGCCTTGGGGCGAGGAGAGACGGCTGGGGTCTTAGGAACCTGCTGAAAGCTTTGCCTATTTTTATCGGGGGAGGGGGGAGTTAGGGAGCTGGTTTAAGGTCACCAGGAGTGAAAAGCAACAGTTAAGGTCACATCGCAGCCCGTCTGCTATCCCCAGCTCCTCTGTGGGGTTCTGGCTCTTTTCTTTGGGCCCAGCCCTATACCTGTTGAGAGGAGTATAAAGGCCGGGAACTAGAAGTTATGGAGAGTGTAGACCCTATCTCTCCCCAGCTCAGAAACCCTTGCCTTTGTCCGAGGGCCTGGCTGCTTGTATGAGATGTATTCTGATTGCACAAGGCCAGGAGAGACCACACTGAAAACCATCGTCTCCTTTCCTTGCAGGGCAACGCGCCCCACGCGTGTGACGTTCGAGAGACGCGATGGACGCGCCTTGCTCTTACTGTGCAGGTCCCGAGAGCGTGTGGGCCACACGCGCCCAGTCGTGTTGAGGACATAGAATCAGCCGCTGGAGGGGCCGCCGGTCGCGCGGGCCCTTCCCGCTCTCGGTCTCACCCTAAGGGCTAAGGCGACCGAGAAAGCCCCATTCTCCAGTAGGTAATGGGGCGGCGCCCCGCGGGTTGCAGGCGGGGAGGGGTCCCAGCGCTGCCAGCGGCACCCCGGGCGCCTGCTCCGGGAGGGAGAGTGGCCTAGAAAGGGATCGGAAGCTTCCCCCCTCTTTCACCTCTGCCAGGACAAAAACTCACCCACTCTCACGCTCCTAAAGTGGGGAGATGGGATGGGAATTGTCTTACTTCGCTAGGCAGGCCTCCCTCTGTTGCCCTACGCCCTCATTCGTGCGTTCCTCCGGTGCCCCAGCCACACAGAACCCTTTGCTCGCCTCTCCCGCTCCCATCGCGGCGTGGAGTGAGCCCACTGCCCCCACCTCTCCTTTCATGTAGGACCCCCGCCCCCCTCCATTAGCCAGGCCCGCTACGTTTATCTGGTAATTGAGTTATTAAAAGATTTGGTTTCCTTGGGCCTATAAATCAATAAACAGTAGGATTAACGCAAGAGTTTGCCTTTTAAGTCAAGGGAAACGTTTAAGGCAAGCCTCTTTGAGCTTTGTTTTCAAACCAAACAGGTGAGTTGCAGCTCTCCCCCAACCCATGCACTCTTTAGACATTTTATCCATGGCGCGCGCCCACTCCTAAATGCTCAGTTCCAAACTAAAATAGCTAGATAGAAAGGAGAAGTCAGGATGTGGCAGTGCTGCCTTCACACCTTCCACTTTGCCAGTTCCTTTAAAGGTTCTAAAGATCTCCAGACCATTCTCTGTCCAACCTTGCCTCCTCCTACATGTATTGTGGGTCTCAGGGGAGCAAGAAATGTGCTATTCTGGGTGAGGATTCCATCATCAAAAGGATTTTTAACATCTCCCCCAAACTGGGAGGGTAAACTTTCTCTCCTCCTACTCTCCTCCCCCAATTATCTTGCATTTTCTTTTCCTCTTTCTGGCTTCCACATCCTTAGTTTTCTCCATCCTCACATAAAGAACCGAAGAAGCTTTCAAAGACCTGGCTGTTTTATTTTCTTTGGCCAAGAAAACCACTCTCTCTAAAGCAATTATTTCATAGCCTATGAAAACTTTGGTCAAATGGAAAACCCTAAACCCTGAACTTATCTACATACTGTTCCTCTGGTACAATGCGTTCCTAGTTAGAATGTTTATAGAGAATTTGTCATCGCATCTGACATCCTGTTCATGTAATACGTTATGTGGAAAGGGACTAATAACCTTAAACCATCTGATGTTGCCTCAAGAGCCCAATAGCATTTCCCCTCCTTTGCAGATGTATGTTAAATTATTGGCATACAAAAACCGAAATTCGTTTTGTCTTTTTTTAAAAAATGGAACACTGTCCTTCTTTAAATGCCAAAATCGACTCCTCTTTTGAGTTGGTTTTTAATTCACTAACATTGTTTTTGCCACACAATCGAGAAATATCAATCTATTGACTCTTCACCAGAAGAGCTCTGGAGGGTATTCATGTTAAGTTTGTATATATTTATTTATGCTTAATTTAATGGGAATGTGTAAATATGGCGAGCAAGTAGTTTGGGATTATTTATCTGTGAATCTATACCTCTGTGAATGGGTGGTTAAAAAAAAAAAAACCGCTTGACCCTAGGTAGAATCCTATCTGAATTTTTCTGTTCTTTATAAACAAGCTGTCATGGTAATGGGTAGAAATTGGTTTATTGTCCAGTGTTGATCTGATTTACATAAATAAAAAGATTGTTGTGTTTTTGTTGTGTTTTCATCTTCAGTTCCTTAAATATGGATATTGTTTAATTCTACAGACAGAAAAAAGTATAGCAGGAAGTTGTTTTCTTTGTCCCCCCTCACCAAAGTATCCACATTGTTTTTGTTACAACAGAAATAAATTTTGCTTCTCAGAAAAACTAACTTTTGTTTTCACTAGGAGGTGTTTTCGATCTTCTAAATTCCAAATTGACACTCTTCTCTCCTAGTTCTCACCAGATTTGCAATAAAAGCACATGTTAACTGCATCTTTTGGCTTATTTTCCCGTTTAAACAATAAATCAAATTTATTTCCCAGCTAAGTAAAGGACTCTGAGTACAAATCAAAAAAGAAGCTCCCCTCCCACTGCTAGTCTGGTGTGGTGTTCTCAGAAGGAGGTGATGCAGGAGAGAAGTCTACAGGGCTGGGTGTGGGCCCCTGTATCCCATGATGTGGGGTCTGAAGCAGTTAACTGGCCCATTTCAGAATTGAACCTGACTCTGACCTCCTTAGCAGAGCAAGGCCCTCCATAAAACAAACGAGGAAAAGCTCCTGTGTCCAAAAAGATGCAAGAAGTATAGATGTCTTAGGAGGTTGGCTCTCACCTTAGGTTCAGAGGCTGCCTAGAAAAGCCAGAGCTTTTCTCACTTAGGTTAATGGGCTGCAGTGACCAAACATCATCTCAATCTGTCTATCCTCAATCTGCCTTTATCCCAAGGCTTGGGTGTCTTCCCTGAAGCCAGGAAAACAAAGCCATACAAGATGTTATACAGTTGGGATGAGTCACTGCTTCTTTTGGGGCCTCAAAGTATTTATATGGACCTCCTAAGGTTCTTTCCTACAACAACATTGCCTAGTTTTAACTATAAAAAGCAGAAACAGCAACATGTGTATACATTTAAGAGAACTGGAAACGTTAAATCTTGATGATCCTAAATTATATGAGTGCTTGCTTAGCATATATAGTTGATGCTCAGTTAATTAATAATGTGCCTCTCATGCCAATTTTCTGTTTTTAAGGTGACTCTTTTTCAGCTCGACTTACCTATATGGAAAGGCAGAAGGGATAATGGAATATGCTTTATGTGAGATTTTCCCCTTCCTGTCTTATTTATTAATTAAAAGGGAGTAGTATCATGGCTAGAACTATAAACAACGAAATCAAAGAAATGCAAAAAACCAAAAAGGAAATAGAAGAAAGCAAGGAAAACCAAGAGAAGTGTAATTGTGACAGCATTCAATCCATTTATCTAGAAAGAAAATAGATGTATGTCTTAGTCTCCAGTTCAATTGTTATATTGAGTTTCCCTTTCATTTGCTTTGCAGACTGTGGAGTTGGTTACCACTGGGATTATACAAAGGGGGTGGTGGGTAATTTCCATATCCTATGGCAAATTTACCTACAGAAGTTTAGCACCAGCCCTGGATAAGCTGACCTGCAATCTATTATCCCACAGGTAAGTTCTAGACCACCCCACGCCGCCTCACCATTTGGTAAGGAGAGGTTCTCACACAATCAGGTAAAGGTAAAGGTCTTTAGGAGCCCAAACTGTGAAAAAAGAACTGGAGCAAAGACCTGGAAGGAAAAACGCGAAAGAGGGGGAAAAAGAGAGGTTGGAAGCTGGAGACAGCCTTGCCTAACAAAACAGCCTTGGGCTGCTTCTCTCAGCTCCCTAGCCTCTTTGTTACCGTCTTATGAGGCTGTGGAGGAAGTAAAGAAAGAGTAGTTAGAACCGCTAGGCCATTAACCGGCCCAGGGACCCTAGGTGACCTTGGAGGAGCACACTCATTGCTGCCCTGCCTGCCAGAAGACCGCCAGCCCAGGTGTGCAGCTTACAGTGTCTCAGAACTACCAGCCGGCTCATATTAGCTGGTTAAGGGCTTGATTAAACATAGTGCTAGGAGGAAGACCTGATTATTTTTTTATGAAGCTGCATTCTTTTTCTTCATTTGCAAATACCTGTTCCATAGGGGTCCCTCCCCGGGGATGCCGGGCGCCAGAACTAGTAGCCACCAGAGAGTTGCCTGGCAGGTGGGACTTGTCCCTTCCTGAGGGCACTCACGGCTCCCCTGCGCAAGCTGCCTTCCACGCTTGTACTTCGAGGGCGGAGGGCGGTTGTCTGTCATGTTGAAGCCTCAGAAATTAAACGTGCAGCTCACAAGTCCATTAATTTTAGCTTCCCATTAATCTATGTATAAGTGAACCAGAGCTGGCTCTATAAATACAGTCCTATAAAATTGAACTCCTTCCCATAAATCTTCCAAGTTGTTTATTTACATGTATTCCCTGGTCCTCTAACGATTATCGCGTAAACTTGGGGAAGACTGGGGAAGACCGGGACCCACGACGCGGTGTGCTCCCTGCCCGCCCTTCTTCCCCGCCCTTCTCCGGAATCGTGGCCTCCTAGGGGAAGGAGGAATTGCGCGCGGGTGGAGGAAGTGGGATAGAAAAGGGAGGGCAAAAAGTCATTTTTTTTCTTCCTGACTTTGTTTCCTTGTTTCTGTCCCAAACTCGCAGTCTCTATATTTTCCATCACAAGCTCCAGGTTGATTTATATAGTCATAAACAGCATTCTTGGGACTGTAGCTCCTCTCATAGCTTGGGGTGAGCTTCTTTTTCACTTTCCTGGCAGCCACTACTTTTAAATCAGGCCTCATAAATAACCCTATGGGCTCCTTTAGGATGAGGTCAGTCAAACGTCTCCCTGGCCCACTTTCCTGGCTTGGGTCCCTCCATGCTCCTCCCACAGGTCACATGATGCGGCACTCGCACTGTCTTTCCCCTGGGTTTCCAGAAGAAAACCGCCGACAGCAACCTGGACATTGGATGTGAGCGTAGAGATACAGACTGAGCAGCGAGTCCCGGCCCACGCACCACGCGGGCGTCAGCCTACGTGGAGCCGACGCACTCAGGCGCTCGCTGCTCGCGTCTAGGCACGCTCTCCGGGTTGCCGAGCAGGGCGTCAACAAGGCGCACGCGCGAATGCCCACGCACGCGCGCGCACGCACGCACGCACGCACGCGCCGTGGCACCCCAGGGCGTAACCCCGGCCACCGCGACCGCCCTGGGCGCGGCCCGCCAGCGAGGGTTTGTTGTGCGCGCCCTCCTGATCAAAGTTCCCGGTTTGCAAACGGCAGCAGCGTGGGAAGCATTTTTTTCTTTTTTTTTTTGTAAACTGCTTATGCTCATATTGAAGGAGCAGTTGTAGTTTTGTTACACAAGTTCAACACGTTCCACGCTGGTCACAAGCTAGCAAGGTCAGGCAGTGATTTTTCACCCACTTGTTTGAAACATTTGTTCTTGCCCACCCTGCACGTCGCTTTTCTCTCCTATCCGAATGGCTGCAGCCTTCTGGAGCTGACTCAGGCGAGAGGCGTCCAGGCCCAAAGAGGGGTCTCACCTGCTGCTGGGAGAGGCCTCTGAGTAAAAATGCTCTTTAATTTTTTAAAAAATCAGCATAATGGTCAATGGACTTAACAAAGCGTGACTTGCCCAGTCTGCATGGAGGGTAGCTCTGGCAATCATCTGTAACTCGACCAGTTAACGTCCCGGACGTGCTTGTTCGCAGAGATATTAGCAAGCATTTCAAGGATGTGGCTGTCAGATGTCATTAGCCAACGCTTGCTCACCCAGCCATTTGCTTAACTGGGAGGAGAGCATGGCCACAGCATATATGTGTAGAATTGGGTGGGAGAAGGAAGGTCAACAGTTTTCCCCTTCTAACAGCCAAATGTCCCCAGCTGTACAGACATTTATCAGATGGCTGGAGAAAAGAAGCTGGCTCATGAGCAGTGGGTACAGAGACATGGGAAGGGGAGCTTATCTGGGACTGGGTATGCAAGTCTTCTCCGTGATGGAAATTCCCAGAATCTGACGAGTCTACTACATAGACCGCCGTGGAGGAGTGAGTCTAGCTCATTAGGACTGGCACTCGCCATGTGAACCATAGGATTCTGAACGCTGGAATCCAGCTCAGCTCTGAAGCACCTGATTGCTCTAAAGGGCTGGTTGCAGTTACTGCAGGCAAAGAGAAGTGAGACCTGTAATACGAATTTCTGAGGAAATAGGATTTTAGACAGTTTTACACAGCGGTGGATTTTACTTCTGAGCTGTCAGCCACTTATTCTAGGTTTGGAAAGGCACAGGTAGGTGGAGTACAAAATGCCTGGGAAAATCCCAGCCAATGCAAAGAAAACAAATATAAAACCAGACCAAAGCTCAGTGCTCCATTAGTTAACCCTCATCAAACAAACAAAAAACAAGCATATGGAAACAATGCCAGCTCTAACTTTTGAGAGCAAAGCATCACTCTTGGACCAGGATGGATTTTGTGTAAATGTTATCCTTCCTGATAAATGATTTGCCAAGTGACTAGAGGAGATACCATTTTGGGGGACTGTAGTTAGGGCTGTTTACTCACACATACACACAATATCATGATATGGGAATTCCCCAATATCTGCACTAAATAAAAACTAGCCACAACAAAGCAGTGTTTACCAATGTGAATTTTCTTTGCCATGAGAGTCCCGTATGTTAAGAAGGAATTTTTTTTTTTTCATGTATTCAGTTTTAAGGCTCTTGCTTTCAAGGTAGCCCTTTTTGGCTAGGGATTCCTAAAGATAGGGAACTATCAAGATTTGAGGCAAAAGCAAGGCTTACTCCTTTTTATAGGTTGTTTCATACTCTTTGTTAATTTTAGGGAGACAGGAGAGGGGGCTACAGGTAAGAGCCTTTCCAACAAAATAGGCCCTCTGAGTGATGTATTCACTTCTATGTTCAGTGTAAATATTCTTTTTGTTTCTTAAAAATAAGGACCATTCAAGACAATGGGGCCAAATAATCCACAGAAGGATGGAGGTGATCTGGGTCCCTGTGACCTTTTACCCTTCCTTTAATGCTCAGTGTTGAACATCTGTGTTTGGTGGGCAATGTCTGAAAGTAATAAAGACAATTAGAGCATTTTATTTTTTCTCAGGGGAGGGAAGGTTGGGTGCCAATGCAGAGAGGTTAAATCTTAGTCTATAACCCATCTTTGCAGGATGAAACTAGGGGAATAACATTCACTAAGTCTTGCTGCTTAGCAGGCTCTGAGGAATGCAGTGTAGTAATTAGATACACTGAAGCTATAGGTAATTCATATTGTTCCTTTCTTTTCCATATTTATTATTTAGTGGGCGGGTTTTTTGTTTGCATCTTACAATTCTATCATTTGCCACCTTATATCAGGAAAAGAAGATAATGTTCACCTCTCTCCAGCCTTGTTCTGAGTTTATTTCCAGCTGTGAGGACTGTTAAATTAGTTTCCTGAATGCATTGTCACTCTCACACCAATTTTGTGAAAGCATTTCTCTTTCTTTCACCTAAAAACAAGCTAAAATCAAACCAAACCCAAAGTTGACAAAACACACTCACTCACTACATGTTAATCAATTGTTGAAAAATGTTTCACCCTGCAGTGTGTAAAACTGCAAAATCTACTAATCTCCAGCCCATTTGAAAGGGTCAAAGATCTGAAAGAATAAGATATTCCAGAGATAACCAGTTAGAGAAAGTTTTTTTCCAAAATAAATTTCAAGAGTGAAATAACACATTTTCTCAGTACATACTGTTCTTACAGACACTGTGCTGTGAGTTTTTGATGAACCAACATTTGTTTCTTGGAAAGGACATATCTGTGATCTTGAATGAGCAAACCATTACATGTGCATGTATGAAACTATGTAACAATTTAAAACTCATGGGTTAAGGTTAAAAAGTGGCAAAATATCTCTATCTATGTTTCTCTATCTTTATCTCTATCTCTGTATATCGCCTGGAATCACAATTGCAGTTAAACTTTTTCCTAATGGAGGTCATTTGGAAAAGCCATCCTATTTTTAATGTTCAAAAATTTGTAGAAGGCAGTGTGTCAAATAACCAGAGCATGAAACCTTAAAGTAAGGGTAGAGTTTTCCTGTCAACCAGATATCGGATGGCTTCCATGCATGTATGTCATCACTCCAATGTGGGCACTGAAACATGAGTTTGCAGTTGAATCATTCTAGATTTAATCACAGATGTGTGCAAGCACACAGAGAAGACTGTTTTCACTCATCATTTCTCCTTGATGTTAAACATGTGTTGGGAATTTTGGAACTCTGACTTCTCCAGATCATATTTGTGACTTTGTTCTTACACATGCAGATTAGAAACCTACAAGGTGATAACTAGGTTATTCTTCCTCTCTCTTCCACCTTTTTATTTCCTGTTAATAACTCCGTCCTTACTTTCCTCTTCCCTACTGACTCCCCCTTCCCCTGCATTCTGTCAAGCAATAGGCTGTAAAATAGTTATCCAGACCAGCAGCCAGGCAAGTGCCGTTTGAGAGTAATTTCTGCCCCAAGCGTTTAGCCCAGGGCAAAGCAAGCGTGCTCTCTAACTGATCAACCTGGATATTTCATTATTCATTAATTTACTGTTTAACCAAATCCCACTCATTATCAGAGGCAACGCTTGGCAGAGCCCAGCGAACAGTAGCAGTTGGTGTCAGGCGTGGAGAATTGGCCCATTTGATCCTGGGCTGTTTTATTATTCAACACCACTGACTGAGAAAAAGGTCCATGAATAATAAAGAGCCAAAGCGTGTTTGAACTGAGAAGCATGACACAGCCTTACAAAACAGCAGTTAGAAAATTAAAGGCAAGGTGGCCCAGACTTTGCATTTTTTATCTTGACTGTGGGCAGAGACATTTATATCCCTACATTGTTTTCAATGATTTTTTTTAAGTCCTTAAGACAGAGGCATTTGTTTCAGCTGCACCCTTTCAAAACAGGCCATTGAAGAACTTAGGAGCAAACTTACACAGCAAGAAACAAACATGCCTCCAGATGGGAACTTGAAAAAGTAATTTCTAACCTTATAATCAGTTAGGTCCTTTGTGGCCCTTCTCAGCTATGGGGAAGATTTGGGTTATTTTAATTCTCCTTTGGACCTGCCATCATCCATACCCTGGGTTGCTTTAGTAATATAATTCATGATGCCAATCAAATGCATGTTATATTCCTTTTCTAGTCAGCTGATTCCTTGACATGTCTTTGGGTTCATAAGTACCTGGCCACATAGGACTTATAGCAAGGAGTTTATAGACTTTGTAGGTAATATTTTAAATCTCATTAATTTAAGAGAAGGGACTATATATAATGGAGGAGGAAGCATTTTATATACCTCAAAAGTACCTTTTCTGAGTTTACACAGGCATTAGTAGTCATGAATTCTCTTAGGCTCTGGTTAGGTCTGTAAGTGTACAGTTGAATTGATTACACTTGTTGGATCCATGGATAGTAAGCCTGAAAGTGTGCTGTCTTTAGGACTGACCTGTCCTGTCATTCATTGTACTCAGGTATCATTTTTATCCATTGATTTATAGTCCTTGAAGAAGGATTATGAGACCTAAAACAGTAATGATAACAGTACCTTTTGTGTGTTTCCTTCTACTGCCTAGCAACCTCCTTATTTTATCCACACACAGCCTCCTTTAAGCAGTGAAATAAAGCACATGAGCTATGACTGTTTCATTTAGATAAGCAATAATGGTGTAGAAAAAATTTCCAGGGAGCGATAAAGTCCATATGGGCTACCTATACTCATCAAAAGTAACGTATATAATCTTTCAGGATTCTTCATAATTTGGCCAAGTAGAACTGCCTCGGTGATAAGATACTTAGAGTGATATATAAAAGTCCCTATCCAAAGTTTGTGGTAGTGAAATCAAACTTCAAGATTTTTTAATGTTGAAATCTGTAAACAAAGATTGAAAGCACTAGGGAAATGCTTAGCATTTTCTTATCTCAGGATATACTGTTACTTGCCTTGGATGCATTTGGAAATCGTTGTGAATATGTTGAGTTTAAAATAGGATAAACAGCTAGCATGGAAGGGATTCTTTTAACATCATCAGTCTGCTCACTTCATTTTACAGATGCTCAGAGAATGGCTTGTCCAACCTCATGCATGTTACTCTTGGTAGAATTGCAACTGAAACTTTGGCTCCAAAGTACTCTTTCCTCTACGATAGATATTAGAGCTTGGGTTTTTATTTTAGACATTAGTGTCATTTTTTCCCAATATATATTTCAATAGTTTTGTAGAAAGAGAGCTTAAAAAAATTCTGATCCCATAGGACTGAAATACAGTATTTTAAAAACAAATCCTTTACAGTGGATCATTTTGGTATCATAATTTTTAGCATTACTTGCAAGAAGAGGGCAAAAATTGCTCCTTCAACTTGGTATAGATTGGAAGGTCAGGACAATAAGATAAAGAACTCCATTGTTTCCCTTTTGAATATGGTGGACCAGGTTGTTCACTAATTATTATAAATAAAAGTTACTGTAAGTTAATATAACTGTGAACATGACTGAAATTTATAACAGAGAAAGATAATGCTTTCACTTCTTAGACTTAGATCACACCAGGCCTCATTAAATCATGAAACCCCACAGCCTTCACACATGTGAAGAACTCCCGAATGAAGAAAATTAGAGAATATTAGGCAATTCATCCACTTGGGAACCACAAGTTCTCTGTTCTTTGTTTTCTTCCAGACTTGCTCTAGGTTGAGACATTGAATCTTTCTCCTAAGTGACGTATAATCTGGGACTTTTAAGACTCTCATACGTCACTTAAAGTCTTTAGGATTTAGAACTTCAAAGGTTCAGGAAGAGCAGTGCATGGGAGGAACAGGTCTTCATGGTCCCTGAAGAGAAGACACTCTGTTGAAAATTTGGAAGGGGAAAAAATTTAGTATTTTGGGGGCTTGGTGAATCACAGAGATTAACAGCCCCAGTATAAATATCACCTCATCTGAGAAAACTTTCTTCCCTAATTCCTTTACTTCCTGTTGTAATTATTCCTTTTTAACTTCTTTGTCCACAGTTCTTGAGGACTGCACATTAGAATAACCTAGGGAGAGTTTAAAAAATACTGATCTCCACACCCCATCCTCAGATTTATTTGATCTGGGACACTGGTATTGCTTCAAAAGATCCCCAAGTGATTCTAATGTGCAATTGGTATAGCAAAACAATGCTTTATGTTCTCAGAGTACTTTATTTCATAATGTGGTATTTAACCAATTGTCCCGTAGTTCCATAAAAGTCTGTCTCTCTGGCCACTTCATATTATAGACTTTGAGTGTAAAAACTATGTCATAATCAACTTACATAAAACATGGCATATAGTAGTTGTTCCTTGCTCATTCAACAGATTCATCTTCTTTTTTTTTTTCAACAGATTCTTATTGAGTAGTCACTAAGTTCTAAAATCTGAGGAAACATCAGTGAACAAGACACACTTGGTCCTTCACCTTGTGAAATGTACAGTATTTTGTCTTTGAGAGCAAGTATGTTATCCCTGCATTTGCAGATCTATCTAAGGTTAGCTGACAGCTCACCAAGAGGCATCAGAGTACAATAAATAATAGTTGAGTGCCTCCTATGTGCTAGCCACTGTGCTAGGACCTGGCTAACTTAGAGCAGATGAACCAGGTTACAGGGGTCTCTGTTTGGGCATTCTGTTTTATCTGCCCTTAGGACTGGCCCATCCTGTGTTTCCTAAACCTTGTACATTTGTGAGATTTTCGTTTAAACTGCACTTACTGACACAATGAATCACAAAGATTTTTAAAATCTAAAAGATTTCCAAAAATTGCTAAAATATCTTATGGTTTCAATTCCTAACTCTGCATTCTAGATGGTAAATAGAATGAGTAGGTGTTTATAGATTGCTTCAATTTCATTTACCCTAGTTTAATCCTAAGCTAGGACATAGTATGTTCTTCAGGTAAATTAACTTGAAATGTATATCTGGATATTTTATAATAGTATGGTGTGCTTCATCCACATTTCCTTCTAAATCAAAGATAAGTATCCATTATATAGAGAAATAATTATAACATATTTGCATGTCACTTTACGACAAGACTGAGAGGTAAGATGGGTATAAAAGCACTTCTCTTGATTTTACAGGTGAGGAAACCTAGGCACAAGTTGAGACCTAAGCTCATCTTGCAGGATAGTGGCAGCAGAGCTGGTAAGTTCAGTGTTCTTTCTATCATTCCGTACTGCCATACTTATATTATCAATGTAAGTATGCATCTATATATATCATACAAATATGCAAACACCAAGTTTTGTTAAAGTACTTGAAAAGCAAAAACAACAAATCTAGCATATTAACATAGCATAATATATATTTTAACAACTTATTAATTTACATTAGCTACAGAAATATGTGCTTACATTTGTGAGAAGTTTGAACTATAGAATATTAAAAAAGGATGCAGCTTACTTCTTTCAAGAATATAAAAGAAGTGGACCTGCAATAATTAAAGATTCCTTTTAGAGGTCCTTAGAGCGCCTACTTTGATTAATACATAAGAATGCTTTGTAATTATACTCTCAATTATCTGTGTGTAAATGGGTGCTCCTCAAGTGCTTAAGGATACTAAAAACAGTGTATTGTCTTAAACAGTTTATATACTGTCCCTGTAATCTTTATTTATAGTAGTGATTTGTTCAGCAAGTCTTTTCTCCAATATGGTAAAGGCAGACTTCTGCTTAGCCAGACGTTGGGTAGATCAGAAATTCTCATTTAACTGAGTCTGAATTAACAAGGTTTTACTTTATTTGCAACTTAATAGGTTTCGCACCATGTATTTGCCTTTACATACATGTATAACATTATTAATATATATGTTTTATACATTTAAAAGTATTCTGCAGAGCTACTGACTTATCAATGAACCCAAGACGTTTCAAATTATTTTATAGCTTCTTAGCATAGATTTGCCTTAGTCAATCTGTAGCTGTGGAGGAAAAATTCTGTTTCCTTAAGTCCTTTTATGAGGGTGCCAAAAGGTATAAAAATATGAAGCCATTTAATAGCTAGGCTCTTTGAAACTACCAAGCACACACAGTGTGCATGCTAAGTTTAATCACGGTGATGGATTTACATGTAATGTCTCAATTCCAGACTCCCTCATTAGTGCAGTCAGTCTTGAAGTTCTCCCCAGTGAGAAGGGTGAAGGCGACTTCAACACCCGTGAGAGGATGGTTGCATATTGACAACACCCAGAAAAAGACAGTGGGAAATAGCTCTACCATATGAGGCTATAATCCTAGCTGTGGTCAATGTGTTGAAAGCTTTATATTTCCTGACCACAGGATCTTTCTATAAAATGAACAGGGAGGAGGGATATTCTCAGGATTAGCCAGCTGGCTATTCCTATATGCTTATTAAAATTTCTGGAAGAAACGGTGTGGCCTTTAAACTCTTTTAAAATAAGATGACTACATCCGTTTGAGAAATCATAAGCATTCCCCTCCCCCCAACTGTTTTGTGTAAGAGGGCAGAATAAAACATGTTCAAACTTAAATTTTGACAATTGCAGTAAAGGAATGGGAATATAGAAAATGGTGGTAAAAACAGCAGTAGGAGCAGAAGCAAGGAGAGGATCCAGATGTCACCTTTGTAGGAAATCTTTTTCTCCTCTAAGGACCCGCAGGTCAGGCTTTTTAATTTTGGACAAAACACAGTTTTATTCCATCCCATGTGGAGTGTGGAGACAGCCTCGTCTTTTGGAGGCTGCATTTGGAACCCGCTGCCTCTTTGTATTCAATACCCACATGCTATTCCCCTGGCTTGCTGAGTGAATCCCTGCACAATAGTGGCATTAAAGAAAGCGAAGCACAGGCAATGCATTCGGGCTCTTTGTTTAGGGGTAAAAAAACAAAAAAACAAGCAACTTAAGACTTAACATTCATCAAAAGACACTAGGTCATCAGGAATACTGCAGAAGTAGCATTAGAGTTGGGTCTTTTTGTAAGAAATCCTCACGGTGTTTAGTCAGAGCTGCCAGACTCAGGAATATTCTGTTTTATAGTCTTGTTTCTTGTTCTTCTTTTTTTGAGAGAGATTTAACAAATGAAGCCAAGGTGCATACTCTCTTTCTTTCCCCCTTCCTCCGCCCCCCAACACATCTCTCTCTTTCTCTGATTATATACATTATATATAATATATATATCATCTTCTCCATTTTTTCTGTTCTCCTTTAAACAGATCACTGAGCCAACCAAATCTTCATTTTCAGAGGTGGGGCTCCCAGGATATACATAGAAGATATCCAGTGTACCTTCAGTATCTTGAAATTTTATCATTCCTTCAAGACATTGTCTTTTTCTTCTAATTGGGGTTTTCAGAACCAGTGCATAAACATGCGCATTCGTATTCGATTGGGTCCTTAAGTGAACTTGAAGGAAAATCTTTCGTTGAAAAATATAATGAAAACAATAGTTTTTATTTGGCTAGCTTTTTTATGGTTTATAGTGTACCTTCACATGTTTCATTTTATTGAATTCCCCACAACAATTTCTCTGGAATATTATGGGCTGTTTAGAGTCAGTTGAGCAAAGGGAAGTTGAGGAAAGTTAAGAGGCTTGTTTAGTGATGACAAGCAATTAAAAAGAAATTTAAAGCTGACTTTCTGGAAGTCTTTTAATTGTCAGTGGACATCCTGCCACACCAAAGAGTCCTCTAAATTATAATAGAAAATGCACACACACGTATCAATTTGACTACAATAATTTAGGTGGATCATGAAAGAGCGAATTAGCTTATTTCTAAAGGTGTGTGTGTGTGTATTTCCAATGCTCTAGTACCTGGGCAGGTGGGTAGTGTATATTCAGGTCAAGGATGGTAGTACAGAAGGAGGAGAGGACACTGAGTTTTTAGAAAGATCTCTGCTTTCTAGCATTTAATCATCAGGATTTAGATACATAGAAAGACAAAGAATATGTTAAATGATTGCCCAGGGAAGTAATGAATGAAGACATCATAAGGATGGGAAAGAAAGCAAGATAGAAGAACATAATGGAGGAATAGATTAAGCATTGGGGAAGTAAAGAGAAGAGCTAGTAATGCCATTATTTTTTCTCACTAAAGGCCTGATATTTGGGACCCTAAAATATTATATTTAAATTGAGTCAGCTAGGTCTTTAGTAATATTTTGAAACAAGAAAAGGCTTCCTTCTCCCCAAATATTTCTTCTACCTTATTCTTTTTCGTATTTCAATATCTTTATGGGGTGCAAGTGTTTTTTGTTACATGGATAAACTGTATAATGCTGAAGTGAAGACTTTCATTGTACTGGTCACCAGAATAGTATACATTGTACCTGATAGGTAGATTTTTATCCTTTATCCCACACCCACCCTCCCCTCTTCTTAGTTTTTAAAGCCCATTACACTACTTTATGACTATATACCTCGTTTAGCTCCCACTTGTACATGAGAATGTGTGATATTTATTTTTTCCTTCCTGAGATACTTCTCTTTCTAAAGGTGTGTGTGTGTGTCCAGTGCTCTGGTACCTGGGCAGGTGGGTGGTGTATATTCAGGTTAAGGATGGTAGTACAGAAGGAGGAAGGAGGAGAGAGAGGATAATGGTCTTCAGTTCCATCCAAGTTGCTGCAAATACCATTTTTAAATTCCTTCTTATGGCTGAGAAGTACTCCATGGTGTGTGTGTGTGTGTGTGTGTGTGTGTGTATATATATACCACATTTTCTTTATCCACTCTTAATTTGGTGTGCACTTATCTACCTGATTTTATTTTTTTTTTTTGAAACAGGGTCTCGCTTTGTTGCTAGGGCTAGAGTATAGTAGCAACCTCAAACTCCTGGACTTAAGTGATCCTCCTGCCTCAGTCTCCCAAGTAGCTGGAACTACAGGCACATGCCACCATGCCCAGCTAATTTTTCTATTTTTTGTAGAGACAGGATCTCACTATGTTGCTCAGACTGGTCTTGAACTCCTGACTGCAAGCTGTCCTCCTGCCTCAGCCTCCCAAAGTGCTAGGATTACAGGCATGAGTCACCGTACCTGGCCTCTACCTGATTTATTTATTTATTTATTTGCAGAGCTAGCTGAGGCTTTATTTTGGAAAAAGCAATTGAATTGGTTTTTAGTTGGGAGCATGGATAAGAGCGGGCACCCCAGGCAATAAATTCCCCCTAAGTGTGGGCTGAGGGCTGGGACTGAGCCTCTGGTGGGTCTCCTGTTCCCTGTGCTCCTGGGAACGGTTGCCTCCCCCAACAGGCTCTGGGGCAGCCACTCGAGGGAGTAGGCTGGAGGGACCTTGCTGGCCATTCACTTGGGTAGGACATCAGAGGACTCGGAGACCACCTTCCCATCATGGGTCTTGATCTTCTTCACAACCATGGCCCCGGAGGAACTGGTACGACTGAGGGAGCTGGAGCCCCCATCAGAACCAAAGCTGAGCTGGAAGGGGCTCAGGCTGTAGTTGAGGCCAGGGCTTGTGAGGCCCCTGTAGGCCAAGCTCAGCCCACCTGAGTAGCACTGGTGGTCTTTGTGTGGATACTCATGTTCTGCATTCCAGACTCCAGCTGGCTGTCCTCGTCTACCAGCAGCTTGTGGTAGGTGGTGATCTCGATGTCCAGGGCCAGCTTGACCTTCATCAGCTTCTGGTACTCGTGCAGCTGCCACATCATGGCTACTTAGCTCTCTGCAGGGCAGCATTCAGCTCATCCATCTTGGCAATGTTGTTCTTAATGGCCAGCTCTCTACACTGTTCAGCATCTGCAATGGCGGCCTCCAGGGATGTCTTCTAGCCTTTGAGACCTTCAGTCTCAGCCTGGAGCTGGCTAATATTCCTGTTCATCTCAGAGATCTCTGTCTTTGTGCTATGCAGGTCATCCCTGTGCTTCCCAACCAGTACCTGCAGCTCCTCATACTTTGTCTGGTACATGCTCTCAGCCTCAGACCTGCTCCAGTTGGCAATCTCCTTGTACTGGGCACGGACCTCAGCGATGATGTTATCCATATCCAGGGAAAGGCTGTTGTCCATGGACAGGACCATAGATATGTCTGAGATCTGGGACTGCAGCTCACAGATCTCCTTTTCATTCATCTGCCTGAGGAAGTTGATCTCATCAGCCAGCCCTTCCAGGTGAGACTTCAGCTCTACCTTGTTCATGTAAGCTTCATCCACATCTTTCTTGATGAGGACATATTCATTCCCGTCTCTGTACGCTTGTTGATCTCATCCTCATACTTATTCTTGAAGTCCTCCACAAGCCCCTGCATGTTGCCAAACTCCACCTCCAGCTTCAGCTTGTCCTGGCACAGTGAGTCCAGCTCTCAAGGAACATTGTTGATGTAGCTTTCAAACATGCTGTCCATGTTGCTCCAAGCCATCTTCTGCTGCTGCAGGAGGCTCCACTTGGTCTCCAGCATCTTGTTCTGCTGCTATAGGAACTGCACCTTATCAACGAAGGAGGCAAACTTGTTATTGAGAGTCTTGATCTCTTCCTTCTCCTGGTTGCACATGGCCTGGATGTTGGAGTCCACCTCCAGCTACAGGGGGTTCAGCAGGCTATGGTTCACCATGATGGCTGTGATGCACCCTATACCAATGGCCCTGGCATAGCCTCCTCCCAGACCCATGCCGATGCCCAGGCCACTTCTGAAGCTGCTGCTGCTGCTCTCCTGGGAGAAGTTCAAGGAACTGATGCAGGTACTGGGTCTGCTGGTATATGAGGGACTGCTGAATGCCCCGGGGACAGAGGTAGACACCTTGTAGGACTTCTGGGCCACCCTGATGGACATAGTGGAGGCTGGCATGGAGGCAGGCAGGCTGAACCAGACAGAGATTCAAGAAGGAGTGAGAAGCTGCTTTTAGGAGGGCCAGCCTCTATCTGATTTTTGATTCCAGAAATTTTCTTGACATGAGGCAAAGCTCTCCAATCCTCTTTTACAAATTAAGGATTTTAAAACATATAGGGACATGGCTGACACCTGTAATCCTTGCACTCTGGGAGGCCAAGGCAGGAGGATTGCTTGAGCTCATGAGTTGGAGACCAGCCTGAGCAAGAGCAAGACCCTGTCTCTACTAAAAATAGAAAAAGTAGCTGGGCGCAGTGGTATGTGCCTGTAGTCTCAACTTCTTGGGAGGCTGAGACAGGAGGATCACTTGAGCCCAGGAGTTTGAGGTTGCTGTGAGTTATGATTACACTGCTGCACTCTAACTGGGGCAACAGAGCAAGACTGTGTCTCAGAAAAAATTTCTATAGGTAAAATAGTACATTAGTATGAATCATTTTTAGTCAAATTATAAAGGATGATTTCAGCTCATTTTCTGTTTGGATACAGAGGAGATATTCGTAATAAAATTTCTTTGTACTTTGGATAATATGGTGGAGTTACTACTGAACTGAAAATGAATGGAGAAAGTCACTGACTGGATACTCTAAAGAGATAATTTACTGAATTTATAATTTGCATTAGATTATATCCATGTAATTGCATATGGATAAACAACATATTTATAGAGATACCTTAGTAAATGTGATGTATGTAGTAAGACAAAGTCTACTTTGAAGTAGCTTTTCTAATCTCTCAAAGGTAAAAATTTCAGATACACAGATAATCTTTTTTTCTGCATAACAGAGAAATTCCACACCCCAGAGAAAGATTCAGAAAACTCTACATCTTGCTGATAAATATTTTTATAAGCCTGAGCAAATGATTCAATTAATTTCAACATAGTTAATAAACTACTACATAGAAGGCAATGCACTAGCTGCTGTAGAGGATATAAAAGGTGAAGAAGAGACACAGCATTTTATATCCAGAGGAACATAGAGTTGAACTTAGGAATGTGATGCCATATCTTAGGTTGGATAAGTTGATGAGAAATAAAAATTAATATATTAATATCATTTAAAGCTGTGTTAACTTTCCCTTCCCTTCTATCTCTTTTTTTTTTTTTTTTTTTTTT
>VBSM01000361.1:17004185-17042577 GCA_008086735.1 Cheirogaleus medius
ACATATTTGTTTCCTCGGGTATCACTTTTTTTTCTACTCAAAGCAAGTCAGCAAGTCTGGCACACATCAATTTAGCAGAGATGTTCCTTAGTTTCCAGAAAGGGTGGTCTTTTTCTGTAGCCAAATCATGAAAGCGAAGGGCTAGCATGCATAAGTCAATGCATCCAAGTAGAAGAGGGCAAAGGCATGAATCTTGAAGTAAGAAGTACTAGGTAATTAGAGATAGGTGACTTTACTTGGAATTCAATTACTAGCTACTTGTGGCTTTAAGGGACTGTGTCTAAGTTTATTCATTTATAATATGGAGATATCATTTTATACTTGCCTACTGGGATTGTTATGATCAATCAAGCACCCAGAGGATTCTAATGCACACTAAATAAAGTTCCAGACCCACTGTTTGAACATTAAGGGAAACAAATTTACCAAACTAGAGCTCATCATTTCTACTTAATGTCTGCCTGGTGGTTTTATAGAAAAATCTCATCTTAATTGTAGGCATGATTGATAGAAAGCATGATTGGCTTCAGATAATGCTAAGAAAACTTTCATTTGAATGTCCTTTCAGGGAAATTAGCTCTAGAAATCAGATAATTGTATTCATAGGGTAATGAATAGATCCTAGAGGTAGTTTATGGTTTAATTTGAGAATGACTGCCTAACAAATTATGTTAGATTTAGGCCAAAATTTCTTATTTTTCCTTCTCTCCTTAAACTGGAACTTAAGTTGGAAGAAAATTCTTTTCAGATTTAATGAATTTGTTATTAACAGTGTTCTAAAGAGTTATAATTACCCAAACTTATTTGAAAATAGAAATATTTTCCCTCTCCCATATGTCAATGGCTAATACACAAAGCAAGTGTTCCCCAGAACACTGTTTTTTAAAAAATTATTAGCATTTTGTCTAGTTAAGAAGAGACTTTGTTAAAAGGAACAGCTTGAGGAGCTCACCTTGGCCAAAGCTGAGACAATTTGCCTATCAAAATGAGTAAGGATAGTAATGGGTTATAACCCATGGAAAATATTAGAATTGATGAATCCATACTAATAATCAATCAGTTGATAAATAAATGCAAGGGAAAGAGGAGAAAGCTCTTCCTGATAGTAGGATGCCAAGTAATAAATGTAGAAGAAATGCTAGAGTTTTAAAAATCACCGTTTTGTGACCATCATTGTAAAAATTGATTTGGACAAGAATCATCAATGGATCCTAAAACTAGTGAGTATAATTTGATGAATGACAGGTTATTTATATAATTTCAAGGCATGTCCCCACTGAGTACTTATTGACTGCAAAGGAGTAAATTTTATCAATGGAGAAGCCTTGTTAACTACTGTCTTAACAAGTACTATATGCCTCTTAATGTGTTACCCTGAGAAGAAGCCACCTACTTTGTCACTATGCTATTTGATATTTTGCAAAAAATGCAGAACCTAAATTTAATCACAAAGAAACATTAGATAAACCCAAATTTAGGAACATTTTGCAAAACAAGTGGCTCGTACTCTTCAAAAATATCAATGCTATGAAAAACAAAGAATGGCCAAGGAACTGTTTCAGATTAAAGAAGACTAAAGAAACATGCAGCTAAATGCAATTCATGATCCTGGGCTAGAAACTGGATTTAAGAAAAACATTGCTGTAAGGATTTATTGGGGAAATTGATGAAATTTAAATATGGTCAATATATTAGAAATAATATTGTGTCAATCTTAAGGTTTATGATTTTAAAATTATACTTTGATAAAGGGGTATGATGTATGCAACTTATTCTTTTTTAAACTAATAATATTTTTGATTGAAAAATCATAATTGTGTGCACTTATAGGGTGCAATGTTATGTTTTGATATATGTATACAACAATGTGGAGCTTTTTAAAAATATTTCAGGAGAGAATGAGAGAAGTAGAAGGAGAGGAAGAAAGGTAATAAGTGTGGTAAATGGTGAATCTAGGTAAATATGGAAGTTCTTTTATCTCTTCTTACAACATTTACATAAGTTTGATAATATTTCTACATAAAAAATTTTTTTGAAATGAAGAAAATATTTTTTTCCACAGAGGATTTCCTGCTGCTAGAGAGAGAAAAATTGAATTATGCATTTGGGCTGTGTTTCTACAACTAAAACTTTTCAGCTCTCACTGGTGAATAAGAATAACAAGCTTAGATAATGTCATATTTCTTTACATTAGATGCAAAAAGCTAGTCAGTTTTGGAGTTTCTGTTTGGTTAGACAGCATAGCTCACACATTTGTAATATATAATATGTTCTCAGCATAAAGATATAATGTAAGATCTATCTACAAAGGGCTAGGGCCAGGTTAGACATCATTTTATTTAACATGCAAACATGGATGCAAAGATCTTGATTGAAAACATAATTTGTAATGTTTTAGTAGAGTTTTCTTTTTCTAGAAATGATCAAATAGAGTTAATTAAAATATTTATAATGATACTTTATAAAGATACCAAAAACTAAGAACAATTAAATGCTCTTAATAGAATGAAATAGATGTGTTTACCAAATCATGAAATTAAACACAGCTGTAGATTAAAACAAACTCTAATATTTGGAAATAGCGATAGTATAGTTCTATGTTATTTTTCAATTTATTTTTGCCAAATCCAGGGAAAGCAGTAGATGTGGCTAGAAAAACGTCTCTGCTGAGGTTCAGGTCCAGACACTTGTTTTTTCTGTTGCCACCTGGTATCTACACTGGTCCATGCCTATGTTCATGGGTTGTATCTTACAGTGGTCTGTACAGGCCTCTCACTTACTTCTGTCATACTTATATATGAATTATGTAGAACTCTTTGTCCCTCTACCTGCCACAACAAAGTTTGTCCTTTGAAGTGCAAAATCCTTATCTACTCGTATCCATTTTCCTTATCTACTGGCTTTCACTAGTTCTTCCTGTCTCCTACTACATGGATTCATGTTAATGCTGGAAATGTGATTAGCCTCCCATTTGATACTTATTTGGTTATTCTTTAGCTGCCTAGAAATAAATGTATTTCCTTTGCTGTAGCAATGGAGAGGTTTTCAAGATATTCCTGGATTTTAGGGGTGGCAAGCAGAACAAATTTCAGGCTGAGCACTGGTTTAAAAAATGTCTCCCCCACTACTCAGAAGTAATTTACTTTATTGCTACTTTCTATGTTTTGCTATCAACAACCCCCCATGACATCAGCAGCCCTTGATTAAAAGCTGTTCGCTGGATGCCTTAAAAGGCTTTTTCTGTTTAACTGTTTCAGGCCCACTTAAATATGTCATATATACACACCTCTCCGTGATTTCACTGGGTTTTCCCATGACAAAGGTCCTAGATCTAATTACAATCTTTAAAGACACACCCTGGTTTTTAAAACTAGCAGGTTCAGAATGGAGATACAGAAAAAAAACGTGGCAAATGCACACAATATGTGGAGCTCTCTTGAAATTCTTTGCTGTCAAACTTCCATCATAACACAGGACATAGCTGTATAATACAATGGCAGTGGGAAATTTGAGAGTTGAGAAGGGAGAAACAGGGTTTTTCTGCCTCTATGTAAGCATTCTGATCCCTGCCTTGTTCCCTGACAACTAAAGTTGTACAACTGTCCAAGCTTCCACCAAAGAGTGATTTCTGCTCTATCTGACATAGCTTTGTACCAGCATCAGTCAGAACACTGCCATTGGCAGAACTTGTCACAAATGTGGGGGCAGCGACAAACATGGTAAGAGAGACTCTCCCTTCAGCAGCCGCAGTTCTTTGGGGTCTCTATGAACATAGCCTCCTATCAGGATGGCTTACAGATTGCTGTAGTGTTTACAGATTGTCCTGGAAATGAGATGTCATGTGAGGAGGATCCCGGGGTGCAGCTCTTGAATTGAATTTCATATGAAAAATTAAAGTGATGTGGGATCTTAGTACAAGTCAAAAACCTATGCAGAATGGTAGATGAAAGGAAGTTGGTACTGTAAATTATGTTATCACAGATGAAGAACATTTATATCAATCATTAGGGCTAGAGGATGAATTTATATAGGGGTAATTGATGAGCCACATTAAAAAAGCTAATGTAGATAATAGATGAGCAGAGAATAATACCTCTGGTGTTTGGACCTGCAGCTGTCCTCTGGGTCACAGTAGCTAACAGTCAAGAAATTATTTTTAACTGTGTGTGTAAGAAAATGCTGAGTACCTTTTCCTCCAAACATCCCTGAACATCCCAAGTCATTACAGGTGCTAAAGCCATGCATGGATTTTAAAGCACTACAGACAGATTCCAGAAGAGAAGGCCTGTGTGGTCTGTTTTACTGCAAGCACAGTAAAAATTAGTAGGCCCTATTTATTTATTATTAATCTGGTGGCAGAGATGTATCTTAATGCCTGATGGGCTTTATGTGCTGCTGCCATTATTTGTTGGGAAAATTTTCCTTTTTTCCTATTAAATCTTCATTCCAGGAGTTGTGTTTATTTGGCACTAAGTTAAAAGGAGAGGATGTTGTTAAAAGAAGGGACCACTTTACTGTTCCTATTAACACAGCATCTCAGTACCTACTGCTGCTAAAATCCAATTGATTCAGTCTCTGAAGTCTGTCATCAAAGGGTAATTCAGAAACTATTAGAATTTGCGGATATAATTTTTTAATCTAAAAATATATATCAGGGTAAAATGGTTGAAATTTTGTACAACACATTTTCTTTCTCTAGGTTTTGGTAATATGATATCTGCCATATTATATTTTAATTTTATTATTTTTCTAATGTATTCATAAAATAGGCTTTCTGTCATAGAGGTACAAATACATTTAGAAAACAAAAAACTTCTACCAATAAAGAGTTCTGTCTACACTGACATGTACACATAAGAGCATTTAAAATTAAAGCACATGATACGCAACGTTTGAATTTTGAGAAGACTGAAGTGGCCAGATACATGGCCAGGTATGTGTTAAAATTGAAGTGTGGAGCACAAACAGAAATTTAATGAAATACAAAGAGATACTAAATAGTACATTCTCTTCCTGAAGAGTGATAGTTCCTAACCTAAGATTTCCCCTTTTCTCCAGAGAACTCAAAGAACTAAGGTTAAGTCCATTTGAAGTATTTGTACACTTCATATTATATAGGCATAATTCACTGACCACTCTTTGAGATAACCCCCATTCCTTTTAAACCTGGAACCCAAATAATTGTTTCCTTCTAGCATGTGCAAATGTTCACTAGAACATTGTATCTCACACGCCTGAACCTAAATCCCCTGTTCCTTAAGGGGCTCAGAAAGACCATCTCTGGTATTGAACTATTTTGAGCTCAGAGTTTCAGATGTCCTAAGACCACTGGAATTTAGAGCTAGAACTATTTTTGAGGGTCCCTGAGGGGAGAGTCAGGTCAGTACTTCAGTGGGTGGGCTTTCTCTTCTTGTTGCAGGTATTCTGCAGGTGAAGAGTGATGGCCGCTCAATGTGCACAGGGCAACTCTGGATAAAGAACCATTTTATGATGATCTAGGGTAAAAGACTATTTTTTTACTTAAGTTTGGGTGCATACAACATTCATTTGACTTTCAGCTCTTTTCTTTTCCTTGCAAAGGCTTTCAGTGGTAGTGCAAAGCAGTGTGGCTTGTCTTAACTAGTGTTTTTTTTTTTTTTTCCATTTAGCTATCTTCATTTGGGTTTTGTTTTTAGTTCATCTGAAATGGGCTCCCCAAATCGGGCTGCTCTGAAGCTTGATGTAAGGGCTCCTCAAGTCTCTGGCTACTCTGGAGACGTCTGTGGCCCTGTGTTTGTCCCTTCCTATCTTATCTGATGTTCAAACGATTAAGAATATTCAAACATTACTGAATATAAGGCTGTGTTTCTCTTGCCCACCAGGTAAGTCTTGTATAAGAATTCAGTTTATTTCAACAGGCAGAATACCTGTTAAAGGTTAAGAAATACGTATGAAAGTGAGGATATGACAAAAGAGAAAGGAACATGCTGTACCCCATGAGAAAATCAGAGAAAAATACGATGAATGAAAACTAGATACTGTTATGGTCCAATATGTAGTTTTATTTCCTTATTGTGAGAATTTTTTGAGAGAGTACTATAGACTAAGTCTTATGATTAAGATGTCATCATTTCCTCATCAAAAAGATAAGGCCACAATATTTATATTTTAATGACATTACAGTTGTTTCAGTGGATATCTGAAAGAATAATAATATGTGATTACTAGATATAATTAAGCTCTTGAGAAAAATAAAACAAGACACTATACTGAATCTCTAGTAAACTATGACAATAATAAAATAGCATATTAGAAATTATTTTTATCAGTGTGAGAACTCTAGATCTATGGTCAACATACTTGGGTTCCAGAACTGGCTCTATCACTAAATAACCACATAACCTTGTAGTTAGTTCTCCCAACCTCCTTGGGCTTTGGTTTCTTTGCCTGAAAAATGAGGGAGCTGGGGTAGATGGACTTTATAGACCCTTTCGACTCTGTAACTGTATGTCTTATGAAGGCATTTTAAGACATAATAACCATCTAGCCTTCTTTCTTTATTGTTTTTTTTATTTTCCTGTAGGGGTATGTATCCAGGTGACAGCTGGGGGCTCTGTTCAGTCAACTTATTAATGAAAATATTACTGAGTTTGTTCAGAAGATCTGCAGATATGCTAATTGGCAGCTGCTCCATTCTTCTCGGGGAGCAATTCCAAGGGAAATATTTGGAATTGGGCTTGAAATACTTCTTCCTTATTCCTGCCTAGGGGATTTATGTAAAAGA
This sequence comes from Cheirogaleus medius, assembly GCA_008086735.1. Lineage (NCBI taxonomy): Eukaryota > Metazoa > Chordata > Mammalia > Primates > Cheirogaleidae > Cheirogaleus > Cheirogaleus medius. The sequence goes on from VBSM01000361.1 coordinate 17,010,949, forward strand.
ATAAAAAAATTTACCCTAAGTCAGAAGATTCTCTGGTCTGATCCACCTCTTCTAGGACTTTATGAGCAAGAGGGAAGGTTATAGCAGTTTTTCATTTTCTATGAGAATGTCAGAGCTTGGAACAATAATGGAGTCTGGAATTACTCTTCATAAAAGTGTATGAAATTATCAGCAGAATGGAAGGGAAATGCAGCAGGCGAGATCAGAGGTAGAAAAATAATTTTTGTATTATAAAGTAGTTTTTGTTTCTTTAAATGGCATGCAGGGGTTAATCCTCCCTGATATCCACTCCAGGTATATATCTTGTAATATATTTCTTTGCAAATAACTTCATACTACATTATTATCATGATAAATTCTCCTCTGTCTGGAGCTTTCCCAAGTGATGCAAAACCCTAAGCAAAGCTGCTTCTGTCAGTGAGGCAGGTGGCCGTGCACATTCTTTAGAACTCCAGACCATAGATGAGGCACTCCATGAAACATAACATTCAAACGGCTAATTAAAATCATGAATTAAGTTTGCAAGAGAAATGGGGATAAGACAAGTCAAATATCCCAGGACAAGCCAACCACAGTGTCTCGGAGGAACTGGTATTCATGTAACCCTAAGAATGTAAATTGAATAATAATTCTGTAGACTTTAAAGCCACAGCAGATGCCTGAGGTTAATATTAAATGCAGAAAAGAAGATACTGTGCTTAAAATTCTGTTTTAGAAACTTGAAGACTTTGTCAGATGTCCAAGGGTTTGTCTATGCTGAGAAAACTTATTCTGTTAAGCACATGCATGATACATTATACATGCAGATATTCTAGGAGTTTATGGGTGGTAGTAGAGGGTGTAATTATGGACTACTGTTCAGAGAAAAGTCAAGAGGAAAGACAGAATTGCATTTTAATGTCACAAATATTTCAAAGACAAGCTGAGACATTTTTAGAAAGGAAAAAAAAACTGAGCAGGAAGGAAGATGTAGAGCTGTCTCCAAAGAGATTTGCTCAGAGCAGAGAACCCTCCAGATCATTCTCTGGAGAATGGTCTTAGAGTTAGAATCATTGAAGACCTGGAGCTTAAATTTCATTCCCTGTTCAATCTCTGTGTGGAAATGCCACTTCTCTTTTTCTGTGTTTGCTTTTTCTCTTTTTAAAGAAACATATCAGTTCTGGCTGTATATTCCTTTTTAGAGTTTCTTTATAATGTTCACCAAAAGTATTTGTATTCAAATGTCATTATGTCAGACCTATTTAAGTCAATTTCTACATAATCAATTCTATTTAGAAGTAAGGTCTACATTTCTAAACATGAGTGTCAATATTGGAACATATAGGAATCACTCTTGTTATTAAGCTAGCTAGATTCTTCTAACACTTCTGGCATCCTTATAGAATAAACACTTTACTTTTACATGGATGAAAGCTGTGATATAAATTAATAGTTTGGCAATGATATGCCCTGACTCAAACAAAAAGAAAGATGAGTAGCCTGGTGTCTGGTAAAGAAGAACAGCAACTTTGGAGTCAGACAGGCCTGTGTGACTCTACCACTTAAGAATTGTTTGGTTTGGGGAACGTTGCTTAAAAAGCTAAGCTTCAGTTTTCTCATCTGCAAAATGTTTTTATAATACTTTATAGAAATATTCCAAATGGTTAAATAAGTAGGGAGTGTAAATCATTTAGTACAAAGCATGGCAAATTACAGAATTCAAATCAATATTAGTTTAGCAAATCCTCCCTGCTGTAATTCCCCCTGCCCCCAATAAAAAGTGCACTCACATTAAAGGAAATGTATTCTAGGAGTTATGTCCTTAAGCAATTGTTGAATCAAATAGTGTATAAGCAACGCAGCTGTATTAAGCACTGATCTGTGGTGTTCCCATCTTGGTGGGCAGGGCTCCTAACATCTCCCACCTTTTGTTTTTTATCAACACCTGTCTCTTTTAGTCCTCTTGCCTCAAGACCACAGATCTCTGTCCCAAGGAGTGATAGACTAATTCCACTCCATTTGTGGCTTATAACTAACCATGAACTATTCTTTCCAGGTGGCCTTCAGTTAGTGATTTAGACGAATACCTTGGAGCCCTCTAAATTATACCCTTTCTCTGTCTCTTTTTGTCCTTTTTCTATTCTTAAACCTCAGTGTTACCATCCTATTCTCCATTGTCTAAATCACTTAAAGATTTTATTAGCCTCTTATATACTTTCAATATTATTAATTATAAATGCATAAAACTATAAGCTATAATTATCTATGGAATTACATTGGTACTAATATTTTCGTAGTTATGTATCTTGTTTCCTATATTTAACCACTTCAGTACGGTGCTCACCGGCCGCGAAGCCTTGCCCACAGCCGGCACTCACAGTCCGCACGACAGTTTGTGCTGTGCGTTGACAACAAATCCCTTTTGCTCTTGTGTGATGAGGAAAGCTTTAAAGCACTGAAAGCTTGTTTTACTTTACAGGCAGCTTTAGGAAAATAACTATAATAACTCCTACTAAGGACTTGTTGAAAGGTCACAGATTCGTAGTAGCTTATTAGCTGAACGTACACACTGCAACTGCAGAGATAAAAGTAAAAGCTTTTGGCTGTCGACTAAAGTCTACGCTCAGCTATGTGACTTCATATCACGGCTGTTGGCTAAAGTCGATGCTCGGCTGTGCATGTTCATCTGTGGCTGTCGACTATAGTCGACGCTGGTACCAAAGTGGTTAAACATAAGCCTCTGGTTAGAGATTTGATTTGGTAACAGGTGGAAGGGGTACCACCACACTGAAGCGGGGGGAGTCTTCCAAACTAATGCCACTCATGATGAGACTTTTTTACTTTGATCAACAGATTGCCCCTAAAATAGCTGAAGACTGGAGGCGTTTACATCTGTTTGATGCAACAATCTTACTATATATATTATAATATAATGCAGCAGTTTGACTTTGAGGCCAATGCTGTGTTTGAAATGTAAACATGCTGGCTTTTTGCTATGTATTTTAAGGGAAGAGTGTCCCTTCATGAGCCTGGCCAGGTCAGGCCTGGAAGGTGTGGCCACTTGTGTTGGGAGTTAGGGCTCCATCCAGTTGACTAACAGGCCAAGCTTGTGGCCATGACATGCTCCAGGGTGTATTTCTCATACTCTGTAATTTGCTGACACATGTTTTCTTAGCCTGTATATGCCTAAAAGAAGAGGCTAAGATGAGGCCTTGATGCAGGTCATTTATTTTGGGAAGGGAACCCAAGAAATAAGAATGAAGGTCTAAAAAAGCCAAACCAAGAAGAAGGAAAAGCCAATTATTAATCAAAGGTGTGTTATGGAACCGATCAAGAGCGTGCACAATCTGGACGAAAGAAAGAAGGCTGTGTCCTCCAGCTCCCAACCTCACTGGAGTTGGGATGCCAACCAGAATTGCTTATTACCTTATGTACTTCCAGGTGTGCTTACACATTGAGCTGGCTGTGTGATTCTGTGGCGTCTGGGGTGAGGACAGAGTGCAGAAAGTAAATGAAACTCGAAGCAGCTAGAAGGAGCTCTTCCTGGTGGCCTTTGGACCATCTAGAGAAAACCAAATATTGTGAAAGGCATAAGTATTTAATACAGAAGTGTCCTTTCCCTTCCAGCCATTCAAAAAAGTCCTTGGGGATCTGTGTGGCATAGTGAAAAAAGTGAAACTTTGGATTCTATAGTTAAGGTCCATAAGCTTTGACTACTTTAGTATGTTGTTTTGGCTGGGTTCCCCTGATAACAGAGCCTGTGACAAAAGTTTGGTTGAAGGTAGCTTATTTCAGCATTTCCATCCCAGAGAGCTGGAGTCCATGATGGGGGTTGATATAAGGAACAGAATTCAAGGATGCAATTGTATGCATTATTGACTAGGTCACCCAAGGGGTGACTGGGGCTTGATCCTGCCTGGACTTTTATGGAGCCTTATGAAATGTGTCTCATTCATCGTCCCTCAGGCTTAGGGAAATTAAGTACACCTCCTTACATTACAGGACTAATAAGTGGCAGAGAACAGATTTTTAATCCAGGTCTGCATGACTGTCAAGACCTTTGGTTTAACTATCAGGCTATAATGTTTGTCTAGATTGCACATTTTTCTTATGATAATATCATGCCTATTTAAAACCTACAAGTCTAGAAGATAGAAGTCAGGTAAGAGCAAAATTATAACACATTTTTAGTTATTAGGCATAATTTGATCTCCAGTGGACTTTTTATAAAGATTGTCATGTCATTATGTCATTTAATTCCATGTCCATTATTAGATTGTCACCAAAATTTGAGATAACAAATAGATTTGCCTGCCACTGGTAATGCCCAGATTAGCAGACATCAAATGTAACAGTTAAGGTCTCTTGAAGGAAAGCATTAGGAGTTACATGCACTGTCATTGTTTTCATTTGTTTCTTTGCTTACATGGAAAATAACTAGGGAATTTAATGCTTAGGGAGATATGTGTCACTATAATGATTTAAGGGTATATGAGATCTTATATACCTTGGACAATTTTTCTGTGATGAGAAAGAATAGAGCTGTCAAAATAATATTTTGATTAATTACAATAATATTTTTATTAATCATGATATTTTTGAAATTGTCTGAGAGTGTGTGGCTGCACTGTTTATGTTGTAGACAAACTTAATCATCTGTGGATGGTGTTTTTTGTTGTTATGGGGAAGTTGTTTATCTGTCTCTATAACTACTTAGGACTCGCCTAACTAAGATTACAATGTTTATCTTTAACATCTTAAGCTTCTTTTTGGTCCTGTTTTTCCCTCTTTCCACACTCTCAGATGCAAGTACATTTCTATCAATAAAGAAAGGTAGCTTGATATGGACTTAAATCAGTATATGGGTATTTATTACCCTTTGCCCCTCCTTGGCTCACTCCTTTTGCTGCAATAATCCTGAATTATCTGTAGTAGCCTAATAAACCCGGCATGTCTCTGATCTTTGCTCTATTCATGTGTCCCCCTTTGCCTGTAAGGCTCTCCTTCCGCTTTGCTGGGTTGTCTTCTCATCTTTGAAGCTTAGCTCAGGGATAACCACTTCAAGAAGTCACCCATGACACTCCTTTCCTTTCCAAAGGTTAGGAGACCTTTCTTTCTGGTCCTATAATGTTCCATGTAGATACCTGTTATCATACTCATCACATTGTTTCATAGCTGTTGTTTCCATTACAGTGATCATCTTAAGGGTAACAACTGTGTTTTATTCACATTTGTCAACTCAGCACCTAGTAATAGTAGGCACTTCATATATGTCTGCTAAATTGAATTTGAACTAAATTTAATATTTTTGGGGGCAGGAGTTTTTTCTCTAGCTCCTGAAATAATATAATAAATAGGCTGCTGCTTCTACTTGCCCTGATGGAATATCAGTATTTCCATACTATAACATCTTGCATTCAGGGTTTATAACTTGGAGAAAACTTAAGCTTGACCTACATAGTTTCATTTGATTAAAATAATTTTACATAATAGTAGGGGGTATAGGATGAGGTTGGCATGGAGTAGAAAATGTGTTTCTGAATTTTAACTGACACAAGAAACCAATTTTCAAACCAAAAGCATATCCCTTGGTTTTAGTGACATTGTGTGCCAATTTTGAGTCATTGCGTAGCTAACTAGAAGCTTCAGAACATTTAAAAAATATGCATGCTGTGTGGATGATGGGATGTCCAGAAAGTTGTAACCTTGAACTGCTGTACTCACTGCTCCTTTCCCTGCTCCTCGCAATTCCTTCATATATGGCACAATTACCATATATATGTAATCGTTTATATTTGAACGTTTGAATCTAGTGCTTAGGCAACCTACATAATTCTAAATTTTAAAGACTGCATAAATACATGCTCATGGTTATTAAGGGAATTTTCAATTCCCATTTCATACATAATCATGTCATGCATTCTGAAACCACAGTGTTGGGGGAAAATCACAAATCAAAGTTATTTATATCTAATGCCATTAGTGAGAAAACTTTAATATTAAAATGGTAAACATCATTTATTGCTATCACTATGACAGCTTGATAGAATGAACTAAAAAAACGGGAAACTTAGACAGTTAAAATATCCGTTTTGTTGCATTTTAATTATTTGTAATACTATATGTTGAAAGAACTGTTCAAACAAGTATGCAGATATACGTATGGTTCACTGTGTACTGCTACTGCTACTGATTCAGAAATATTTTTCTCATTTTGTTCTCCATTGTTATCTCTACCAGTCTACATTCCAAACTTACTCAATGACTTCATTTCAAACACATTTCTTTTTGGAAGGCTTCCATGATTTATACTGGCTTACTCTAATAGTTTCTTTTTTGTCTATCACTCATCATTTATTTGTCCAATTTATCCTGCATATTTTCCTATGCATATAATACTTTGTCACAATTTTAATATCTTAGGTTTATTCAGTGGTATTAACTAAGTACCCAAATGTGAGTTTATGTGTGTGTGTTAGTATGGCAGGAGTTTCAAAAAGAAGAAAACACACAGAGTGAGTTCTTCCACTCACTGTGTATTAGGGTTCAACCAGAGAACCTGCAGGATGGATGTTTGTGTGTATGTGTGTGTGTGTGTGTGTGTGTGTTTGAAATACAAAGAATTGGCTTGTGGTTATGGGGGATGGCAAAACAAGTTCAAAATCTATAGGTCAAGCAGTCAGGAAGGGAAAATTATGAGCAGGATGGAACTTCATGGTCATAGGCTGAAGCTGTTGTCCACAGGTAGAATTTGTTTCTCCTTCTCTCTGTCTCTCTCTCTCTCTCTCTCTCTCTCTCACCTCAGTCCTACTCTTAAGGCCTCCAACTGATTAAACATGGTCCACCCAGATGATACAAGGTACTTTCCTTTCCTTAAACTCAACTGACTAGGACCCCCAAGTATTAATACACCTGCAAAATCTCTTCACAGCAACACTTAGAGTATCTAAGTGTTTGATTGAATAACTGGGGACTGTGGCCTAGTGAACTTGACACATCAAAAATGTCTTCACAGTGCATTTACACTCAGGTGAGGAGTCAGGTAGGAGATAAGGTGTGCAGTAATAAACCACCCGAGTAAAAGGATTATTGAAAACTATGCAGTGATATTGGAATTCAAGAGATTTGAAAGGTTATTAATGTGCTCAGGCTAATCTAAGAAGGTTTCAAGAGAGGTCTTCAGGTAGATTTGAATATGGTAGTTGAATCTGGAAAAGAGGCCATAGAGAATATTCCAATTAAGAGAGAGGTATAAGTATGGGCAGATGGATAAAGGACAGTGTAAAAGGCAGGAATGAGATTAGGCTGATTGGCCAGAGTTATAAACTCAAATTTCTTTATGGGTTAGGCAGGTAATGTAAATAATGAAGTGGAAAAACGTGTGAGGCAATTAGGAGTAGTGGGAACTGGACTGATCTGGAAAGCTTGTACCCACCTTAAAATTATCAAATTAAAATGAGCAAACAACATGGAATACTACTCAGCCATGAAGGATGACTTAATACCTTTTGCAACAATTTGGATGAAACTGGAGACCATTATCTCAAGTGAAGTATCTAAAGAATGGAAACACAAACTTTACCACATGTACTCACTATTAAATTGGAACTAACCAATGAGCACATATGTGCACACAGGGAAGTATAACTCAATGGAAGTCAGTTGGGGGAGGGGAGGAGGGGATGGGTGAAAACCTACCTAATGGATACAATGGACACTATCTGGTTGACAGGCACACTTATAACCCTGACTCAAGCATTACAAAAGAGATCCTTGTAACCAAAAACATTTGTACCCCCGTAATACTTTCAAATAATTTTTAAAAAAAAAGCAGACAAAAAGCATTGTTTGACACTAGAGGCATCAACAAGAGACATCTACGCAGAGAATGTTTCTTATTAGCTGTGTGATCTTGGGTAAATTATTTAATTTCTTTGTGCCCCAGTTTTCTCATTTTTAAACTAGTAATAATAATAGTACCCACCTAACAGAGTGAAAAAATATACATGAAAGTGCTTTAAAAGGGCGTGGAACATGGTAATTTTTCAGTATTAGTTTATATATATATATAAACTAATAGAGAGAGAGAGAGAGAGAGAGAGAATATCTCCCTTCCCTGCTGTTTGTCCTTCCCTTACCTGTACTGTTCTGTCCCTTCCCTCCCTTGCCCTCTTCTCCCTCTTCCTCTCCTCTATTCTCCCCTCCCATTCTCTCTTTATACGTGTGTGTGTGTGTGTGCGTATAGATATATGGAAAGAGTGAGAGCGAGAGAGAGAGAGAGAGAGAGAAGGCCACTGGGGTGACTACCACTATTACTCTGGTCCAAAGCACCAATATCTTTTACATGAATGCTGCAATGGCCTCTCTCTGGCTGCTTGCATCTACCCTTGGCCCTCTAGCATCTATTTTCAATATAGCAGTCAGAGTGGTGCTTTTAAAATATAAGTGAGATAATGATCCTTCTCTGCTCAACCCTGCAGTGGCTCTCCATTTCATAGTAAAAGTAAAATTCTTACAATGGCTTGCAAAGCATCACATGATTGGGATGTGTTTCCCTTGCCCCTCTGACCTCATCTCCTAACACTATTACCCTTCAGTCCCTGCCTCCTTACTGTTCCTCAATCATGGCAGTAAAGTCACCCCCTTAGGACCTTTGCACTGGCTATTTCACCGCCTAGGGTGATCTTCCTCCACTTATCCACTTCAATCGCTTTTCTTCTTCAGGGCATCTCCTAATGAACACTGCCCTGATAGTTCCTTTAAAATTACAAACCACAGACCCTCCATCACTCTTGTTACTCTCTTTCTTTTTTTTTTAACCCATTTTTTTCCGCATATTACAAGGTACAAATGTTTAAGGATACATATATTGCTCCACCTGAGTCAGAGCTTCAAGCATGTCCATCCCTCAGGTGGTGCACACTTCACCCATTAGGTGTGAATATACCCATCCCCTCCTCCCCTTCCCACCTGCTCAACATCCAATGAATATTACTACTATATGTGCACATAAATGTTGATCAGTTAATACCAATTCGATGGTGAGTACATGTGGTGCTTGTTTTTCCATTCTTGTGATACTTCACTTGCAGAATGAGCTCCAGCTCTAACCAGGATAATACAAGAGGTGCTATATCATCATTGATTTTGTGGCTGAGTAGAACCCCATGGTGTACATATACCACATTTTATTAATACACTCATGTGTTGATGGGCACTTGGGTTGTTTCCACAGCTTTGCAATTGTGAATTGTGTTGCTATAAACATTTGAGTGCAGATGTCTTTTTTATAGAATGTCTTTTTTCCTTTGGGTAGATGCCCAGTAATGGGATTGCTGGATCAAATGGTACTTCTACTTGTAGCTCTTCGAGGTATCTCCATATTGCTTTCCACAGAGGTTGTGCTAGTTTACAGTCCCAACAGCAGTGTATGAGTGTTCCTATCTCTGCATACATGCTAACATTTATTCTTTTGGGACTTTTTGATAAAGGCCATTCTCACTGGAGATAAGTGATATCTCATTGTGATTTTGATTTGCATTTCCCTGATGATTAGAGTTGTTGAGCATTTTTTCATATGTTTGTTGGCCATTTGTCTTCTTTTGAAAAGTTTCTGTGCATGTCTTTTGCCCACTTTTTAATGGGGTTGCTTGTTTTTTTCTTGTTGATTTTCCTGAGTTCTGTATAGATGCTAGTTATCGGCCCTTTATCGGATGTGTAGAATATGAATATTTTCTCCCATTGGGTAGGTTGCCTTTTTGCTCTCATGATACTTTCCTTGGCTGTGCAGAAGCTTTTTAATTTGATCAGATCTCATTTATTTATTTTTGTTGTTGCTGTGATTGCCTTTGGGGCCTTCTTCATAAATCTTTGCCTAAGCCAATGTCTATAGGAGTTTTTCCAGCATTTTCTTCTAGAATTCTTATAGTTTCATGCCTTAGGTTTAAGTCTGTTATCCACTGTGAGTTGATTTTTGTGAGAGGTGAAAGGCGTGGATCCTGTTTCAGTCTTCTACATGTGGCTATCCAAGTTTCCCAGCACCATTTATTGAAAAAGGATTCTTTTCCCCAGTGCATGTTTTTGTCTGCTTTGTCAAAGATTGGCTATGTCAAAGATGGCTATATGAGGATGGTTTAATATCTGGGTTCTCAGTTCTGTTCTATTGGTCTATGTCTCTGTTTGTGTGCCAATCCCATGTTGTTTTAGTTCCTATAGCCTTGTAGTATAGCTTGAAGTCTGGTAAATTGATGCCTTCCAATTTGTTCTTTTTGCTTAAGATTACTTTTGCTCTTCGGGGTCTTCTCTGGTTCCATAGAAGTATATAATTATTTTTTCTAGATTTGTGAAAAATGATGTTGGTATTTTAATAGGGATTGCATTGAATCTGTAGATGACTTTGGGTAGTATAGACATTTTAACAATGTTCATTCTGCTGACCCATGAACATGGTATGATTTTCCACCTGTTTACATCCTCTGCTGTTTCTTTCCTCAGTGTTTTGTAGCTCTCTCTGTAGAGGTCTTTCACCTCCTTAGTTAAATACATTCCTCGGTATTTTATTTTCTTTGTTGCTATTGTGAAGGGTATTGAATCTTTGATTTGGTTCTCAGTTTGACTGTTGTTGGTGTATAAGAATGCTACTGATTTCTGTACATTGATTCTGTAACCTGAGACTTTGCTGAATTTGTTTATCAATTCCAGTAGTCTCATGACAGAATCTTTGGAGTTTTCTAGATATAAGATCATATGTCAGCAAAGAGTGATAGTTTGACCTCTTCTGCCCTCATTTGGATGCCTTTGATTTCCTTTTCTTGTCTGAGTGTTCTATCTAGGACTTCTAGCACTATGTTGAATAGAAGTGGTGATAGAGGGCAACCTTGTCTGGTTCCAGCTCTAAGCAGAAATGCTTTCAGTTTTTCCCAGTTCAGTATGAGGTTGGCTGTGGGTTTTTCATATATGGCTTTTATCATTTTTAGGTAAGTCCCATCCATGCCTACTTTGTTAGAATAAAAGGTGCTGAATATTGTTGAATGCTTTTTCTGCATCTAATGAGAGGATCAGATGGCCTTTGTTTTTACTTCTATTTATGTGGTGAATTATGTTTATAGATTGGCATATGTGGAACCATTCCTGCATCTCTGGGATGAAGCCCACTTGGTCATGATGGATTATATTTTTGATAAGCACCTGATTTTGGTTTGGTGAATTTTTTTGAGAATTTTTGCATCTATATTTAAAAAGGATATTGGTCCATAGTTTTCTTTTCTGTTGCATCCTTTCCTGGTTTTGGTATCAGAGTGATGTTGGTTTCATATAATGTGTTGGAAGGATTCCCTTCTTCTCGATGTTGTGGAATAATTTCTGCAGGATAGGCACCAGTTCTTCTTTGTAGGTGTGCTAAAATTTGGGTGTGAAACCATCTGGTCTGGGACTTTTCTTTTTAGGAATGTTTTTTATTGCTGCTTCAATTTCAGTACTTGATATTGGTCTGTTCAGAAATTCTATTTCTTCCTGGTTGAGCCTAGGGAGGCTGTGTGTTTCTAAGAATTTGTCCATGTCCTTCACATTTTCAAGTCTATGTTCATAGAGGTTTTTATAGTATTCATAGAAATGCCTACACCCAAAATACAGAAAAATTACAAATCACTCCTGTAACTCTTAATACTACTTTCCCTTTCTTCTTCTTTTGCTTTTCCCCAATACTGTTATCCCACTTAACAGACTATGTACATTTTTATTTATCATGTTTATTCTTATTGTCAATCTTCTTATGAATGGAAATTTTACAAGGATCATGATCTTTGTTTAGTTCACTGCTATATTCCAAGTGTCTGGAATAGTGCCTCACACATAAGACACTAAGTATAGGTATAGATATGTATTTGAATGAATGATTCAATGTCAGTTCACTGTCTTCAGCTACTTTAGGAGAAATTTTCCAAATTCCTAGAGAAAAGTCCCATTTAATATTCAGATACATATAGTTTTTGATGTGCTTTCATTGTCTCATTTGGTCCTCATAATAACCTTGTGAAAAAAAGGGGTAGTTTTTCTTTTCTTTGGCTTCCCTTCCCTTCCCTGCCTCTACTTTTCTGTCCCTCCCCTCCCTTACCTTCCTTACTCTTCTCCTTTCCTTCTCTGTCTTCCCCTTCATTCCTCTCCCTTCCCTTCCTCCTCTTCTTCCTCTTCTCTTTTCTCCCCTCTCATTCTCTTTCTTACATGTATTTTTTTTTCAGTGCTTAGTCTTTGCTAAGCTCACAGGAGTTTTCAGAGAAAGGTGAGATGAGGTTTCAGTGCAGACAATACTGAGATGATGGTAAGTACTTGCTATCTATGGGGGTACATAAGAGGTGCATGTGAGCCAATATTGAGGCATCAGGCGTGTCTTCCTGGGTAAAGTAATGTCTTTAATTTAAAACCTGAAGTGTAAATAGGCTTTAGCTAAGTGTGTGAGGAGGGGGAGAAAGGGTAAAGAGAGCATTTCTGACAATGGGGACAGTAGATGTAACAAGAGAAAACAGAGCATGATGCTTTCTGGTAACTGCAAGTAGTTCACTGTGGCTAGAGGAAAAGTCCAGGCAGTTGAGGGGGAAGCATGGAGAAAAATGGAGCATGACACATTGAAAATAAAGAAAAGGAGGCTGAAAGCATTTTATTAATACATCACTTTCCTGTGATCAGGCGAGTAGTATAGCTAGAACCGGGTTTGTCTTTGTCTCCTTCCTTTTTCCCTGCATTTCCCTTAAGTAATAGCGTCCCATTCTGAGGGAATGTCCTGTATTCAGAGGGGAATATTTGACTGCGTGGATACAACTCACATGTTTTTTTGTCTTCCATGGCTTTTCATATTTTTAGCACTTTTAATCAGTGGATTCTTCTGTTTTTTAATACATTTATCAGCTTTGGTTTTCAGGCCTCCACCACAGTAAAATTGGCCTATCTGGGGGAGGGGGACAGAATACTTATTCCTGGCTGAGTCCTCACTGGTGGCCTGCAGTGCAGGCAGTTTGCAGGACCTGTTCTAGAGCCTAACGTGGACTGTGGTGCATGGTCATCTTGCTGCATTTCCATTTCAGTTTCTTCAGTGTAATACCATTGATTCATTTAAAAGCTTGTTCTCTGTGTGATATTTTATATGCGGATTGTATTTTTTTTAGAGGGTTAAAATATATAGTAGCACCTAGTAATAAAATAATGACATGCTCCAATTTTGTAATTTAGGCCAAACTGCCTTTATATACTAAAGTATATTTTTAAGTTGATCCAAGAAGCCAGTTCCTTGTAATATAGAAAAGTTGGATTTAGCAATTTTAGAGAACTATTCTTTTTGTCAAGGTTTTTATTTTTAGACAGAGTCTCATTCTGTTCCCAGGCTGGAGTACAATGGCACAATCACAGCTCACTGCAGCCTTGAACTCCTGGGCTCAAGTGAGCTTCCCGCCTCAGCTTTCTGAGTAGCTAGGACTACAGGCACACACCACCACACCCAGCTAATTTTTTAATATTTTGTAGAGACAGGATCTCACTATGTTGCCCAGGCTGGTCTCAAATTCCTGGCCTCAAGGGATCCTCCTCTCTCAGCCTTCTAGAGTGCTAGGATTATAGGCACAAGGCACCACACCCTGACTTGACTACAAATACATTGTTTTGAATAATGTTGCAATAAACATGGGAATGCAAATATCTTTTCAAGATACTGATTTCATCTCTTTTAGATATATACAGAGAGGTGGGATTGCTGGATTATGAGGTAGTTATATTTTTAATCTTTTAAGGAATATCCATACTGTTTTCTTCATAAACAGTCTTATTGCATTAATCATAGATCCTGGACCAGATAGTAAGTATATATGCTGCACCATTCACAATGACTATTTTCATTCTTTTCTTTCTTTCTTTCTTTCTTTCTTTCTTTCTTTCTTTCTTTCTTTCTTTCTTTCTTTCATCTTTTATATTTCAGCATATTATGGGGGTACAAATGTTAAGGTTATGTATATTGCCCATGCCCCCCTCCCCCCTCAAGTCAGAGCTTCAAGCGTGACCATCCCCCAAACGTTGCACATCTTACTCATTATGTTTGTATATACCCATCCTCTCCTTCCCCTTCCCACCTGCCCGACACCCGGTAGATGTTATTCCTATATGGCCACTTAGGTGTTGATCCGTTAATACCAATTTGCTGGTGAGTACATGTGGTGCTTGTTTTTCCATTCTTGAGATACTTCACTTAGTAGAATGGGTTCCAGCTCTATCCAACTATTTTCATCATCACATGCACTTGAAAATTGGCCAACTCTTTTATTTGCTAAGAGTTTTTTAAACCTATGGATTTAAAATATATACAATGAAAATTTTTAGGATTTAACAAAGTTATTCATTAAATATTAGCTAAATTGAATTTACTTGAATCCAGAAGTCATATGAAGAATCAATAGTTTCACTTTTGGAAAGAAGCAGAAGTAAAATAGTTATGAAACATAGAAGAAAAAGTGGGTTGATGAAACTTTTGCCTGAACCATTTTAGTTTCATAAGTATATATTAAGTGTGAATAGTGAAACATTTTTAAAGTATTAAATATGTTCATAGAGTAAATAAAGGAAAATAAGTATACTTATTTATAGATACTCTAGAAATCTATAAACCGGAGCAAAACCCACCCTCTTTTAGCTTTGGAAGCTTTTCTATAAAATAGGACTTATTATTTCTTTAATAGCTTATTCTAGATCATTTATCGGGATGTATATTGGCTCTAAAATCATAGATTTTCTGATATTTTAATGTTTCTGCATCTAATAGATAATCAAAGATCATTTATTCATTTATTTGTGTGTGTGTGTGTGTGTGTGTGTGTATGGTGTCTTCCTGTTAAGATCCTCTTATCCTAAAGTGAAATTGTATAGCCAAAGCATAACTCTCCAAGGAATATGTGGAAATACTGACAGATTTAGCAGCAGGAATAAATTCTAGGGGTTCATCTTGGAGTTCAGATGAAGACATTGGAAACCCTGGGACAACTCTGAAAGAGACTATATTATTAAAGGAATTTGGTTAGAATATACAGTATTGCAAAGCAGTATCTCCTGTGCAGAGGGACTGTTATTGAAGACATAGTGAGGAGTATTCATCAGTGGATGTGTCACCAGGGAGTGCTCCTTGAGGTCTCTGAGAGAGTCTTTGGAGGGGGCCAGAGTGGAACTATGAAAGAGGCAGTACAGGTGTGCAATGGTCCTTATGTATCCTCTTGAAGTGTTAGGAGAAGCTTAATTTAAATCTTATATTCCAATTAGGAATAAAGACTTTTGTTTGAGGTACTGTAGTGGTACTCTCCATAGTACTCAGCACTGAGCACATACTATGTGTCCAATAGCTACTTGTGAAGCGATATGAACCACTGCTGGGAATTGACCAAGGGGGCCTTATCTCTTGACCTGTGGCAATTAGAAATAAGCAGGATGTGGAAAGATAGTGAGGGAAAGGGCTGAGCAATTAGTGTTAGGCTCTGTGAACAGACACAGTGGCTGTGAACCAAAGAATTATGTTAGTGAAGAACTAGCCTGGAAAGAATCAAAGTGTGTCCTTGTGCCATTCAGATAGCTGATACAGGCAGCAGCTGCCTCCCACCTGAGGGCAAGTCAGAGAGCTAGAAGAAATAGTTCAAGTCTGAGGATATTTGCTTTGCTCTTCTCTATGGAGCTGAAAGTTCATTAATATAATATTTGTATCAGAAACTCAAGTAACAAACCAGGATAATTTTTAAAAAGAAGATAAATGTTCTTGAATTTCTAGCAAAATAGAGTAAACCTAAAAGGCACTGTCTTAATGCCAGTAATTGAATTAGACACTGTGTATGGCAAAGGGGGTTGGCTGTTGTTGATCTCCAGGGAGAGCCTTCCCCAGAATGACCAGGAATTGAGTGGTATTGGTCCTCATGGAGCCTGTAGTTTCTGGATGCTTTATATTTGCTACTTAGAACCAAATGTTATGCTCCTTTTCAACTGTGTGTTTATTCAGAAATAATTTTCCTATGAAGTCAAGGAATAGACAAAATAATCACAGAATTCTCTCTTCTTGTTAAACTAAATAGTGTGTTCTTTCAAAGAAACAATTAGAACTGGTGGAATAACTTATTTGCACATTTGTTTCTAATACATTGAAATAACTTCCCATGGGACTTTTCAATCTTCTGGAATTCTGGTCTATTATATTTGAAATAATCATAGTGCCTGGAACATAGTAAGCACTTGGTAAATATTTGTTAAATGATTGTATGTGTTCTCCAAGTGTGCTTTTTAAAGCTTAATAATTCTCCCCTACATTTAAAATCTGGAAAGCCCTTATTTCTACAATGAGAGAAAAGGGTTTGAGTATCTATGGAGGGTTTATTTGTACCAAGAACTTTGCTAAGCACTTTATATTATTTCAATTAGTCCTTACTACAGCATTGTGAGGTATGTAGTTTAACCATGTTTTACAAGAGAAAAATTAAAGTTCAGCATGATCAAATAGCACAGAGTCCCAGAATGGTAGAATCAGGATTTGCTTGAGTTAAAGGACTTATGTCTCCAAAGAACTGATTACCTGGACTGGGAATCAAACCCAGGCCACAGCAATGAAAGTGCAGAATCTTAACTACTAGACCACAAGATAAAGTGGCAGAATCATTATTTGGTTTGTAGGCTGTGGAGAGCTGTTTTAGTTAATGGTACAGTTCCCTGTTTTTCTTTATTGCAACCATGTGAGTTAAGATGATAAACACTAAGAATAGCTCCTCCATTTCCTCTTCCTTCATGATTCTTCAGTTTCTAAAAATCAATTTGACAAAAGTTGCAAAAGTACTTATCATAGGTTTGGAGAAAGACTATGAAAACTATGTTTGAGAAACAATAGCACTTTTCTCAGAATGTTCTCTCAAATATTAGAAAAAGAGTTATGAGAAAGCATGATTGCAGGGCTGATGAGGTCAGGTTCAGCAATGTAAGTGAGGTTTCCAATTTTCATTGTCAATGAAATGCTTCCAATTTTCACATTATCTTATTGATAATAAAAACATCTTATTGAGATTTCAGCATATAGACTCTGGATACTGCTGGGGTTTGGATACAGCTCCGCCTCTTACTGACTAGTGACCTTCACAAGATTACTTAACCTCTGTTTCTCAGTCTCCTTATCTGTAACATGTGGATAATCATAGAACCATATGGGATTATTATGAGGATTAAATAAGTTAAATTTTATAAAGCACTTAGGATAGTATCCCACACAGAATAAGCTCTATATAATAATGTAAATAATTATGTAAGAATATCTGTTTCTAAAAATAAGACCTTATTTAAAAACTTAAAACTCCTTCAATACAAATCAACCTCCAAATTCCATTTGTTTTCTGTTCTCTGACTGACAATAGAATCATATTTCAAATGATGACCCATATGCTTTCAACATAAAAGAATTAAAATATCTGGTTGTCTGTGTGTGTTATTGTTTCATTTGCCTGAGAAAAATTGGAGTGGAGAGAGTTTATTCTTTTGAGTTTGTTTATTGCTTGACTGTCTCTTCTTGCAGACAAGCATCACAGTGACCAGTACCAAGCTTTAATCATACTAAGCACGGATTAGGAGGTAGGGATTTGGCAAGATCAAAAGCACCGGACAGCATTGAATCACAAAAGATAAAATAGTCTCTGAGGTTTACACAAGTTACAAAATGGTAACATTTGACATAGGGGAGATGATAATTGCCAGTGATAATATGTTTTAAAAAATTGAACTTCTATGTGCTAGGTAGTTACATTTTCTAGGTGGCTAAATTCCAACTTAGGGAAAAGTGAATGAAAGGACTGAGTTGATACCTGGGCAAGATATCAAGTAATATGTTGTTTCCAGCCCTTGTCTCCTACACACAGCTTAATATAGCATTTATCTAGTATCTCTTCCTGGTGTAGGTTTCAATTGATTATGTACATAAACATATTAGAAAATGTGCAGATAACAGACAGGATGTGGAAATTGTGTGCTTAAATACCTGTGTTACCTCTTGGGAATCTATGGTCCTGGATTCTGTGATCATCAAGTCATGTCATTTAAAATTAATAATCTGACTTTTCACAGTGTTCCATTGAGGGCTAGAGACATTTCAAGTTAAGAGTACACATATTCATCTTTAGGAAGGCATGTAGTTGCTTTGCTAGCCGGTTCAGGGAAACTTCCAAGCATACAGACCAAATGGTGATGCCTGGATATTTAGCATTCAGAGAGGAAGAGAGAGCTAATATTGAGATAGCTCTGGCCTACTTTTCCTACCTGCTAGGGGTGACTATCACTGTTGAATATAGAGATATTGGAGCATCAATCTGTGCTTCCTGTGTGGTCCATTTGGTGCTCTGATGAACACCTAATTCCTTTAACTATGAATTTTGGCCAATTAAACTATTTTATCTGTCAGAGAGCCAAATATAGTTAGTGTTTCACTAAGTCATACTGAGGTTCAGGTTATTAACAGAATCAGAGAAAATTGTGAAAAAAGTCTTTTTCCTTTGGAATATATACACATGCATACACACATTTTAATGTACAATTTGAGAAGAGAAGATAGGGATTTAGTTCCGTATTCCTCTGATAAGTCATTGTATATTCTTGGAAAAATCACTACTTCTCTCTGGGATTCAGAATTTTTATTTCATAAAAGTGGAGAGTATGCCATTTCTTGGCTATTTGCATACATTAGCATGATGTAGGAAGTCTTATCTGAAAACATTCTTTAAGAACTTTGGGCAGATCAAAGGTGTGAAAATTAAAAGAACAAAAAATGTATCTAGTTTATTTTAAAATTCATTTTTAGAAAAGTGGGGTTGACATTAATGTTATGGATTTTGTATGCTTCTTCCATTTAAATGTGAGGGAGCTCATTACTTGCGTTGGGTATGTATCGGAAGCAAAACTAGAACCCAGGGCTCCTGACTGAGCCACGCACAGCCTCAGAAAGGGCACTGCTTAAAATTCTGCCTCAGAAAGGGCACTGCTTAAAATATTTGATTTGGGCTTTAAAAATGTCATGGGGGAATCTGGAAGCAAGCCAGTTGCTTTATGATTTTTATCCTTTTTGGTTTGAATTATTAGCTCTAATTCTGCACAGGTCGCCGTGTTATGGAAGGGGACTATCGAAAGACAGCAAGATTCATGGGTTTTAGACCTTATGCAGCAATAAAGCAATGTGAGAAGAGGAAGGGGCTTTGGGGGCACGTGATGACAAATGTAATACATCACAACACAAACTTCTACCAGCCCCAGCAGCAATATGTGAAATGACCAAAGCCTGTGAAATTAAGCATAAGGGGGAAAGTGTCTGCTGTGAAGCTTCCTCTGGAATGATCTAACTCTCACCAGTTCCCAATTTATTTGTAATATTAACCCTCACTGGCTAAGAAAGGAATAAACCATAATATATTATTAATGGTAAAACAACAATAACAAGAGGAACCTTCATGTGAGCAGGACGGTAAAGTAATTTGCATGTTTGGTAACAAGTTTAAAACCTGTTCTAAGAATATAATTACATATTACACTTTTTGTTTTTGCATTTTCTACTTTGCAGTCCTGTAGAACCTCATGTTACTCAGCTTATCATAATATAATCGCAATGTGTTATAATATAAATTGCTTGTTTACTTCTCTATCTCCAGCATTATAAGTTCAGTGGAAACAGAGTTCCCTGGTTTCATCTGGTACCAGCATATAGCAGGTGCCTGCTAAACATTTCATGAAAATGTTTGAATGATTTACACTTCCTGTCCCTCAGTCCCTAGTTTAATAATGGCACCAAGGAAAAGATTAAGATGGAAAATACTGACGTGATGATGTATATAAGATGAAGAGTTATCTGTGTCAATTAATTAAACAACCAGTATTTTTGAGCCTCTGATAAACTAATGTTAAGCAATTTTTATGTTACTTTTTCTGGTAGCATGTTTTGGAGGATCCCTCTCCATTAATTGCCCTCTCCAAGATTTATAGGTGCTTATAATACTACAGAGCAGATAGAAGCTGCTCTATAATCTTAACAGGAGATTGATGTCTCCTAAATCTAAGACACTGAATCATGGTCTCAAATGAAATGTCTGCAAGGTGGGTTTGGTTGATCTCAGGAACTACAGTGATTGCACACTATGAGGGCCCATCATTGGGTGACAACAGAGAAGACTGAAATCATGGAATAAAATGCAGGATTCCCAGCTGACCAAAATAGATCATTTTAGGGTTCCAGCAAATTAGGACAGTGAAGTCAGGGGTGGGGGTGGAGGATGGGATTGAGGTCTTTGATCTACTAAACTGAGGCTATGATTCCAAAGAAATACAGTTAAACACCCAAACTTAATTTCCATGAGCGCATGTAACCCTCCATAATGGCTAACCATTCAAAGAATGAAGTCCATATAAGCTATCAAAACAGGGCAGTCCTTGCCACCTTCGTATGCCTATCCAAGGAATAGCTCAATAAACTAAAATCAATGGTTTGGAGCCTTCTTCCATTCTGAAACATAACAGTGTCTTCACAGTAATGTGAATAGGAATAAAACACTCCAATAGTAGTAGAAAAGATAAACTATATCATATCTACTCTATTATTTTTAGCATTACATAGACTGTTTCTTATACTGTGATATAGCTTACAAGTTTTTCAATTGTATTTTTTTTCACTACCTCCCCCGCTTTGGGTTATATAAATACCAAATGGATAATCTGAATACATATTTTCTAGCCCTCTTCTTTTCCCTTTAATACTGCAGCTAATGAGGCAAAAGGCAATCCTACTGATCTAAACACAGCAATTTGGCAACTATTATTTTCCTAGTTCAGTCAATTTTGTTATTCTTACACATTTTTATAATTGCTGTTTTTCAGCTATCAGGTTAACACAGGTATAAGGAAAGCTAGTTTGAATCTGAACCTGATGCTGGAGGTCACAGAAAGATTATGTAATAGGACTGAGAAGCTTTGCAAAGTGTTTATAGCAGAGCATTTCTAGTACAGCGCAAGAGCATAAAAGTGAAACCACAAGCCCAAAACATTTTGCAATTACTGTCAAAACTGTGCCTTGTCAGATAATGCTGGGGAATAGATCAAGCAGAGAAGAGAGTTGCTAAAATGGCAATAAAGAGCATACATCTTGGTTCTGTAACAACCATTTGCTTGTGTCTGATTTCTTGCTGTAATGTTTCCCTTGAAATTTTGTAGAATAGGTAGATAGGACAAAGGAGAAAAAAAATCTTAATTTTCTGTGTGAATAAAATGATAAGAGTTTATGGGTTCTTTTTTGGAAGCAAACTCTAAAAATCTTAGTTCAGAAGCTTAAATGTGGACCGAGGGACTGTGTCCTGTTTCTCCCTGCTGGGTTCATTTAGGCTAAATCCCAGGCTGTCCTGTGTTTTAGTTGGAGACTCTCACAGTGGGGGTGATTGGACTTTCTCTGCCCTAGGCACAACATATGCTACTTCCCATCCCTTTTATAGGCATTAGTTCTGCAGACAGCACTGGTCAAATGTACATTATTCACAATCACTTTAATGCAAATATGCAAGGCTGAGGGAGAAAATATGTCACAAAGAGGCAGTCATCCATTTCTTCTCTCTTCTGATTTTTTCTTTTACAGACTCTCTTCTATATGTTTGATTTTACAATAAATACAGTAAAAAAATAAAGGAATATGTGGCATCCACTGTGAGAACTATAAAAGAGCTTCCTAAAATTCCTTCAAAATACCTTTTGTTAAATGCCAGTAACTAGAACCCTATAAATTGTTTTGTTTTTATTGTTATTCCTTTTCTCTTCTCTCTTTTTCCCCCCATAACTGTGTTTTTTTAATTAAGTGGAATCCCTGCATGTACTCTGACACTGTCGCATTTGTAAGAAACAGAAGAGGAATCAAAGCAAAGGGTAGAGCTATATTTAATCTGTTAAATGAAAATAAAACACACAATTAGTTTTGTACTGCAAAAATTAGCTTCTGCTGCATTTTCAACCTCTATTTAAAGAACTGTTTGATTTCTCAATAACAAGGCATCTGATCTGTGGCAGAACATTTTTAGGACAGATTTGCAAATGTATATTACACAGGCATGCATTTTAAATCTGAGCAGAGATTATGTGGTATTTGTCTGTCTAAACCACGAAGATATAACCTACTTAGCCAGTAGTGAACCCTACTCTTACAAAATCATTTGCTAAATATTGAAAGACTCCTGGATTTCTGATACCCTATTTCCGAGAAGTTAAACATCCCTGTTTTGTTTTAAAGTGTATTCGGCGAATTTATTTATATGCAACTATTTGTCACACAAGACAACTTGACATGCTAAGCCTGGCTTTACATTAAGCACATGAAAGTTCTTCTACATGTGGAATGACAAACTAAAATGTAACCATCTGCACATGATATTTCGAGGCACATAAAATTGTGCCAGGGACCCTGAGAAGCCCATATGCATGAACAGCAATACGGAACTAAAAAAAAAAAAAAAATACGCAGAGTAATAGAACATTTGGAAGACATTGTACTTCTTAAAATAATACAATTAAAATGTTAAGCAAATCCTATGTTAGTCTAAGGTACAAGTGTAGCAAACATTTGCCATATGAAGGAAACAATATGCTTTTATTGTGACTCCATTCTGTTAATTTAATGATCTATGTCAATGTGCTTATATATCATGTAATGCACTTTGCTGTCTTTTCAAAAGCAGTCACTCTAATCCACCTTTATGCTTGCTTTCTTTTTGTTATGCTTATGATTAACTTATGAAGAAGGGGAAATAAAAGCCAAATGAAGTGTCAGGTCACCCATTATTCCTCGCCATGTCCTTTTAATGCAGTCTTAACCTCAGATAATTACATTAAGGACGTTACTTTTTCTCCTGTCCCAAAATTATTTTTTAACTAAAATAGCCAATTACCCAATAGATGAGCGAGGCCTCTTCTGCTATTGGTGCCTGGTGATTTACATGGACACCTATTAATGCTAATGGAAGGTATATGCGTAAATCTCTTCACTCCAAAAGGATAATGGCCTTCTATTAGATTCCTATAAAAAGGGCATAAGCAAAGTCTGTCTTTATAAATGACCTAGGTAGAGAATTACTTAAGGGAGATTTACATCACATCTAATTAAATAGTTTTAACCATTTTGGTAACATTGTGTGTACATTGTTCTGTATTTAAAAAATGCTGGATATGTCTTTGATTCTACACAAACTGCCAAAATTAATTTAGGGGAATATCACTATTAATGAAATACCTGTGTTTTCATAGGCAAATACATAGTGGTGGTGAAAATAGATCTCTTGTTGCATTTAAGAAAAAGAATACATGAAATCTTTATTTTATTTCATTTTAATTTTTTTTCTTCAAAACAGTATCATACGCCTAATCCTGAAAAAAAAAAAAAAAGAAGCAAAAATACATCCCATTTTGAGTGGGATGTATTCATTTCATGAATTCATTCATTTACAAGGAATTTTTTTAAAGCCCTAGATTTTGAAATAAGAATGAAACAGCTTCATTTAGGTAAATAACACAGCCAACACTGAAAGTGGGATTCTGCAGTATTGAGGAGACTAAAAGGAGGAAGTATGTGTAAAGTGTCATCCTGAGGACTAACCTAAAAGTCCTTAGGTAATTCCTGGGCCCTAGGCAGAGTCACAGTGCTATACTACTTAGCCAGGCACCTGCACAATGATAACATTAACCTTTGTTAAACTGAAGTAAATGAAATTTGTTTCAGTATCAACTTCTATCTACACTAAGTTGCTACTTTATTTGCCATCCTTTTGCTTCTTTAGTCATTTAGATCTCACCCTTTCCAGAAAAATCTTCCTTGGAAAATGATATTTCAAATTAGTCATTTAAATCTTACTGGAAATTTATTAATGCATATACTACCTCCAGAGATATTTGCATTTTAAACCATTTTTCTAATAGTGTTCTCTTAGAATATTTTGCCTCCTATTAAAGGACTCAGGTGTGTAGGCAGACTCTTGGGAATCATATTAATATAGTACTGCCTGGAATGGCTTGGGTTTATGGCCTAATCTGAATTTTACTTGGGAGAGAAGGGTCTAGGGAAGTTGAGGAGAGTTTGAGAGTAATGAAACGTGCTGAGTGGTTTGCCATTTGGGGATTTGTAAGTCTATGGTTATACAGATGTGATCCTGTTAGTCTGGATTTAAATGGCCATGATTGTTTGTAATTCTATTCTTATCAACTTTTGTAGTTAATATTGAGAATCAGTGCTAGTTACTTGATTTGGGACCCTAAAAATAAAATATATGAGATAAGATTCAGAGGTTTTGCTTACTATACACAATCTTTTACTCTTTATCAAAAACAGGGCTATTCCTATTATCTATTTCTTCTTATGTAAGTTTTGGTACTTTGTATCTTTCATGGAATTTTTCATTTCATTGGAATTGTTCATTGTTTGCCATAAAGTTGTTCATAATAATCCCTTATTAGTATGCTAATGTCTATAGAACATGTAGTGGTACCGTTACTTTTATTTCTGGTATTGGGGATTTATGTTTTCACTCTTTTGTCCCTGAAAATATTATAAGTCTGGCTAGATGTTAATGAAATTTATTAATTTTTCAGAGAAACAAATTTTGGATGCATCAATTTTTAAAATTATATTTCTCTTTTTATTTCCTCCTCTTTATTATTTTCTTCCTTTGATTATTTTGGATATAAATTTCTTTAAAAATTTTGTAAGATCATTAATTTTGATAATCAATTTAGGTCATTTATTTGAGAATCCTCTTTTCTACTATAATCATTTTAAAACTATCAAGTTCCCTCTAAGCTCTTCTTTAGCTGCAAACTACAAAATTTTAGATGATGCTTTTATTTTCATTTGCTTTGAAATATTTTCTAGTTCACGGTGTGATTTTTTCTTTGATGTAATTTCTTTTTAGATATAATGTCGTGGCCCATTTGTAGGATGGGGGATGAACACAAAACACAAAGAAACACACAAAGAAACACACAGACACACAAAGACGGTACAAGACTGCAGTGCCGAATGCACCAGTTGTTTTATTTTTATACCCTAAAAAATCAAAGTTACTTCCTTATACGTGACCACCCAGGCATTGCAGCAATGGCCATAAATTCCAGAACATGTAGCCTAAGGACACGGATGTCCTATGACTCAGGGTCTTAATGCGGTTGCTTAAGGCGACGACCATAAGCCAGAGTTTGAGATAAGCACAGATAAGCAATGCAGCCACAAAGGGGAACTTTCTGTTCCCATCCCTTTCGGCTTGGCCCCCTGCGGCTGTGCCTGTCTTAGATTGTTCCTCCTCGAGGAATCTTACCCGTCATTGACTAACCAGCCATCCCATGAGCTCAGGCAGTACCCATAAGGGCAAGATGTTTATCAAGTGGCCTCCAGACCCCCAGGGCTGTGGGACTAGGAAACATTTGCTTAGGTGCAGAAGCTCAAACTCTTTGTTATGCCTTCAAGCAGCAACCCTGTTTGTTAGGTGAACCTAAGCCGGAACGTATGACTCTCACGCTGCTCTGGGCTGGGGACGTACTCCTTCTCCTAAGGTTAATTCTTAAGCTACATAATCATATTGCAAGTCCTCAACAATATAATGTGTCTTTTTTTCCTCTGATTCCTAAGTTTTCTATTTGTCACTGGTATTCATCAAATTGATTATGAAGAACCTAGGTGTGGTTTCTTTTGTGTTTATTCTGCTTGGGATTTGTTGAAATTCTTAGATCTGTGTGTTTAGTTTTTGCAAATTTGGCAATTGTTATTTAATTTTTTTTATGTCATTTGTTTTTCCTCTTCTTCTGGGACTCTAATTACATGTATGTTACAGCCTTTGTAATCATCTCACTGATGCATTGTTCATGTTTTCCCGTTTTTTCCAGTCTTTTATTTATTTATTTTTTTACTCTCTTTGTTTCTGGTTGGTTTTGGCAGTTTCTAGTTCTGTGTGTTCAAGTTCATGGATTTATACTTTTGCAGTATTGAATCAGTTATTAATAATATTTTTTAAAGTGTATTTTTCTCTTCAGATTTTCTATTTTTCACTTTTAGGAAAGCCATTTGGGTTTTTAAAATATATTTTGCATTATTCTACATCTTATTAATAGTTTCTACTACTTTTTCGAACATATATTTATATTTAAAATATATGTTTAGAATACATATACACATATTATATGATGTATATATAATATATATATTTGTTGTAACATCTTTTAATGATAATTCTATTATCTCTGTAATCTCTGTTTTTAAAAATTGATTATTCTATGATTTATGCTTCATATTTTCCTGTTTCTTTGTTCACCTGATAATTTTCGATTTGATATTGGGCATTGTGCATGTTATGTTTTGGTGTGCTGTTATTTGATATATTCCTTTAAATAAAGTTGGCCTTTTTTTTTTCTGGCACACCGTTACATTGCTTGGAAATGGTTTGCTCTGTTTGAGGTTGGCTTTTAAGTTTCATTAGCATAAGTCCAGAGGAGATTTTATTATTCTATAAGGCTAACTTAACCCTACTACTAAGATGATAGCAATCTAAGCACTCTAATCAATAACCCATAATATAGGAATTTTTTTTCTCTGGTCAAAATATAAGCTCTTCCTAGCTCTATATGGGTTGGGAACATTTGTGTAACATTCTATTTTTTGGTGATTTTTTTCCTAGTTTCTTATATGTAAACAGATCAGTACTCAGCCAAAGACTCAGGTAGACCTATGTGAGTTTCCAGATTTGGGCTTCTGGCTTCCAGAATTATCAGAGAATAAATTTCTGTTGGTATAAACCATCAAGGTTGTGATCGTTTGTTACAGCAGGCATAGAAAACTAATGAGGTTTATAGTTTCAGCTCTTATGTTAGGACTATCACCTATTTTGAGTTAATTTTTGTATATTGTGTGAGAAAGGAGTACAAGTTTATTCTTTTGCATGTGAATATCCAGTGTTCCAACACTAATTGTTGAAAAGACAATTCTTTCCCCATTGAATTGTCTTGACAATCCTGTTGAAAATCAATTAACTGTAACTATAAGAGTATATTTCTGACTCTCAATTCTATTTCATTGATCTATATATTTATTCTTAGGCCAGTATCACACTGATTTGATTACTGTAGCTGAGTGGTAAATTTTAAAATTGAGAAGTATGAATTTTCCAACTTTGTTTTTCTTTTTCAAGGTTGTTTTGGCTATTTTGGGTCCCCTGCATTTCCATATGAATTTTATGATAACATTGTCAATTGATGCAAAAAAGATAATTGAGATTTTGACAGGGATTGTGTTAAATATGGAGATCAATTTTCTTTCAATTCATTTTCATGAGGTGACTTTCTATTTACTTATGTATTTTAAAATTTCTTTTAATGAATTTTTATAGTTTTCAGTGTATAATTCTTACACTCTTTTTCTCAAATTTGTTCTGAAGTATTTATTCTTTTTGTTACTTTTATAAATAGAATCATTTTCTTAATTTTATTTTTGGATTTTTCATTACTAGTGTATAGAAATACAATTGATTATTATATGTTTACCATATTTCTGAAATCTTTCTAAACTTGTTCACTAGGTCTAATATATTTTGGTGGATTTTTTAGGATTTTGTAGGTACAAGATTGTTCATTTGTAAATAGAGATAGTTTTACTTCTTCCCTTCCAATCTGGATGTCCTTTATTTCAGTTTCTTACCTAATTGTCCTGAGTAGAACGTCTAGTACAATGTTGAATAGAAGAGGTAAGAATAGACATTTTTGTCTTGCTCCTGATGTTAGGGGAAATGCATTCACTTTTTCTCCATTAAGTATGATTATAGATGTAGATCCTCATAGATGGCCTTTTATATCATTTACTATTTATTTTAAGTGAATAGGCTTTATTTTTTTACGGCAGTTTTAGGTTTTTAGAAAAATTGAGCAGAGAATACAGAGAGTTCCTATGTATTTTCCCCCAGTTTCCTTTATTAACATCTTGTATTAGTGTTGTGCATTTGTTAAAATTGATGTATTGATATTGATACATTCTTTTTGAAGTATGTAGTTTACATTAGGACTCACTATTTTTGTCATATTATGGGTTTGGCAAATGCATAACATCATGTATCCACTATTACAATATCCATACAAAATACTTTCACTGCTCTAAAAATTCCATGTTCCAACCCTTCCCCCTTAAACCTCTAGAAACTACTGATATTTTAACTGTCTCTTTAGTTTTGCCTTTTCTAGAATGCCATGTATTTGAAATCATGTAGTATCATGTAGACTTTTTTTACTTAGCAATATGTATTTAAGTTTCCTTCGTGTCTTTTCTTGGTTCAATAGCTAAATTTTTTGTCACTGAATAATATTATATTGTATGGATGTATCATAGGTACCATTTACCTGTTGAACAACTTCTTGGTTGCTTCCAAGATTTGACAATTATGAATAAAGCTGCTATAAACATTGACTTGTAAGTTTTCTTGTAGACATATTTTTAATTCATTTGGGCAAAAATGTTGAAGTGTGATTGCCAGATAGTATGCTTAGTTTTATAAAAAACTGGCAACTTGTCTTCTAAAGTAGCTGTACCATTTTGCATTCCTACCAGCAATGAGTAAGAGTTCCTATTGTTTCACATCCTCACCAACAGTGGAGTTATTAGTGTTTTGGATTTTGTTCATACTAAAAGATAAGTAGTGGTATTTCATTGTTGTTGTAATTTGTAGTTTCCCGATGATACATCTTTTTATATGCTTATCTGCCATATATATCTTCTTTGGTGACATGTCTGCTCTAGAATTTTGCCTGTTTTAAAATTAGGTTGTTATTTTTCGTATTGTTGAGTTTTAAGAGATTTTTAAAAGTTTAGATATAACCCTTTTATTAGATATACATTTTGAAAATATATCCTCTCAGTTTGTGGCCTCTCTGTCCATGTCATTTACTTTTTACTTAACTTTTCAGTGCCTCAGTTTTTTCATGTGTAAAAGTTATAGCAATAGGATGCCACAGGGTTATTTTGAAGTTTGTATCAATTAGGAGTCAACTTTTTAAACAAAAGCCACTTTGGGTATTTTAAACAGTAAAATATTCAATACAGGTTAATTATGTGCTTATGGAATTGTTGGCAGGATTAGACTGGACCTCCAGGAAAGCTTTTGAGAACAAGACTATTCAATTGGCCTCCAAGGAGAGCTGCTGCCTCTGCCACACTGAAGAAGCTAGGGGAGTCAAGAGGCTGCCACTGAAACTATGTGTCAATAGTTCACTGAAATTTAGGATTCAGGAGACTGTGAGTGCTCTGTCACCACCATTCCCACAGCTATGCCTATGACTGCCTGAGAATTGGGAAACTGAGCCTAGAGGCTATTGCTCTGATTTATTATAAATATTTACAAAGCTGTGGACATTGGCTTCTTCACAGCCTTGCTTGTAAGAAGGAAATGTACTGAAAGTTGCAAGTATGTGATCTCTATTTTCCTTCTGCTTTCCAAATTTCAGGGGAGTGCTTCTTATTGGTGAAACCTAGTTTACAAATCTAATGTGTTTTGTTAGTTGCAAAGAAATTCTAAAAGTATTCAGAAGAAAAGTATGGAATATGCTCTTTAAATTTTCAGTGTTTGTAATAAAGCGAGGAACAATAGAAGAAGGTAGGAAAAAGTACTAAATACCAATACACATGTACTATATTTAGTTTAAGAATTAAATGAGGTAGCAGGTTATCCTTGAAGCACTCTGTCAATTTTCATGATTATTAGTTTTACCTCATTTTGTGACCCATGAAAAAGTCATGAAAGAATTACCCTACTATCATCAAGTAGAAATCTAAAGTTCCTGATGGCAGATGCCAAGGCCACATTTTTAAAACGCTCCATGATTCCACTGGGCGGGTGTGTAAGGTCTATTTCCCAACGTCCTTAGTGGGGTAAGATTTGGTTTGGTGCTATTGCAAAATAGCTATTTAGTTTTTTTCTCATGTTATCGTCTTTTGTTAACTTATTCACCTTTGGATATGTCTGAACTTCTTTCCTGTTACTCCCTTTTCTTAATTTTGAATCCTGGAATCCTTTTCACTCAGGTTTGTTTTGTTTGTTTGTTTGTTTTTTAATCCTGAGCTTATTTCCAGACCTTGGCTTCACTTTGCTTCTCTCCTCTTGTTTAGAGGCCAGGACCTGACTTCCCACTGCTTTTCTGATACTGATTCCTGAAATAACCCTGGTTTGGATTTTACTATAGCACAGCCTGTGATCCACATTCACCGCCAAACATTATAGAAACAACTTAATCTCTTTGTGTTAACAGGTTTCTGTTTCTTATATGCATCATATTGAAAATTTTGAAGCCAATTTTAAGGTATCAAATCCTTTTTTAAAATTTTTTTGATAGCACACAGTCTTTTTTCTTCCTAGGCAACTCTAAGTTAATGCATATTTTATGATATTTAATTGACAATACTTTGTATTTGGACCATCAGAATGCTTGGAAATCACCATTTAAGAGTCTGTAAGCCTCTGGAATATTTTTTTTTTTTTACTTAGAAGCAAGATATTCTAAATGAATTAATTTATCTCTCCATGTTCAACCTGTGGTTTCAAATTTGACACTTTGAATATAGGAAGGGTTCTTTGCAATTGTGATTATGGGAATATTGTCACCTCTCATCTCTAATTTAATGAAAAGATTTTTTTTTTTCTTTTAGTTACCCATACTCATAAGTTTCAAAACAAATGATGATTATGGGAAAGCCAACAGTCAAGAAACATATGCATAATGAACTTTTAAAAATATTTTATCTTCTTTTCCTTCTCTTTAGAAGATTTGCTTCTGTGTCTTAAATTAATGTTTGTTTTATTTTAATTAACTTATTTTAATAGGAACTTTTCACTGAAATGGAAACTCTAAATGATTTCTTAGTTTGGAGACTGAGAAATAAATAACAATGTTAGCCACCTTCTGTAGGTGATTTGGTTTGTCACGTAGCATTTCATTTCAGCTGTAACAGAACAGTGATAATAATACTTCAAAGGAAGGAAGGAAAGAATGAAAGAAGAAAGGAAGGAAGGAAAGAAAGAAGGGATCACTGTTCAAAATCCCATATAAGACATGATTAAATTTGATTATTTGCTTATATCTAAGTAACGAACTGATGTTCTTTTAGAAATGGCAGATAGTTTTTGATGAACCTAGGGCTGCTATAAGTCTGTTCAAACATGGCACTGGAACTTTTAGGAGGGAAAAGTTACTGAGTACCTTCTCCATCACTTTTCTAGTGTTTCATTGGGCTTTGGAAGAGGAAGAGGGTTTTTATGCTGTTTTCAGCAAGAAAAGCATTTTGATTCCTAAAAGGGAGTATGGTGTTTTTCCTTATAAATCTATCATCTTATTTTTTAAAGTTAAAAAGGAAGGAAAAAAGACACAGGAACAATTAAACAATAGATTATATGGTTAAGTTATAGATTATATAGATTATTCCTGTTTATTTCTGTGATTTTGTTACTTTGAAAGTCTTTTACTTCTAAGGCATCTGTGTTTCTTAAAATCGAAGACATAGGATAATATGAAGTCTCCAAGAGTAATTATGGGCCAGGCATGGTGGCTCATGCCTGTAATCCTAGCACTCTGGGAGGC
>VBSM01000361.1:17057995-17095512 GCA_008086735.1 Cheirogaleus medius
GTGCAGACTTCTTTGGAAGGGCTTAGACAGTTACCATGAGGAAGGTCCATAGACTATGTGCTAGAGAGACATCAGCTCAGCCCTCAAAAAATTGGGTCTGTGGGCTAGTCAAAATAGAAACAAACTTTTAAAATATCAAAAAAAATAAATAAATAAATCTGTGGTGAATATGAAAAAATAAATAAATAAAATATTTTGTATATTAGATGATTGATAACTTTAATTGAGAAAAATAAAGCATGAAAAGGCTCATTGAGAAGGTGAGATTTGAGAAAATTCCTGAAGGAAATAAGGAGTGAAGGGCATTCTTGGCAAAGAACTCATAAATGAACTGATTCTGGGAGCATTCCTGGCATATTGAGGGTACAGCAAGGAATGGAATGTACAGGGGAGAGGCCAATAGGAGATGAAGTCCCAGGAATAGAAGAGGTCTCAGGTATAGGTCCAAGAGGGCCTGGGACTTAGCTGATATATTTGGGTCTGTCAACCCAGTTGAAGCAATGTGGCAACTGTGAAGTATTAACTGCTCAAAGAAATTTACAAATAAACTTTTCATATCCATAAAATCATTCCACATACTAGTGTTTCTATACAAGACTATGCTGACAGTTGTTTAGAAGAAAACAGATGGCAAGTGAAGAGCTCGTGTCTTTATGGGAAAGCTTGGAGCCAGGATAGGCTGTGCTCCTCCTCATGATGGTTTGGTAGAGAGTGCTTTACCTTGTCTTCAAAAGACCGTGACTTGGCTACTGAGCAAGTACAGCCGCTTATGAATTTGCCAGTACAAAAATGTTGGAAAAAGTTTTGCTTTTACAAAAAAAAATTCTGTTATTTTTTTTTCTTGCATGTTTTGAGACATTATCTAACATATATTATTTTCATCTTGAAACGATAAATAAGCCAGATAATTTTGGGCGACAATCTCAAAATAAGTTGAGAAGAATAGTTTTTGGACCAAGGGATTAAATTTTTAGTGATAACATTATACATGTGTATAGACAGATAGATAGAATCAAATGGCTTTTATTGTTTAGCACAGTATTCAATTTTGATGGTAACAAACTGCATCCTTATGGTTTTGATCCAAGAAAATTCACTGTTCCAGATATTTCCTTTTCCTAGTTTCCATATGTGCTTATTTAGCTGGACCCCTAGCACTGAATAATGAATGTCATCATAATTTAATACTTTTCCCAACTTCCAAAAAGTTGACTATTTATTTACCTATTTATTTAAATTACTTTTATATAGAAAATATACTACAGTATTTTAACTTTAAAGCATTCAAACAATGCAGTTATAATACCAAAAGGTTTATCATCTTTTTTTATGAAGCCACTCCACTCTCCAGAAACACTCACTAATAAATTTGGTATGTATCTTTCTAGAGCTCTGTTATGCATTAACCTACATATATCTGTACATTTACATATATAAAATGACAGACCACATCATGAGTTGTGTGCTACAACTTGCCTTTTCACTTATTGACATGTCTTGAGCTTTCTACCAGCTACTAATTAAGACACTTAGAAACTAGGAGGATACTTGGGCTGGAAGGGCTGTAGAACACAGATTAAAATGAATTATTTTAGTAGGTTGGAGGAATTTTAGCAATGTGCAACACATTTTACATAACAGCTGCCCAGATGTAGGTGTTGGAGAGGAAATAGTAATAGCTGGTTTAAACCATATGCTATAATGAAAATATTTTATGACTACTTTGCAAAGATTATATAAAAGCAATAAGAAGTGTGGCTAGGAATGGCTACAAAGAAAGAATTTACTTTCATAAAGACATACTGGTGCAGAGTAAGTGCTGAGGACTATAGATTTTTAAAGAATCAAAGAAGAACTGAATAGAGGGGGAAAAAAGTAAAGAATAAGAGGCGGAAATATGTAGACAATTTTAGTTTAATGCTAGTATTTCAATTCAACAAATATGTGCTAGACACCAAGGGAGGATATGATCATGAATAAGAAATATATGTGTCTTCAAGGAGATTCCAATATAGTTACAGAACTGAGAGTGAATGTTACAGTGGTATAGGTTATAATACGATATACAGGGATGACATACACAGAACACTTTGCTAAGTGCTATAGGAGATACTGAGATGAATCCTTATCTTAAGGAGCTTAGTTTATGCCAGTGAGGGGAACTAAGGCCTGTGTACAAATAACCTTCACATAAGCAAGAGCATATTAACTGCCGCAAGAGACAATGGTATCGGTGCTTTCAAAGAAGGCAAGCTCCTATTTGACCAAGGAGAATAGGCAAAGGCTTCAGAGAGGAGGTGGAATTTACAGTGGGCCTTAAAGAATACATAGAACTTAAATTGAGTAATATTCCTTGGGATGTGACA
This sequence comes from Cheirogaleus medius, assembly GCA_008086735.1. Taxonomy (NCBI): domain Eukaryota; kingdom Metazoa; phylum Chordata; class Mammalia; order Primates; family Cheirogaleidae; genus Cheirogaleus; species Cheirogaleus medius. The sequence goes on from VBSM01000361.1 coordinate 17,060,362, forward strand.
TCACCATTGCCATCATTGGATGTCACTGTAAAGAAGCCTTTCAGCAATCACTTAAAAAGACATTGTAATAAGCAGTCACTTTAGGGAAACAGTGACTATCCACCCACAAATAGAATACGATATTAATAATGCTACTGTTATATGCATCTGGTTCTTGTAGCATACTATCATTATTTCAAATTAAAGTGAAAAATATATTCTTTTTTTTCCTCCCTCTACCCATCACTTAGGGCTTTAATATTACCTTCAATAGGTAAAGAGAATGAAAAACAAACATAGCAACATGGGCAGTGGCAGTGTTTCCTCAGAACTTGTAACATCACAATAGTAGTTGTTTCCAGCTCTACAATGAAATATAGAGAATACCTTTTCTGTCCAATTCTGAAATACCCCTGGCAGCTCAGACAGTTTCTCTTTCTTAGATGATTTCTGGCCAGTGCTCTCATTCTTAACTTTTTCCCCCAGGGAGTGGAGCCTTCCCCTCTCCTCCATTGTTCTTTCAGCCCTGCCTTTTTTTAAAAAAATTAATTAATTAATTAATTTTTATTTCAGGATATTATGAGGTTACAAACATTTTGATTACATTTTATGACTTTGCCTCGCCCAAGTGGGGATTAGAGGCATGCCCTTCCCCTCTATAACATTCACCGTGTCCATTAGTTGTGAGTTTACCCCCTGCCCTGCAACCCCCTAATCCCTGGAGAATATTACTACCATGTGAGCATTACTACCATAGTGTTGATCAGTCAGTGCCAGTTTGATGGCGAGTACATGTGGAGCCTATTCTTCCGTTCTTGTGATATCTCATTTCAGAGAATGAGCTCAAGCTCTATCCAGGAAAATATAAGAGAAGAGGTGCTAGATCACCGCTGTTTCTTATAATTGAGTAATATTCCATTGTATACATATACCAAATTTGACAGGCTACTAAATGTGTTCAAAAGGAACAGATGCATAAATAAGGCATTATTTTGGCTTGGTCAAAAAATACTTATATGTATGAATAAGCTTTAAATAAAAAATAATTAGTGGCATCTCCTTTTCTGGTCTTTTATAGAAAACTATAGACAATTACCCTTTTAGAGGCATGAGGATAATCAAGGAAATCCCTGGATTTCTTGTAATTCTGTGATCCAGTGAGTCTCTAAGCCTGTACCTAAGGAGAGTAAACACCTATTCATTTAAAATAAAATTTATACCAAGACCTAAAAAGAATTGAAAAAAATCTTATAAATCTCTCTCTTAGTGGTGATAGTAATAATAATTGCAAGCATATTTTACTAAATTTTCTCAAGAACTTCATGAGTTATAGGTTATAATCCTCATTTTTCAGGTGAAGACGTGGTCAGAGGAGTTAAGCAATTGTCTCCACTCAGCTATTAAGTGGAAGAATTAGGACTTTGAACCATGTCTTATTGGCTCCAAAGATTGTTTTCTTTATCACTTTAAAACCATCTTGTTACGTTTTTACTGTAAGTGTGGTGTAGAGTCAAGGTGTTCATACTGGAGTTCCTATTTGCCAACAATAAAATTCACTCTAGCTAATGTAAAAAGAGAAGAAGTAATTTGTTAAAGGAGATTGGCCAGCTCACTGCATCTCCAGGAGGGTCAGGCAGTCAAATTTGAAGGCTATGCATCCAGCCCCACTGTTGCACTGACTCAGTAGAGACTTCACAACTACCACCTTCACATACAGCTTTGCACAGGGAGCTGTTGACACTGATTCAGGGGGCCAGCCAAGACCTGGGCCACCGTTGCTCCTGAATATTGGATATCTCTATGTTTCTCTTGCCAAAATCAGTTCCATGTGGTATTTCCTTTTTTATTTCACTTTTGTTCAAATTGAAGTTGTGAGTGGGTGTGGCTAATTGGCAGAGCCTAAGTGACATGTCATGACAAATTACAAGGGTATCTGGGAAAGCAAAAGCCCAGCTTTAAAGTTGGAGAGGAGAGACTCATAAATTGAGAACTTTCGTGTATTAAAAGGATTTTCAAAAGGTAAAAATTGTTAACCAGTGAAGGCTCATCTTATGTAGGATTCCAGCATTTATCTAAATTTTTCTTTATTTGTCTGCCCTTTACTTCCTTGTTTTCAGAAGGTGACCTCACTAGTATCTCAATTCTAACATTATGCCGGCAATGACCCAGGCAGTAAAATATATATCACCGAATTAATTTAGTAGAAACACTAAAACATTCATGGTCTTAAAATTTTAACAGAAGCCTGTGTTTTCTCCATTAAAAAAAATTAATCGGGTAGGATGTCTTTAATCAAAAGACAAATCAACTGGGTCACACAAAAGACTAAATAACGGCATTGTAACTGTACAAATCTGACTTTTGGCTGTTTTTTATAGGCCTGAAAAAAATATCAAAAGCAGTAAAAACTTATATTATTTCTGTCAGTAGTTCTTTTCATAAAATGTTGTGAAAACAATCTCTCTAAGAAGGAAGCAACATACTGAGCAACAAGCCTCAGTCACAGGAAGTTCATTTTTTCTTTGGCTTACAGCCCAGTGCCATCAGAACTAATTAAAAACAGAGCCACGCTGGTATGGGGCTCAGTGTTTGGGTTTTACAATAACAAAGTCACAAAGCAGGGGGATGTCTAATGAGAATAGTTTCTGAGTTTGTTTTGTAGCATTGGGCAACTATGTCAATTACTGGAACTGCAGCTCAGGGCCAGCACCCATGCTGGGATGTGAGAGAGTCTTATTGCCTTACAGATTGAGCTTCCACTTTGATACATGTGATATGCATGTCACTTGTATACTGGTGCCGCTCCTTGGCTGCAGATTGTATCAGAGAGGCTGATGCCACCTTGCTTCTCTTGTCTGAGGCCAGATCAAATGTTACCAGGCCCAGATTTCATCTGCATTATTAGCTATGCTCCAGTTAAAAAATGAAGCATATCTTTTGGTTGGGAAATTGTTGGAAATGAAGGCTCCGACTTATACAACCACGAATATAAGCTGTTGGAGAATTAATGTAGGCTAGGAGAGGGGCAGAGAAAGACATACATTTAAAGGTAAAGATAGGAAAAAGAACAAAGTAGTATAGCTAAAATGTCCCCTTGCTTTACTTTATGTATAATAGTAATAAAAACAAGAATTTTCCCCCTTTTTTCCCCCTTACTTAAAGAATCAAAATTCACTCTCCCCCCATCCTAAAAGAAACTTTATTTTTTCTTTGTGTACATGATAATTATGGTGCATGGTGTTCTAGTTATTTAAGAAATTGACTTGGAAGAAGGAGAGGAGTGATGGAATAGCTGATAAAACATACATAAGTAGTTATAAATAGAGTACTTGCAACTCTGCATGATTTCTTCAAGTTTCCCAATTTACTCTTGCGTTCAAGGTGATTTTTCTTCTTCATGAAAACCATGATGGAAAAATATTTCAGTGCCAAATTTAAGTGCCATTGGATATATTAAAATAGAATTGCAATAAGAACTTGATACATTTTGGATACACTCTTTTTTGTGATTTAGTACATTTAAGGACAGTTGTGTTTATCTGCATTTGTTTCATTTATATTTTGGTTTCCTATTATAAGAACATATGTAGAGAAAATCAATAAATGCATAATTTTAGTAGAGAAACTCAGATAAATATTGAGACATTAGTAATTAACTTGATTAACATAAGAAAGCAATTGGTCATCTCAGTTATTAATGGCTCATAAAACATATAACTAGTTGTATATAATCTTCCTTTATGCTTTTTATAGTTATGAGCAGAGAAGTGTATGATAGATGAACATGGTATGGGAGCAAGATTCCAAGGTTGACAGACATATTCTAGTCCAGCAATATTTATATAAACTAATTTGAAACATTTAACAACTTATATATTAATTCTCAATGTCAATGGTGATTAGGTATAAATAATGAGGTATTTTTTAAGTACATGTAATTAATATTACTTTCCAAAGTAGTATATAATTTTACACTTTTTCTTTTCTCCTTTTGTTTACTCTCTGGACTGTTCAATCATTGTCAATATTGGAAATTCTCCCTTATATCATATATAGTGTACATCACAGAAACATCTCTGCCTTGAGAGTCATACATGCTGAAACCTAATAGGTTCGATTCCTTAATGCCTCTCTCTCCAGCACCTCTTCCCACCCATCAAAGAGTGTTTTATCCAATACCCCAGAAAATCTTTGAATAGTAGATTAAGGTAGCTATTCCATATCTATGCTCTCAAGTATCCTGGTTTCCAGAGGACTCAAAAACCAAAACTCTGAACGGAAGGCCGTCAGCTGTCTGTCCGGAGAATGATAACAGCATTATCATCCTGGGAAAGTCATGCTGGAATACTTGGTTATGCCATGGCAAAGAGAGTGATTAAAAAGTGGGCCTTGGAACTCTGGTGACCGTTAATCTTAGAACAGAGGAGATGGAGCAGAGGGGCAGAAGGAAAGGAGGAAAAGATTTGGGGACTGAAAGAAAGTCTGGTGAGCCAGAGACCTCTTCAAGTTGAATGCAGGTCCTGGGATTAGACCCGAATATGATAGCCAGTCTCTAAAATTCTGCTCTTTCCAAATAGAAAAGGCCTATCAAATAATTTTCAGAGCAAGATTTACAAGGCAATGGTGTTTGCAGTTTAAATCCTGCAGAGGTGGAGCATTGACTGAAAGTCACTGGTGGTAAAGTAGGTTTAGGACATCAATGGTATAAATGAAAGGGATTTGATACTTTCCCTTTATTTTACTACAAAAAGCAACTAGAGAACATGATGTGTTTGGGGAAGGTGTGGCAGATTTGGGTGATTTTACAGTTTTTAGTTGAGTTCCTATTTACACTCAACTTCATGAATGAATAGAATCCATTTATGTAAATGATTCTGTAGAGCAGCCCCTGTCTCATGTATAATCCTCTTAATGCAAACATTGATTTTTTGATCTATTGCCTTTCGTGTTACAACTGGTGAAAGGGAAGGGAAGAGAAAGTGTATTTAATTTGGTATCTGTTATATACCAGGTCCTTTATGTATATCTCATTTATTTCTCAATATCATTCCCAAAATAGAGAGTGGTAATTACATTTCACAAGTAAAACACTGAAGCTTAAAGTTAAAATTAAGGCCATGTAACTTGTTAAAGATTGTCTTCCGCCCTCCAGAGGCAACAATATTCTTACTATTTCACCACCTATCATTATATGTGTATTATATTTCTTATGGAATTTGAAAGTCATTGCAATCCAATGGCAGTTCAAAAGGAAATACCTTATAGGTACCGACCACTTAAATAGGAAATTTATCTCCCTAATAAAAATAAAGATAATATCTTTGACTAGTGCACACATGATGGTGATTATACTAATATGTATTTATGAGGTGCTTTACCATATATGTAGCAGGTTCACAAACATTAGCTCATCTGATCTTGAGAACAACTATGTGACTTAGGTAAAACTGATTGAGCTAAAAATCTGAAAACAAATTGAATAATATGAAATAACGCTTGAGGATTCTAGTGGACAAACTGAAGTTGGAACTCAAAACTTCACATGCCTAGGCTTGTTCATGTTAAAAAATATTGAAGACATGTGCAAAGAATGCTTCTGAATAATTAAGAAGATTATAGGATTGGGTTTGATCCCTTTACCACTTTGCATTGTTCAAGGATTTTGCTGGATCAGAGAGAATCTACTTAAAGTGGCACTATATGATAAGCTAAGACTTCATTAAAAGTACTTCTGTGGCCTCTTTCATCCAACTCTTGTAAGAGATAGGCTTCCTGATGGGAAAAGCTTTTTTTAAAAACATTCTTGGCCACGGAAACATTCCCACAGATTTTGACATGTAATGATGTTGATGTCAAGAAGTTGAACATATGATAAATGGAAATTTTGCATTGATGCCACCCAAATTTATCTCCTATCAATTCAGTGGCAACAAATATTTCTTATTTCCTGTTCTCCTGTTCTGGCAAGTGTTAACAGCAAGCATGTAACAGCTCTTTTAACAGCTTTTGACCTGGGAAATAACAGAGCGGCACATGGAGAGTCGGAGAACAGCCTTTATTCCACCAGCAGGCTGAGCCAACTTCTGATCTTCTGATGCCCCCCTTCCTTGTTCTCCTCCAGTTTTTATACCCTTGGTAGGACTCAAAAAGCATCCAATCAGCAACAAGCTTTAACATCCAATCAGCAACAAGCTTTAGCATCCAATCAGGAATAAGCTATAACATCCAATCAGCAACAAGCTATAACATCCAATCAGGATCGCGTGAGCAGTGCTGCAGTGGAGGGGCCAGGAGCGCGGTGGGGGGACCGGAGTGGGAGCGGCAGGGAGGCGGTTAGTGGCCAGTCCCTCTTTCCCTGTCACACCCACCATACTGAGGCAATGGCACGCGGGTCTGGTGTGTTGTTCTCTGAATGTGACCTATTTTGAGAGATGTGAGGTAGGCTTCTGGCAGAAGCAGGATTAGTGTACTTTACTGATGATATCTACCAGTTGGGCAGCAGTGTTGCCCCTAGTGCAAATTATAAAGGACTTGTGTTTTGAATACTTTCATATTCTTTTGATATTATTACTTTCCTAATTTAGAAAACATATATGAAGCTCTCATTGGATACAAGTCATGAGGATGTTACAAGAAAACAAAGTGCTATACTCAGGGAGCTTCAGTCTGGTAGGGAAGTTAAGGCAGATGGAAAGAAGTGCAGCTATAAAGTTGCCTCAACAACGTTCTTTGGCTCCATGAAGATGGGATATTTTAGCAACTTTATTGTTCTCTAAACCAGTCATTCACTTTGGCTTTAAGATATTTGAAGAAAGCAAATATTAATAAACAAATGTGGCTTCCCTCAAAGAAAATAAAAGCCCACTCTCTTTTTGTACATACTCCTTTAGATTTTTTTTTTGTAATTTACCCCTAAATTCTGCCCATGAACAATTGCTGATAGTGGCACATAAACATGGGAAGGTGAATAATGGGACAAATTGGTAAGATAATGTAAGATGCTACTGCTTCATTGAAATGTATAATCATTACTTCATTCTTCCCAAACAGAAATGGAGAATACTGGTATATCAAAGTAATCCTTCTGTTTAATGTGAGTTTTGGTTTGTTGACCCATCTCTTATAATATAGCCTTCTCAAATCATTTCCTGAAAATAGATCCAAAAGGGCTAAACATTATGCAGGTTTAGTCGACTGTGGCCCTGTAAACAATTAAAACCATGTTTTTGTATCCTCTGACTACACATGTTGAAGAAGAAACCTACTAAATGAGGTCCCTTGAACTGGCTATAGCCATTGTGTATGAGTTTGTCTTAATAACACCAAACCTTACTTTAGTTACCACCACAAAATTCTTCTTCATTCAAATTTAAAATAAAACTCTTTAAAAATATTGAGCATTTGAAAAAGTAGAAAGCCAAAAACATTAAAATAGAATAGTCATGCTAGTGGTAGCTGATTTACCCACATAATGAGAAACTTATGAATTAATACAAATAGGCATAATAAAGAAAAGAAAATGTTAATTGACTGGATTGTTTGGGTTTAAGTGAGATTCTGTAGTTTCCCAGGGTATTTAGGCTGAGTAAAAATGTTACCTGTGGTGGGAATGTAACATATTGCAGCTGCTTTAGAAAGTTCCCCAAATGGCTAACCATAGAGCTACCATATGATCAAGCAACTCTACTCCTAGGTGTATATCCAAGAGAAATGAAAACATATGTCCATACAAAAACTAGTACATGAATGTTCATAGCAGTATTATCATAATAGCCCCAAAGTAGATACAACACAAATGTCCATTGACTGATTAATAGATAACCGTCTGGGCCCGGTGGCTCACACCTGTAATCCTAGCACTCTGGGAGGCCGAGGCGGGTGGATCGCTCAAGGTCAGGAGTTTGAAACCACCCCGAGCAAGAGTGAGACACCGTCTCTACTAAAAATAGAAATAAAATTAATTGGCCAACTAAAATATATAGAAAAAATTAGCCGGGCATGGTGGCGCATGCCTGTAGTCCCAGTTACTCGGGAGGCTGAGGCAGGAGGATCGCTTGAGCCCAGGAGTTTGAGATTGCTGTGAGCTAGGCTGACGCCACGGCACTCTAGCCCTGGCAACAGAGTGAGACTCTGTCTCAAAAAAAAAAAAAGATAACCAAAATGTGGTATATCCATATAATGGAATATTATTTGGCAATATAATGAAATGTAACACTGATGCATACTACACCATGGATAAACCTTAAGCACATTATGCTAAGTGAAAGAAGCCAGTCACAATGTACCACATATTATAAGATTCATGTCCAAAATAGGTCAATTTATATATAGATGCAGAAAGTAGAATAGTGTTTGTCTAGGGCTGGTGGAAGGGTGTGGGGTTTGGGGGGATTGGAGGGTGATGGATAAGGGGAACAGGGTTTTGGGGTGAGGCAATGAAAATGTTTTAAAATTGTGGTAGTAGGTGCACAACTGTGTGAATTTACTAAAAGCCATTGAATTGTACATTTTAAATGAATGAAATATATGGTATATGAATTATATCTCAATAAAGCTTTTTTTTAAAAATAATGTTGCCTGAATTCATAGTCCCAGTATATAAAACCAGACTACTTTATATTATCAATTTTAAAACCCTCACTTGTATTATGCTAACTGACCTTTGGTCTCTTTTAATAAAGATTTAGTATGACTTATTTTATAAGGTGAGTATATGAGAGCTAGGGGAACTATCTGATTATCACATATAATATACCAGTAATGCTTCTGGTCACTATGTAAAAGTGCCCCCTTTTTACCATGAAAAATCTGACTGAAGTCAATCACAAGAGAACCACATTCATTTCAGAAGGATTTGTAAAAGCAAAAGTAATTGGCAATAATATATATAGGACTTGTAAATATTATATATACTTCATGAATTAGGTCTGAAACTTCTGGGCTCTTGTCATGTGGTACTTCATTTGTTCTGTTCTTCCAGACCTCTCAAATTTATAAAGAAACATTAAAAAAAACTGGTTTTAGCTGTTAGGACTGCATGTAAAACATGGGATGTGGTTGACCATGTATTCTGCATCTTATCACACAGCAAATCATAGAACTGGGACCTTGCTCTTCTGCTCTCATCATATTAAAGTACTGTTTGGCAAACTTGAACAAATAAATATATTTTTCTCTCTCCTACTCATCTTGAACTGCATAATAAAGTGTCAGTAATAGAAACAGGCCTTGATTCTTTTCATATTTAAAGAAAAAAATTTTCCCAATTTCAATGACTGTAAAAGCAAATAAACTCTTAAAGTACCAACAGTACGAAATTGGATATATATTTACACTGCATGCATTCAATAACTTGAATGTATTTATTAAGGCTATACTTTCTTTCAGAGAATATATGTGTATGGGTTCATCAAGTGGTATGCCGGGAAATGTTTAACAACCAGATCTCCTGGAAAAAAAAAAAGGCTTTAATTTGTAGCTGTTGCTGACTTTTGTGGTGTAAATATTTTTACTAATACCATGCTGATTTAAAGCTACCTGTGAGATGTCTCTAATGTGGAGTTGGGCAAAGATAGACCAAATGGCTCTTGAGAGCCTGTGTGAGTTGACTCCAGCACACCATTGGGTGCTTCATGACACATATGTACACAGAGACACACACACAGGTGCACAGATACACAAACACTGTCATTTACCGTTTAACACTATTGTGAAATGAGATTTTCAACAACGTGTTCTTGGTATACACAAAACTACTCAAAATTTTGACAAAATTGGAGGCTTCTCTTTCTAAAATAGCTGATTGAATCCCTTGTTTATGATATAGAGTATACCTTAAGAAATGTAATTTTTTCTTGATCATTCAAAACTAATCACCAGAGTAATAAAGTAGGACTAAGATTGTTATTTCAATTCATTAAGTATGGGTTCAAGTGTGTGTGTGTGGTGGCGGGGGGCACCTTAATTGAGGGACACCTCAATCATCTCTCTAGGCCTTGGCTTGGTTTTCTTCACTGTCAATTAGCAAGTTGCATTAGTTAATTCTAAGATCTCTTCCATTTCCAAACCTGTGAATTTAGCCATTGTGAACTGATATATGCCAAGCTATTAGTCTCAGTGCAATGTGATTGGGAGTGATTATATCTGTTCTTTAGGTTTGTTCTCTTTAGCTGTTTGTGATATTACTCTTATTTTTGTTCTTGATCTCCGTATTTTCTTCCCCTACCTTTAGTTTTTTGCTTCTGATCTCCGATTGGCTTGGAAAAGTAAGTTTGTAAGAATAATATGTAAGCCAAGAGCAAATAAACTGATATTTGAGGGGCTGGCTATCCAAAAAACAAAGTATGGAGTGTCAGATCATGTCACGAGGTGTTTCTTGCACTTACAAATTCTTTACGATGATTGGAAAGGGGAAATTGCTATATAATGTTATCTGGATGAGTTCTTTATGTTTTTACTGTGCACTTTGTTACTTATTTATTGTTTTTTCGGTTGTATTGCAATACATTGGTAGTTTCTAATAGAGAGAACTTAAAAAAATTCAGGTTTATTTAGAGGATATATTTTAAGAAATCTACTTTTTACATATGAAAAAGTTAAGGAAGATGTTTTCCCAAAGCTAAACATCATATTTAAACAGAGGCAAGATTAGAATTCAGACTTCCTGATCCTTAGATTTAGAGTTTTGGAAAATGGGTCATAGTCGCTATGCTGGAGAAAATTTTATTTTATTTCCAGGTCCTTTAAAATATATGTATTCCATTTTTGCATTCCATTTTTTATAAAGTGAATTCCATTTTTTATAAAGTGATTTGATTTTAATTATCTTCCCTGGTGGGATATTACAATTTGGTCATTCTTGTAGGGTCCCTGCTGGGTCTTGAGCAACCAAAGGCAGTTATAGTGCCTTGGCTGGTGATCATTTCTAGCCATTGGCTCTCCCTCCAAGCAGGTTCTATCTCATTTGTACATTTGCTCTTTCTGCACTATGGCTTTAGATTTGAGGGTCATTGTTGTTTTTATACCACAGTTGAGATATAGGGATCTTTACAAGGTTTCCAATAGTGCTATATTCTGAATTTTCAAAGATGCAATTTTCTCAAAAAATTTACATAATGGCCAAGAAACACATGAAAAAATGCATAACATTTGTAATCATCAGGGAAATGCAAATCAAAACTACAGTGAGATATCGCTTAACTCCAGTGAGAATGGCTTTTATCAAAAAGTCCCAAAACAACAAATGCTAGCCTGGATGCGGAGAGATAGGAACACTCGTACACTGTTGGTGGGACTGCAAACTAGTACAGCCTTTATGGAAAGTAATATAGAGATAACTCAAAGAACTAAAAGTAGACCTACACTTTGATACAGCAATCCCACTACTAGGCATCTACCCAAAGGAAAAAAAGACATTTTATAAAAAAGACACCTGCACTCGAATGTTTATAGTAGCACAATTCACAATTGCAAAGATGTGGCAACAACCCAAGTGCCCATCAATACATGAGTGGATTAAGAAAATGTGGCATATGTATACCATGGAGTACTACTTAGCCATAAAAAATGGTGAATTAATACCTCTTGTATTAACCTGGATGGAACCGGAGCCCATTCTTCTAAGTAAAGTATCACAAGAATGGAGAAAGGGGGAGGAAGGGGATGGGTAAATCCACATCTAATGGGTACAATGCACACTATCTGGAGTATGGACACACTTATAACTTTGACTCAAATGGTAAAAAAGCAATGTATTTAGTCAAAACTTTTGTATCCCCATAATATTCTGAAATTAAAAAAAATTACATCCCTTGTTTTTTTTCTTTTTTCTTCTCTGGAATCCATACACCTGTGTCTTCTCATTATGTTTAAAAGAAAGAGAATTTCTTTTAAACTCTTTCTAGAGTTTTGTTACTAGATACTTTGCTTCTTTCTAGATACTCTTCTCCTTCCTGTAATTCCCCTGTGCACTTTTGCTTTCTTTGTCAACTTTGTATGTTCTTTTAAGGGCTTGACCTTTAGAAATAGTGACAGAACACCTGGCAGACTAATTCTACTTCTCCCCTTTCATTGAGCACATTTCACTCCTGCCCACCAGATGTTGCAAACATAACTGGCTACCTGCTTGAATGCAGGAATGCAAGAAATGTGTGTTAATACTGGGTATTCTTAGGGTTACTTCTAGGAGGAAGGATTAAGGGTGAGGTGGAGAAAGATGGTTAACATTTTCTTTGTTCACTTTTGTGGTTTCTGATATGGTACAATTAGTGTATATTACTTTTATAATTAAAAACTGCACTAAAGTTCTAAAAAGGATTGGTTAAGTTTGGAAAAGGGACTAGAGCTTTGGTAAAATTACTTTTTAGTTCTAGCTGCCTTTTTTTGTAGGCCCCCATTTTCCAAACTGCAATTTTACTTACGCATGTTAGCAACACTGACAATTGAAATTGACAATTCACTTGCAATATCATAAAAATAAAATACTTAGGAATAACAACGTGAGGGAAAGGGCAGTCTTTTCCACAAATGGCACCGGAACAATTGGATATATGTATACAAAATGAACCTCAACCATTACCTCACACCATACATAAATATTAACTTGAAATGGAACATATATTTCAATGTGTGAGCTAAAACTTTAAAATACCTAGAAGAAAATATTAGAGGGAAAGCTTTATGAACTCTGGGTAGACAAAGTTTTCTTAGATAGGACACAAAAAATATGAAAGAAAAAATTGATGTTATAATTCATCAAAATTATAAAATTTCTACTCTTTGAAAGATACTATTAAGAACATGAAAAGATAAGCCATATAATGGAGAAAATATTTGCAAAACACATATCTGAGTAAGAACTTATATCCAGAATATATAAAGAAATCATACAACTTAATAATAATAAGAAAAACTACTTGATAAATTTTGAAGATAATCCACTACAGATGATACATGAATGGTAAATAAACACAAAAAATATGCTGAACATTATTAGTCATTAAGGACATGCAAATTAAGCCCATTGAAATTAAGGTATGTCTACACGCCCACTAGAACAGCTAAAATTAGAAAGACTGAGAGTTCCAAGTGCTAGCAAGGATGCAAAGCAACTGGAAGGCTCATGCGTTGCTGGTGGGGTGGGAATGCAAATTGGTATGGTGACTGAAAAACAATTTGTCATTTTGCAAATATTTTCTCCCATTCTGTGGGTTGTCTGTTTACTCTGTTGGTTATTTTCCTTAGTCTGCAGAAACTTTTTAATTTAATTAAGCCCTATTTATTTGTTGTTGTTTTTGCTGTATTTGCCTTTGGAGTCATAGTCATAAATTCTTTGCCTAGGCCAATGTCCGGAAGAGATTTTCCTATGTTCTCTTCTAGAATTTTTATGGTTTTAAGTCTCACACTTAAGTCTTCAATCCACCTTGAGTTAATTTTTGTATATGACAAGAGATAGAGTTGGTAGTAATATTCTCCAGGGATATTAAGGGGTTGGGAGGGTAAACTTACAACTAAAGGACACGGTGACCAATGTAGAGGGGAAGGTCATGCCTCTAACTCTCTTTAGGGAGAGTCAAAGATACGAAATGTAACCAAAATGTTTGTAGCCTCATAATACCCTGAAATAATTAAAAAAAAAAAAAAAAGAGATAGGAATCCTTTTTCATTCTTCCGTATGTGGCTATCCAATTTTCTCTGCACCATTTATTGAACAGGCGTCCTTTCCCCAGTGTATGTTTTTGTCTGCTTTGTTGAAAACCGGTTGTAGCTATATAGTTTTATTTCTGGGTTCTCTATTCTGTTCCATTGGTCTATATCTCTACCTTTTTACTAGTGCCATGCTGTTTTGGTTACTATAGCCTTGTAGTATAATTTGAAGTGAGGTAATGTGATGCATCCAGATTTGTTATTTTTGCTTAAGACTCCTTTGTCAGTTTCTTATGGACTTAAACATATACTTGCCATAAGACCCAGCAACTCCACTCTTAGGTTAGGTATTTAGGCAGTAGAAATTAAAACATATGCTCACAAAAAGATACATATGTGAATGTTGATAGCAGAGTCATTTGTAGTAACTCCAGACTGGAAGCAACATAATTGTCCATCAGTTGCTGAACAGATAAACAGATTATTAGTAGGATAAATCCATACCATGGAATACTACTCAGCAATGTAAAAGAATGATCAACTAATATATGCAACGACCTTGATACATCTCAAAAGAATTATGCTAAGTGAGAGAAGTCAGACACAAAGAGCTACATACTGTGTGATATTATTTATGTACCATTCTAGAGAAGGCAAGAGTGTTGGCAGAATTTAGCTCAGTGGTTTTCAGGGACTAGGATGGGAAGGAGATTGACTACGAAAAGCCTGAAAGAACTTTTTGAGGGGAGGGATGATAGTCTATATCTTTGTGGTAGTAGTTGTATGACTGTATACATATTTATGTGTCAAAATTCATTGAACTGTACACTGAAAAGGAGTGAATTTTATCATACATAATTATACTCAATAAACCAAACTTTAAAATATATGGAGGCAGTGGGAGGGGGTGTTATCTCCCAGATTCAGTTTCTTCATCTGTAATATGGATCTGATAATAAAAATCTATCATATAGGGTCATTTTGAGAATTAATTGAGATGATACATGTAGAGGGCTTAGAACAGTATATGACATATTAAGTACCCAATATGTGCTTGACATTTTAATTATTATTATTCATGGCTTTTCTTTTTCATTTTTTCCTTTTTCTTTCTTTCATATTTTTTCTTTTGTAGTAGAGACAGGGTCTTGATCTGTCACCCAGGCTAGAGTGCAGTGGTATGATTATAGCTCCTGTAGCCTTGAACTACTGGGCTCATGTGAAACTTCTGCCTCAGCCTCCCAAGTAGCTGCAAATGTAGGTGTGTGCCACCATGGCTGGCTAATATTTTTAAATTTTTTGTAGAGATGGGGTCTAGCCCTGTTGCCCAGGCTCATGGCTTTTCTTTTTTTTAAATCATTTTATTTATTAATGATTTAGTTAACTTACTGTAGTTCCCCATAAGATTTCATTTGGAAAAGAAGAATTCACTGCTAACAAGAACAAAATTTAAATTTGTAACCATATCTAAAAACTATGGTTTCAGATAGGTATCTGTATGTGTCTTGGCAGTTGTGAGGTGGTGGGTAAGCAAAATGTGGGAGTATGCACTTACCTGAAGCCTGTACTTCAGGTAAGTACAGGACCCCTAATTCTCTGGGCATTGCCTTGTCTAAGTTTTTTCTGCATTAACTTGTGATCCTGGAGGCATAGCAAAGATCTACTTGGATTTGGAGGAAGAGTTTCTCAGTAGGTTGTGTTTTTCTCCTTGAAACAACATATAAAAATCCATAGTTCCTTCAGGTTTAAAAGTAAATCTTTGCATCAATCTCAGTTTTCTTACTTCTTATTCCAGTGTGTTCTGGGTAAGCCCCATTCTGCACACCCACCTTTCCTATTTACCCTCTTCTCATTTCCCACCTTTCTGGAAGGGCCAACTGATTCCTTTATGTCTCTGCATTAATAAAGCAAATCATCATCTTATGTCTTTCCATTGTTCATGTTTTTCCAAAATTATTTGTAGGCAGTTTTCTATTTATTTTAAATTTTTTGCTTTGAAATAATTTTTTAGAGTCAGATCTCGTTATTGAGCTTCACTTTATCGTGCTTTGCAGATATTGCCTTTATTACAAACTGAACGTTTGTGTCGACCCTGCATCAAGCAACTTTATTAGCACCATTTTTCCAACAGCATGTGCTGACTTCCTGGCTTTGTGTCACATTTTGGTAATTCTTGTAATATTTCAAACTGCTTTTATTATCATTATATCTGTTACGGTGATCCGTGATCACTGATCTTCGATGTTACTATTGTAATTGTTTTAAGGTGCAAGGAAACATGCCCATATAAGATGGAAAACTTAATAAATGTTGTGAGTTCTGAACTGTTCCACCAACCAGCCATTTTCTGACTTTCTCCCTCTCTTTATACCTCCCTATTCCCTGAGACACAGCAATATTGAAATCAGGACTATTAATAATCCTATAATGGCTTCTAAGTGTTCAAGTGAAAGGAAGAGTCATTTGTCTCTCACTTCAAATCAAAAGATAAAAATGAGTAAGCTTAGTGAGGAAGGTATGTCCAAAGCTGAGATAAGCCAAAAGCTGGGCTTTCTTATGCCAGTTAGCCAACTTGTGAATGCAAAGGAAAAGTTCTTGAAAGAAATTAAAAGTTCTACTCCAGTGAATACATGAATGATAAGAAAGCAAAACAGCTTTATGCTGATATGAGAAAAGTTTTAGTGGTCTGGATAAATCAAACCAGCCAGTACATTCCCTTAAGCCAAAGACTATTCCCGAGAAAGGCCTTAACTCTCTTCAATCCTATGAATGATGAGAAAGGTGACAGAACTGCAGAAGAGAAGTTTGTAACTAGTAGAGGTTGGTTCATGAGGTTTAAGGAGAGAGATCATTTCAATAACATAAAAGTGCAAGGCGAAGCAGCAAGTGCTAATGTAGAGCTTGCAGCAAGTTATTCGGAAGATCTAGCTAAGATCATTGATGAGGTTGGCTACACTAAACAACAGATTTTCAATGTAGACAAAGCAGCCTTTTATTGGCAGAAGACGCAAACTAGGATTTTCATAGCTAGAGAGGAGAAGTCAATGCCTGGCTTCAAAGTTTCAAAGGACAGACTGACCCTCTTGTTAGGGGCTAATGCAGCTGGTGAGTTTAAGTTGAAGCCAATGCTCCTTGACCATTCCCCAAAATCCTATGGTCCTTAAGACTTACGCTAAATCTACTCTGTGCTCTAGAAGTGGAACAACAAAACCAGGATGACAGCACGTCTGTTTACAGTATGGTTTACTGAATATTTTAAGCTCAATATTGAGACTTACTGCACAGAAAAGAAGATTGTGTCCAAAATATTACTGCTTACCAACAATGTACTTGGTCACCCAAGAGCTCTGGTGGAGATGTATAAGAGACTACTGTTGTTTTCATGCCTGCTAATACAACATCCATTTTGCAGGCCATGGATAAAGGAGTCATTTTGACGTTCAAGTCTTATTATTTGAAAAATACATTTCATAAGGCTATAGCTGCTATATATAGTGATTTCTTTAATGGATATGTGCAAAGTAAATTGGAAATCTTCTGGAAAGGATTCCATATTCTAGATGCCATTAAGAACATTCATGATTCATGAGAAGAGGTCAAAATATCAACCTTAATAGGAGTTTGGAACAAGCTGATTCCAACCATTGTGGATGACTTTGAAAAGTTCAAGACTGCAGTGGAGCAAGTGACTGCAGATGTGGTGGAAAGAGCAAGAGAACTAGAATTAGAATTAGAGCATGAAGATGTGAATGAATTGCTGCAATCTCATGATAAAATGTGAATGAATAATGAATTGCTTCTCATGGATCAACAAAGAAAGTGGTTTCTTGAGATGGAATCTTCTCCTGGTAAAGATGCTGTGAATATTGTTGAAATGGCAACAAAGGATTTAGAATATTATGTAAACTTAGTTGATAAAGCAGTGATGAGGTTTGAGAGGATTTAGTCCAATTTTGAAACAAGTTCTACTGTGGATAGAATGCTGTCAAACACTATCATATGCTACAGAGAAATTTTTTGTGAAATAAGATTCAATTGATGTAGCAAACTTCATCATTGTCTTATTATAAGAAATTTTCACAGCCATCCCAACCTTCAGCAACCACTACTCTGATTGGTAAGTGGCTATAAACATTGAGGCAAGACCCTCCACCAGCAAAAAATTTACAACTTGCTGAAGGCTCAGATGACTGTTAGCATTTTTTTAGCAATAAATGTATGTGCATTGTTTGTAAGACATAATGCTGTTGCACACTTAAGAGACTATAGTATAGTGTAAATATAACTTTTATATGCATCGGGAAACCAAAAATTTGTGCTACTCACTTTATTGTGATAATTTGCTTTTTTTGCATTGGTCTGGAATGGAACCTGCAATATATCTAAGGTATGCCTTCAGTTAGAAAAAGTTTACAAAATAGTACAGAGAATTCTCCTGTACTCTTCATGCAGCTTGTGCTAACATTATTGTGATATAATCAAAGGAGTTAAGAAAACCAGGAAATTAACACTGATATAGTATAGTACTGTTAACTTATCTGTAGGCCTCATTTACATTTTACTGGTTTCCCACTAATGTCCTCTGTTTTGATTCAGGATTCTGTCTAGGATCCTATGTTGCATTTACTTGTCAGGTGTCCTTAGTCTCCTCTAATCTGTGGCAGTTTCTCAATGTTCCCTGTCTTTTGTGACTTTGACACTTTTGAAGGCACTGGTTAGTTATTTGGCATAATGACACTCAGTTTGAGTTTGTCTGATGTTTATTCATGCTTAGATCGAGGTTATATATTTTGGGACAAGAATACCACAGAAATAGTGTCCTTCTTATTTCATCCTAGGGGTGATACAAGATGTTGATATGTTTTATTACTGATGATACTGACCTTGATCACCTAGCTTAGTTAATGTCTGCCAGCTTTATTCATTATAAAGTTATCCATTTTTTCATTTTATAAGTTTAGTATCTTTGGGGGAGATATTTTGAGGATTTGCAAATATCTTGTCCTCACTATATTTTCTCTTACTAATTTTTATAAAGAGAATCATCAGTTTACCGTGATCCTTAGCCAAATGGCTCAGAAAAAAATTTGCATTTAGGGGCTGCAAAATGTACATGCCCAAGAATTGGGTGTATGGGAATACGTTAGCATTGAGTCCTTCTAAATGCATAAGATTTTCAAGGCCAAGTGAGGAGAGGCAATGGACTGAAATGTGCATTGCAGTTTTCTGAAACAGCTGACTCATTCAGTCACATTCATGGCATATTTTTGGGCCTTATGTCATATAGCCACCACTGCACTCTTAGGGACTCTGACTTGCCCCACCTCCAGTCCACTCCACATTGAAGTTTGTGAGGATCTCAGCTATGTGTCCCCAGGGTGTTTATTTCCTAGTTTCTCAGAGGGAAGGCACAGTGTGCCTACCCTGGCCTCCCACTTCAATCAAAGATTCAGCTACCTCCACAGATGCCCATGTAAATCATCTTTAGTAGAACAATGAGAATCTGGGGAAAACCCCTCCTAGGGAAACGAGTGCCATTTCATTAAAAGAAAAAAAAAAACAATCCTTCAAATCTGGTTCATCTCACAGTCTAAATGCAAGTTCTTAATTAAAAGCCAACAGAGATTTCTAAAGTTGGAGAAAAACTGGAGCAACAACTTTTAAAATTATCCTGTGGGCTTTTTTTCCCTTCTTAGTCTCTTAAAGGGAAAAAGGCTAATAACCATTCAGTGGCAAATTGCTGCTCCTTCAGAACAAGGAAGTGAATGAGAATGAAAAGTGGCGTCCCAGGGGAATAGGGAGTCATCCCGTAATTAGACGGGGCACCATGTCGAGAGGCAGCAAAAAATTACTGGAATGGATCAATGAGGAATTGTCCTATTAGGCCTGAATAGTTTATTCTAATTTCTAGTTTCTGGAAGAATAAGTAAAAGACCATGCTTTAAACTTTTGTGTTTTTCCACAGTACCTAAAACAGTGCTGAGCATGAAGTAAGAAAGTAGTGAATCCTTGTTTATTGATTGGAGGATTCCATAGTTCAGTCTCTGATATTTTGGTAGACTATAATTTTTGTTTGAGCATGTCAGTGCTGAATGATAGGGATGATAATAGGCTCTTTATGTCCAGGGTTTCTCTTTCTCAGCACTATTGACAACTGGGGCCAGATAATTCTTTGTCATGGGAGTGCTATCCTGTGCATCCATTGTAGGATGCTTAGTAACATCCCTGGCTTCTATGCACTAGATGCCAGTAGCATCGTCCCAACTCATGGCACTCAAACATATCTCCAGACACTGCCAAATGTCTCCTGGGGGGCAAAATCAATCTTAATTGAGTACCATGGCTTTATTTCTTTATCCCAAGGTCACACTGCAAATAAATGATAAAATTGAAAATAAGACACAAAATGTCTGAGCCCTGGCCTCCACCTACTCATTGCATTGCCGGCTACATTGATACAAATAATGTATTAGAAGCAATTGATATATATTGGCACAGATTTTTTTTTTGTAACAGAGTCTATGCACGAGTCAGTTATGTAACTTAGTGGCATGGTGACCACCTTGAAGAATCAAGAAACTTTGTCCATTTTGAAGGAGAACCCACTGATAACAGAGACATGAAACAGTCTATACAGAGGAGATTTGGTTTTACCTCTTTTTGAGTGCCAGCAAAGATCTGGGCAGTACTGAATCCGAGTTTCTTTCCTTAATTTACATACTGCCTCCATTTTAGCAATACAGAAGGGAAATGAATAAAAACAATTATCCTTAAAGACATTCAGTCTGGTCTTGACTTGTTAAGAACGATAAAAGTCAGCAGTTAGAAGCATTTAATACAGCTGAACAAACCATAGAGTCTCAAACAGCTTCATCTGGTGCATTTTCTCTCAATGGCAAATAAAAAGGAAGACTATAATTAGGGCATGATTCTGCTCAAGCTATCCAATAAAAGCTTTTAAAAATGATTGCCCTTATAGACAGCAATGTAAAGAACAAAGGAATCATGCCTGGTTTATTATTTACTTATTAGTATTGCTATATGATAAGCTCTATTTTTTGCATTTTAAACCAAAATGAAACACAAAAATGCTCACATGAGTTGTTAAGGATATTTTTGACCACTCATTCAAAGTACATTGGCTTCTTTATATTGAAAGCCAGGTCTCATATTTTCAATTATTCAATAAATGTTTACTAAACCTCATGCTGTTTGCCAGGTCCACTGTATTGCACAAAATTTGGTTGAAAGATCTGAGACTTCTTTGCACTCTAGAAATTGAGAGTAAGAAAGAGAGAAATCAGTGACCCTTGGCCTTTAATGTGTACATGAATCACCTGGGATCTTATTCAAATAAGTTTCTTACTCAGTAGGTCTTGGGTAGGACATGACATTCTACACTTCTAAGTTTCCAGGTGATATTGATATTGCTGGTCCAAGGACCATACTTTATGTGGAAAGAATTTAAATGACAGGTCAAGGATACATGATAGAAAATAAACTGAGCTCTAAATGCTAAGTTCAAAGTGTCCTCTAAGCTCAGAGTTATCCTATTCTCATCTCTGGGGCAGCGATCAATGAGGGTATTTTTGTGCCCTGTGCTTTTACACATCACCAGTAGTGCTTGCTATTCTTCGTGCATGAAAACTTGCCTGCATTTTGCTACGTGGAGGCAGGGAGGTGTGCTCCTCTAACAACCCTATCTAAGCTGCTCGGAAAGCTGCTTAGAACCTGGCATTGGTTGATGGTCTAGATTTCCACTGGGACCTCCATGACTCCTGTATTTTCTATTCAGGTTTTATAGCTGCCCAGAGACTCTTTAGATTGGGGTCTTTGGAGCAACTCTGTACTGTCCACATAGTCCCTTGAGGACACTTCCAGTCACTCTCTCTAACTGCAGAGTGAGAGAGAAATAGGTATAAATAGAATCATGTTCCATATTTCATATAAATGTGTAGAGGGCTTCTCTTTTAAGGGTTGCTTATGGCTGATTGTAACATCTTGCTCAGTTAGCAACTTAACATCTAGACCAGTGCTGTCCAATACATCTTGCTGCAATGATAGGATTTTATGTTTCTGTGAGGTCCAATTGGTAGCCATTAGTTACATGTAGCTATTGAGAACTTAACATGTAGTTAGTGAGACTGAGGAACTAAATTTTGAATTTTTATTATGTTTTATCGGATAAAATTTAAAGTTAAATACTACATGTGGCTAGTGGCTACCGTATTGAACAGCATGGCTAGATGAATGACTCAAAGATATGTGCACTCACAGGAGAGCAGCCAGAAATGGTTGGATTCAACCAAGACTAAGCCACTTTTGACCAGGCTTTCTAATTTTTCAAGGTTGTGGATTGACCTTGGGAAATGTCTTAGTTTCTCTGTTCATTTTTTTACCTTTCTTAGAAATGCAGGTAAGACTAGGTATTTAAATTACAGTTTTAAATGCCTTTCAGCTTATTTTGTAAGAAATATATAACCATTGTAGAAAATCTAAAAAAATCTTTTTATATAAAATGAAGAAAAATCACTCATAATCCCACCATCTATAAATAACCAAAGCGAATACACAGTGAACATTTTGGTGAATAGCCTTTCAATTCTGCATGTGTGTATGTGTGTGTGTGCGTATCATAGTGATCTATAAATAAGTTCACAAACCCATAAATCTATAAATAAATATTACATAAAAAGTATACTTAAGTTAGATAGAATACTTTTGGTAGGGGTCATAGTGACCTAGTGCTGGCGAACACGAACCCCCAAGATACCACTGGAAGAGGGGAGATAGGGTAACTTTCCTCTTTTTTTCTTGGAAAGAGGAAAGCTTTGGTTTGTTAACTATGTCCAACCTATGAAACTTTTTTTGTAGGCATCAAAGAAATGGAGTCTGTGAGTGACTGATCAAAACCCATGGGTTAACAGACGGACCCTAATCTAGGAGCCCTGGATGAGTACTTAGCCATCTGAGTTGTTGTCAGTATCACAGCCAAATAACAGATGGAAATGGTGGGAGAAAGTAGACCCAGCAAACTTCAGGATGAAGTTTGTCTTCATCATGTAGCGTTAAGTACTAAACAAGATGTTCTCTAGTTACTTGAGCTGTTTTCCTAAATGCCCTTATGTTACTGCCTGAGCAGCCCCTGCCTTTGTTCAGGCCTGCAAAAAAAAAAAAAGAAAAGAAAAAAGAAAAAAATTCCCTTGGGAATCACAATGGTGATATTTCTGGGGCAGTTGGATGGAAGGGGAAAGTTCTTTTGCAAACTGTGCTTGGAAACCCAAAATTTAAGCTTTTGTGTCTGATGAAATGCAAGTCATCTTAAAAAATCAAAATGATTTTCAGTGGGACACAGGGAAAGGGGGAAGCAGAGGAGGCTGCAGAGCTCAAAGTGTGAACCAGAGATTCGCCCAGAAAGCTTTTACAGTGGAAGCTCCCTCTACATAGCTCTGTCTTCACTTCAGATCATGTGCAATGTTAAGTGCTTAATCAGTCTGGAAGCACTATCATGATAACAGCTAGCAATACTGTTTTTATTCTTTTCTGGCTGCTTCTCAGACTCACACTGAATGACAAGTCCAAAGTTTATGAACTCCAGCAAGACATACTCAGACTTTTCTCTCTTATATTCTGTGAAAGCTTTTTATTGTCCTCTTTGCTACCTAAGCCAGAAATGTAGATATATATGGGTGCAAGGAACTGATGATTCCCTTTATGAATTACCAAAGGATTCTTCTTGAATTTTCTGCCCTATGTTTTGCCCAGTCTCTTGCTTATTTAAACTTATGGCTCCTGTGGTATTTTCTGTCTCGAGTGCTGGCTTTGGTGTTGGGTCAATTCTTGTAGACTAGCAGATATTTCAGAGCATAGGCTGTGGGGCTGTACTTCTGGATTCAAACACCGGCTCTACTATTATTTGGACACATTTCTAAATAGCCATGTGTCTCAGTTTCCCCTTATCATTGGACTGGGGATACCAGTTCCAACCTCATAGAGTTGTTGTGAGGCTAAAGTTAGATAATTTGTGTAAAGTGCTTTTCACCAGGTCTAGCACAGTAAGTGTTCTAAAGTGTCTTGATGCCGACAAAGTGCTCAGACATGTCAGGTATACACTGTGTCATTTCAGCATTTCATTCATGCTAGGCTTGTCTTCTCAGGAGAAATGTTTGCCGATCAACAAGGAAGAGCTTTTTTCCTGAGCTTTTTCATTTGGTTTGTTAAGTACAGCTTTGTGCCTGGCACGATGCAGGCACTCTAGGAGTTAAGATCTAAGATATACAGTACTATTAGTCTTGGAGCTATACTAGGACTACATTAATTTTTATACATATATCTGAAGGTTTATAAGGAGAGATGAAAGGTTCCTGAGTTTAGAATCAGATAGACTGATTCAAACCCCAGGTTCATCACTCACTTGCTGTGTGACTTTGGGCAAGTTACCTAACATCCCTTGTCTTCAGGTCCTTATTTGTGGACCTTATAGAGTTGTTGTGAGGCTGAAATTAGATAATAATTGAAAATATTCATCATACTGACCAGCACATTACATAGTCTTAAGTATCTATTAGTAATTTGCATAGTCTTGTCATTTTCCCCCAAGGGAAATGACTGGGAAAATTACATGGCCAAGCTCTAAAAGAATGTTTTCTCTGAAGAATATTCTTTTATGGTTTGAATGCCACCTACCAAAATCAGATTCTCCACTGTTGCCCCCCTTGCTGCAGAATTCAATTCTGGGCATACAATGAGTGCTTGATTTAAAAACTGTACATATACTTATAAATATATGTAATGTATATACAAATGTATAAATATATGACTTTGTATAAACACACACATACACGCATATATTTCACTTATTTAACACTCCCTATGTGTCAGGACCTGTCCTAAGTACTTACAATATTGACTCATATAATTTTCATATTACCTTCCATGAAGTAGCACAATTGTCGTCCCCATTTTACAGATAAGGAAACTGAGGCAAAGACAGTTTAACTTTGGAGTCATAGAGCTAGTATATAACAAAACTGGGATTTGCACTGGGAAAGTATGACTCATGAATCTGTACTCTGATCCACTACACTATGCTACCTTTGAGTGTTGCGGACCTGATTCAGATAATCTCACCTGGAAAAGGCAGGTGAGGTCCCATATATTTCTCTTCACAGTCTTCATTTTCTTCTGAATCTGGAAACCAAACTACCAAATGCAAAAGAAAAATTTCTCTTTAAAGTCTCTTTCTTACCTCCCTTCTCTCTCCTCCCCCATTCTCTTGCCACCCTATCCACTTCCTCTCTCAGGCCATTCTATTATGTAAGTTCCATTATGGGCTGCTGCTGTCACATTCTGGACACGATATAATTCAACATGACACATGGTGAGCAGAGATGTGTAGAAATACCTGAAACTATTAGAGCCAAACAGCTTTCTGTTAAAGTTTTTTACTGCCACATAAATATTCCTCTAGCTGGTTCAAGTCTCTGAGTATAAATACTCCATTAGAGAATATATCCATGGCAGTAGCATGGCCCTCTGGGTCTTGCCTAAGAGACCAAAAAAATTCAAGAGTCTGGTTGCATCTGTTTTCTTTGTATTTAAAAAGCCTTCTTCAATTTCCAGAGTATAGTGGTATTATTAGCAAGGTCTAATTGGCTTATTTCATCCTTAGAAGAAATCCCAATACTTCTGTGGACAGATGTACGAATCAGTTAGGCAACTTGTATGTGCCCATTCCTACATAGGCACTATGATAAAAATAGGTAAGCATTAAAATACAACTCATCGTCATTGAATATTCAAATATTTTCATATGATCTTTCTAAAGGGTTAACTGGACTTGAACTAGGTAGAGGTCTTTTTTGTCTTAAGATAGCACATTCACCTTCCACTAAGATTTCTGAAGGAAAAACTCATTTATTTTCATTTGACCAAGTCTTGCTTTCTAGAATACTAAACCATATCTCCAAAATGCAGGCAGAAAAAAAGACTTTCTTCACTGTCTCTTCTTTTATAATATTTTCTGAAGAGACTAAACTTATCCCTGACCACTCCAGGCAGCTGACAACACTGTATTCCTGAATACTTAGAGATTAATATTTTCTCAGGAAGGATGACTTAGTTAGTAGAGGAATGGGTGTGAAGAGTGTTCAGGTCCAACAAGACTGTATCATCGGCTTGTCCACAGACTTGCCAGATTCATTCATCCTTGTTCTCTCTCCGCCCCAGGCTACGCCACCCCAGAAACATGGGAACAGAGTGGCAGCACACAAGCTGAGCACTGTATGCAGGCCAATGAGGCATACCCCCAGCACTGCGCAAATATGAGAAGGGCATGCCTCAGTCCTCTCCGATCCACAGATCAGAAAATTAAGGTCAGTACTTTTTTGGCCTAAACAACATCCCAGTGAGATGAAGGAGAAAGAAGACAGTCAGCCTAATCACCATGTCACAAGTCAGAGAATAGAGACCTAGAGAAGGCCACACCTCCAGAGGGAAGGCAAAAAATGAAGGCTTTCTTCACTGATATTCCACATGCTTTCCATTTGACCGAGCTTCTCCAAACTTGGGTAATTATTAGCCTTAGCTGGGGCAAGGGTTAAATACATGTATTCCAAGGCTCTTCTATTTCTTAAAGATTCTGATTAAGTCTGGGTATAAGGAATCTATATTTCTAACAAGCATCCCTCATGACTCTGAAAATCAGCACTGCATTAAACTACAGCACTGTCCTTTCTCCATATTTGTTATGGCATAGAAAAGGAAAGTCTCCATTTTTCAACCGATCAAAACCACAGTGAGACAGGTATTAATTACTCTGCTGTATGGGATTCAGTGGAGTCTGAAGCACAGGACATCTCTTGAAATGAGCAGCCTTTCTGAGGTAATGGTCAAGCCAGTCCTAAACAGCTAACCTAGACCCTGCCAGTGTGTGATCAGAGGAATGGAACATGAGGCCTTCATCCACCCAAAGTTTATTTTGGTCGTAGAAACACCATACTGTTTTGCTTGCCACTTATGCTCTCTGAACTATGTTCTATGGGGTTTTGAATTCTTTGGAGGACTTCAGTTTGAGAGGTGTGCCAAATTCATCTCATGAGGGGTTGTCCTTTGGCTATGTAGTGTCTGTCTCATGAGGATTTGGTCCATCTTGTTTTCAGGAAGTTCTGTGGAAACAGCGCACAGATACTATGTTTGGCACGAAGTCACCTTGGCAACAGGGTCTTGTCCCCATTTTGATATTAAATCAGTTGAGGAGGGATTTGCTAAGTTTTATTTCAGCCAATGGACAAGTTGCTACATGAAAGGATGAGCATTCTCAGAAATAAAGTTTAATAAACTACTTTTCTTTTATTCAGTAAATCATCAAACATTATCCATAACAAGGAATAGGAATAGTGTAGATAACTGAAACCCAAACCTTATTCTTACTCTTATCTTTTTTTCCCTCAAACTCATGGGAGCCCAATCTTGTGAGTAGAAAATCCAATAAGCTGATTTAAATTCTCTTCCCTTTCTTTGCCCTTTCTATCTTCCTAAGCAGGTATTCCATATATTAAAAAAATGTATTTCTTTGAAAGTTAAGGGGGTGGGATGGAATTTCATTGTTTACTTGGAAATATGGAAAAATTTTATTATACTTACGTAGTAGCCTTTACAAATGATTCCAAGATCCAGATGGATATATCGACATATTTGATCAGCCAAGGAGCCATCTGCAAAACTGGAATTTCTAGGTGCATGTAAAACTGCAGTGATATTCTTAAGAGGAGAAAGATCCAAACACTTGGTTAGTTTCGTTCTGCTGTGTATATACATAGACATGGCTAGGATTTTGCAAAAAAGTTTAAAGCTAAATACCCAAGAGAGAATTAGTTCTTTGCCTGTGGATGTCTTATGGAAAGTCTTGTGTGTGTATAAGGCTTGCTCACTGTTTCCAGCCAGCATGTAGAGAGGGGTCCCAGAAGCAGGATATTCCCCTTCAATGGCTAGTTTCACACTCAGCTTGTGGTGGCAGCAAAATGGGCTCAGGCTTTTTTCTCTGTCTCACCATATGAATTAGGGAGAGGATACACAGTAACACTGGAGTGAACTAAGCTCTGAAAGTAATATTTTTAATGCACTCCTAAAGCCACAGTTGAAATGATTTTTTTCCCACAGTTCACTGTCCTTTAAAAACAAAGTTTTGTCAGTTTCATGGTTTTTGCTGCTTTAAAATATTTTTCTGATTTATTTCATGACTGACCTTCATTGGTTGGCATTGCTTCAGTCAACAATTTAGCTTCTAAATTGTGTTAGTCCCTTCCCCAAATTCTTCTTACTCCAAATCCCCAGCAACTATTGCTTTAAATAAGTGATGCCTTTCTTCCTAACTTTTCACTATCAGCAGACAGTAGATGCCAAATTTAAATAGCCAGTAAATATATCTAAAGGAAGTTTGGAGGTTGGAAAAAAATTTATTTAAGAATGTGACTGCCTCCAAAGTGTGTATGATATATTAATATCAAAAATGATATAAAAAAGAATGCTACTGTGTTGGACTTTTCAGCATATAGCATTGGAAAATGCATCATACTAACAGTATTGGGGGCACAAAATGTTAATCTGAAAACTTCATATCACACATTTGTAGAGACTTACTTTTTTGAAGTGCTTCTCATTAAATCTGTCTTTTTAAAAAATAAGATTTATTTACATAACATAAATAAATATTTGCACTTCCTCTTCTGCCACCAAAACTAACACAATTTCTTATAAAATCAGACTGCTCAAGTCTTCATGATTCCTTTCTACATCTGTTTTCACTCCTTTCATTTCTAAATGTGCTTTGTCTTATGTCCACCTCTTCTTTAGTCTTTGACAGACTTCTGCATTAATAAAGTTTTTTTTTTACAATATCATGAATGTTGTTTCCTTCCTAGATCCTTCTTTTTAACAAGTTCACACAAATACTTTGTAACTAGCCTTACCCCACCTAGCCTTCCCTCTCCTAATTTTGGTAAGCCTAATTGGATATGGTGTGTGGAGAGACTGGATCTTTCCATGACTCTTCCTCCCCACACAATTACTTAATGAATTAATAGGTGCTCTTCTTTCCTACAAGAATGTTGGTTTTGCTATGTTGTTTGGCATAGAAGTATGTTAAAGAAGACAAACCTAGAGATAACTTTGCTGTGTTCTAGTTATTCTGTTTTCTGCAGCCTCTCAAAGGTTTTAATGTTCTATCTAGCTTTCTTCTCTGTAAACTTCCTCTTCCTTGGTAAGCCTACACATTTCAGTTTCAAATCAATATCTCCAGATTTCCTCCCTTTTTATGAGGCTGATTCAACAAATGTTAGTCCTGAGTACCAACTCTGGGTCAGGCACTGTAGTGGAGCTGTGGATACTGTAGTGAAGGAAGCAGATGACATTTCAGCTCTTGTGAAGCCTACAGTTTTAGGTGAAAGAGACAATAAACAAACAAAGAAAGGGGAGGTGAAGATAAGTGCAATGGGGAATGTAAAGTAGTGTAAGGTTGATAGGAAGTAACAGGGGTACTTTCTTTTTATGAGGTAGTGAAGGAAGTCTTCTCTGATGGCAATAGAGCAGAGACCTGAAGAATATGAGGAAGAAAGCAGGCCATGTAGCCATGGGTGGTATGACATTTCAGGCAGAAGGAAGAGCAGGTGCAAAAGCCCCAAGGCAGGAGAGTGCTGAAAAGGTCCTAAAAAGAGCAGGGAAGGTGGTATGGCAAGAAAGAATTGAGCAAAAGGAAGAAAGGCAAGAGGAGAGGGCAGAGAGGAAGCAGGGGGACAGATTTTTGAGAACTGTGAACAATGATGAAGACTTTGAATTTTATAGTGAGTGAGATTGGAACACTTTGAGCAAATGAGAGAATAATCTGATTTGTTTAAAAAAATATCACCTATGTTATGTCAATTATAGTATATTGGGAATAACATAGTAGCAGAGAGACCTATTAGAAGGATATTGTGATAATTCAGGTAAGAGATGATGATGTCATTCATGGACTAGAATTTAGCTCTAATAGCAGTGAGAAGTGGTCAGGTTCAAGAAATATTTTGAAGGTGAAGCCAGCAGGGTTTGTTGTAGGAGCGGTTTCAAAGGATATTATAAAGGGTTAATAACAGAAATGAGATTGATAACATTTGGAGTTGGGGGAAATTCAGACTTTTAAAAATTAATAAACTTGAATTTTTAGAGAAATTTTAGATTCACTGCAAAATTGAGCAGAAAGTACAGACAGTTCATATATGCCACCTGTCTCCACACAGGAACAGCCTCCCCCACAATCGGCATTTCACACCACAGTGATGCGTGTGTTACAATTGATAAACCTATATTGATACATCACTATCACCCAAAGTCCATTGTTTCCATTAAGGTTTACCCTTGGTGTTGTACATTGCATAGATTTTAACAATGTATAATGGCATGTGTCCATCATTGTCATATAATATGGAACAGTTTCATTATCCTAAAACTCCTCTGTATTCTGCCTCCCTCCTTCCAACCTTTGACAACCATTGATTCTTTTACTGGTTCCATAGTTTTGCCTTTTCCACAATGTCGTATAGTTGGAATCATACAGTATCTAGCCTTTTTAGATTGGCTTCTTTCATTTAGTAATATGCATTTAAGTGTCCTCCATGTCTTGTTTTTTAAATTTTTCCTTTTATTTCCTCTTATGGGGGTACAAATATTGTTAGGGTTACATATATTGCCCCTGCCACCCCTCTCCCACCCCGCCGTGCCAGAGCTTCAAGAGTGTCCAACCCCCAGGTGGTGCACACCACACCCATTATGTAAGTATACACCCTTCCCTTCCTCCCCCCTCCCCCCTCCCACCTGCCCACCACCTGATAAAAGTTGGGTTTTTTTTGACATTTTGGTTACATTGTATATCTTTGCCTCTCCCTAAGAAGGGTTAGAGGCAATCCCTTTCCCCTCACAATGCTCACCAAATCCCTAAGATGTGGGTCTCCCCCCACCCCAAATCCCTGGTGAACACTACCACTATTTGAGCAACATAGTTTTAATCAGTCAGTACCAATTTGATGGCGAGTAATGTGTAGCCCATTTTCCATATCTTGTGTCGCCTCACCTTGTATAATGGGCTTAAGCTTAATCCAGGATAGCATAAACGGTGCTAGCTCACTGTCGTTTCTTAGAATTGAGTAATATTCCATTGTGAGCATATACCAAATTTTAATTATCCACTCATGAATTGACGGGCACTTGGGTTGTTTCCATGACCGTACAATAGTGAATTGTGCTGCTATAAACATCCATGTTTTTTAATGGTTTGATAGCTCATTTCTTTTTAGCACCAAATAATATCCCATTGTGTGGGATGTACCATAATTTATCTATTTATTGAAAAGGTACTGAAGGACATCTTGGTTGCTTCTAAGTTTTGGCAATTATGAATAAAACCACCATGAACATCTATAGGCAGGGTTTTGTGTAAATATAAGTTTTCAACTTTTTTGGGTAAATACCAAAGAGTGTGATTGCAATCTCTGAATCATGTGGGAAGAGTCTGTTTAATTTTGTAAGAAACTGTCTTCCAAAGTGGTTGTACCATTTTGTATGCCCCAGAAACGAATGGGAGCTCCCATTGCTCCACATCCTCCCCAGAATTTGGTGTCATCAGTGTTCTGGATTTTAGCCATTCTAATTAATAAGTATATAGTGGTATCTTGTTGTTAATTTGCAATTCCCTGATGACATATGATGTTAAATATCTATTAATATGCTTACTTGCCATCTGTATATCTTCTTTGGTGAGGTGTCTGTTCAGGTTGTTAGGTAATTTTACAGTTACATTGTTTGTTTTCTTACTGGTGAGTTTTAGGAGTTCTTTGTATATTTTGGATAATAGTCCTTTATCAGACGTGTCTTTTGCAAATGTTTTTTTGCCAATCTGTGGCTTGTCTTTACATTCTCTTGACATTGTCTTTTGCAGAGTGGAGTTCTTAATTTTAATGAAGCAAAGCTTTTCAATTATTTCTTTTATGGATCATGTCTTTGGTGTTGTTTCTAAAAGTCATTGCCCTATCTAAGGTCACCTAGGTTTTATCCTGTTACTTTCTAGGAGTTCAGGTTTTTGCAAGTTAATTTTGAGGTACCTAGGAGATATCTAACTGATAATAATGAATAGGAAGTTTGATGTATGAATCCTCAGTACAGTAGAAGTCAAGGATGGATATAAAAATTTGGGGATATTCAATGCATGATTGATGCTAAGGCCATGCAATTGGATCAGTCATCTAGGTATACATAAAGACAGGGTCAGAGGGATGAACTCTTGGGCTCCCAAACATTTAGTCTGGAGGTTGGGAAGATAAGAAAAGACTAGTTAAGGAAACTGAGAAAGAATAATCAACTAAGTAGAAATAGAACCAAGATAAAATATTGCCCCAGAAGCCAAGTAAAGAAAGTGCTTTAAAATGCAGTGGATGATTAAGCACGTCAAATGATGCTGATAAATTAAATTAGATAAGTGCTGAGAAATGACCACTGGATTTGACAACACAGATGCCATTGATGTCATTGCCAAGCGCTATTTCAGTAGAGCAGTGGGAAAGGAAACCCTAATGGAGTATTTGAGAGAGAACAGAAGGAGAGAATGTATAAACAAGATTGTCAAGGATATTTGGTATAAAGAGGAGATTAAGAGCTGGGTGTAGTGGCTCACATCTATAATCCTAGCACTTCACTTTGGGAAGCCAAGGATGGAGGATTGCTTGAGACCAGGAGTTTGAGACGACCCTGGGCAACATAGCTAAGACCCTGTCTGTACAAAAAGAAAATTAGCCCGGCATGGTTGTGCACACCTATAGTCCTAGCTACTTGGGAGGCTGAGGTAGGAGGATCCCTTGAGCCTAGGAGTTTGAGGCTGCAGTAAGCTATGATCATGCCAGCGCACTCCATCCTATGCTACAGAGTGAGACCCTATCTCCAAAAAAAGAAAAAAGGAGAGGAGATTAATAAAAGGTTATGAAGATGAAGTACAGGGGAATCTTTTTTAAAGGCAAGAGATATTACAGAATATTTGTCTGTTGAGGTAGATGATATAATACAGAGAGAAAAACTGATTACATAGGAGAGTTAGGTGAGAAAGGGTCAGAGCTAGTATACTATATAGGGAGTGGTATTAGAGAACAGCACAGAATACGTGTGGTGGTATAATGATTATAATCCATGATAACAGGAGGGAAGCCATAATAAATAGGTGCTGATAGAGCTGGGTTGACAGATTTGGTGGTGATACTATATGAAAGGGTGTGTTTCCAACAGAATGTTCTAAACACATTTAGCACAGAAGATTATGAACACAACTCATCATTCTGGTCCCATCTCAACTAACTAATGGTATTTCTGCTAAAAACACTACTGTTTACTGATCCCTAAATCAGTAAATTTTTGTTGCTGTTTCTTATTTGTCATTATTCTATCACCTCATAATTTCCTATGCCTGTCCCCTCCTTACCATTTGTGGAGCAACAAGTCTAGGTCAGTGACGCCAACTGACTTACGAGTGTATATATACTACGCTGTACATATACATGAGTGTATATAGACTATATATTTATAGTTAACAGCTTTGTAATTCACCCTTAAGCTAGAAGATTTACTATTAAACATCTATATTCTTCACTGATAAGTTTCTCTGCATTAACTGACATATGACCTCTTAAACTATATATTTTTTTCTTGCTTTTGAGGTAGTTTCATAAGGAATATCATAATCTCTATAGTTTTTCTTTTTGATCCACTTTTAATAGTATTTTTGTTTTATTACTATCTATATTATTTTTCTTGTATAAGAAAGTTTTACCTTGAGCTTTCTCTTTACTATCTACTTTGTATACATTTTTCTTAATTCCTGTTTTTCTAACTTATGCTTTTTTTTTTGTTTGCTTACACTTTCCCCATCTACTTAATTTTATTAAACACTCTGTAGCTGAGAAAGCCTGTTTTGTTTGGTATAACCTTCTCCTTATCTTCTTCCAACAAACATTTTTATGTTATATTTTAACATATTACTGCCTCCCTGACATCTTGAGAGTCAAGCTTGTGTCTTTTTCATTATTCTTTTTTTAATTATAGTTTGAATTTTTTCTTGTTGTAACAGATTTATTCCTCTTTTATTTATTTGCTATTTCAGGGCTTTTGAAAAATTAATATTAGTATAGCATGACTAGCAAAGAAGCTATCTTTCATTCTGTATTGTACAAATTCAAGTTTTCATATACATAAATATTATCAGTTATAACTGTCCCACTTCCAGTTTTTTCTTTTTGGTATATTATTTTTTCTCAGACTATTGGTGTAATGCATGTGAAAAAGTCATAAAAGAGTTACTTAGCATCTCAGTTTACTTTGCCAGCCTGAACTCATACCTGGGGTAACAAAGTCTGATAAAGGTGGCATTTAGAGTAAAAAATAAGAAATAACCATAGAGGAAAGGCTTTTAAGTGGTCTGTGCTCAATTTTGAAGATATTATTTTTCCTACCCTAAGTCAGGAGTTAGTAATATCCCTCTAACTAAGCCAATCTAGTATAGAAGAAATTAACAAAGGAAATTTGAAGTGAGTCATGCCTTATATACTTTATGTATAACATCAACTTTCAAGCTAACAAGTAGAACTATAAGCAGAAACAGCATAGTAGAAACACAATAGATAAACATGTAGCTAAAGCAGACAACCTGTATAATTGAAAAATTATAAAGCTCATTACAGTTAGCATATCAACACTGATACCTGGAATTAACAAGTCTTGTATAGGACAGGAAGGAACAAGATAGAAGTCATATCTTCACAACACTTGGCAAACAACTTTTTACAAGTATTTTTGTGAGGAGAGATCTGTACTTACACTTGTATATTATTCACAAGTGCTATTGAGTAGTTACATTTAATTGTAGTATGTAGTGTGTATAGTGTACGTTCAGTTCTCCTTAATAAATAGTTTCTTCCTTAACAGATAGCAGCTTTAGGATTAGCAGCAGAACAGGGACTAGGTGAACATTTACTATCATTTTCCTTTTTGGGTCGGCCAGATGTTACTCTTATGTCTCAAAAGCATGTTTGCTCTCTATTTTGTCATACACACATAAGACAGTGTTTCTTACTGTTTTCTTGTTCTTTGGGTCTTGAACCTTCTAACGCTAAGGTTTAGTTGACACCAACTTTCAACATCATCCTTCATGTCTGCAGGATTTATGCCGTATGTATTTGTGTCACTTTTCATCCATAATTTTATTTTCAATCTCAAATTAAATCAAGTTTTTTTTTTAAATTTACAGTGCCATATACTGTCTTGTAGGCCCCTTGAGCTTTATGCTAGTTTTACTTCATCTACCCTTTGCCTTGTGCTATCCCTATATTTTTGAGAATCTATTTAGTCTTGGGGCCTCCCTTCTTCTGCTAAGATTCTTTTCATTCTACCTAAAGCAAAACGAAGCCAAAAACAAAACAAAACAACAAAAAAAAACCCTTCTTTTTTTTTTCCCTTTCT
>VBSM01000361.1:17095612-17131699 GCA_008086735.1 Cheirogaleus medius
AAAAAAAAAAAAAACAGGTTTACAGCTAATAATATGAGTTTGAATGCAGTTAGTATAGTAAGGGAGCATTGGCCATGGAGCTGGAAGGTTCTATGCCTATCTTCTGGCCAGTCTTGAGTATTCTATTCTGTAAAGTGAGGATTGTTATAACCTATCCAACTCACTTGGGAGGATCACATGAGATAGTGTAAGAATGCATGAATAACTGAGAAACAATTAAAAGTATGAATGTAATATTTGTATATCAACATGTATGCATCTCAAAACATAATGTCTCATGAAAAGAGCAAGTTGCATGTTGGTAGATACAACGTGATAACATTTTTATTAATTTAAAGCACATATAGAACAAATACTGATTATTACTAGAGGATTAGCCTTGGGCATTAGGACAAAATGGACTTGAGACTGATACGGAATGCCTTTTTTTCAAAAAGGAGCAATTAATGTTAGCAATAATTATACTTGTTATGTTATATTGTACCTCTTATGTATTTTTAAGATGCTCCTCTCCTCCCAAATCTTCAAAATACCATTTAAATGAGTTCATGGCATTTTACTTAGTGAATTCTTGATCAACATTTATATCTTATCTTTGCCAAACCCTAAAGCTTTTGTATATTTTCTTACATGAAAAATTTAAGGGAAAAGAAGATAACTAGCTAGCTGGTGGTTGTTTTTTACTGGCATGGTTCATATTAATACATCACTATATATTTAAACTAGTTCATACATACCTGTTCTTTTGCTCATTATTTTATTACTTAAAAAAGTGAAGGGAAGCTAGAGCTCTGCATGGTATCATCATTTTTTTTTTCAGTCATCTCATCACCTTTTTCTGCTCAGAAAAAAACTCCAAAATAAATTAATCTTTCACTGCCAATTTGGAGCACACATTAAACTTCTTCCTTCCTAGGGTTGAATGCCTGCAAATCAACCCTTTGAATCAATCTCAGCTGAATTACTAATCAGGGCTTTCTCTTCTACCTACTAGGATCCTGACTATTGATCTTCCTCAAAGGGCCCTGCATGTTTCCTTGCCTTTATGGAAATGGCAAGCAATCAAGGCCATGTTCTTCTTCTGTTTCTTTCTTCCTCAATTCTTAACTGGTAAGGAGACAAGTTGAGAATGTTTGCTATTTCCTTTGCTCTCTAAATATCCCCAGTACTTTTTTTCTTTTCTCTCTTCTCTGATGCTGCTCTGACTCATCATTTTAATGCTCTTCTATGGGTATTAATTTGTATTAATAGCATAGAGTTGACATTACTTAGCAGATGGGAAGAAGCAAGAGTTGGTGGTTGTAGGATGGAGATATGGACTGCAGCACATTTTGGAATTAACACAGTATAACTCCTAGTCCTGTTAATGTCCTTTCCTCCTCCCAGTGGTTTGTGGTATATTGTGGGCTCAAATCTTTTGCCTCCTTCCTTGCTAGCAGTGTTGGAACATTTCCATGGTGACTTCTCACAGGTGAAAGGCTTTGTGTTTCCCCAAAATGGTAAGGGTGCAGTAGGCATGGATGATACTCTCGTTATATAGGTTATGAAGTGAAAAAGAAGAGACCTTCATGCCAGCCTGTAATATAGCTATGATTATGGTTTGGGCCTCTGGAGGCCTTGCTTCAGCCTCTTTCTACTATACTTTTTGTCCTAACTAAGCAATCTTTCCAGTCTTTGTTGGATCCTGCTTAACTCAGCCCTAAATGCTAGGATGTTTTCTCCAGGTATACTCACTTTCTTGGTAACCTCATTCAGCTCCCTTTTAAATACCATCTATATGCTAATGACTCCTAAATGGATATCTGTTGCTCTGACCTCTCCCCTGAACTTCAGTTTCATTTATCTTACTTAGTTGACATCCATCAGGATATTTAATAGGCACCTCAAACTTAGCTTGTCCAAACTCTTGATTCTCCTCCATCCCCAAACCAACCACTTCCCAAGCATTCTCACTGTGACAATATCATTCACACAGTTGGCTTCTGCTGAAAATTTTGAGTCGATATTGACTCTTTTATACAATGATTGGAGCTGTCAGCTGATCATGTCCACCCCACTTTCAAAATATGTCCCAAATCTGACCACTTCTTACCAGTACCATTCTATTACAAGCCACTCATCTCTCATCTAGTCTGTTAGAAAAGACTCCTAATCAGTTTCACTGGTATCACTCTTACTTGCTATAATCTATTATCCATGCAGCTGCCACAGAGGTCCTTGTAAGACATAGTCAGATTGTGCCATTCCTCTGCTCAAAATTTTCTGATGGCTTCTCAGCATATTTTCAGGTATTCCAAACCCCTTGGGATGGTGTCTGATGACCTACATAATGGGCCCTGGCCAAATCTCTGATTGTATCTTCTCCTTTCTCTCCCTCACTCACTCTGTTCCAGCCACACTGACCTGTTTTTCCTTGGGTTACAAAGCACACTTGGCTTCAGCCTTTGCTATTGCTGATCTCTCTGCCTGGAAATATCTCATGATATTTGCATCACTCCCTCCTTCACTTCCTTCAGGTTTTTGCTCAAGTGTCATCTCCTCGGAGATACTTGGCCACATTAACTGGAAACTGCAGCCCTGTCCCTCACTATCCCCTTTCCTGCCTTCTTTCTTTTCACAGCAGTGATCAATCCCTGACTTTATACATCCTTTTGTATATTAGTATATTTATTTTTTTATTTTCCTTTCTAGAATGTAGAAGATATAAGGGAGAGTCTTTATTACTCTTGTTCACTGTTGGGTCCCCAGGGTCTAGAACAGTTTTTTAAGTACTAAGGACAGATTAATCCAGACTCAACAAATATTCATTGACAGTGACTAGTGGAGGATACTTCAGACAATGCCATTTAGAAGGGCCCAGATCACAAGAAATCCTCTGACCAGGAGCCATCGGTTACTGAGCCTCTCATTGTGGTTGAATGCACACTATATACACCATACAATTCACACCGTTTTGGGATAGGCTCAATTTCAATAGCTTGGCTTATCTTAGCTGTTAATATTATTTTGTTCCCATAAGTACATTCATATTTCTCTAACTACATATTTATTGGTGGCATAACAGAAACCAGACTCTATATCATTCTGTTTATTACCTCATTTAATTCTCAAAAGCACCCAAGGGTATTATTGAGCTTAAGTAGCTTGCCCAAGGCCACATGGCTGGTCAGAGGTGGAGCCAGAATTTGAACCCCAGAAGCCTAATGAGAGCCACAATTTCAGCCACCACAGCTCTTCTTCTCGTCTCATGGTACTCCTTGTGTCCACGTTTTTGGCTGAGAAGATACGAATATCATGGCAAAACATCAGTGCAGCAATCCCTCAGAGGATTGACAGACCATTACGTATTTACTGAGGTATGTGGTGGAATGACATCTTCCTTTTTAAGATTCAACAATCCATTAATTCTGCAACTTTAGAACACCCTGCCCCATGTGCTGCCCAGCAGATATTCTTTCTACTTGTGATCATTGGACAATAAAGAGACCATGTTCTGGTCATCCCTCCAACCCTCATCCTGCCCTCCTTCCCCTGAGAACTGATTGTTTCCTATGTTCTGCAGGCTGCTCAGTCAACCCGGTCACTGTAATATCCTGATTGCTAAGGATACGGGAAGCAGGAGTCAGGTTTGCACAGTTAGATTGATAAGCAGATGCTAAGCCGATGTGACACAGCTGCTACTGCAGAGCCAGGAAAAGCAGGTCAAGGTTATTAGGAGAAAGTGCTGCACTTGCCCATAGCTGGGAGCAAAAACATCCCCACGTACTGTTCCCATTCCTACTCTCTCTCTCTCTCTCTGCAGACCCCTTCTCATTCTCTCTTTTTATTTCTTTTTGTCTTCTCTTTTTTAGGAGATGTGGCAAAAGAGGCACATACTGAAATAGCTGGACCTCTCTAAATGAGGGACATCTATAAATCAATGACTTTGTTTTCCTAATATTATATGCATTATTTAATCTTTCAAGCAGTGCCATGCTTTAAAAATCAGATTCAAAGATTAACAGTGACCATTTGCCATTTATTATTTGATTCTGTTTCTTTGTTTCTAAGAGGAGGTTTCACGTTTGAAATATGCTGAACATTTTGTACTAATGCATCAGATATGCGTGGCACATTAGCATACATGCAATGTAACCAAGGAGCCTGATTTCTGGTTTCCATTTTTCATTGAATTGAATTTATTGGTAGCTAAATTTGATTTTTCATCCAGAAAAACCTGTTTCCCCTAAGGTCTTTTTAGTTGTTTCTATATAATTTTGAACCGAATATGATTTAATTAGGTGAAAATCACCATATGAGATAAACTAACCTTAAAACCAAAGGCATTTTAAAATTCTCATCTTTAGATTGAGTGTGGCAGTATCTATTGGTAGATCTTGAAGTCATATCGGGCAGGACACCAGCTGGTAGATGTTGCCACTCCTCTGTTTCAGAATTTCTCTGATTGTGACAACTAGTGTGGCATTGCCCAGAAAGCCCATTTCCCTTCCAGGATCCACCCCCCACCCCATGCCCACCCCTACCCCGGGGACCAGGTCTTATCCTCTGCCTGGAAATCTCTGAGCTCACCAAAAGTTTGGAGTTCTTTGCTTCAATTATTTTTTTTTTACACTATTTTGCCTTTACAGTCCCTTCAGGATATGTCATGTGGAACATATAAAACGCACTGAGCTTGAAGTCTTGGTTTATATTTGAGCCCCTGGAACTTCTCAGCTGTGTGAGCTGGGAAAATTACAGATCTCTCTGAGCTTCAGTTCCTTGTTTGTCTGAGTAGAGAGGCAGCAATGAGATAAAAATCTAGGAAGTAGGCCGGGCGCGGTGGCTCACGCCTGTAATCCTAGCACTCTGGGAGGCCGAGGCGGGTGGATAGCTCAAGGTCAGGAGTTCGAAACCAGCCTGACCAAGAGCGAGACCCCGTCTCTAAAAAAAAAAAAAAAAAAAAAAAATCTAGGAAGTACCTAGCATAATATACCTGCAATAAACAATAGCTATTCTTATAATTTTGCTATTGTTTCACTGAACTAGCTTTAGTGCTCCTGGTAATAAAACCTCTCAAGGCAGAGAATAGTAATTGGAGAGGAAATTGAAATGACTTTTTACCAAGTTTTGTTTGTAAAATATGTGAAATTTAAGCAAATAGACAACAAAGTGACATATACTTAGAACAAGTAACTAGGTCATGGAGAAGAAATGGCAGATCTTACAAATGTAAAAAGCAAACACCGGAGTGAACACTATATATTTCTAGGTGATATCAGTAAGTGGAAATGAAAATAATGCTTACTGCATTGGATTGTTATGGGAATAAAATAATTTAATCCATATAAAACACTTAAAAGACATAGGAAAAAACAAAAAGTTATGTGTTGTCATTATGGGCTAAAAGGACTTGGAATTTTAGTCCTGGTGGTATATCAGTGATTATGGGGGAAGTCCCCTTAGGTTGGAATACTTTAAGTCTGATAGTAATATTTCTCAAGATTTTGAGAATGACTAAAGAGTCAGTGTCCTATTAGCATCTTGAGGCATTTATTTATCTTTATATCTTACCTCCTGGTACAGTTTGGCACAGACTTAGCATTTGGTGAATGTTTATTGAATGAGTGGCTGAATAAGTAGAAAAGCCACTTGTCTTGTTTAATTCTGAGGATTATCTGGTTGAGACCATAGCATTTTGGTGCCAATTGCAATCAATATCTTTTTCTCTTTACTTTGACAACCTGCCCCCAACCAGGTGTTGAGACTCTAAACCAAGCACCAAATTTTGCAACCTCTCTACTCCATAATGCATTTCCTAGAAAGCAGCCTGGAGCCACACACTACAGAGCCCACAGGGGTCACACAAAGAGCACAGAAGAGTAGAGTGGGCTGGGACTAAAGCGGATGTTTAGTCTTCCCAGAAAGCACGCTCACTAAATGCAGCGGCCTTGTCTGTTTTTTACGCAGCCCTCTCATCACCTAGAACAATGCCTTCAACATAGTCCGTCAAGAATAAATATTGGTTAATTGAATGAATAAATAAATGCTCAGTATAGACTGACTATTGCTTGGTAGGGATGAGGACCCAATGTTGTCCAACCCTAAAATGTCTCAAGAAATCTAAGAGAATGCTACGAGAGTCCATACTTTTATGTGATTGTCTTGGTTTCAAATGTTGGCAACATATTAAAAACTTTAAAACACTGGACAGGTCAAAGAAAAACGTGTCTAAGGGGAAAAATCCAGCTCACAAAGTCCAGTTCGTAACCTCTGCTGTTAGTGACAGCTTATGTATTGTTTTACCATTTTCCCTATAGGATCACTTGCATGTTGCATTCCTTCTTCATATGTGCTGGCTGGTATAAATAGTATTGTGCCCATTTTTATAGATAATGCCACTGAAGCTTGGAGAATTTAATTGACTTAAGGTCACAACACTGGTGTGTAATGGAACTGGGGACTAATCCATGTTTTCTGACCTCAGATTCTATATACGTTCTAGGGCACCATTCTGGTTGTTTAACCACATGTCGTTTGGGAGCAGAAGGTAAATCATAAACTATTTACTTGTTACTTCACACATAGTGCTTTTATTCTTCTTAGGACTGTCTAGCACTTTCTCCCTGCTGCTTCTCCCCATCTTCCAACCAGTCTGGTCCAAACAAGTATATAATGCAGCACTGTAATTGTAATTAAAATGAAGTTGTTTCCAGTTGGTGCTATGGATTCACAGGAAGGCCCATTTCTCTTTTGTTATACACCCATATGTACGGACATCAATTTCAATCATTGAGAATTGACAACTCCATTCATTTGGATGTAGATTTGGCCTAGATTTTAAAGAGATCAAAATAATAATGTTTTAAACAAGATCAAAGGTGTTTGTATTTTCCCCGTTTCACGTAAATCTGAACATAAATAATCCAGGGATGCTACGGTGGCTCCTAAGTGTCAGAGAGCTTGATTTTTCCATCTGCATGTGGTTGTTACCCTTGCCTGCTTTCTAAGGTCACTCACTGATATGTTCATATCAAAGTCAGAGGGGCAGAGGAAAAAGAAGGGAATAACATTCTTCCCCTTCTCTTGGGCATGAAGTAGAGGTTGCACAAGTAGCTTATGTTCACAGATTACTGGT
Source organism: Cheirogaleus medius (assembly GCA_008086735.1). Lineage (NCBI taxonomy): Eukaryota > Metazoa > Chordata > Mammalia > Primates > Cheirogaleidae > Cheirogaleus > Cheirogaleus medius. The sequence goes on from VBSM01000361.1 coordinate 17,102,727, forward strand.
CATAATTTGATAGATGGTTAATGAACGGCAAGGTAGTGAGGAATATAGCTTTTATGTGGATGGTCATGGGCAGGCGTCCTCAAACTACAGCCCGCGGGCCACATGCGGCCTGCCGAGGACATTTATCTGGCCCGCTGGGTGTTTTTGCCACGGCTGCCTGTCCTGCTTAGCAGCTGACTTGTCCCGGGCCCACAGTGTGCATGTGTGGAATGTGTGCCACGCTCTCCAACGGCCTTCCAACGGTCTGAGGGACAGTGAACTGGCCCCCTGTTTAAAAAGTTTGAGGACCTCTGGTCATGAGTCTAGCTGAAAATTCTAACACCCTATAAAAACAGGACAACAAATATTGGGGAACAAACTAGTAATCTCTTCCACAATTGCTAAGTACTACTGTGCTCTTTAGTGTTTGAGTAGTGTTTTCTAAATGGGTTGAGTATTTCTTGATACAGACACTTGGTCATTTCTGCTTTTCATCTGCAGTAGATATTTTGATGGATGAATATTTTAATATGTACAACTAAGCTGCTAACTGGCTGCAAACTTAAGGCTCTTCTCTGAATTATTTGCAAATTATAATATTAGGTAACTTTTGAAATGTGAGATTTGCAGGAAGCTAGAATAGTCAATTGTGTCAGGCCTTGGAGTTGATAGTTATGGACTGAGGCCATCGAGCAGAAATTCATCTAATTACTCTTTGGAGATAACCCTCAAGCCCCGGTATCTGGCTGAGGCAACCATTTCACACATATCCACTCACCTTCTGTTACTTGGGCAGTCTCATTGGTGAGAACATTGACAATAGTACAGGGTAATTGTTTTTGTTTTCTGTGGTTGCTGTAACAAATTACCACAAACTCTGTGGCTTAACAGAACAGCGATTTATTTTATTCATAGGTTTGGAAGCCAGAAGTCTGAAATCAGTATCACTGGGCCAAAATCAAGGTGTCAGCAGTGCTGCCCTTTCTTGGGAGGCTCTAGGGGAGAATTTGTTCCTTGCCTCTTCCAGCATCCGGTATCTGCTGGCATTCCTTGACTTGGGGTCACATCTTTCCAGTTTTTGTCATTACATTACCTTTATCTCTTTTGTCTGTGTCAAATTTCCCTCTGTGTCCTTCTCATAAAGTCTTTTATGTGCACGTAGATAATCAAGGATAATCTCCCCATATTAAGACCCTGAACTTGATCACCTCTGCAAAATCCTTCTTTTTCTTTTTTTTTTTTTTTGGCCATAAAAGGTGACATTCACAGATTCCAGGAATTTAAAGCATGGATATCTTTTGAAGAAACTATTATTCTGCTTACTCTTATCAATATTATTGATGCTGAAAACAATAGCTACTTATTGAAGCTGTCCTGTGTGTCAGACATTGTGCTATGTACTTCTGTGCTATGTACTTCATATACTTTAATTTTTGCCTCACATAAACTTTCACTTTTCAGGAAACTAAGGTTCAGAGATGCTGAGTAATCTGCTGTAGGTCACCCAGACTGCTCTTACCTGCTTTTCCCCACTCCTTCTTCCCTAAGCCAGTATCCAAGTGAGGTGACTATATGTGCAGTCAACCTAGCACAGCCTGACAGCATGTCCCCCTTCCCGGCTCTCATCACCAAGCCAACTTAAGGAGCACTGCTTGCCCCAACCTTCTGACCTTCGTGAGGCCCATTGTGACTCCTTTTCCCCTCCAAGGCTGCCTTAATGTCCCTTTTATCCTCACTTCACCTGTGTGTGGAGGTGTGTGTCTGGGGGAGGGCCACATGACTGTGCAACTTAAATTTGTCAGAATTCACCCAGGGACACCTGGGGGAGTATCAAGTTCCCTTTGTATAATTGGGTCCAGAACTCTTCTGGACTCTCGGCATTGCAAAGTTGGGTTATAAATGTCATGAGAACAGACTCTCTGGCAAGATATCTAGTGCTACTACTTCCAGTCTCAACCAGACGTAGCAGGAGCCTAGCTTTTCCCAGGGTATTTTAGTGCTTTGGGTTCTGGTCTCAACTGGAATCGGGCTGTGAAACAACTTCCAAGTAAACATGCAGAATGTTAGTGAAAATGCTTAGTTCAATATTAAGTGTATCAATAGGTGAAGCTGGGGAGAGGGGGCATGTGAATGAGTGGAAGGAGTCTGGACATTTTTTTTTTCTTCAAATTATTCACGAGTGAGGGCACATGTTGGAGTGCTGAATGGATCTATTGAATATCTGATCTGCCATTTCCCAAATAGTTATGAGCAGAGGTAGGGCCAGCTCAGCTGTATTGTTGCTATACTAATGTGGTAGCTCAGTCATTTGGAGTTAATTGTTAATCAAGCCAGACATTATCTGCATACTATTCTGAGAGGTAGAAAGACAAAAAAAAATCCAATATCTTATTACCCTTGTCATCAAAATGCTCTAAAAATTCTTGGATAATAGCCATAAGAGAGACAGGGCTATTATAAGAACCAAAAGTGCCTCTGTTTTTGGTTTCTATTTTCAAATCATTTTATCTATGAACTAAAATCAGCTGGAAAGGATCTGCCACATACTGGAAATTGCAAAGGCTGGCTTCCAGCAGCACCCTCTCTGTGACACTCATTTTGCTATTAAGAGAAGCCACTTAACAAACCAATTGTCAACAGGGGGAGATGAAAACACAATAGTTAATCAGGTTTTACAAGGTCACACATCTAATTCAAATTGTAAAAGGACCCCATTAGAGCCTTCTTTCCCTTGTTCTTGAATGTAGCCTTTCTCCAAATTGAGGGCTTACCACTTTGGATCCCCCTACAAGATAGTAGTCAGTTAATAAAGGCTGGAAGTACTATTTTCCTAACTGAGGGCCCCCTTTGGAGCCTATTAACACCCTTTTTTTATGGCGAGCAGAAGAAGTAGCCACCTCCCGACATGTGTTGGCACTTTCTAAAAGGTCATTAATGCTCCATATTTCAGAGTATAACAAACCCAGGAAGGCTCACAAGGAGCCCAGCAGGGGTAAAGTAAAAACAGTGAGTAATTTACAGAGCTTCTTGTCTCACCTAGGTGGTGCATGCTAAATGAGAGAGAGAGAGAATTAGGACATTTTCCCCCTTCTGACTTTTGCAAGGATTTGCAGGGACCTAAAAATTTCCAGGTAAAATCTAGAAAGTGAGATTTTTGAGAAACAGCCTGGATCAAATAGTTGTGTTGTAGAAAAGCAGTATCACAGTAGTTCTGACGCCTCATCTCATCCTTACTCTTTAGAGTGCATTTTCTACACAGGTGGGCCTTTTTTTGCCTTCTGATGGTGCTCTGCTGTGTTTCTTCGATAACATATCACATTGAAATTGGCAACTGATCGACAAATCTGGAGCTTTCTTTTATGTTTTTAAATCCTGAAGACTTTTTAAAAAAATAGATAAAAAATTATATATTTCCAGGGGAGCTACTGATGTTACTGAAACTTTTGTTGGACAGTAATTGATGGTGATTTATTTTCTTAAATTATATGTCAGGGTCTAAGTTGGGAATGAAAGTGAAAACTTTTTTTTTTTTAAATAGACTCTAAAGTGATATAAGAAATAAAAAGTTTATTTAAATTTCACTTATATAAGTCTTTGCAGAGCTGAGAAGCCAATGACCTTCCTGTATATTTAAAGATAAATACCACACCAAATAATGCGTACAGAAACAGTCTCTCTTGTTCACACTGTGGTTTCCCCAAAGGATGGAAGTTCCATCCCCAGGGACTTTTGCCTCTGGTGAGGTGTTCCTGTTGCTCCTGTATTCAGAAACATATCTTTTCCCCCTTTCCAGCATGTGGTAGTGAGGATTCCACTGAAAAGTACCCTCTTACCACATATGTACCTTCTGACTATGGTAGGGTTGCCCATGGCCCATCTTCTACAGGTTTTGTGATCCTGCTATAGAACCAGACAGATAAGCAAGAAGCAGCTTGAATTATGCATGAAGGAAAGACCCTGTAATAACTGCCAGACGACATTTCTTCAGATAAGTAGGTTGACTGGTATGGATCAGGAATTTTGCATCATCTCTCAAATTCACTTTTCAAGGTGACATCACGTATTCCAACAATTATATTGAGCACCTACTGTGTGGAAGATACTATTTTGTGTTCTAGGAAAACAATAATGAATAAAGCAGACAAAACCTCTTGTTCTTATCATGCTTGCATTTGTGTCTGTGTGTATATGTGTGTGTGTGTGTGTGTGTGGGAGAGAGAGAGAGAGAGGGAAACAATAAACGTACAAATAAATACTATATTATTTAAGGTTATGGTACTATGGAAACAATAAAGTATGGCATGGGAGCATGTATGGTGAGGAGTTGTGATTTTGAATCCAGGAGTCAGGAAAACCTCACTGAGTAATTGCCATTTTTTTTTTTACTATAAGTAATTTAATAATGAATTTTAGATTGCAAGATAAAGAAAATATTCCTAAAATCATAAAGGAAGTCATTAAAATTGCAAAGTAGGAAGGTACCTTGGAGATCATCTACTTTATTTATTTTTTTCACAAATACAACATATTTATTAAGTTATGGGGAAAAATCCATATCATCTTTTCAAGTTTTGGTAGGGTTTCCTATTATTAAATTGCTACGAGTAATTGCCATTTGAGCACAGACTTGAGAGATGTGCTCTTTCTACTAAATCAGTAATTGATGGATAAAAATGATTATTTCTATCAAAGAGTTGTATTAGGAGACTTAAACCAATTTCACTTACAGTTCCAGCTAAAATACAAGTTATGTTCCTTAAGAAATCATGAGCAAAGCAGCATAGCAGGTAAAGGAGAAAGGGAAGGGAGAGTTGGTGGGAGGACAGAGAGAAAAGAGACGTAACCTTTCATTGGAATGATTAGAATTTGGTTTCCCACAACTTGAGGGACAGTTTAGATGTTTGAGATTCTCAGTAGATATGAGTTTTCTAGATATATGATGAAGCTTTGCCTCAAGACTGCTAGTAATCTGGTAGAATTTAAAGATATTGTTGTTGGTGATTGTACCCTTGCTGGGTACCCTTAAGCACAGCTCATAGGAGAGTAGATGAATCAGTTCAAGGCCCTCTGCCATTTTGTCAGGCCTCTAGGAAATGAAACAAGACTAGGATTTGGAATCTGAGTCCCCTCATCCTGTTGACCATCAGGCTTGATTCTAGAGGGGAATGCCACCCAGAGCACATGCTAGTTAATACTTTATTACTGGTCAGGGCTTTGGCCCCATTACATGTCTGTTCTCCTACCTATAAGGAAGGTTGGCCTTGAGGACTAACTCCTTTTATCCTTCTAGCCTGAGGCCTAGATTCCCAGTCATTGGAGGGCCCTGCTCCTTAGCCCTCTGTCCTAAACCCATCCCTGTCCTCTGGCCTTTTGCTTCTTATCCTTATACTGTGAATGGAGTCATGGAAAAGAGAGTGAAAGTGATCATTTGTCCTAATTGAGATCCAGTTATTATACCCCCTTCTCTCCACATGCAAGTGCTCCTGAGGGCTCTAGTCCTTCACCCTTCCAGAGCTATTCCTGCCTGGTACTGAATGACTGGGAAAAGCCAAGCTTAAAATAGACCTTGAACATGGACTCCATGTAGATCTATGTCATCGGTTTTAAGGGCTATATGGTATACCATTGAATGGAGATACTGTAATATACTTAACTAAATATTTAGTAGACATTCCTGTTACAGGGATATCTTTTCTAGATAGACCTTTCCTACTCTAAGATTATAAAAGTAATTATATTTTACTCTAATACTACTTTAATTTTTCTTTCTTTTTTATATTTTGTATTCACCTATGCCTTATTCTAGTACTTTTTGTTTTATTTCTTAGCCTTTGTATGTTAAGCTTTTAGTATTTAAATAATAGTCAATAATTTTATGGCTCATTACAACATATTCACCCATATTTTATATGAACCACTAGGAGTTGATTTCAGAATGAGGAGTGATCTAGGGCTCCAACTTTATATTTTATTAAATATAAATGCTAAATGCTAATTAATTTCACAAACATTGTTTATTGAATAATCTCTAGTTCTCACTCACTCATAAATTTGAAATGCTAATCTTTTTAATGTATTAAATCCTTACATATGCTTGTATTTGTTTCTGAATTTCTATTTATCCTGATATCTTTCCTCTATTCAGGCATCATCAGCACACTGTTTTAATTATAATAGCTTTTATAATTTAATATCTGCCAGGACAAACACTTCTTCATTATTTTTCTTTTGCAAAATTTTCTTGGCTGTTATTTCATGTTCATCTTTCCAGATGAAATTTTGAGTTATTTTGTCAAGGCTCAAAAATAATCTTCTTTTGGATTTCTAATGTGGATCACATTGAATTTAAAAATTAATCTAAGGAGAAATGGCATTTTTATGTTATTGATTCTACTGACCCAAGAGACAAAGTATGGCTTTCCATTAATTTAAAGTTTTCTTTGTTTTGTTTTGTACATGAGTATTTTCCAGCAACGTTTTTTTTATACACACATATTGTATTAATTAGGATTTGTCAGTTGTTAGCAACAGAAATTGAACCTAGCTAATTTAAACAGAAAAGGAATTTTATTAATAATTCAAAGGACATTCGTCGCTAAAAAAGTTGCCAAAAGGTTAAAGAATTAAGCTTGGATAAAAGACAAAAATCAGGACAGCTCTGGCAGGAAGCACTGGGCAGTCTTGTCTGGGAACTGAAGCAGGAGAGATGAATGTGGACCACTTTTCTATGCTCTTGCTTTGTGCCGCTTAAAATCAAAGTCCTGTTTGGGGACTAAGGTATCTAATTGGCTTACTTTGGTCATGTGTCCAGCCCTTGACATAAAAGAAAACTTACATAAGTCTGATAAGAGTCTTTATATGAATGTAACAGTGTATTTCAGCTGGGTGTAAATGGAAAATAGGCTCTGGAAGTTTGGTGACCTTATTTTAACTAGGCTTCTTTTGTTCTATCGGACCAATGGGGCTGAGAAACATCCTGAGAAAAAATCATGGACAGAACCAATAATTACAGTCCAGACATAAACGGTCATCTCAGAAAGCCTTTGCAGTGGAAGGCAAAACACAGCATGCCAAGCTAGACTTAGTACAGGGTTTCAAGGACACTGAGATGAAAGAAGCTGATCTGAGTGTAGTGTAAGACTGTTATCTTAATGTGCTTTGGTCTGGCTACTCTGATAGCATGATTGTTCGTTTTGTTTAAAGCTATTGGTATAAAAACTAAAATAGTTTCCATAACTAGGAGTCTACAAATGATGCTTGAATGTAGTTTTGAAGTGGGGGTTTGGTGAGTGAAAAGCTATTTATTTCCAAATAGTTAGAGGTGAGCACTGAGCGTTTAGATAAGCACCAGGGTGATATATGGTTGTGCGAGTTGTACACTGCACAATTTCAGGGGTTATCTTTTACATCAGACTGCAGTATGCCTGTAGAACCTTCCTGGCTGCAGTTGGTTCCCCTGCCAAGAGCTGGAGTAGTAGGGAGAGCAGCATCCCCGGGGGAGCATCAGTGGTCTGAAATGGAGCAGCCATGTTAAGGCATGCAGTGGACTGGCTCCAAGTGATGGTCAGCTATGGACAGTGACTTCAAAAACCTCAATGGCCTAAATTAGAGTGCTGGACTGAGGGAACTTAGTACTATGGTAGTGCTATGGGAAACTCCTGGGAGCTTCCTGAGATACTGGGGTAAGGAGAGGGTAGTAAAGGGTGATGAAACAACTGGCTTCATGTCTGTGAAAATTCAGAGAAACTTGGTGTGTTAATGTTGCCTGTTTTTATACCCCAGGTGGTAGGACCCTGGAATCTTTTGGATTATGTATCTAGAAAAACATGACTAGTTTATTTTCAGACCTCAGCTTTACAGTTGAGACCTGTTTGCTCCTTTTGGAGGTTAGAGTAAAAAAGCTCATCCGTATTAATGGGAAGAGAACTGCTGCTTTGTTAAATCTCTGCTATCTGGCTGTGAAAGACCACGCAGCCAACTGGCCTGGTATTCACTGCCATGGTATGTTTTTACTGACCCTTGTTAACTGACACAAATACTAAAGCGAAGTGACATTAAATGGACTGATGATCTGAGCTATCTTCGATAAACCAACAGGAAATAATTCTTGACCGTGACATTTAAAGAAAAAGGAAAAAATAATAAAATGATGATTTCTAAGAGAACTTTAGCAAAGGGGAAAAAATTGGAATTTTTTTTCATCAAAAAATATACACACAGAGGAAGAAACTAACTGGCAGAAAATTCTTTTCCTTTCAACCTAATCATAACAAAATACACATTATGGGAGACCTCCATAAGAAGTGTTAAAGGTGGAATTTCTAAGTCCATAGAGACGTCAGTATCTGAAAGGCAGCGTGGCTTTAGCCCCCTTGATAGAAATCAACACGATGTAACCCCTGCTACACTCAACTCCAGAGGAGGGTGGCAATGAGCAAAATTGTAGAAAGGCCAAGCTGACTCAGGCCAAGGGCACCTGGCTGGATTTTTACGCTTTAAAAAATGTCACCCTATGAATGTCTTGCTTGTCCACACAGTGCTCAGCACAATGTACCCAATTATCTTAAGCATTTACATAAGTCCCTGGGAAAGGCAAGACATGATTTTTTTTTAATTTATTTTTTTATTTCAGCATATTATGTGGGTACAAATAATACGGTTACGTATATTGCCCATAAAATATGATGAAAGGAAAGAGGAAGTAACTGTCCTGGTATCACCTGCATTATTTCTCAGTAGAACTAGTAAGAAGATTTATGAAGAACTCATTTCTTCACAGTGGGTTTTGAGCAAGAAGTGTAATGCATGAAGCATTTGTAGAGAAGGAAAGCAACTACCATATATGAGAGGCCTCTAAAATGCCAGGAACTTTGTATTTTCCCTTGAGGTGTGGATATTATTATCCCCATTTTATAAAAGAGGACAATGAGTCTCAGAAAGCTTAAGTAACTGCCCAAGTCACTCATCCAGCAAATAGTGAGCTGAGTCATCTCTGGTGGTAACACAAGTGCTGTTTCCACCATACCAGGGTGACCTTCCTCCTGACCTCCCCCCAGCCCTGGAACCCCATTGTGTTCATATTTGGATTAATAGGTGCCGTCCTCTAAGTGTGTGCTGGAAAACAGCCCCCGTTAGTAGGTCAGGAAGTTAGCACATCTCTGGACTCTCTGCTGGCCACGAGGGTGTTAGTGGTTTTACTCTATCATCCACCTGCCCACCTGACCGCTGGCTCACTCACGACCCACCTCTCTAAACCTCTGTTAATTATTGTTTAAATACACACTGGTGAGAGTGATTAACAGTTACAATCTGTCGAGTAATTTTACTTAATTCTGCTGAGCTTTGTTAGTCAATTGAAAGATAACTTTAAATATCAGAGGTGGAATTAGGTTCTTCTTTTTTAAATAAATGGACTGGGATGGCAGAAATAGATCAGGTTCACCCACTATATCACTGTTGTTGTCCTTAGAGCCAGGGAGAGGGAAGGAGTTTCATTCATTGTTACTCCTGGCAGAGCATGGCATCTTCTAGAGAAGGGCTGCTTGAGTGTAGTTCCAGTAGCTGATTGGACCACAAAAAATGCAACTGCAGTTTTGCTGGCAGGATGCAGGAGGTGTGTCTCTAATGGCACAGATATGATAGCCGAGCCTGCAACATCATGTCATCCTAAAGGGAGATAAAGGGCACCATGCTCTGTGGGGCCATTTGGGAGCCGTACAGCAGTGGCCGGTCTTTCACTGGTTAAGGTGCCTGTTCACGAATAACTTCCACATTTTTTTCAAGTTATAACACTAAAAAACAAGCAATCATTTATGCCTAAATCACAGCTAATACCTAAAGTGAAACGACTACACTATAAAGAAGTTTCTTCTTCTTGCTTATTACTTAAGGTCTGAAGGTGGCAACTAATGAAGGCAAAGTATGGCGATGAGGGAGAAAATACCTTTCTATTGAGTGACAGTTGCTTTGAAGCCCCCCTGTACACAAAGGGAGATTTTTCCAGAGACCCCTACTTTATGTGTACATTCTCAAAGTTGAAGTCCAGTCAAAAAGCAGTTACATTATGCTTATATAAATATTGTTTAAATATTAAAGAAATGTTATACCCTATCCTCCCTTATGCCCCTTGACCAAGCAGGGTCCTAGTAGCAGATAAATGGAATTTAATTTATTTTATAGTCTTTCAAATACTCTGATCATGTCAAAGTACTGTTTGGTTCATATTTAGACTATGATTTTTTTGAACAGCTTTTGTTTTCCTAAGGTTTCTAATTACTAGGGAAAGAAATGTAGCCTTTGTACCATATTATCATGGCTCATCCATCTATTGAATGGGATCAATTACTTTCTCCAGCTTGAAAAGTTAGTCAGGGAGCCACAATGAGATATCATGTCACCTCCATTAAAATGGCTATTATCAAAAAGACAGAAAAAGCTCATGCTGATAAGTATGTGGAGAAAGGGGAACCATGGTACACTGCTGGTGGGAATGTAAAATAGTACAGCCACTATGGAGAACAGTATGGAGGTTCTTCCAAAGACTAAACCTAGAACTACCATATGATCTAGCAATCCCACTGCAGGGTATATATCCACAAGAAAGGAAGTCAGTATGTAAAAGAGATAATCTGTACATCCATGTTTATTGCAACACTATTCACAATAGCCAAGATATGGAATCAACCTAAGTGTCTATCAGTGGATGAATAGATAAAGAATATGTGTGTGTGTGTGTGTATGTGTATACACAGTGGCATATTTAGCCATAAAAAAGAATGAAATCAAAATAAGCCAGGCACAGAGAGGCAAATATCACATGTTCTCAGTCATATGTGGAAACTAAAAAAATTGATGTCATGGTGGGAGAGAGTAGAATGGTGGTTACCAGAGGAAAGGTAGGGGGTGGGGGTGGGGGGATAAGAGAGGTTGGTTAATGAGTAAAAAAATACAGTTAGATAGAGGAAATAAGTTTTAGTATTCAATAGCACAGTAGGGTGACCATAGTTAATAAAATTTATTGTATATTTCAAAATAGAAGAGAAGCTTTGGTATGTTCCCAACACAAAGAAATGATAATTGTTTGATGTGATGGATATCCCAATTACCCTGCTTTGATCATTACACATTGTACGTATGTACCAAAATATCACATGTACTCCATAAATATATATAACTATTCTTTGTCAATAAAAAATATCTTGGCCTTCACTTGTTAAAAGTACAAATACCTCTGGAGTAAGGGTGAAAGAGGCAGCTAGCCTTATTGTATACATTCCAATAATCAAATGATTCTGAACAGTTTGAGAGAATAGTGAATTAGAGCTGTATAAGGATATATAAACAGGGCTTTAGGAATATTTCTTTATACTAACTAGAAAGTGAATAACAGTTTCTTTGGAACTGTAAACTGATAGTGGTGGTCACTAGTGTTTAATCCTAGCTCAGGGAGAATTACTTCAGTGCTGGAAATCTTGTCTACAAGTTGCTATTAACTTTTACTTGTCAGTAGTATCATATATATGTATATAGGTATATATATGCCATATACACACACATATATATAGTATACATATTACACATATACTTATATACACACATATATATTTATATACATGTATATACATATATATTAAAGTTTGAGCCTCAACTGGCTTTATTTCACACATACTTCCTATTTCCTAAATTTCATAATAGAATTTCTGGATATTTGGCTAATGTAAGTCTTAGAGGTTGCCACTCATGGAAAAATTTAGGGCACATGCCCATGTGACCTTTGAGGCAACCAGTCTTCCTTAATTCTTTAACTCTTAGAATGATCAAACTTCTTTTCTGACAAAATTGTGGCCACTTAGATTTGTTTTGTTCTGTTTTCAAAAGATTCAGTAATATTCCAAGGAAAATAACGCCTTATAAAGTTGATTTTATCATGTAGATAGCTGTTCAGGCTGACCATACTATTAATGTCACTTGAGACCAGAGTTCCTCTAGCTATGATTCATCTAACCCTCATCTTCTTTCATCCCAAAAGCATCTCAAGGAATTTTGGCTGTGAGAATATATAGGTGAACCCAGCTGTTGATGTAGATGACCCAAGGCCACTAAGGAAAGAGACCAAGAGACCGTTTTCTCTGAATATCTCACCCACTACTAAATCTTCACTTCATCCCACTGTCTTAAATACCTCTAGTTGGGTTAATAGGATTAATCATTCATATTTAAATTGACTTAATTGTCCAAGCTTTTCCCTTCTATTTACCTTAGGAGTGCTAAAGAAATGAAGTTTGGAGATGGGTAGAGGGAGAGGTCAATGAGAACCAAGGCTCTGGGGCATGCAGGGACAGGCAGGAGGTGTGTGAGACTCCAGGAGAGGGTGTCTAAGTAACATGACCTCTTTCCAAGACCATGTCCCAGTTTGCAAGCAACTTGGACCTCTGAGAACTGCAGAGTGATCTATCTCTATAACTGGTTTCTGGATGCCTCGATCTCTGTTGTGATAAAAGAGCAAAATACTCATTTACCCCAAAGTTTACTCTTCTGGTTTGAGCACCTGGAACCCTAATTCCCAAGACATTTCAGCCTCTTAAGCCAATGCAGTCCAACCACGTCCATGCTGAGAATTCTCTCGGCAGCTTCCTCACAGCTGGAGCCATATTTGATCAAGTGATGACTCACTGGACTGTGCATTCCAATTTCCCTGTAAGAAAGATAATGAGAAAAGGAAATGCCTACAGGGGAAGGAGTATAGAGGTGGTTTTTGGACTTTTTCCTGAAAATATGAGGCAGTATTTATCTTCTAGGCCTTGGTTTGATGCTAGCTGGGAGAGCCAGACTCTGTATCCTTGTTTAAGAAAACTTCCTTTTTTTTTTTTTTTCTATCACAATTAAAGAAGAGGATGTTTTTGAGTCTCATGTGTTTAGATAGTTGCAAATTGAGCACATTCCTGGGTCATGCTAGCTAATTTGGCCTCTTGAAGCAGTGAGACAGTTCAGCCAGACCACTGTAATAATACACAACAAATAGCTATGAAAAGATTGAGTTATATATCTCTTTTAAGTCACTTTCAGTTGATTTCTCTCATCTGTGGGGTGATATTATTTTTACTACATTAATAATTTATATCTCATAAAAAATAATAATTTATATCTCACACCTAGAAAATGAAGAGATTTTGGATTAGTAATCCAAAATCCATATTTTAGATTAGTAAAAAGAAATAATTTGGAGTTTTTGCATATGCAGGGTAAATTTGGATAGTAAGATTAAAAAGGGATTAACATTTACAAAACATGTTTTATGTGACAGGTATTGTTTAGGTGCTTTAATATCTTTTCCTATTTTATTCTTCATTACATAAATAGTAATACCACACTGAGAAAAGTATTACTAAGATATTTTATAGTTGAGGAAATTGACTTGCAGTGAACTGAAGTAATTTGCCCTAAGTTTCTGGGCTGGTAAGTGGTTAAGTTACATTCCAATCCAGATTTTTGTGGCATCAAATCAGAGCTCTTTCTATCATCCCATGGTATCCCTGAAAATGATGCTGAAAAGTCTTCCTGGTCAGAAATATTTCTGTCACTGACCTGTCACAGGGCCCAAAATTGCACTCATTGAAGTCACTGAAATACATTTCTAGAAGTTACCTAGTAAAATGTAATTGTGCAACCCAGAGCAAGTACAATATATGGAAGTCATATTAATTTCCCCCCTCAAGTCCTTACCATAGTTTACTGATAGGTTCAATATTACAGCACAAAGAGACTTGGGAAACATTTAGCCCACCCTCTTCTTTTTAAAAATGATGAAACTTGATAGAGAGACTAAAGAAACTCCTCAAATTTACATAATTTGTGTGGTTAGTTTTATCAGAAATCGAGGTCTGACGCAGATGAAATTTGATTTAGGGAATGAGGAAGGGGCAGACAGGTTTCATGTTCAGGGTGCATCTTAGTGGAAAGCATTAAGGTAAATAGCACTTGAGAAACCATAGACATCCATGGGGTCACTGGCCTGGGTATCTGGGTGGAGGGAGCCCCGAAAGTGGGGGGGGGGTGCCTATCACAGGGAGATGAACATTGCAATTTTGTCCAGTACTCATCTTGTCCAAGGCATAGATCATTAAAATGCTTGCGAAGGCTTTTACCACTGTTGCCTCTTTCTTGAGTACTCTCCAATCACTGCTATCTGTGTTTCACTCAGAGGTGATGAAAGACTCAAAGCCATACAAACAATACTCTTCGAGAACAGTTTAGGCACAGTTTGTAGCCCAAACTCCAAAGCACCTGGCACCTGAAAGTGGAGAATCAAAAAGCAAGAGGTTAAACTGTGATCCCGTCCAATGTTTGGCATGTCGGAGTGACCTCCACGGGCACCCGCACAGTTAGCTTCTGTTTAACCTCCCTGATTCTGATAAATGGAGTTCCCAGAGAATTGGCAGTTCCCACAGATGTAGTGGCATTGTGGCTGGAGGGATCTGGTTGTAGTACTCATTTAAATGAGAGGAAAGCCTTTTACATCAAGCTTAAAAAAAAAAAAAGAGCAATTCTAGTTCCTAAAAGAGAGAAATGCTACTCTGCTTGCCTCAGCCTAGGAAATAGCACCACGGGCAAAGTTGGCAGCTGTTCTGAGGAGAGTTGTGTGGCCAGCTCTTCGGGCTAGAAGTGTAATGGTAACTGCATAATGATGTCTGAGAAAATCAAAGACCAAAGGAACAATTACAGTTTGGTAGAAACAAATATACAACCCAACCCGTCCTGAGTAATTTTTGAGAGGATGCCCTTGGGTCTTGGGGAGACGTTCTGGCTATAGATTCCAGAGGAAAATCATAATCATGAGAGGGCACTCAAAAGGATCCGATGACCTGTGGTTAGGCCTGTGTGTATAATTGTGATTAGCCAGTCAAGGGAGAGCACTAGAGTATCAGAAAGCCAATAATGGCATGTCCAAGATTAGTAGTAGAACTAGGGTTTGGGTGCTGCACGAACAAAATACAGAGCAGAGAAAAGCAAGATCTTGTTTTTGCCACTCACTGGCTGCTTGTTCTTGGAAAACACCTAACATCCTTAGACCTCAGTTTTCTTTTCTGTAAGAAGAATGGCTTCAATTAGATTATTTCAAAGATCCTT
The DNA here is from genome assembly GCA_008086735.1 of Cheirogaleus medius. Classification (NCBI taxonomy): domain Eukaryota; kingdom Metazoa; phylum Chordata; class Mammalia; order Primates; family Cheirogaleidae; genus Cheirogaleus; species Cheirogaleus medius. The sequence goes on from VBSM01000361.1 coordinate 17,117,832, forward strand.
CTAGTTATAACATTGCATAGTTCAGCTGAAAAACATATTCTAGTTCTTTGGAGTATTTATGTATGATTTTCTCATTCTTCAAATGGTTGAGTGCCTACTAGAGGGTCAGACAATTTGGTTGGTTGTGGGACAATTACAAAGAGTAACATGTCCTGGCTGCTTCCCCTAAGAGACTGATAATTCAATGTTGTTAATGTCCTGAAATATATGTGAAATTTAGTGCAAAAGGAAAATTTATTCAGTGTGCTGTGCATGATGAGAGATGCAAAGGAGTATAAAGTACTACATGGCTCCTACATCCAAGAGTCTGAATTAATACACATGAAAAAATTAGAAGACAATTAAAGAATAATCTTTTGGATACTGATTATAAGTGCTACTGGGATGCATAACGTGGGCTGGGAAGTCAGAGCAAGCATGCTGGGGAAGGAGGGACTTGGCGGAACCATGGAGGAATGCTAGGATTTGAATATGCAGAGAAGAGAAAAATGGAAATGCCAGCTGGGAGAAATAGTATAATAATTAATAGAAAAATATTTCAAGTTTTTCACAGAAGCACTGAGAGCTTCAGCTGTCCTCAGCCAAATGTTAACCCAGATGGTATATCCAAATTTCGTAATTAACAGTTCAACCAGTCACCACAGGTGCTTAAGTATAAGTCTCAAGTTATTTATTTGTGGGACCACAGCAGCAGAAGAATAAACCTAGGGGTGGGGAAGGAAGGAGGGTGGGTGGGAGTGATACCCAGGGCAATTTTCCAAGGTGGCTGAGTTTGGTTAGCTTCTGTTTGGGAAGAGTTCCTGAAGATGCTTGTAGGTTTCATTTTACTAGAAAGCCATCGATAGCATTAACCAGGTCAGAAAATGCATATATACAAGGGTGCGGTTCCTGAAACAAAGTTCTCTCTTGTGTCGTTTGGCTGAATGAGGTCTAGGCAAGAGAAGGTGAGTAACCAATGAGCAAAATTTATCATCTCTGTTGAAAAAACAAGCCAGAGCAAATCTTGCATGGATGACAGATACAGGAGGGAAGCAAACAGAAGCAGCATCCTTAGCATAAGACACAGGTTTGGAGCTGTACTGGGTCACCTGTGAGACTGGGTTCCAGTCTCCTCACTTCCGGCTCCGCGACCAGCCCCATCCTCAGGGGCACACAGATGGTTTCCGCCTTAAAGGCCCTAAGCAAAATTGCAAAGTGAACACAGTTTATCATTTTTGGCGGCTTCTTTTCTTTTCTGGGAAAGGTCCCATCTCCCACGATGGCAAGTTGAAGGTGGGTTATTCATTCCATCCTCAGAGTCCTGTGTTTAAATAATCCCCTGCTTAGGAAGTAATAGGAAGTAAAATGGTGGCATCGGGTCCCAATCGGTGTTTCACGTGCTCAATTTCAGTGTGAAGGTGGAAGCGAAAGCCAGCTAGCAAGGTCTGAGGAATGGGCACTGGAGCCTCAGACTGAAATGTCCATTCACAATGCTTGTCCAGAAGCAGGTTCATGTGCCTTTTCCACAGTGTGCTGTTAACAGTGGGAGAGGATTGAGTGCCAAGGCCGTCTGTCAGCCGGCCTGTCCCATGCGGAAGCAGGTCTTCTGCAGAAAGAGACGAGCCGGTTGCTAACGTTACCCTTGAACTTGACAAGTTCACAGAGTCATTTCCTGCTCTTCGAAAGTGTTGTTTTTGATGAATTATGTGCAAACAGAGAAAAAGGGCCTGTCTCTCCTTAATCCGCTTGATTCCTGAGTGCTTTCATCTTGCCCGGTTTCTGTCATGTCAGGGATTGGAGGGTGGTTTGTTCTGGAGCAAGAAGAGATCTTAGCTGCCCCATCTACCTACCTCTTGTTTACTCAGAAGGAGTAAAAGGGCCCCAAGGAACCACTGCCCAAGGCCAAAGTACTTCCTGGTGTTGGCTCTCAAACTTCGCTGATCCTCTGAATTACCTGGAGGAATTTTTAAAAACACAGGTTCTTAGACTTCACTTTTAGGAAGTCTAAACTTAGTAGATCTGGAGCCCTATGAGCCTAATTTATAGAAAAACACTCAGGAAGATTCTAAGGAACTACTGGGATAAAGCTGTCATCTGTAACAGCAGTCTGCAAGGTTTTTCTGTACAGAGCCAACTGTTTACATATGTTAGGCCTTCTAGGCCATACTGTCTCTGTCGCAACTACTCTCGCCATTACAGTGTGAAAACAGTCATAGACAGTGTGTAAATGAATGAGCAAGGCTGAGTTCTCATAAAATACACTGAAATTCTAATTTTATATAATTCTCATGTATCACAAAATATTATTTTTCTTTTTCCTCCCCAATCATTTAAACATGTAAAAACAGTTCTTAACTTTGGGCCATACAAATATAGGCAGTGGGTTGTATTAATATTTGGCCCATGGGCCACAGTCTGCCAACCCTTGATCTGTAATATATACTTGGGTACTTAATTAACATAGCTTAGAATGTGGGCTGGAATCCCAAATTCAGCACTTCCCACCCCTGTGATCTTAGACAAGTTAATTAGCCTCTCTGGGCCTCTGGTGCCTTATCTGTAAATGGGACAAATGTAGTTCATATATCTTGGGTTGTTAAGATTAAATGAAATATTATATGTAAGATCCTAACACAGTATGGTTCCTGGTAATTGTAGACATTTTATCCTATTAGAAGGTACTATGCACTGCAGAGACTGAACACATGAAGCTAGTTCCCCAGCCTTAAAAGACCATATACACTAACCAGCAGAATAAGAGATGCATGCAAACAATTCTTTTATGACAGAATGTGAGTGCCACTGGAGCCAATATTACATAAACACCATATCTATAGACATTGACGAGGGTGTTGGGGGCTCTTCTCGTTTGGTGCTGAGCAGACAGGTCTATCATCTTGCTTTGCATTCCTTTGCTTCTCTACTCTTCATGTGGAAACACGTGTATGTCCATCTTGTATTATGGAGCTCATCAGTTATAAGAGATTCTCCTATAGACACAGAACAACTTGAGTAGGGTCGGTAGCTCTGGACACCACAGTGCTGTTTCATTGACTCACATGTCTAATTCATTGTGAACTATCAAGGGAGTGAATGCAGGGCCCATCATTAGGATATAATTGGTTCATATGTCCAGAGTTCCCTGAGTCACTGAAAAAATGAGAGGAGGAAAAACACTTTTGAATTGATTAGATGATTTTCAATCTCTTTGGTAGAGTTTCTTTGATAAAAACATGCTACATCTTTAGTGTAAATTAAAAAAAATTGGAAAGCACAATGAAAATGATAAAATTAACTTTTATTCTCAATATTCAGCTATAATCATTGTTAATAGTTTTTCACATATACTCCCAATCTTTTTGGGAATATGCATTGACACATATCATTGATATTTATCATGTATTTTTTAAAAAGACTGGATTACACTGTATAAATTATTTTTTACATCTTTCTTCAACTTAACAGTATTGCATGTATAATTCATCATTAATTATTATTCAGTAAGTCATGAAACATTATTCAATAGCATTCCTATAAAAGTATTCAGTATATAGCAGTGTATAGTTAGCTGATAGTTAACTGATCAGCTGATAGCCACACTCCAGTATCTGCCACACTATTTATGCTGAGGCCACACTGTGTTGGCACTGAACACAAAGAAGGTTTTGGAGCCAGGACACTTTTGCCTGATGACGGACTCCTCTCGGGGAACTCAATTGCTCTTAGGTTCCCCACTGGCCTGTCTGGAACTTTCTCAGAGCTGCACTGCACTCTCAGGCTCCTCCTACCCTATCCTCCTTTCTTTCCTTTGTTAGGTGTCAAACCCACAATGAGCTCTAAAGGGTCTCCTCGCTCACTCTTAATCCCTCTCCCTTTTATCTTACAAATGTTTTCCAAAATAAATCTCTTGTACTTCTATTTTGGCAACTTCTTCCTGGAAGATCCAAATAGATAGAAGTATATAAGTCTTCCTCCCACTCCCGCCTCTTAGCCACTCAATACTCTTCCTTAACAGCAATCCCTATTACTTTATGTATCCTTCCAGAGTTCTTCATTCAGATATGAGCCTTTCATCTATTTCTTCTTCTGTATAGTACCCCCCCCCCACCCCCGCAGCCTGGTATCCATGAGAGATATGTTCCAAGACTTCGGTGGATGCCTGAAACTGCAGAGAGTATCAAAACCTACAGATACTGTGTTTTTTCCTATACACACACCCCTAATGTGTGATTTCTCTTATAAATCAGGCATAGTAAGAGATTAATAACAATATCTAATGGAACAATTGTAACAATAATATATACTATAATAAAAGTTATGTGAATGTAGTCTCTCACAAAATATCTTACGTATGTAATATTTTCAGACAGTGGTTGACTGAGGGTAACTAAAATTGCTGAAAGTGAAACTATGGATGGGGGCGTGTTTACTGCATAGTATTAAACAGTTTAAATGTGTTATAATTAGTTTAACCAATCCTCTATTATCAGGTTATTTCCAACATTTTCTATCCAAAGCAGTGCTGCAATGAATATCCATAGCTAAATATTTTAACACTCATGTGAGAGTACATCTTTATGAACAAACCCCAGAGTTAGCATTGCCAGATCAGTATGAGTAGTATGATTTTTATACATATTGTTAAATTTCTCTCCATAGAAGATGCACCAGTTTCTACTCTAAGGCACATAATGGTAGCAATAGCATCACTTGTAATAGTAACATAGTTTTCAATCAGAAAAATATAGAATAGATGTAGTATCATTAAACTCTTCTCTAGTGGTTTTGACTTTAATAAAGGCTTTGATTTTTATTTATTTTCATGGTTACTTTTCCTGGAGTTCAGGAAGCTAATATTATTTTTGTAAGTTCAAGAACCTGGCTCAACATTCTATGTCACCAACACGGAATGATAACCATTTATGTTGATAGGGACCACTGATAGCTATCAAGGTATTGGAATAAATTAGGAAGACAGCAGAAGTAGAAGTTTGTATCTTTAAGAAAAGTGATTTATACATTAGGAAGAATACAGAACAGGAGTCAGCAGACTATCCTGCTCTCTGTTTCTGGAATGCATTATGAAGGTGATCATTTATCATTGATCAGGGAAAGATGTCACTTGAGAATGTCAGAGGTCAGTGATATTAATTCACTCAATGTATGGTTATTGAGTACCAGTGCACTGACTTTTTCTGGTGAAATTCCTCTAGTATAGATAAGATTTTGTTTAAAAGTAAAGAGACTTGGCCTAAGAGCAAGGTACTTTAGTTTTCTATATGTTGATTCACTCATCTCTAAAATGGGGATATTAATAGTAATTGCTTCATAGAGTTGTGAATATTAAATTCGTTAGTGAAGTGCTGTAAAACTCTTTAAAGAATTTCTGGCACATAATAAGCAGTCAATAAGTATTAGCCATCATCATCATTATTATAATACACAATTGCCTATAATTTATTTATTTTTTTTATTCTTTGAGTTCGAGGTTATAGAAAGAATAATATATTAAAAATTAATTTAAATTTTAAAATGAGAAATAGCCCTAGAAAAAGTAAGATACAAAAATTTTAAAGATATAAAAATGGTAAAAAAGAGGACTGAACAATGAACCAAAATTATTGTGTTAGGAAAAAAGCAACAGAAGAATGAAGCAGGACCCCTACCTCTCATCATTCACAAAAATTAAGTCAAGATGGATAAAAGACTTAGATCTAAGGCATGAAACCATAAGAATTCTAGAGGAAAATGTAGGAATAACTTTCCTAGGTATTGACCTAGGCAAAGAATTTATGACTAAGACCCCAATGGCAATCATGGCAACAACAAAAATAAATAAATGGGATTTGATTAAACTAAAAAGCTTCTGCACAGATAAATAAACAATCAACAGAGTAAATAGACAATCTATAGAATAGGAGAAACTATTCACAAGCTACATATCCAATAAAGGTCTAATAACCAAAATTTACAAAGAACTCAAACAAGTCAGCAATTAAAAAACAAACAATTCTGTTAAAAAGTGGGCAAAGACATGAGCAGAAGCTTATCAAAAGAAGAAAGACAAATGGCCAATAAACATATGAAAAAATGCTCAGTGTCACTAATTATTAGGCAAATGCAAATTAAAACCACAATGAGATATCACCTTATCCCTATCAGAATGGCTTTTATTAAAAAGTCCAAAAATAATAGATGCTGGCATGGATGCAGAGTGCCAGTCTGCCAGTTTTGAACTGAGGTCTTAAGAGTCATTGGTTTTTCCACTTGCCCCTTTGAGAGCTTCCAAACTTGGTCATTAATAAAACATTCTCTAGGCATCTGCTACCCTTTCAACTTGGACCACCGGATAAGACACATTGAGCAGAATTGTCCTACCCACCCCATATTCTGCAGGCTAAAATAGAGCCATCCCAGGCAATTACAGGCCCATGAGAGAGAGAATAAATAATTGTTTCAGCGACTTATTTTTGGATTAACTTGTTATGCAGCATTTGAAAGCAATAGTTGACTAGTATACTTTTCTAAGGCAGTAATGTTCCATCTGTAGAAAATTATGTGTCTCATTTAATAAGGTTATTTGGAAAACTGATTTCCATCAGTTAAATATACTGGGCACTAACTCATTTTATAACTAAAGAGACATAAAATTATAAAACTGGATGGAATATTAGAGATCATTCAGTTTGCAACTTTCATTTTGCAGATAAGGAAATTGACATCCAGGTGTGCCCAAGCTCGTATAACTAATTCATTCTAGAGAGAGGACTAAAGTCCATAGCTCCTGAAGCAATGCCTCAAAGGCCCTAATGGGAGAATGTGATGATAAGGAGACCAAATTGTGTGTGGAAATCGGCTCATTTTATAACTTTCCTTGAAATATGCAGAAAGCAAGACGCTCAATAAAAGGCAACAATATCCTTTGGGAGGAAACTGCCCTGTGCACCTATTAGCTACCATTATTCAGAGTCATAATTATAGCTAAGATTGATATGCTGATTAGACACAGCTTATGTTTTGATCTCAGCTGACTCACAGGACCTAAATTTTGATTTGATTAAAGAAATGGGTGACATTCAATTAGAAAATTTCTTCAAGTTAAACATGGTTAAAGCAGTTAATTCCAAATGACTTCCACTGGTACCTGTTTTATAAACCCATGCATTTTGCTTTGAAAAAAATCACATTAGACAGTTTTAACTTAGATAAGGATTCTTATATATTCCTGGATTTTCTAATTTGGTAGAAGCCACTGTCCTCAGAAATCTCTTTACATTATAAATTTGGTTACACTTAAAGCATCTTATACTATTATATTAAGACATTATAGACCTGTGACTTCCAGGGGCTTCTGTATCATTAATTGCCCCTCTACCTCTACTCCCTTCCCCCAACCATTTTAGTCCAATGAGAATTTTGGCCAAATATCATATTTAATTTATTTGGAACTTCTATAAGTTTTATAATTGTAGCAATTCAAATCCTGGTATACAATATTTTGACAATTTAATGTATCTTATTTTTTTTTTAAGAAAGACAGATTGATTATATCATACAGTTCTCTTTGGAAGATGGTGACTTTTGGGTTAATAGTTCAGTGTATAAAAGTAAACAACCACTCAAAAATTAATATTAGTGACTAAAAGAAAGGCATCAGGAACTAGGTGAATAACTATTTAAAAACCCACTTTTCTGTAGTTCTCTCAATGAATAATTCAGGATCAAGCACATCAAATCTATTATTTAGAGCCTGATACGCAATGGCAGGGTGAATATCAGACTGACCGATGAAGCTTTTCGAAAATGCAGGTGCTTGGGCCCCAACACTGAGGCTCCGATTCATCAGCACTGGGCTATTTGTTTAAAAAAAGGTCTATGGGAGATTCTGTCCACTGAATCAGGAATTCTCTAAAGGTTTTATTTTCATGACTTTAGATTGAGTCAATTCAATTCACTCTGCCTTATCTGTCTTCACAGAACAACTTAGAAATGTTAGTTTCATTATGCTAATCAGTTGTGTTACAATTATATAGATGTGGTCTAAGTTTAATTTCAAAAGAATAAAGCTTTTTAAGTAAAAAAATATATTCTATGCACTTTGTAAAAAAGTTTCTTTACTCTGGGCTTTTCCTAGGTTTCTAAACTTTAATTATATATTACCCTTTAGTCTCAGATGTCTTTTCTCTTTTTCGAAAGTATCTTTCATTTAGAGGTTGCACAATAAATACCCGAATAATGAAATGAGATTCAATTTTCTAGGGATAATTTTAGTACTCTAAATCTTATATTAAAATAACTGTATATGTATACATTGTTTTTGGATTTTTAAAAAGGTTTTTAAATTACCTTATATTTTCTGGTCTTTTATTTTTTTTTACAAATAACTATTTTTAAAAGCTTATATTTTATATGCTTGTATCAAAATATGACACATACCTCACAAATATGTACAATTATTATGTATATATAATAATTAAAAATAAAGTAACACACAGATACTGTAGAAACACAATATATGTTTTCACTTAGAAAAATAAATATCTTTCTATCCTCTCCATTGTCCAATCCTACTTCCCACAGGAAAACCAGTTTTGTGTGTCTGTTTTCAGTCTTTTGCCTATGTATGTATATTTTTAAAAATAAAAGTTAACTGCTTTTATTTCTTATATATCATAAATATTGCCATATTAGTTTAAAGAATCATCTATAAGTTATTTTCATGAGTTTCCCAGTTTTATGTTTCATTTATTACAATAATTGATTTTTACTAAATCCCTACTATTGGCGATCTTTATTGATAAAAATTTTTGGTATCCATATTACTTCTTTATGATGAATTCTTATAAATGGAATTTCTGTGTTAAAGCCTCTATGTGTGTGCATATGTGAGTATGTGTATGTGTGTGTTTAGACAAATTTTGTTCCTGGAAACATACTAAATTTCACTCTAACCTAGAATTGTACCTCCTCATATACCTATTTCCTTTGCCTTGCATGGGATATTGTAATTTGAAATCAGTACATTTTGATTTTGCTTACATCTTTATTTGGGAAGGTTGAGTATCTTTTCTATATTTATTGGACTTTTGCATTTATTTTGAGAATTGAAAGTTTATGAGGTTGTCATTAAAATTTGATCACTGTAGTCCCAGCTACTCAGGAGGTTGAGGCAAGAGGATCACTTGAAGCCAGAAGTTTGAGTCTAGCCTGGGCAAGATAGTGAGACCCAATATCTCTCTAAGAAAATTGATATTATTGGTTTAAAAGCATTCTTGACAGCTTAAAGATATTAACTTTTTTTTGCTAAATAATATGTTGCAAAAAATTTCTTCTTGATTAATTTGCCTTTTCATTGTGCTATGAGTTATTAATTTTTATGAGGTCAAATCTGCTAATCTTTCAGTTATAGAAGTTCCACCCTTTGGCATTATATTTAGAAAGGCCTTCACTACTCAGAGATCATAAAAATGTTTGTTCATTAAAAAATAAACTTTTTATTTTAGAATAGTTTTACAGAAAAGTTGCAAAGATAATACAGAGATTTCCTGTGTACCTTGTACTCAGTTTCACCTATTAATAACATCTCATATTAGTACAGTACATTTGTCACAACTAATAAACCAATATCAATACATTATTATTAACTAAAGGCTGTACTTTATTCAGATTCCCTTAATTTTTACCTAATGTTCTTTTTTTTCTGTTCCAGGATCCCATCCAGGATACTGCGTCATATTTGGTCGTCATATCTCTGTAGGCTCCTCTGGGTGGGACAGTTTCTCAGACTTTCCTTGGTCTTGATAACATTGACATTTTGAGGTTTACTGGCTGGGTATTTTATAGAATGTCTCTCAGGTAAGATTTGTCTAATATTTTTCTAATTATTGGACTGTGGTTATAAGTTTTGGAAGAAAGAACATAGAGGTAAAGTGCTGCTATTTCTTTATATCGTATTGAGAATATACACTATCAATGTGGCTTATCACTTTTAATATTGACCCTGATCATCTGGGAATGGTAGTGTTTATCAGGCTTCCCAGTGTAAAGCTACTCCCCCTTCCCCTGCCCCACCTTTTCTGTACTGTAATCTTTGGAAGGCAGTCACTATGCACAGTTCACACTTAAATTATAGGAAGTTATGCTTCACCTCCTTGAGGGAGGATTATCTACATCAATTATTTGGAATACTTTACATCTCATTTGTCTCTTCTCCCCCATTTATTTACTTATTCAATGATTTATTTATACCTATATGGGTTCATGAATATTTATTTTATGCTTTGGGTTATAATTTAATACAATGTTGTTATTTTGTTGCTCAAATCGTTCCAGTTTCAGCCAATAGGAGCTTTTTCAGTTGTGTCTCTTTGAGATTTCCCAATCATTCTGGCTTTTGAGCACTTTCTTACTTTCTGACACTACAAGAAACTCCAGGTTCACCTTGTATATTCCCTTCCCAACCCTACAATCAGTCATTTCTCCAAGGAGACCTGTTTTTTCATTGTAGAGTGGTATAGAAACCAAGATTTGAGTGCTGGGTGTGCTATTGTGTTGCTACTGGGGAATTTTTCTCCTTCTTTTTTTTTTTTAGATCCTCTCAGCTGAAAGAGCAAGAACATATATGTATAACCTGTGTATATACACATATCAATAATTATTTATATATATTAATCAGTGTATTTATTAAGCTAAACATGAGGTCAAACTGATGTCTCTAACTCTAATCTACTACCACATGGTTCCTTCTAGCCTTAGCCCCTTACTTATCTCTAAATTCCCACTCCTGTAGTGAGAAACCTGGCTCCTACCAGCTACCATCCATTTACTTAAGTTTCCAATCCCAGCATACCTGTATAGTGGTTTCAGAGTTGGTACCCAGCACCCTGTGGACACTAACTTTCCAAACAGAGTACAGTGCTGTCTATAGTTCCATTTGTCTTTAGTTTTATCATTCCAGTCATTGCCAACGTTACTTAGATCAGTACCTCTTTTTCCTGCCCCTACACTAAAGTTATATCAAACATCGATAACACAGCTAGATTCTTTTGTCACACCTCTATTCCATTCTGGTATCCCCCCACCCTCATAGTTGATATTTTTAATTTGCATACATTAAGATGCTATATGGATTGTAACAAATGCAGTGTCATATATACACCACTACGGTATTATATGGCATAATTTTACAACCCTGAAAAAGTCCCCTGTACTTCCTCTTTTTAACCCTCCCTTGTCTCTGAATCCTTGACAACCACAGACTTTTCCATCTCTATAGTTTTACCTTTTCCAGAATGTCATACAAGTGGACTAATGCAATATGTAGACTTCTCAGACTGGCTTCTTTTGCTTAGCTATATGCATTTAAGAAAAATTGACATCGTGAGAATTTATTAAGTGTTCCTTTGGATTCATCCTTTATTTTACCTAATTGTTTTAGGATTTCAGTTTTTACATTTAACTTTTTAGTCAGTTTGGAATTTATTTTGGTATACGGTTTGAGATAGCAATCTAACTTTGCCTATAAATAGTTAACTAATTTTGTATCATTTATTGGAAGAGTTTTTCTCCATTGATTTGAAATACTATTGTATAACTAAATTCATATGTGTGTGATGGTATGTTTCTTCAGTTTCTGAGGCTCAATTTTTCTGTTATTTTATTTTCATGTTTTAGAAATATTGTAGCTTTATTATAAAATTTAATATTCAGTGAGAGTCCTCTTTAATTACACTTCTTCATAAAAATTGTTAATAATTTTCCCCAGGTTTTTCTTTTGAATGAATTAAAAAAATTATTATAAAAACCACATTACAATTTTGAACAGAATCAAGTTTGTAAGCTAAATTAAGGAAGAATTGATATCTTTATAATATTGTGTCTTTCTTCATGGAAGCATGATATATCTTTTTATTAATTTGAACTTACCTTATTGTCCAGTTTTCTTCATTTGGGATTTGCACATACACTATTAAGTTTATGTCTAGATATTTTATGTTTTTCAGCGTTGTGAATTTTCGATATACATTGTGAGTTTCCAATTACTTTCTCCAAAAAGTTAATTTTTTTATATGTAGGAAAGCAATTCATATGTATGTTAAAATACTTAGTATGACCTTTTATTAGATGTGTAAGCTGGCCCTTCATAGACAATCATATCACATTAAAATAATGATACATTGATTTTTCCTTTCTGAATTTTGTACCTCTTCTTTTCTTACTGTGTTGGCTGGGGCTTTCAGATGAGAGGAGCTAAAAGACTTTTTTTGGTCCTTCTTCCTAAGTTTAATGAAAATCCTTGTAATGTTTTGCTGAAACAACATATTTTAAAGGTCATACAGATTGCCTTTTTGCTATTCAAGGGTATTTTAAGAGAACACTCAATTCCTTTTGCAAATGGAATAACGATCTATTAATTTATCTGTTGTACAACAAATCATACCTATACTTACTAAGTTTACTTTAGGAAAAACATACCAGTATCTTCCTTGCCTGCTCCCCATTCTATTAATATGCAACTAGAGTATTCTCTTATTGCTAACAACAGGTGCACTGGGATTAAATCTATTTGAGGTACAGCACCTAAATGAACGCAGCACTTTAATTTCCCAGTTACTTAGCTTTTGTAGCTTTGTAGCTGTGATCCAGCATCCATGTTGCAGTCCATTTTGACAGAAGTCTGTTTGGCTACCTATACTGATCAAAAACAAAACAAAACAAAACGTTTTGTCTATGCATGTGTTGAAATTTAAAGTTTTGTTAATTGTTTTAAGCTTAAGTATCAACAGATAATTCATATTTTTTGATATATATTTTTATTTTTAATTATTATGGATACATAATAGTCATATATCTTTATAGGGTACATGTGATGTTTTGATAAGGCATATAATGTGAATTAATCAAATCAGGGTAATTGGGGTATCCATCACCTCAGGTATTGAACATTTCTTTGTGTTAGGAACATTCTAATTCCACTCGTTTAGCTATTATAAAGTATACTATAAAGTTGATAGTCACTTTGTTGTGCTATCAAATACTGTTCCTTCTATCTAATTATCTAACTATATTTTTGCACCCATTAACTCCCCCACTTTATCCTCTCCTCCCTGCTTCCTTTCCCAGATTCTGGTACCCATCATTCTACTCATCTCCATGAGATTAATTGTTTTTGATATTTAGCTCCCACATATGAGTGAGAACATGCGAAATTTACTTGGCTTATTTCGCTTAACATAATGTTCTACAGTTCTATCTATGCTGTTTCAAATGGCAGGATTCCATTCATTATGTGGCCATATAATATTCCATTGTGTATATGTACCACAATTTCTTTATCCATTCATCTGTTGGTAGACACTTAGGTTGATTCCATATCTTGGCTATTGTGAATTGTGCTGCAATAAACATGGGAATGCAGATACATTTTCAATATACTGAATTCCTCTCCTTTGGATGTATACTTAGCAGTGGGATTGCTGGGTCATATGGTAGTTCTATTTTTAGTTTTCTAAGGGACCCCCATGCCATTCTCCCTAGTGGTTGCACTAATTTACATTCCCACCAAAAGTGCATGAAGGTTCCCCTTTCTTCACATACTAGCCAACATTCATTATTGCCTTTTTGATAAAAGCCATTTTAACTGAGGTGAGATGATATCTCATTGTAGTTTTGATTTGCATTTCCTTGATGACTACCAATGCTGAACATTTTTTTCATATAGTGGCCATTTGTATGTCTTCTTTTGAGAAGTGTCTATTCAGATCCTTTGCCCATTTTTAATTGGATTTTTTTAGCATTTTATTTTATTTTTATTTATTTATTTTATTTTGTATTGTTTTTAATTTCAGCATATTATAGGGGTACAAATATTACAGTTACGTATATTGCCC
>VBSM01000361.1:17131799-17154282 GCA_008086735.1 Cheirogaleus medius
CTTGACAGTTTCTTTGGCTGTGCAGAAGCTTTTTAATTTGATCAGGTCCCATCTTGTTGCTGCTGTGATTGCATTTGGGGTCTTCTTCATAAATTATTTGCCTAGGCCAATGTCTAGAAGGGTATTTCCAACTTTTTCCTCTATAATTCTAATAGTTTCACACCTAAGGTTCAAGTCTGTTACCCAGCATGAGTTGATTTTTGTGAGAGGTGAAAGATGTGGGTCCTGTTTCAGTCTTCTACATGTGGCTATCCAGTTTTCCCAGCACCATTTATTGAATAAGGATTCTTTTCCCCAGTGTATATTTTTGTCTGCTTTGTTGAAGATTAGTTGGCTATGTGAGGATGGTTTTATATTTGGGTTGTCTGTTCTGTTCCACTGGTCAATGTCCCTGTTCTTATACCAATAAAAAGCTGTTTTAATTGCTATAGCCTTGTTGTATAGTTTGAAGTCTGGTAAATTGATGCCTCCTATTTTGTTTTTAATTCCTAGGATTGATTTTGCTATACGGGGTCTTCTCTGGTTCCATACGAAGTATAAAATTATTTTTTCTATGTCTGTGAAAAATGATGATGGTATTTTAATAGGGATTGCATTGACTCTATGGTCACTTTGGGTAGTATAGACATTTTAACAATGTTGATTCTGCCAACCCATGAGCATGGTATATTCTTCCACCTGTTTACATCCTCTGCTATTTCCTTCTTCAGTGTTTCATAGTTCTCCCTGTAGAGGTATTTTACCTCCTTAGTTAAATATATTCCTAGGTACTTTATTTTCTTTGTTGCTATTTTGAAGGGAATTGAGTCTTTGATTTGGTTCTCGCTTTTACTGTTGTTGGCATATATGAATGCCTCTGATTTCTGTGTATTGAATTATTTGATCTTTTCCTACTGAGTTGTTAGAGCTCCTTATATATTCTAGTTATTAATCCCTTGTCAGATGGTTAGTTTGCAAATATTTTATCCCATTCTGTGGGTTGTCTCTTCACTTTGTTGTTTCCTTTGCTGTGCAGAAACTTTTTGGCTTGATGTGATCCCATTTGTCCAATTTTATTTTGGTTGCCTGTGTTTTGAGGGTATTACTCAAGAAATCCTTGCCTAGACCAATATCCTGAACATTTCCCCTATGTTTTCTTTAGCAGTTTCATAGTTTGAGGTCTTGGGTTAAGTGTTTAATCCATTTTGATTTGATTTTGGTATATGATGAGAGATAACGGTCTAGTTTCACTCTTCTGCATATGGATATCCAGTTTTCCCAGAACCGTTTATTGAAGACACTGTTCTTTCTCCACTGTATGTCCTTTGCACCTTTGCCAAAGATAAGTTCACTATAGATGTGTGAGTTTATATTTGGGCTCTCTATCTGTTCCATTGGTCAATGTATATGTTTTTATGCCAGTACCATGCTGTTTGGTTTACTATTGGTCTGTAGTAAAATTTGAGGTCAGGTAATGTGATTCCTCCAGTTTTGTTCTTTTTTCTCAGGATGGCTTTGGCCATTCTGGGTCTTTTCTGGTCTCTTATAAATTTTAAGATTAATTTTTCTATTTCTGTGTCATTGGTATTTTGATGGGGATTTCATTGAATCTGTAGATTGCTTGGGGTAGTATGGACATTTGAATAATATTGAATCTTCCAACCCATTTTTTGTGTCCTCTTCAAATTCTTTCATCAATGTTTTATAGTTTTTATTATATAGATCTTTCACTTCTTTGGTTAAGTTTATTCCTGGGTATTTTATTTGTAGCTATTGTAAATGGGATTACTTTCTTGCTTTCTTTTTCATATTGTTTACTGTTGGCATATAGAAATGCTACTGATTTTTGTATGTTGGTTTTATATCCTGCAACTTTCCTGAATTTGTTTATCAGTTCTAATAGTTTTTGAGAGGATTCTTTAGGTTTCTCTAAATATAAGATCATATCATCAGCACACAAGGATAATATGACTTCCTCCTTTCCAATGTGGATGTCCTTTATTTCTTTCTCTTGTCTGATTCCTCTAGATAGAAGTTCCAGTATAATGTTGAATAACAGTGGTGAATGTGGGCATCCTTGTCTTGTTCCAGATCTCAGAGGAAAGGCTTCAGTTTTCCCCATTCAGTATACTAGCTGTGGGTCTGTCAAATGTGGCTTTTATTGTGTTGAGGTAAGTTCCTTCTATATCCAGTTTTTTTTGAGAGTTTTTATCATGAAGCGATGTTGAGTTTTGTTGAATGCTTTTTCAGCATCAATTGAAAAGATCATATGGATTTTATCATTTGTTCTATTGATATAATGTATCACATTGATTGATTTGCATATGTTGTACATCCTTGCATCCCTAAGATGAATCCTACTTGATTATGATGAATAATTTTTTTTAATGTGCTGATGAGTTTAGTTTGCTAGTGTTTTGTTGAGGATTTTTGCATCTATGTTCATCAGAGATATTGGGCTATAGTTTTCTTTTATTGTTGTTGTTGTGTCTTTGTCTGGTTTTGGTATCAAGGTAATACAGATCTTATAGAATGAGTTTGAGAGTATCCCCGCCTCCTTGATTTTTTGGAATAGTTTAAGTAGGATTGGCATTCATTCTTCTTTGAATGGTTGGTAGAATTCAGCAGTTAAATCATCACGTCCCCTGGGCTTTTCTTTAATGGGGGACTTTTTATTACAGCTTCTATCTCGTTACTTGTTATTGATATATATAGGTTTTGGATTTCTTCCTGTTTCAATCTTTGTAGGTTATGTATGTTTAGGAATTTATCCATTTTTTCTAGGCTTTCCTATTTAATGGCATATAGTTGCTCATACTAGTCTCTAATGATCCTTTGTATTTCTGCAGTATCATTTGTAATGTTTCCTTTTTTGTCTCTGATTTAATTTATTTGGGTCTTCTCTCTCTTTCTTAGTCTCGCTAGGGGTGTGTCTATTTTGTTTATCTTTTCAAAAAAACAATTTTTAATTTCATTGATCTTTTACTTTTTTGTTTCAATTTCATTTATTTCTGCCCTGATGTTTATTATTTCTTTTCTTCTACTAATTTTGGATTTGTTTTTCTCTTGTTTTTCTATTTTTTTGAGATGTATTGTTAGCTTGTTTATTTGAAGGTTTTCTACATTTTTGAGGTGGGCACTTAGTGCTATAAACTTTCTCCTTATTACTGCTTTTGCTGTATCCAATAGGTTTTGATATGTTGTTTTTTTCATTTTCATTTGTTTCAAGAAATTTTTTAATTTCATTCTTAATCTCTTCATTGACTCACTGATCACTCAGGAGCAAATTGTTTAATTTCCTTGTATTTGTATATTTTCCAATATTGCTCATGTTATTGATTTCTAGTTCTATTCCACTGTGGTCAGAGAAAATACTTGGTATGATTTTAATTTTTTTTGAATTTTTTGAGACTGGTTTTGTGGCCTAACATATAGTCTATCCTTGAGAATGAACCACAAGCTGAGGAGAATAATGCAAATTCTGTCTCTGTTGGATGAAACATTTTGTAAATATCTATTAGCTCCATTTGATCTATAGTGCAGATTAAGTCCAATGTTTCATTTTGATTTTCTGTCGGGATGATCTTTCCAATGCTGAAAGTGGAGTGTTGAGGTCTCCAATGATTATTGTACTGGGATATCTATCTCTCTCTCTCTCTCTCTCTCTCTCTCTCTCTCTCTCTCTCTCTCTGTGTGTGTGTTTAGCTCCAAAAATATTTGTTTTATATATCTGGGTGCTCTAGTGTTGAGTGCATATATATTTAGAATTATTATATCCTCTTGATGAATTGACCCCATTTTTCTTTGTCTCTTTTTACAATTTTTGTTTTGAAATCTATTTTATCTGATAGAAGTATAGCTTCCTTTTTTTTTTCTGGTTTCCATTTGCATGGGATATATTTTTTCATCTTTTTGATTTTTGGTCTATTTGTGTATTTATAGGTGAAGTGCATTTCTTGCAGACAACTTATAACTTGTTTTTTTTATCCATTTAGCCTCTCTATGTCTTCTGTTTGGAGAGTTTAGTCCATTCACATTCAATGTTATTGTTGATAGGTAAGTACTTACTACTTCCACGTTGTTATTTAATTTCTGGTTGTTTTGTGGTCCTCTCTTTCTTCTTTCCTTTGTTAAAAGTGATTTTCTCTGGTAGTGTATTTTAATTTCTTGCTTTTTATATTTTTGTGTATCTGTTGTAGGTTTTTTGATTTGAGGTTACCATGAGGCTTGCAGAAAACATTTTATAACCAATTATTTTAAACATATGACAAGTCTGCTTACAGACAAAAAACTAAACAAATAAACAAGCAAAGAGTAATCTAATCTAATTCTATCCTTTAGCTCCATCTTCCCGCTGCTTTTTATACTATCTCTCAAAAAATTGTTGTTGTTATTTTTGATAGATTTGTCTTTTAGTCTTCCTACTCAAGATGTCAGTGGTTTATACACTGCAATTACAGAAATAGAGTATTCTGTATTTGTGTCTTTGCTGTTACCAGTGAGTTGTATACCTTGAGATGATTACTATTGTTCATTAACATCCTTTTCTTTCAAACAGAATTCCTTTTAGCATTTCTTGTAGGACAGGTCTGGTGTTGATGCAATCCCTCAGCTTTTGTTTCTCTGGGAGAGTCTTTATTTCTCCTTCATGTTTGAAGGGTAGTTTTGCAGGATATAATATTTTAGGGTTATGGTTTTTTTCCTTCAGCACATTAAATATGTCATGCCACACTTTCACTGAGAAGTCTGCTGCTAGACACATTGGAGTTCCTTAAGATGTTATTTTTTTCTTTCTTTTTGCTTCCCTTAGGGCCTTTCTCTATCCATAACATTTAGGAACTTGATTATTGAATGCCTTGAGGTAGTCTTGTTTGGGTTAAGTTTGCCTGGTGTTCTATGACCTTCTTGTACCTGAATATTGATATCTTTTTTAGGTTTGGAAAGTTTTCTTTTATTATATATTTGAATAGACTTTCTACCCCAATCTCTCTCTCTCTCTCTCCCCGCTCCCTCCTTTTTAAGGCCAATAATTCATAGATTCGCTCTTTTTAGGTTATTTTCTAGATTTTATAGGCATGCTTCATTCTTATTTATTCTTTTTTCTTTTTTCTCTTTTGACTGTGTGTTTTCAAATAACCTGTCTTCAGGCTCACTAATTTTTTCTTCTGCTGTTGAGAGACTCTGGTACATTTCTCAGTTTGTCAATTGAATTCTTAAGCTCTAGAATATCTGCTTGGTTTTCTTATTTATTTTTATTATTTCAATCTTTGTTAAGTTTCTCTGATAGGCTTCTGAATTCCTTCTCTGTGTCATTTTGAAGTACACTGATTTTCTTCAGGACAGATATTTTGAATTCTTTGTCTGAAAAGTCACCTATCTCCATCACTCCAGGATTGGTCACTGGTACCTTATTTAGTTTGTTTGGTGAGGTCTTGTCTCCCTGGATGTACTTGAGGTTTGTTGACATTTGTCAATGTCTGGGCATTGAAGAATTAGGTATTTATTTTAATCCACACAGTCCGGGCTTGTTTGAACCCATCCTTCTTGAGAAGACTTTCCAGATATTCAAAGGGAATTGAGTATTGTGATCTAAGTCTCTGATTGCTGCAGCTGTATCAGCACTGGGGAGTCTCAGGCCCAGTAATGCTGTGACTATCGCAGATTCCTGGTAGTACTGCCATGGTGGACTTGAGTAAGATACAAGGGAATTCCCTGGATTACCAGGCAAAGTCTCTCACACTCTTCCCTCGTTCTCTGTGCTGGGCTGCTGGAGTTGGGGGAGGAGCGACGTGGATACTCCCTCATGGCTACCATTGCCTGGTCACACCTGAAGCCAACCTATTCTCACCAAAACCAGTGGTGACTGTTGCCTGGCTACCTATGATGTTTATTCAAAGCCCAAGGGCTCTTTAGTCAGCAGGTGGTGAATCCTGCCAGGACCAGGTCTTTCCCTTTAAGGCAGCATGTTTCCTTCTGGCCCAGGGTGGGTCCAGAAATGTTATCTAGGAACTAAGGCCTGGACTCAGGGGCTTCTGGAGTCTACTTGGTGCTTTATTTTACTGTGGCTGAGCTGGTATCCATGTTGCAAAACAGAGTCCTCTGAGCTCTTCCCTTTCCTTTGCTTAAGTGGAAGAAGACTCTCTCAGTGCTGTGCTGCCTGTAGTTGGGGGACAGAGGGATGACACAGGCACTGGCTTGGCCACTGCTGCTGGTGTCTCACTGGGTCACATGCACCTAGGTCCACTGGCTTTAAGCCAGCACAGCTGCAAGAACTGCCCACAGACTGCAGCCTTTGTGGCCTGACTGCCATACAAATTTAGTCCAGGCCCCAGGCTGCTTTTTGTCAGCTGGTGGTAGGGCTAGCCAAAACTTGGGTTTTGGGACAGAGGATTTCCTTCTGGCCAGGCTAGTCAAAATGCTCCCTCCATGGGCACAGGCAGAATTCTGCCCTGTGCTGTGTTCCCCTGTGCCAGGGAAGCCCTGAGTTTCAATTCAAAGCCCCATAATTGCTTCACTCTCCCTCCCCGGCACACAGATTCTCTTTCCATTTGGGGCACTGGTGCGGTACTGCCAGGAGACAGAGGAGGGGTGGTGTAGTTAATGCAAGATTGTCTTTTCTGCCCTCTTTAGTGCCTCTTTCCTTGTTATAATGTTAAAACCAGGTAGTATGATAGCTCACCTGATTTTTGGTTCTTCTGAAGGTAATCGCTTGGGTGGATAGTTGTTGAATTCGGTGTTCCTGTGAAGGGACAAGAGCTGGAAGTTTCTATACGGCCATCTTCAGATAATTCAGATTTTGAGTGAACTGTGACCCACTTCCTTATTTTGTAGGTAAAGTTTTATTAGACTATTGCCACATCCATCATTTACATGTTGTCTTTCACTACAGCGACAGAGCAGCACAGTTGCAACATCGACCACATGCCCTCAAAGCCTAACATATCTACTATTTGGCCTAGTACAGAAAAAGTTCACTGACCTTTGATTCAGAAGGACTTTAAAATGAAGAGAAAAAAAATGAGAATAGCAGTCAGAGGTTTTGGAATTTGGCTTTTTATTTCTTTGTAGTCTCAAAAATTTTTCTTGTTTTGTTTGTAAGTTTGTTTGGTTTTGCTTAGCATCAATGACCTGCTTTCTGGTTAGGCTAATATAATGGCACAGATAGTCCGTGTCCATTCTGATTGGCTAAATATTTGTTCTTATTGATTGTTGCCTGTAGTATACCAGTAATAAATGTATTTGTAACACCATAAATATTTCAACTATTGTAATATAGTTATTCCTTTATTGAAAAACAAGATTGTCATTCTCAAGAGCCATGCAGCATCACATTCCTAGTTATTGGAACATGAAGTCAATTGACAATTTCTCTTCTATTAATATCTACCAGAGGGAAATCTCTCTCTCTCTCTCTCTCTCTCATATATATATATATATATGTATATATATAAAAAAGCTAAAACTTGTTATTAGTCAATATATCAATCAATATCTACTGAGTGTCCTATGTCACCCAGGTTGTTGATAAGTGCTATAGGAGATATGAGTTATATAAACCTTTGGTGGACAGGAGTTTCCAGTCCAGAATTCTGGATGGTGAAAGGACAGGCCTCTAATATTTGGTACAACTTAAATATGAGAATACTATCTTTCTTTCCTTTCTTCCAAACTTGGCATTTCCTCTTATAAGGAAAATTTTTCTCTTCTTCATTGCAGCGACCTGGCAGTTAAGGTTACCTTGCCTTTGCAGTTGTTTACATCAGTGATGGCTCAGAAGACTGCCCAGGTTCAACGAGTGACAAATCATTACCAACTGTACAATGTAATTAAAAAACACAAGCATTGATTAGCGATGAGCTAAACCTGAGACCAAAAAGTGAGAGACCCAGAATAGCTGGCAAAACTTCTCATTGGATCTGTCTGAAATGGAAGATGTTTGCCCCTGCAGGCATGGCGCAGGGCCCATTGTGCATTTCCATTAGAGATCCGCACTGGATCTGAGCATGCCATTGATGTTGGCCTATTTATGAAAGGCTGTTGAAAGAGGTTTCAGAGCTAATTGAAAAGAGATGTTTGTGAACTACAGTCACTTCAAAAAACATGGCTCCAAAATATTTCAATAGTTTGAAAATTGGTGTGTTTCCTTCACTTGCACATAAAATTAAACAGATGATTTGAAATGAAAGCTTTATGGGTGTTTAGTAAAACTTGGTTCTTTAAAAAATCATTAATTAGAAAGTTGGCTGAGCTTATTATAACAGACCCTGACCATATCTATCTGTGCTTTCATTATGTTGTCTACCCCTGTTTTCAGGGATGTCAATTACATTTGCCTAAATCTACCTTGTCTAGAGACAAGGAATATATTTTGAACAGGATGTTGTCAACTACTGTTCAGTTACATGTTTTTGTCTTCTAAGAAAAAAAATTTCTCAAAACCTACTTTGCAAAAAAAAAAACCCAAAGTAATAAAAACAAAACAACACTCTACACATGCTTCCACAAGATTTTTCTCAAGGTAGAACTTAATAGGCAAAATTCGAGGGTGAGCTGTGCCTCAACCATATTGAAAATTGAGTGAATTTATGTGAACAGAATGCAAACATAATTATTAAAAAATGTTCTCCCCTGGGCAGTTTTCAATCAAGATCTGAAAGCATTAGCAAACATTGATTTTTTTCCATAACACTTGTACTTATTATTCGACCTGATTTTTGTCTATTCTTAAAGCAGAAATTGAGGACTGATAGCTGAAACTGGTGTGCCCAAGTTAACAAGTTAGCCATTGCCTACAGGGGTGGGAAAGCAGGGGTGAGATATAGCTATTCCTCAAAGCAGAAGGGGAATCAGGTTCATTGCTATTATCTCAATTATCATAATTACTCTGTCCTTAATGTTTTAACAACATTTTTTTTTAAGTTAGGAAGACTGGTGCCAAGTAATTTACCTGGTTAGGCATGTAGTTGGTGCTGAACCAGAAATAAGATACAATTTATCACTGGTCTCTTATTCTGGTGTGGCTTAAAGCAAAAAATTAGGTTTTAAAAGTTTAACCGCTGAGGGGAATACCAAGTCCCAGTTTTTATGACTGAATGAGAAGGGTGTTTAAGGTTTAATTGTCATAACATCAATTAGATCGCACCACAACTGAGCTAATTTGATTGTTTGAGTGGAGTAACTAGATCCAGTTACTTCGACTACGTTCTGACTGAATTGTTGTAGTTGAGGAGAAACTTGGTTGCCTGGTGACTGCTTGGTCAGACAACAGAAAAGGTCCTCAAATTATTATTTTTTTTTTTACTGGCTTGAGCACTTAGTGGCCATTTTATAATTATATAACCTTGCTTGCTTCTTGAGGGCCAGAATGACTTTGAGAGATCCCAGGACGTTCAGAAGACCCAGGATAGGTGATAGGAATGTGGGAAGAGTGAGTTAGTCCTGAAAATCACTTGCCTTAGAGGGTTCAAAATTGGGCTTGGGGTGACACAGAAAACCTGAAAGATTGCATAATTATGCCTCCTCCGTGTAAACTTGGTGCAGCTCATCTTTAGTCTTCCTTTCTATAGATCATTATGGCTATGCTGGTAGATTTTTAGAGCCTCTGGCCTTAATGAGGACCATCTCAGACTTTGTCCCTAGCTCTATGGAAGCCTAAATAGATGCACCACCTGTAATTTTTTTTTTTTTTAATTAAAGCAGACCTCCCTTAGGCAACTCCAAGCTTTCTTTTGAGTTTAATCCCAAGTGGATTTCCTAGGGCTGTCCTTGAAGTCCAGAGCTTTAAGGGAGTTGAGATGCACAGCTATACCTAAAAGTGCTGGGCAGTGAAAGGATTGAAAACAAATATAATCTGATTTGAAGTGCACCAAGTATAGCACTGGCTATGTGGGACTTCACATGCAATGACTGTTTGCTTAGAAATAGAAGAAACAGCAATATATTTTAATAGGTCCTAATTCTGAATATCTTATTACTAGTTAAGCATTCATGAGAGAAGAAATGAAAAGGAACAGACAGCAGGTCAATTTAACATTGATCCAGTGCTTATTATGTGCTAGGTACTGCACTAACATTTACCTGCATTATCACATTTAGTCCTTTATAACTGTCATTTGAAGTTACTATTCCCCTTTTGTAGATTAGGAAACTGTTCTGAAACCATAGATAGATTCAGGTGCATATCCAACATCAAAGTCACACAATGGATTTCAAACCTAGTTATATTTTTTGCTTAATAGTTTCCATGTATGTCAATGTAAAGCAAAGAAAGAGGATACAAGAGAGGAGTGTGAAAAGTGAATTTGAAGATTACAGACCCAGATCCAAGATTTGTAGATAATCTGACTCTCTGCATGTTCAGTGTTTTCCAAATGCTTTCTCCACTATTTTTCAAGGCTGTGTATGAGAGCTAAATTTGTGGTGAGATAGAGTGGATTAACCATCTGACAAACCCAGAATCGACTTACCAACATAGCTGAAATTGTATCATGAGGGGATAATAATAAGTACGTGTGTATATGTAGGGCTGGGGAACTGGGAAGCAGAGGAGAAGAATAAGGTAGAAGTTTCCTTTTAAATTGTAAATACAAACTGGGAATAGTATGCAATTAGGCAATCTCCAAACATTAGTGTGAATGATTTTTATAAGCATAGCAAAAAGCTTTTCAAAAGCTAATGATAAATCTGTTTTCCTCATGGAATTTATTTATATGTTTTTTATTTTTCAAAATACTACATTTATTTTTAACTGGGTAATATGCTTGTACGATCTAAGAAGAAAGAGTGTTATAATTAAGTGTACCTGGAGAAAGTTTGCTCAAGGAACTGTTCTTGTCCCCACTGCTTCCTCTAGATAATCACATGTGTTAGATTCTCGTATATACTTCTAATATATAAAAGCAAATAGAAATATATATTCTTATGAACTCCTTTTTTACACAAAGGTAACATACAATATATATTTCTGGAGATCTTTCCATATCAACATGGAGAACTTTCTTTTTCTTTTGTACAGCTGCATAGTATTTCATTACATTGTGTGGTGTACTATAGTTTAGTCTATCAGTTCCCTATTGATGGGCACCTGAGTTGTTTCCAACTCTGCAAACAAATAACCTTGTACAAATTTCATTTTGTACATGAGCAAGTGTTCCTGTAAGATACATGACTAAAAAATGAGGTTGCTGCAATAAAGAGTATTTATATGTGTAATTTTGATAGATATTGCCCAATTGTCCTCCACAGCAATTGTATCAATATAATAAATTCTATGGACAAACCTTGATTTTCTATTTATGAATGCTGACCAATTTTTATGAGAGGAGGTGGAATGCTGGAAAGCGCAAAGGATTTCAAAGTAGGGAATTGTGCTAAGTTACTGTACCACTCTGGGCCTCACTTTGTTAATCCATAATGAGAGCAAGTAGGATATAATAATTTATAAGGTTTCCTCCTCCGAAAGCTTTGTAAAATAATGAGATTTTATGTTTCCTACAATTGACAACACTGTGTACTTCATGTTTAACATTACCCCATCTCTGTGATCTTTTCCAATATCCAAATGCAAAGCACAACCTCTCAACAGCTGTTTCACTCAGAACAAGTTTCCTAAGAAAAATAACTACTGTTTGTCACTTTACTGAAATGAAGTGAAACTTAGGTGCTACCTAGAGTAGAATTCGGCTACCGGGTGGTTTGAACAGCTTACAAGCATCACATTTCACTGCAGCTGCAGTGTGAACTGGAAGCTTTATGGCATGGTTAGCAGGTGGACTACTTCATCAGGTAAATAGCTACGTGACAGTGACGCGATCCATGTCAGGTGCTCCCGGCATACTGTTTTGATGGGCAGGCACTGTCAGCCAGCCATGAAGAGCCCGTCTGTCTCACATGCACCGTGGGGGGCTCTCCAATAAGGATGTTAAAAAGCATCTAGTTGACAAATGCAGGAGGAGGGTTGATCATATTATGAGTAGGCTGCATCTTGTTGTGTGTTCTGGTTTGAGGCCTGGGTAGGTATGCATTATGGTCTTAGAGAGAAGGCAGCAACAAGGCCAGTATTTATTGTATTCTGAGTTTTCGATTTTGCCATCTTATTGCAAAACCACAACCCCCTAACATACTCCCAGGAGGTGGTATTCGAATCAAAATATATTTATTGTGGGCTATCCCATTATATAACTATCCCAGCCTTTTTATTCTGGCTTTGTACATTTTAGCACTAGAGAAGGAAAACCTTCTGTGGCATGTGAGAAAAGGAACAAGATGGAAAGAAAATACTATTTGTCGAATGCCTACTTTCTGCCAAACTGAGCTGGCTGTTCTACATGTAAGCAAAGATGGAAGCTAGGTTTTGACTTCCCAGTAGAAATTAGCAAACATTTTTTGCTATCAGAGTTCCGAGTAGCCTTTCAGACCCAGGAAACGAAGATGAAAATTGAATGCTACACTAGGTATATACATTATTATATGACAGGGAGACAACATTTATTGAGGAGCTGATCGTGTTTTAGATGTTGTATAGAACACTGTGGATGCAACAAAATTAATTGTCTCTGTGCAGATAAATCTTCCTAGAACACTGAAGTTATCAAATCTCTATCTCTTTAAAGCCCCATACCTATATTGCTCCTTATCAGGAAAAAAACCCCCACAGATAATAGTTCCCTAGGAGTGAATATCTTGTCTTATTTTTCCTTTTCATCTCACAGATAAAAATTGCAATATGAAAAGATAATTCTTCCCAACTGTCAGACCCCATTAGAATTTCTGCAGCCTGATGTTCTTTAAGGTAAACATGCCGTATGCATTTACTGCAATAAACTCATCATATTTACATTTTGATTGTCGAACACTGTACAAATTGCACATAATTGCCTTCTCTACGGCTATACTCTTGCTATTTGAAACTTTTGAAAATCTTCCTCATCTGGAATTTAGTAACAGATTAATCTTCCCATCAAATAAGGGGACAGGAAATTGTCTTCTGCAGTTGTATCCTGTGAGGACACTACTAATTAGAAGCCATTTCCTGCTCTCTGACCACTTTCTAGCAGCACTCCCCAGAGGTCTGAGAGGTGCCACGTGATTGCATTTGAGCTGAAGCCCTTGGTAGTCAGTAGGACTTGTCTATGTGCTGTGTTTGGAGATAGTAAGAATACAAATTATTTCCAGATTTGGGCTGTCTGTAGAGCAGGATTTCTCAACCTTGGCATTATTGATATTTTGGATCAGAAAAAGTCTTTGTTGTGGGAGCTGTCCTGTGCAGTGTAGGATGTTTAGCAGTTGCCCTGGCCTCTACCCACTAGATGCCAGTAGTGTTTTGACAAGCACACATGTCTCCAGACATTACTGAAGGTCCTCTGGGGGAAAAAATCACCCCTGTTCGAGAACCATTGATGTAGAGAAACTGGAATTATATTAAAGTATCCAAATGGGGTGAGTTCACTGGCAATGTTAAAATGCAATCATTTGAATAAATGTTTTACCTGTCCCTACCCAAATGCCAGAAAAAAACTGATTCACACATTAGCTTCTTTTCCAAATTTTCTCTCTTGGTTGGGTAGAAACAGAACAGAAGCTTGAATTCTCTGTTCCAGTTTTCCTGCTTATAGAAGAGTGGTAGTTCTAGCTTTCATTCAGAAGTTTCCAGAGGTAAGGTCTGGTTTCCTTTCCAACACATGAAGTTGGTGACCTAAAAACAATAAGTGGAATTTTCAGGGATAGCAGTGAAATTTATATTTGGTGTTGGTAAGAACTAGAATTAATGTATGCTTTAGCTTCTGTCTTAGTCCAGTTGAATTGCTATAATGAAATAGCATAGATTGGGTAGCTTATAAAAAACAGAAATTTATTTCTTATAGTTCTGGAGGCTGGGAAGTCCAAGATCAAGGTACCAGCAGGTTTGGTGTCTGATGAGGGCTCACTTCCTGGTTCAAAGAATACACCCTCTCACTGTGTTCTCACATGGCGGAAAGAGAAAGCAAGCTCTCTGGAGCCTCTTTTATAAATAAGGGCATTAATCCCATTCATGAGGGTACTACTCTCATGATCTAATCACTTCCCAAAAAAGCCCCACCTCCTAACACTATCACCTGGGGGGTTAGAATTTCAATTTATAAATTTTCGTGGGTAGGGGGCAGGACACAAGCATTCAGACTATAGTAGTTTCCATCATCATGTTTGAATGAGCTCAGAGAAAAAAATATAATTATTTATACTTCTTAAACATGGGTTTGCTATTTTGAATGATAGATTCTTTTATAGTTATATCTGTAAATTTCTTTAATTACTTGAGCTACCATACAGACATCTAAAACAGCAATTTAATTACTTAATCTATCATACAGACATCTAAAACAGCCTCTAAAACAGCAATTTTAGATATTTTAATATCTAATGCTGCTTATTTATTTATATATCTACCTCCCACTTATAGATGTCAGTTTCTTTTTTTTTATTTTTTTAAATTTTTAAAAATTTTTTCCAGAATATTATGGGGGTACAAATGTTAAGGTAGATGTCAGTTTCTTAATGGCAGGAATCCTGTCTATTTTATCTGTGTCTTCATTATCTAGTACAGCTGTTGAAACATACTGGGCCGACATCATTAGACTATATATTCCATGAAAAGGAACTATATTTAGTTTTGTTCATCATCATTTCTATAGGACCTAGCATGTGCCTGGCATATAACAGGCATTCAATAAATGTTTGTGGAATAAATAATTGGGAGCCACACTGGAAAGTTGTGGTTAAGTTCTGGATGCATAGGTGAAATGCATTTTGACTTCGTAGTTCGAATGAATCCAAAGTAACTCAATTTAACTTATTTCAGCTAGAGTTTGGGGAAAAAGTACTTCGTCTGCTTTTTTACTTGCTTTATTTATAATCAACCTAAAAGAAAGATGTGGGAAGCTCATTTAAATGCTCACAGAAGCACCCAGTGTAGTCTAATGGATAAGTGCAAACTGGTGTGACCATAGCGTTCTCCTGATGAACCAAGTTTCCTATATTTAATTCAGCTAAATGGAATGGACATTTTATTTTATTAGAGTCTCTTTCCCCCTACATTTTGCTTTTAAAGGCAGTTTAACATAGTGGTTAAGAGTAGAGATTCTATAATAAGACTGCCTGAGTTCATATCCTGGCCACACTATTTATTAGATATGTGACCTTTCAAAAATTGCTTAACCTTGTTGTACTTTAATTTTCTTATGTAATAGATACTGAAGCTTAAAAATGGTATCCACTTCATAAAGATATCAGGAGGATTAAATCGGTAAAAATGAATAAAGTTTCTTAAAACTCTTAAAGAGTATATTGTGTTAGTACATTTTTTTCAGATCAAGTTATATATATTTATTTGTATACTCACTTCAGATGAAATTAGATTAATTTCTATACTTTCCCAACTTTAAATATGTTTGAATAAATAATAAAAAGCAAAACTGCACTGAATAGAAACTCTTAGAGAATGAATATCCAAATCATCAGCTTCTGAAGGCAGGAAAGCCTCATGCCATTACAAAGACATAGCTGGCCTTGTGGCTTTAGCAAAAATGAGATGCTAATGAGAACGCAAAGGGAACAGCTTTAGGGGAAACAAAGGTATAATGCAGCAGAAATTGCAGACTCGGGGCCTTCCATTTTGTAAATATTTGGATTGGTAGAAATTTGTTAATTGAGGCAATTGATTTTCACCTGAAAATGGTAGCAATATCTAATTCATTAAAGCCTGAAATAACATCCTTTGGGCCAAATGGGGTCATTCCATTCTTAACCTCTTAGTGATATATTAACAGTAGGAAAGCATTTGGATGCATATCTTAAAAAGTGCCTTATTAACAGGAATACATGGCGGAAAAAAAAAAAATCTGCACAAACCCGCACTTGCACTGAGAGCAGGGAAATGCCTCCATGGCCTCCAGCCCCTGTCCTTCTCTTCGGTAGTATTTTAAGGTCTGTGTTTAATATTGCCAAGCCTACTTGAGTGATAAATGTAACTGTATAAAAATTACTTATTACAAGCTGTCATGTTGCCTCACTCACATCGGCTGGGCTGGAGGCATTGTACATAAAACTTGAATCTCTACCTTGACAGCGTCAGCCGCACTGGCTTTAAAGTAAAATGCTTTCAGTCATGAATACAAAACATAATTTACCTTTTCATAATACTTCAGTTTGAAACAAGTTGGAAAGCTCGTGTTACTGTCAGACCTGTACCCGAGCAGAGTGGAGAACCAGTGAATTCCAAGCTGTCACCTGAAACCTACTGCTCTTCCCTGCAGTCCTTTGAAGCAAACTTAAGCTGTTAAATTGTGGGGCCTCTAATTTTTAAAGTCGTATTTATGCATAATTCCTTTTTGCAACTCTGCGGTGACAACATGTTGTCAAGGTGGATTAGCTCATTTTCTAAATCGGTATTTGTATTGGAATTCCTGACGGGATGGATTTTTCTCCTCTTGAAGCTCTCAGACCCCTTCTAGCAACAGTTTGTTCAAGAGGTCAGGAAGCCTTTACTGATACACAGATAATTCTTTAAAAATGAAACCCTCACCCATTCTCAAACACTGTCCAGTCTACCATGAGCTCTCTCAAACCCTTAAAACCTTTCAAATCAGTCGTTCAGCCGGCAAGTGAGTCACAGGCAGTGACTTGTGGGTTAGTTCTGAACCTCTGCTTTATCGAGCCACTGACTACAACCTGCGGGTGTCAGCCAGATGGAAATCGAATGTGAAGGTTCCAAGGAGCCTCTCTGCAGCACAGCTGATTCATTGTGACTGTTTTTATGGTTGGTCATGATGCATACGGTATGTGAGGATCCATCTGCGGGGGCGTCTGCCCACCAGCCTCCCTGCCACACCGGTAGCAGCGGCCCCTGCCAGAATGCAGTGGGAATAGAGCCGCAGATGCCTTCTGTTAGCCCAATTCCTTTTGACAATGTTCACATTCAGTTAGGGCCCAAAGTGCTTGTACTTGTCAGTTGGGATAAACGATGAAGAAAATAGTCCCCCTGTGGAAAGTGAAACAGAATAGCCGAAGGAAAGACTTTTCTTTACTGATCCTCCATGGCTCTACTCCTCAGCACCCATTCTTATGAAACAACTCCTGCGTTTTCGACTTCTCCTTCACTTTGCCGGATACTAACCGTTGGAGAAAAGACAGCTGACCTGCAGAGGTGTTCGATACTGTGGGCTGTTCTCTTTTTGAAATTTTAGGGCAAGTGAAAATGATTCTGAAGGAAAACTAGTAGGGCAGAGAAAGAATTGCTGCTTAGACAAAGTCAACCCCTCCGGCAATGTTGGATTTGGATTTCATAGTTTGCCTATTTGTATCTACATTACACCTTCCCCTAAGGAATTTAAAGCATTATACAAACACTACTTTTCACTTTATAAAAGCCCCATTGGTAAATGTAATATTCTTTTTACCAGCAGTTTGAAGATTTCCCAAAATGTAACTCCAGGCTCTCTTGTCCAGCTCTTTCTTCAGATACGCTATTCTCCCTTCCCCCAAAGGTACTTGTCTTAGGCAAATAAATATACTCCATTCCTGACTTCATAGCTTCAAATTTTTCTTTATCATACCAAGTTATGTAAGGCACATAGAGTAAATTTTAAGTTAAAGAAATAAAGTCTCTTCCTCCTGGGGTTTGCCTCTTGTTCTGCATACACCCTGGGCTATAGGACCCTTGCAATGGACACCTGAAACAAAACATTATGTCATGGCATGCCATATCATATCTTGTCATATCCCATATTGTTGATAGAAATGTTGCCACTGGACTTTTTCTCCTGCTGTTTCTTCCCTGTACATTAATATAGTTTTTCTTAGGAAGTATGTTCTTTGAAATGTATAGGACCTATAGATAGTGCCCATTTAAACTTAAAAGCATATCAACTGATGCTGTCTCTAGAGACTTGTTTTACGTGGGATCTTGATGGGTCTTAGTTGGATATGAGTGTATGCTAAAAATAATATTTGATGATTTGCTGATATTTATTTTTAAAGTGTCTAAATATTGAATGGATTTTTTTATTTGGTTATAGGATAAAACTCTAGATCAGTGGTTGTCAGGTCTGCATTTCTTATGTCCCACGCAGCACATGTGAGAACACATTTATTCATTTGCACACTTACAAGTGTTCTATTATTAATAATTTCTTCTAAATTTACAATAACATTGCATTAGAGTATTATATTATTTCAGAGATTACTTCTGATTGCTCTTGTTCACACACATGCCTCCGAACCAGATAAACTGATTACAACGACAAATTAAATCTTTTTATGCATTTAAAGTATTGACATGTGTATAGATTTACAAATACACCGTAGCATAAAGCTCTATGGGATGCAAATAGGGTCAGCTGCCATGTAGGGAACATCTATTTATTAAATTAAAATTAATTCAGAATCTACTATCAGTTTAATGTATCTTCCTAGGTGCCAAGGAGTATAAAAGATGGTGGATGGTGGTAAGGCAAGCATATACTATTAATATTTATTTCAAAATTGAACAGCGTGTCAATAAGTATGGTAGAAGCTCGGCACAGTGAGAGATGAATGGGTCCATAAAAAGATAAGATGTGAGTAAAATTTGGAAAAGCAGAAAGGAAGGGAAAAGGGGGGCAACAGATGCAATATTTGATGTTGAAACTGAATATGGTATGTTTGGAAGACCCAGAGGGGACCAGCTTGATTGGATAGGAAGCTTGGGCTGGCCAAAATGAGAGAGAGATGGGTTTTGAAGATATATGACTGTAGAGGAGACTCTGGGGAGGCTGGACTTATTCTGGGAACCATAGTGAACAAAAGAGCCACTGGCCCGATGAAAGCACGTGTGTGCATGTGTGTATGCATAGGGGGAAGGAAGGGAATTGATATTTGCTGATTGCCAATATGTAAGTATGGTTAAGTCAGTCTTTTAAATATATTATCTCGTTAATCCATATGATGATGAAAATGAAGTAGGTATAATTATTTGAAGTGGGTATCATTTTTCCAGTTATTTCCATTTATTTTTATGAATGCTAAGGCTGAAAGAAAATTCATTTCTTCTCTAAAACCATTCAGTAAGTCAGTCATAGAACCAGAAGTTGAGTCTTGGACTACTTGGCACCAGTGTCCAAGGTCTTTGGGGAGATCTTATGAAGAGAATGTGTGACTCATTGTTTAAATATTAAGGCTCACTAACTTGTACAACATACTAGTTAGAACATAGGGGCAGATATTTGATTGAGCACATAACCTAGGACGGGCCACTTGGTACCTGCTTGCCAGTTTTTTTCTTAGCTATGTATGATCAAGGTCAAGAAAAAGAAGCATGGCTATTTAAATGGTTCCAAATAATGTTTCACTTGGACTCTCATCTCTTGATTTTAAATACTTTTGAAATGTTTCCTTTAGCACTAATTATTACTTTTTAGCCATTATGAAATGTTCAGCACAGATTGATATTCAAGTATTATTGTATAGATGTCCTTATATCGTGTTTGTGCACCGTGGCAGCTTGGAGAATATGCCTGCCAGACCTTCTATCAGGGGAGGGTAATTGACCAGTGGTTACTGGAGCTGAATTTTAAGTTCCAGCACCATGTTTGCTCCAAGGCCCCACCTCCAGAGGTCTGTACTCGGCCACAGATTGAGTGCTACAAAACACTTAGGTTTCAGGAAGACATTGGAACTTCTTTGTCTGAGGACTTTGCCTGAAGTACTTGCCCAGGATTTTGTTGACCTTTCTGAGACTATGGAGCAGTTTAGGTAGCTTCCACCCAGAACTGTCTGGCACTCTCCTTCCCTTATGGTCTAATAGCTTCCCATGCCTTTGTCGACTCCCTCCCTATTTCCTTTCACACAGGCATTTCCCTTAATACAATTCTTACACATTTAATCTCATTTTGGAGTCTGCTTCTCAAAGGACACAGACTAACAGATACGTTAATACAACCATTCATTTTCTCTGACATCTAAAATGTGGGAAATGAAAAATAAAATAAATGTAATAAATATAAGAAATAGATAAATGGATTAGAATGAAGTTCACATGAGGATATATTAGAAGATATTTAAGCATAAAATTTTAGATTTTTTTCTTGTTTTGCACATGAATTGCTTACTTTTGAAAAAAAATGATGTACAACTAAAATAAAATTTGAAAAAGGAAAAATATCTATGATCTCATAACCATAAAATTTATTTTCATTTTTGCATATGACTTACTAGTCCTTGACTCTATATGGGTGTATTTTATGTAATTGCAACTAATGTGTGCATACCATTTTATTGTCTAGTTTTTCACTTAATAATTTTTTCATGTGTTCACATAGTTTGAATATCTTTTTAATGCCTGTTGATATCACAATAGTTCCAAATTTGTCATACCATTTTCCTATTGTGAACTTTCACATTTTTTCCTTCCTTTTTTTTTGCTATTATAAATATTCTACTATGATCTCTCTTAAAATATTTTGGTTATATTGAAACATTTCCTGAGTATAAATTCCCCAGAGAGGGTTTGCAGGGCCAAGGGAGATAATAATCTTTATATCACTTGCTATCTTTGGCAATTTTGTTTTCCAAAAGAGTGACACCATGGCACCAACTGAAAATGAGAATTCCAAATTTCATCTGTATTTCATCATCACTGAGCATTGGGCATTACACATAATTTTTCTCACCTAAGGGGAAAAAAATGCTGTACGCTTTTTTAAAAACTTGTACTTCTTTAATTATTAACAAAGATAAACATTTTCAATAAATATATATTTCAAAGTAAAAAGCAAAAAAACTACATTTAATTAAACAAAAACATTTATAGTAGATTTGCGTCTTCACATATTGATTCAGTTGTTATCCAGGCAAGAATACATATTTTTTTTCTTTCATTGTAAGAATACTTGTTTTGTGTTTTTAAAGACATGTTTTGTCACTTCAAAGTTAAGTAGCTATTCTTTTTCAGTTCATAACACTAAGATAAAGCAGCAGGCACATTTTATACTATTAATAACAGGTAGAACATATGAACATTGCAGATAACTTTATTTAGCATCATTTATTTATCATCTTTTTACCTTAGGACAGCAATAATGGAAATCCTAAAACAACTTAGAAGTTATATAATGGAATCTCATCCTCCTTCATGCATCTTCATATTTTCAAGACCCAGTAAGAACATGTAAGCAGGGTAGCCTCCTTTGAAGACAGAGCCTGAAAGATTGAAAATTCCATGTAGGCACTTGAGCCTTACTTCAGTGAGACACATGGTGCCTTCTTCCAGAAAGCTACTGGTTCATTTGGGGATGTGGAAGGCAATCCTCACCTTTAAAAAAAGTTTTTTTAATAGCAGAATATTACAGGGATACAAATGCTTATACGGTATTGTCTTTGTACTGCCCGAGTCAGAGCTACGAGCGTATCCATCCCCCAGACAGTGCGCACCGCACCTGTTAGGTGTGAGTTTTGTTGACAATGAGAAAGCACTGGAGAAGAATTGAGGAAGGAACAGCTTTTGATTGTTCTTTTTGAAAATTCTTCTACCAGGCATCTTCCTGGGATTTTTTTTTTTTAAATAAAAGTAGTCCCATGACTGGCACTGTTTCTAAAATAAGTTTTCTAAAACTATGCATTGTATTAACAAAACAACTAAAATATGAAATATGTCTTCCTCAAATCATATAATCACCAAAATAAGTTTACCTCTGATAGAATTTGTTGCTTTTTTCTCTGTTCTCTAAAAGCATTTTGCATAAACTTTTATTTCATGTCACCTTATTATATGTATAGTTCTATTAATATTTTTACATGCCTAACTCTCCTTTTTAGAATGAAAGCTCTTATTTGCAAAGTCTTGGTTATTGTTTTATCCCATGAAACTTCTCATAAGCTAACATTCAGAGGATATATCCCATACGGCAGGAGTAGCATTTTACATGCTTTATATCCTCACAACAACTCCATGAAACTGGTAGTATTAGTATTATGATCTCCATTCTACTGATAAGGAAATTGCCTGAAGAGGTTAGGTAACTAACTCAGGGATGCACAGTCATTTGGTGGCAGAGCTGGAATTCAAATCAGATCTGTCTGACTCCAGAGCTTAAATTCTTTATTACAACAAACTACAGTAGTACCTTTTTCTCCAAGCCTGGAGAAAAATTTTAGCCCACCTGTTTGAGACTTTTTTGAATGTCTGAATTATCAGGTCTTATAGTAGATTGAAGTATAGCATTCTGCTTCTACCACCCTATAGAAATTGAATTTATTTATGTATGGGTGCCAATTCCAATGACCAAATTTTAATGTTCATTTTACTAAGGCTAGGCCATATTGTAGAAGGAACTTGACCTTAGAGTCAGTCTACCCTGGGCTTTAATACTCATCCCATAATTCCTTTTTTTATTTTTTATTTTATTTATTTATTTTTTGATTTCAGCATATTATGGTGGTTCAAATATTATGGTTATGTATATTGCCCATGCCTCCCTTCCCCCTCGAGGCAGAG
>VBSM01000361.1:17154382-17179617 GCA_008086735.1 Cheirogaleus medius
AGTGTAGGAGTGTTCCTATCTCTCTGCATCCACGCCAAC
This sequence comes from Cheirogaleus medius, assembly GCA_008086735.1. NCBI lineage: Eukaryota > Metazoa > Chordata > Mammalia > Primates > Cheirogaleidae > Cheirogaleus > Cheirogaleus medius. The sequence continues at coordinate 17,154,422 of VBSM01000361.1, forward strand.
ATTTATTGCTTGGGGGCTTTATGATAAAAGCCATTCTTACTGGAGATAAGTGATACCTCATTGCAATTTTGATTTGCATTTCCCTGATGATTAGAGATGTTGAGCACTTTTTCATATGTTTGTTGGGCATTATTCTGTCTTCTTTTGAAAAATTTCTGTTCATGTCCTTTGCCCACTTTTTGATAGGGTTGTTTGATTTTTCCTTGCTGATTTTCCTGAGTTCTAAATAGATTCTAGTTATCAGTCCTTTATCGGATGTGTAGCTTGCAAAAATTTTCTCCCATTCTGTGGGTTGTCTGTCTCCTCTCTTGACAGTTTCTTTGGCTGTGCTGAAGCTTTTTAATTTGATCAGGTCCCATTTATTTATATTTGTTGCTGCTGTGATTGCCTTTGGGGTCTTCTTCATAAATTCTTTGCCTAGGCCAATGTCTAGAAGAGTATTTCCAACATTTTCCTCTAGAATTCTAATAGTTTCACATCTAAGGTTCAAGTCTGTTACCCAGCGTGAGTTGATTTTTGTGAGAGGTGAAAGGTGTGGGTCCTGTTTCAATCTTCTACATATGGTTATCCAGTTTTCCCAGCACCATTTATTGAATAAGGATTCTTTTCCCCAGTGTATATTTTTGTCTGCTTTGTCGAAGATTAGTTGGCTATATGAGGATGGTTTTAATTCTATAGCTGTGTTATCTTTGATAAATTGTATATCTTATATAACTTCAGTTTCTTCATCTGAAAAATAAGGATGTCATACCAACTTTGGGGCTTTTATGAAGATCAGACAAGACAATTTTAGATTAAATTATTAAATTAAGTGGGACAGTGTCTTTATTTTTCACTGCTGCATGTCCCAGTACCTTACATGGTACTGTGGACAAAGCTGTTCCTCAGTAAATATCTCTTGAATAAATGAAGTATGAGCTTACATAGCATCTGACATATAGAAGGTGCTTCATTTATGCTAGTGTTTGTCCATCTAAACTTCTTATTTTTGCAATGTTTAGCATTGTTTCCTTGAAACTCTGTTTTCTTACCTTTTGGGACAGCATATTTCCTTCACAAATTTTATAATGTAAAATGTTTATATAATAAACCCACACTATATATAAAGATACAAATATGTTAAAAGTAAATACTCATCTAAAGAATGATGAAGTGGCTATATTAATATCAGACAAAAGAGATTTCACAAAAAGGCACATAACCAAGAGTAAATAATGCTTTTTAATTTGTTGCATGCTTTGGTTAATTTCTAGAGTTTGAAATGGTTGTTTTTGACAGTTTTGTCTGGTTTTATCATTGCTTTTTGGGGAGAGTATTTGCTGAGCTTCTTGCTTAACCCTGCTGGAACTCCTGCCCCCTATCTAGAGTGTTATAAATGTGATTATTGAATTTATTAAATGACTTTTCAGTATCCTTGATATGATTACATATTTTTCCCTTGTTGCTCTAATGCATGACTTTTATAGACTTCTTAAGGTACAACCACCTTTCCATTAATTGAATAAATCCTAATTATCCATGCTATTTTTAAAATCAAATACTTTTTCTTTCGTGGATACATTCGATAAACATTTGAATGGCTACCAAAATAAGCAAACAGGACACTTCTATAATGCCTTGTTAACTCATTGTCTGTTTCCTAAATGATAGTGTTCTCATAAAGTTTATCTTTGACTCTGGTCTTTTCTCACCCCAACTTGCTGTGCTGAGCAGAACTATATTACCAGTTAAATGTGAGAAGTAAAGATGAGAAACCAAGTATGGCTCCAGAGTTGAGTCCTTGTACCTGGATGTACAGGGGCCAACGCTGGCAGTCACAGACAGAAAGGATTTTAGTCATATGCAGGGCATGAGGTGTGCAACTATAAAAGAAGGCTAGGGGTAGGGTGAACAGGGCCTGGGCAGAGGTGCTTATAATATTAATAAAGGAAGTGATGAATAGAGAAGGCATTTAGAAGAGCCAACAGGATGCGGTAATTAATTAGGTTAGGGGTTGGAAAGCAAGGAAATGAGAAGACTGAAGATTCTAAATGGCATAACTAGAGAAGTTGAGGTATGTCAACAGAAACAGAGAAATCGTAAGTTACTGATTTTGAGAAAATGTTGATGAATTCTGTTTTATATATATTAGATGACGAGAGTATTTGCAAATAGTCATTATTGTACAGGGCAGAAATACAATTACAGTTGGTCCTCCATATTTGTGGAGTCTACATCCACGAATTCAACCAACTGTAGGTTGAAAATGCATGATTTGTAGGATGCAAACCCTGTGGATACAGAGGGCCAACTTTTCACATCCCTAAGTTCTGCATGGCTGATTGCAAGACTTGAGCATTCATGGATTTTGGTATCTGTGGGATTCCTGGAACTGATCCCCTGCAGATAACAAGAGATGACTGTATTAATCTATGGGTTGCTGAGATGTTTTCTTCTAACCAAATGTGCCTTGTTTTCTGTTTTCATGTCTAGTTTTATAATTTAAGTGCAACCATTCAATATTCTCAGTTACTGCTTCTTTTGACAGCTTCCATCAATGAACTAAGTTTTTATATTATTTGTTGAGTGGATTACTATGTACTAGGCAGTATGCTGAATGTTTTCATGCATTAAGTCATTTAATCTTCAGAAAATCCCTATGTGATAGATGGCTGTATTAGTCATTTATTGTTTCACAACCGTTTTCCAATAAGATTTTTCTTACTTTCCTACAAGCCCACAGCCGCCGTGTCCTCAAAGTCCAAAATTCTACAGTGTGCTCAAGGCACATTAAGTGTTAACTAACACTCTACTCAAAGCCCACTCACTGTCTGCTTCCAAAGCCACTTCCACACTTTAGGTTTCTGTTAAAAAAGCACCACACTGTCATTGCTAACATCTGTGTTAGCTATCTATTGCCATGTAACAAATTATCCCCAACACACATTTGTCTCACAGTTTCTGGTCATCAGGAATCCGGGAGCAGCTTAGTTGTGCGACTCTGGCTTAGCTTCTCTCGCAAGAGTGCAGGGAAGGAGTTGGTCAGAATGAAGTCATCTCAAGGCTCCACTGGGGAGGATCCGCTTTTGAGTTCACTCACACAGCTCTTGGTAGGGCTCAGAAGATTCACTTCCAAACTCACTCACTTGGTTGTTGACAGGCCTCACATCCTTGCTGTCTGTTGGCTGGAGATACTGGTTCCTTGCCATATCGGCTTTTCCACGAGGCCGCTTACAACGTGTGCAGCTTGACTCCCACAGAATAAAGATTCCGATGTAGAAAAAAGGTGCTAGAGAGCCTACAAAATAGAGATTATATCCTAATCTCAGAGGTGGCATCTCGCTGCTTCTGATGTATCGTATTTGTTAAAAGTGAGTGTCTATATCTAGTCCACATGCTAGATGGGGACTCCTCAGGGCATGAATACCAATGAAGCAGGAATCACTGGAGACCTTAGGGGCTTAGGGGCTGCCCACTACAGTGAGAAAACTGAAGCACAGAGAGGGAAGAAACTCTGTCGCTGAACCATAAAGGTGCATCTGACTCCAGAGTCTCAGCTCTTGGTCACTACGTCATACTGTTATCACAATTAAGTTATGTGCTAGGAAACCAGGTAAACTTTTTGCTAGAGAAATACTAAAGTACTGTTAAAAGCCCCCTTTGAAGACTTCTCTTATGGAGTTAAGTATGAAAGCTTACTGTGGAGGGGTTCAGAAAAGTTTTTCTTGTTTATTTGTTTTATATCAGGTTATTGCAGAGACACACAGAAAGCTTTTGATTAGTGTCATTCTTCTTGTTATTTATTTTAGCTTACATTTGAGTTGTATTTCAAATGTTAGACTTCTAGATAACTGTGATATTTCTAAAGTTAGAAAACAAAAAATAAAAAATATTGAATCAGCATTTCTACTCATTCACTTTAGGATTCTGAGCACAATGAGAGAAAGTATATGGCTCCACAAAAGTACCCCAAAAGGGACAAAGAAAAGATCCAAGACAGATGCCAATATGCAATCTTAAACAGACATTTAGACTAGAGTTGAGTAATATGCATGAGAGGGAAGAATAAATATACAAATCAATGTATACTAATGCCTGCCTTTAATTTTTTATTTAAGTACATATTGTGACAGCAAATGGCACATTTATGACAAAATTAAATTTGCTTCATTCCTTTAGAAAGCTTTGCTTACTATTCAACTCTGGTCATGTTCAGATAGAAGCTTTGGTCAGCTTACATGATGAGAAGCTCATCTAATACAACCTAGTTAGGAGGACTTAGACAAGCATTAATGAACAAATACCGTATCACTGTATCCCTAGAGTTCTGCTCTACAAGACAAATGATACTTTTTGAACGGTAAATCGAAAGGCACATCTGTAATTTCTCTGACATATAATAGACATTTGTATGTATTTAGTAATTAAGGAGACTGAAGTGGTTTTAAAATAGTTTCAGGTTTTCAGGACAGCATTCATACTCACTTCTTGTGTTACTGTTTTCCTTGCTTTATGGGACACCAACATTATGGGAGGCTCAGTGGAAAAAGAAAGTTCTGTGCAACAAATAAGTTTGTGAAAAGAAGAACAATCTGTGCTAAGCATAGTTACAGGCCAATAAAAGTAAGAGAGTGAATCTGTGCTACCGTCTTGTGACCCCACAACCCCCCTCAAATGAGCCTCCCAGGGAAGTGGGCATGAGGCGGGAAACCTTTATATAGACTCTGTTGTAAGGAGGTGCGCTTGCCTCTCCACGCCCCATACCTTGTCCCTTGTTGCCTTGTTGTCCTTGCAATGGGCTTTACACCAAGCAAACCATCTCCTGATCCCTGGAAAGGAAGAAAAGCATTCCCACCTCCTCCCCCCTGCTTTTCTCCTTTGATGCTGGCAATCAGAATTTGGTAGACTGTGTTCTGCCTTCCTTGTGCTAATAGCAGACTTGAAATGGTTAAGATCACATATAACCTTCTCATGAGTTTCAGAGAGAGATGCTCATAGACTGCAGACATAGATATTAATATATACATGACAAAGTTTTAAATATAAGATGTGATAAATGCTACGCAGACCAGTATAAAATGTTATGGGAGTGCACAAAAAGTAATGACTCCACATGAGAGAATGTGCTGGATATTCCCTCGTTGCCCCTTTTAGATCCACTCTTTATCCACCACCCTGCTTGCTCTCTGTACCTCATAGAAGGCTTCTCTCACCCTCTTGCTTCTGTGTGGGTTTGGCCAGTGGGAGGCACCATTCCTTGCTAGTTACCCTTAACTCTGCCCGCATCTTTGGAGATAGTCCCTTCATCATGTGAACTTTTCCTTCACTACCCCCTGCCTGGAGTGTCACGGCCTTCCTGCTGAATCCCTGACTCTAAAATGACTGGACAAATAAGAAGAATGAATCATACCAGAGCCATAGCTTGCTTTTATAAATAGTGCTGTCTCCTAACTGAACTACCACCTTTGGAGTACAGAAATTATGTAAAGAAATAAACATTAGGCCTTTTGATGACTCCTTAAATCTTATTGTTACAAAAATTTATTGTAAAGTTTTAGCCAACTCTGTTATCAGTAGCTATGGGAGAAGCATTTTAAAACATGAATTCAGGTCTTGTACATTAGGTAAGAGAGCAGTTAATTTTGATGAACATGATATTGCTTCAAGCCTTCTTTTAAGTGTGATATCTTTAAGTATATCCCATAAGAGAAACCCCTCAAACACATACATTTAAAAAATCCATTTTATCTGCAAATCTTGCCAAATATCTATCACCTCTGTAAGTTGCTCGATTTTTGTGCTTAGAAAGGTATTTGGCTCCACGTCAAAATTTGAAAATCATTAAAGAAAAATAGTAAGTGATTACAATAATTCTTTAAGTTTTCAATTAATGTGTGATTCAATTTGACAGACTATAATAGAGAAATTTCTTCTTCTACATTTGCTTGTAGAGGAGAAGCTAATGTACAGATGGTAAAAGATAGTTTAAAAGGATTAAAGAAAACAAGAACCCTTTTGAGAATACAGTTTATGCCTTTATGCATAAAAAGATTTTTTAGTTCCTATTATATTTTAAAAGACTTCTCCTTCCATGGAGACACATCAAATAAATGGCATAATTCTGAAAATGACTTACAAGATAAGACAATAAACAGATAATCGGCACACTGGGTTAGTTTTGGCTCATATCTGTAACTAAACATTTTTAGTCTCAGTTTCTTCATCTATAATATAAGATGTTGGACTGAATCTTTTTCCCAAGCTATTTGTCACTGTTAAGATTCTATACTGGGAGTGAGGCGGGAGGGTGGAGGATAAAACAAAAACAAAAACAGAACAAAACAAAAAGGTTCTATACTGTATGTTTGTCCATCAGAGACAAATAATTCTTTCAAAGTCTGAATTAACTGCAGTTAATAAAAGTCCTGAGAACTGGACTAGATGAAGCTGAGAGATAGCAATGTCTGAGGAAGTTCAGCCCAATCTGAAGATGTCCTTTTGGTTCTATTGGGTGACCATAACTCATCTGAAGTGTTGCTTCATGCTACTGGGTCCAGGTAATCTTGTTTTAGTGATATATGTTCTATTAATATGGTGTCCACCTTTCAGTGTAAATGAGCTTTCATTAAGAATATTAGTCCTGCAGAATCCCACAACCCACCTGAGTGCTATAGCTGGGTAGCAAAAACAAGAGGTTCCACTCTCCTTTTCTATTTGTTTACTGAGTATCTTTCATCTAGTTTCTTCTCCCTGCAAAAGAAAAAGGTGGTGTCCAGGGACACAGACCTGGGTAGTTCTGATGTTATTTTAGGGTAAAAAGAGAGGCCAAGAAATAAAGCAGAGCTAGTGACAGATCTAATGAGGTCAATTGCACAGCTTTATGTGAGGCCAGGCAAAGGTGAGTTTGTAAAACACTAGGTTTGCATTGCCGTCTCCATCTTTCATTTCCATATAAATTCAGTAACAAGCTCGAAGCACTAGCAGAAGCACAATGGGCTGAGCAAAATCTTTTCAAAAAGATCATTTCTTGAAGAATTTCATGAAGCAGCAGCAGCTATTTAAAGCAGCATGTATGTCATTTTCTATGAGAAAATTGAACTGAAGAAATATGCTTTTCCATTGGTGTTATCTTCCTAAATTCTAGATATCTTTATAGATGTACTATAGCTAGAGCTCAAATATTTGTACTCCAAATGAGCTTTTAAAAGATTCAATCCTTGTTTTCCCAGACCAAGATTTCAATAAAAACAGCTTGGACTAGCTAGCACAATTTTATGGTTTATATCACTGGAGACCAAATAGAAAATTTGAGGAATATGTTTTGCAATAGAATTATATCTCTTTCCACATATTACCATTTTAAAAGCCTAGCACTTCAATATTTTTTTTCTCAGTCATCATGGTGGCAAATTGCTTACATGAATAACTGTCCAACTGAAATTAATGATCACTGGCAAAGAGAACACAAATAGTCAACTTGGAATATATCAGCGTGTCGCTTTCTGTTTGGTGCCATGGAACAAGAACAACAATTAAAAAAAAAAAAGCACAACAACACCTGGTTCCCATTTTAAAAAGAGAAATTGAACTGTAGATTTTCAATGCTGACCTCCTGAGACAGAAAGATGAATAAGAAGTGTTTGTTTGTTTGTGAGTGATGCAACCAATTTTTAGAGAAATGCAATGCTTATTGATAAGGGGGACTTGTATAATGAACACGGGAGACTCAAAAGCGGAGAGAATGGGAGGGGGGCAAGGATGAAAAATTACCTGTGGGGTACAATGGATACTACTCCAGAGATGGGTTCACCAAAAGTCCAGATTCTACCACTATACAATAGATACAAGTAATGGAATTCAACTTGTACCCCCTAAACCTATTAAAATTAAAAAAATTAATAAAAGAATACCTGTACGTTTCCAAATGTTCAGCACTAGTTTGATTTTAGAAGGCTGTAATAAGTGCAAAATGAGTTGTAAAGATAGTAACATATTCACCCATGCATATTTACAGCACATCCCTGCAGGCAGCAGCTTGTAGCTCAATGGAACATTTACTCTGATAACTTTTCAATAATATTACATGCATAAGAAAGGTAATTTAGAAAAAATTAAGGACCAATTGTTAAAGTAACCTCTTGTTAGTCTGGGCTTGGAAATTTTGAAGTGCAATTTGTCACATTCTGATATGACAAGAGTTGGAAAGCAGAGTGGCTTGTGGCCTATACGTAGGCCCAGGGACAGGGATTTCAGGCAGCCCCACCTCTGTTCACAGTAACTAACAGAGGTTCAGGGAATGTGTTGGGTGCTTTGAGATTTTCAGGAATAGGCAATGTCTGTCTCAGTTAACCTAAAACCACCCCAGGGAATTTGTAAAATATAGACTAAGGAACCCTCAGAAATACATTCTGAGAAGTGCAGTTAAAATAGCAGCACCATTCCTTCTCATTGAAAGGATTCATCATTTTTAAAAATAGCATATTCCCTTGAATTAGAGGTATGTATTTTGTATTGCTAGAGAGAAACTTGAAACTAAACTATCAGCCACTTTGAAACTCACTTAAATGTAGCACCTGCCTAAGTGTCAGGTGTGTGCTCAATGACGGGCCTTGTCAGATGGTGTCTTTGTCCATCTTTCTGTCTTAACATGTCAACTCCCTGGGGGCAGACACATCATTTTCAACTTCCCTCCTTATCAGATAAGTAGACAGCAAATGCTAAAAAGGTTGGCTGACTGATGTTGGCCTCTGAGAAAATGAAAATAAAAAATGGAGTTATTGTTTAATGAGTACTAAGTTTTGCAAAATAAAAAAGTTTCGGGGATGGATGGTGGGGGTGGTGGTTACACACCAGTGTGCATGCACTTAATGCCACTGAAACATACATTTAAAAATGATTAAAATGTTAAATGTTATGTTATGTATATTTTAACACAAAAAATGGTGGAGTCATTAAAGAGGAGGGAAAATGGCAAAGGGGAAATTCAGACTTATTTTTATGTCTCAGTTCACAGTTGTAGTATTCTTTCCTCTTTTCCTACTTATTCTTTGCTAATGTCAAAGTGACTAACACCAAGCAATGGGGCTAAGATCTGTCATTATGTATAGCCTGAAAATTGTTTCTTCTTAAGTGTTTTGATTGTATTGGAAGTTTCTTATTTTCTTATCTGATTTGATGCAAAGAAAAAGAAAAAGAGAGAAAGAGAAGGAGGGAGAGTGTGTGTTGGGTGGTGGAGGGAGGGGAGGAGAAAGACACAGAGAACACAAAAGGACAAAAGTTTTATTAACTGTAGGATTACTATATCTAAGCCAGGGCATATACCACTGATGGGGACCCTGAAGTGCTGATCCAGTGTCTACACCACTACTGAGTCCAACTTCCTCTGTTTGAAATTACTCCAGGTTCACTTTCAGCTTTTAAAATCTTTTTTAAGATGGTGCGACAGATGCGAAGAAGTTCTGAATTGATACAAGAATTGTGGCCACAGGATGGGGGCAGAACAAATGGAGTATAGAAATTAATATTTTAGACCCAAAAAAGGAGGAAAAGAGAAAAAAAAGAGCTCACTAATTTTTCCAGTGATGAATCTTTCTGATATAATTAATCTGTTATGTTTTAGCTGTTCTGTAAAACCTGCTCAGCACATATCATCATTTTCCTGTGTGTGATTTAAAGCCATATATATATTTATTTTAATTTGCATATGTAAATATAATTCAGATAATTGTTCATAAAAGAATAGATTGATATTCAAACACTTTTTTTTTCAAATTTCTTTAGTATTATTAGGATATAGACTTTTGGCATGTTAAAATCTAAAATATGACTTTATGCATTTTTAAATGATTGGAATTAAATAAAGCAGCAATAACAAGTCAAAGATGTTCGCTTATAGTGAACCAAGCTAAGCTTGTTTTGAATACATAAACGTTGAATGTTGTAATAATCATGTTTTTTTTCTTTAATGAATAAGGCAACTAAATGAATATCCTCCAATAATAATCCTTCAAATACTTGAATTAAACTTGATAGAACTTGGTGTTCAAGTTGGTGGAATGCTTGAAATGTCCTTGTGTAAACCGACTACTAATAGTAAATGCAAACTGAGGTAAGATTTTTGAGAATACATGTTTCTTAACGATATATTTCTTCCTTTTAAAATTTATTTCTTGTATTGTATAAAAGAGAAGATGTGGTAGGATGAAAGAACTGACATAAATGGCTAGAGACTGGGCATTCTTCTTTGATGCAGTTTCTGACCTGGCTGTGTCCTGTGGCAAACGATAGGCAATGTCACAATATCCTGACAGTCCCCTTTAATCATGAGTTTAGTGCAGAATAGAGCATATACAGTATTCTCTAGATACAAGGAAAGAGATGCTGAACTCATTTTATAATCACTTGCTCATTACGACTTTTAGATAATACAGTCGAGTTCTCTCTCTTGCTTACTATTAAAATTTTAAAACATGCCTATTGCTAAAAATCTGTGGGTTCCATTTATAAAAAATATCAAAATCACAGATTTGTGTCACAGTTATGTGTCAGTTGACCTCAAAATAGAAGTGGAATATAGTTCCTTCCCCTCAAGTCATAGAAAACAAGAAAACTACAATCTAGGCTCTGCCTAATTTGTATCATGTTTATGGGTGAGAGGAAAGAGAAATCTGGAATTATGATCACAGATGTAAATTTTTACCCCTTGGCAAGAGAACACTAGAATTTACACCTTACAGAACTGGGAATAGGTTGTAGGAAGACAACTCCCTAAAGACGCCTAGATTACAAAAAGGTACTGTGGACTCTATTCCCTACTGGCTGAGCAATTTTCTGCAGCACCCATTATATCAAACGTGTATTGATTAAGCAGTAGTGCCTACGGTACTGCTATCGGAGCGATGCTGATACAGGAAATTTTATCATAAGGTCCATATAAAGGCAGCTTTGTCTTTTTTCATTTTAAGATGGAATACATTGCTAACATTTTGAGGGTGTGAACTGTTTTCAAAGCATTGTTCTCTATATTATTTCATTTAATCTTCACAAGACCTCTACAAGATTGCTATTGTTGTCAACCTCTTTTGACAGAAAAGAAAGGAAAAGGAGGTTCAAGTCTCCAGTTAGCAAGTGGCAGAGCTGGGATTACAAACCCAGGCTGTCTTGCACCGGAACCAGCCCATTCAACCACTGCTGCTATACTACCTACTCCTGTTTTGCCTACCAAAAAGGCCTTTCCGTAACCTTAACATTGAAAGACATCAGACTTCAGAAAAGCTTCAATTCTCGGTATATTCACACCTAATGGGTGCGGTGTGCACTGTCTGTGGGATGGACAGGCTTCAGGCTCTGACTCGGGTGGGGCAAAGGCAATATATGTAATCTAAACATCTGTACTCCTGCAATATACTGAAATTAAAAAAGACAATTCTCAAATTATGCTCAGAATGCCATTCTGAATGCTAAAACACAAGAGCGATTCATTCTGAAGCCTGTCTCGAAGACCCTGCAGTAAAGAATGGACATTCCAGTTCATGCCCTATTGCATTGGGATGTGGTTATGGGGAACATACACAAGAGGAGGAGGACTAGACCCAGGTATCAGCTCTTCCTGGTACAAAGGCACTGGAGACTGGCATTAGCACTTGGTCTTACATTATATTAAATATGTTTAAGGAGTTTATAGCATTCTTATTAAAGACTATGGTGTCAGTCATTTTCCATAAATCCTTCACTTGACTTCACAAAATTGGTAATATCAGTGCTAAGATTTTGTTGTCCAGAATAAATAAAACCAGGTAAACATCATCTTTTAGATATTTGTGTCCTGTTAAATATGTCATATCTCTGGGTCTCAGTTTCTTAACTTCTACAATGAGGGAGTTCTAGCAGATAAGCCATAAGAAGTCTTTTTATCTGTAAAAATTGTGGATTCCAGGGCATAATGGGAACCATAGCCTCTTCTGGTTGTCTGAAATGGTGCTTCTCATCTTGGACATAGATCTTCACTTAGAGTCCTTTACCTGAAGTGCCACAGTGTAACGTAAATTATTTTCTGTTATTTCCATCATTTTTCTACACTTCTATGTTTTTGCATGCTATTAATTTTGATGGGAATGCCCATTCTAACACTTTTGCCTCACAAACTTGTGGCCATTTTTTAAGATTCAATTGAAATATCACCCTCTCTTTAAAAATACCCTTTATAATCCTTCTGGGAAAAGTTTCAACCATATCAATAATTAGATTCTTAAGAAGAAAAGTCTACTTTTATCTCTTCTTGCTCTCATAGTGTTATAAATAACTGACTATGATATGACTTAATGGGTATATTTAAATATCGGCTTATATATTTGTTCGCTCATTTAACTGTGAGTGTCACGAGGATGAGGATGACTTTGTTTCTCTTTGTTTTGCTAATACTTCATGTGACTTGTAGTCAGTACTTTATAAACACTTGCTAAATGCAGTTTGAAAATTTAGCTTCAATCATTGTTGGATGTATGAGAGATCTTAATTGTTTTTTCCTTCTGAGTTCTATCCAACTGAGAAATAGATGCAATGAAGCAGCATATACTCTCTGTTTCATGGTTGGCAAACCCAGATAAGAGAACTTGGCTGAGCCTTCTAATTCCCATCCCTTTTTGAAATTACCCACTTGGCACAGGTGAATAGGCTGGAACTGGGCAAGCAGAAGCCTGCTTCCTCAGTGGACAGTGGGAGCGTGAGTGGACCCCCCATGGCTCAGCATAAGTAGCTCATGTTGGTGAAAGAGAGCCTATTAATTTTTCAGGCATGCACTGGAAATGTGAACCAATCAGACTGGCTATTCTTCATCATGAAAGGAGAAATGAGTTATGGGAATAGAGTAGAATGGCCAGCTTATCCCGGTTGCCCAGGACTTTCCTCATTTTAGCACTGAAATTTCCATGTCCATGTTTGGACAAACCGGAACAATTAGTCACCTTAAAGTAGAAATAAGAATGGAAGCCTTTTTCTCATCACTTGTGAGACAACAGAATTGGTGGGAGAAGAAAATATTAGAGTGAAGAAAAGTTCTCCCCAACTATTGTGCTCTTTAATGCTTCATCTATCTATGAGTGATTGTACCTTGTCTACCAAATGAAGTATAAAATACTCTGCCAGGCATATTCTAGGACCTCCTCAATTTGGCCCCAGTCCACCCTTTTTATTTATCACTGATTATTCTGCAAATATCTGTTAGAACCTGCCATTGGCCAGTTACTTTTTAAAACCATGGACAACAGAGTAAAAAAAAAATTAACATAAAAAGGCTTTAAGTTTCCTGTGGGCAAGGTTTGTGCTGTGCAGTTCCTAAGATGGCCCCATGACTCCTCCCCACACCTTGTGCTTCCCTCCCCTTGAATGTGGCTAGACTTATTGACTTGCTTCTAACAAACAGAATAGTGCAGATGTGATGGGATGGAGTATGTCACTTCTGAGATTAGGTTACGTTAAATAAGAAGACAGTAGGTTCTGTTTTGGATATTCTTTCTTAGATTGTGCTCCCTGAGGGAAGTCAGTTGCCATGCCATTAAGGCAGTCTGTGGAGAAGCCCACAGGGCAAGGGGCCAAGGCATGCTGATAACCATGCTGAGTGAACGAGGATGCAGGTCCTTTTCCACTTTACTTACTGTGCAGTTGAGCTTTCAGATGAAACAGCAGCTCTGAGCTGCAGCCTAACTTCAACTCATGAGAGATTTTGAGACAGAGGCACCCAGCTGAGTCATACCTGGATTCCAAGCCCATAGAAACTGGGGGATAATAGAGTTTTGTTGTTTTAAGCCACTAAGTTTTGGGGTGATCTGTTAATGCAACAATATGTATTAATAATTCGTATACCTATACCTATGCTTCTTTCGTTTGCTTCTTTTTGCTGATGGTCTTCCTAACATAGTGCGTGCATGGAATAGATACTCAGTAAATAATTTTACTAGTGAATGAATGAATGACATAATTTCTTTCCTGAAAGAATTTCTATTTTTACAAAAAGATTGCAAAACTCTTTTAGACCAGGGACTCTGTCTTAAAAACACTTTTATTTTCTATACTGCCTATAATAATGTTTTATGTCTTATGCATGCAGGAACTTAACCATTCTTGATTGATTTTGATATCTTACGATTTTTTTTAATGCATAAAACCTGTGAAGCTACCATTCTGCTGAGTTTGAATGTAGAGTTGGAGCTCATTTGGATAAAACCCAAGCTTGTATGAGTAAGTATAATGAAGAACAGTGAACTGATCTCAAGCCAACTTATAACCTCATAATGTTTATTTCTTTAGTTTTCCTTTTTTGATGTTCATTACATCAGTCACATCTTTTATCACTTGTTTAATTAGAGAATGGGTATGAGAATAGGCAGAAAATTTTGTGACTCTCATACTCATAATTAGAGCTATAAATTGGATAGATTTACCTATTTGAGGACTTGACTCAATTCCAGAAAGTGGGGGATGGGGTGCATGGAATTATAAATAAAAAATACTAGCCCTGAAGTTGGGATAGTTGAGTTTTTGTCTTAGTTCTGCTAGTAACTATAATAGTCATGTAAATGTGGAACTTCAAGCCCTGTCTTTGTCTTTTAGTGTCTTTTTCAATACAGTGAGTGGATTGGGCTAATGTTCTCTAAGTTTCTTTCTAGAAAGAAAAAGAAAACCCTCCGTGGATGTCCACAATGAGCTTGGCACTATATAACTTTTACAAAAGATACCAAAAAATGCCTATAAAATTTTTAAAGAAGAGCTAAATTATTTGAACTTAAAAAAAATAGTCATTTGCAGATTATATATAAGCTGCAATAGAAAAAAAGTCAGAGGAATCAGAATGAGCCCAGAAAGCAGGCTTCTGAGGGGATGCAGATATAGCCCTGGAAATCACAAGCCCCCAGTAATGTGATATTACCACCCCTAGTGCAGAAGCCATTTTGGGAAACCAGCCAACAAGACTGGGTGATTTAATAATTGTCAACCATTGACTAATATTTATTTTTTATTCCATGTCAACATTTCCAGGTAGGAACCTCCCTCTTCTTGGTCTGGCACAGGTTAAGTACCCAATAAATATTTGTGGAATGAATAAATTTTCAAAAAAGTTCTTCTTGTTCCAAGTTCCTGTTCCATGACTCCACAGTTAAGCATCTGGCATATAATGGGCACACTATAAAGGCCTGTCTGATGCATCCTCGCTTCAGCGTGACAGAGCAGTAAGATAAGGAACTCTGAAGGCAGACTTACTAGGGGTTAAAGCTATGGACTTGCAAAGGCATTGTTCCTTAGGCTCCCTAAATCTCAATTTCGTATATAGAGTATTTTCCTAACCTCAAAGGACTGTTGTGAGAACCACGTGAGAATACATAAAAACAGTTAAGCATTATGTCTAACCCAGAACATAAGTTCGATATATTTTAGTTCTGTTTTCTTCCCTTTTATACTTCACTTCCATTTTTAGTCAGATTTTCTCTATTATTATATTCATGCAAGACAAAACAAGGAAATGAAGTAACAATAATACATCAAAGCCCACAGTAGAACTGAAAAATTCTGTGTGTTTGCATATGTGTGGTTCATCCTTTGACTTCCATTGACCAGATGAGATCTGGTTATGTTATACATGATTATATTGAAATTTTCTTAGACTTTAAACCCTTACGAATTAAAAGCATATTTTTATTTTGTGATAATTTTATAGTCTACATTGTTATGTGTTTGAAGATGATTCATTAATATTGGCTAATAATGATGTCAGTTCTTTTAGCAGTCTAAAATATTAATACAATGACATCACTGAAGTCCATGTAGAAGAAATTGTGTTTGTTTTATGATTTTATCTATCTCTTCCAAGAGCAGTTCATTGATCACATTATTTTGATAATGTGCATGGTATAGGATAGGGGAATAGATGGGGGTGAGGGTTAGTAAGGGGGAAATAAAATAGTGTAAGTATTTACAAATTAGATTTCTTCAGACAAGTAAATTTTACTGGATAATACAGCTTAAAAAATATCAAAGCGAATGCTTCTTACCTGTCTTCTCACTCCGGGTGTACATGGAACATAAACATATGGAGATCTCACTATCAGCACAGGTTGTGAGCCCTTGGCAGTCATTATTATTGACAGGAATTTGTTGTATTCCTCATAATGGAAAAAAAACAATACTTGAAAATATCTATGTTTATTGTTTCATGGTTTATGAATATACAAGTGGTAAGTTTTCACTCAAATCGTTTGGCCAGCAGTCTTAAATTCAAACACAACACCATCTACTTCTGCTCTTGTTTACTCTTTCACTGACCTTGACCATCAGTCTTATCCCTTGGGTTACTACATCTAGCTCCAGCTGGTAATTGTTATGGTGCTGATTCCTGGGAATTTGGATTGGTGAGGAAGGGAAGGAGAACTATGTATAGACAACTATCCATTATGAACCAAAAATGCCTGTGATTTCTTATCATGTATTTGTCTCTTACCCTGTAATAGAATCTGTAAAACCTAGGCTGAATTGTACAAGGCCCCACATTCAGGACTCTGACTGCTATGGCTTATTTGAGAAGTTTTGGTCAATGTGCACCTCTTCACTGTTGTTGTTTCGGGCAGAAACTTTGGCAAAGGTCACTGGACTAAGGAGATAGTACTTTGAGGAAAAATCAGAAAGACTAATACATTTTACTGAGTCCCTGAGTCAAAGGGCTCTGCTCCCCACCAGTCTGTCAATAGAGGCTGGTCTCTAACCAAGTTCTTACTGGTTTGCTGCAAATAAAAAAGGTACAGATAACATTGTAAGTTTTCTATGAGGCTAAAATATTTCAGTTCAGATTGTTGTCCTGTGTTCCAAAATTATAATATTTTTTGCCTTTTTTTGGGGGGAGGAGGATTATTTCTTTCATGAAACAGTGGTAAATAATAGTAAAAATGAAGAAGAGTCTTTAAAATGTTATTAATGTCATTAATAAGCAAAATACAATTTTAGTCCCCTCACATTTACAATATTATGATCTGTAAAAACATTAGGAAAACATTGTACTAAGAGTCATTGATTGTAATGATTTTTTTAAAAAAAGGTGTAGCTGAATAAACCCTCCTTTTTTCCCCAAATGAAATCTATAGAAATTTATATGCAAAATAAAATTTCTCTGTGGAGCAGGTTGGGTGGCCTCCTCATCCTTCCCCCAGCTCCTGAGATAATACTTTCACAGAATCCCTGGGTTCCCTAAAACATAGCTTTAGAAGCATTGGTTTAGACCAGGGTTTCTCAATCTTGGCACTCTTAATATTTTAGGCTAGAAAGTTCTTTGTTGTGGGGACTATCTTGGAAATTGTAGGTTGTTTAGCAGCATCCCATGTCTCTACCTCCTAGATGCCAGTAGCACCCACCTCTTCGAATTGTGAAGACTAGAAATGTCTCTGCCCCCTGGGGGCAAAATCACCCCCAGTTGGGAACCACTGCTCTAGTCAACAGACTTGCCCACATAGTAAAGATATGAAGAGATGAGCTAAGTAGTATTAAGTGATGTTTCTTATTTACTTTTTATAAAACATAATATCCCACCACCTTTCTTCTGTTCAAATTATGTTTTGGCCTCCATGCCACAGGGGAATGGAGGTCACAGCTGAAATGCAAAGAGAAACAAAATAAGATAATGCTCAGCTTCTGATCTCCTAAGGACTACATCCTAGATTAAACAATAAATTTGGAAGAATACTTAGCTATCCTGTTTTATCTGGCACACGGAGTGAATATAAAACCTTTTGGGCTGGAAGAGACGGCTAGAGATTTTGGAAAGGAAGCAAGAGTATTAGGTGAAGTGTGAAAGCTATGTGTGCATGGTAAGGGGACAGGATGGATTTTTCTTTTTTTCTTTGGGGATTCGAGATTAGAAGGCATTCTTCCTCTACCTGTGGGTGAAGCCAAAAAATGCAGCAAACTTCCCTGGCCCACCATGGGCTGGGAACCAGAGATTAGAAATGGCAGTGTGGTCTGTCTAGGTGTGGGTGGACTGAAGGAAATCTGTCAAGTTTCCTGGAGCCCCAAAGAGATGGAGAATATTTAGAAGCTCTTGTGCCTCATTCCCTGCCCCTTCCATGTGCGAAGAAAATTAGCTAAGAAAGATGTCAATGATCATGCAGGAATTTTGTCCTTGCAAGAGATGGCACACCGAAGATTGCAGATAGGACTGGATGATGCTCCAGTTACTTCTCAGCCAGTGCTGGAATAGAAGGGGATATGTCTGAGGACCAGACAGGGCCTGATGCCTTTGAGATGATTTCATCACAGGAAAGATGCTGATCAAGATTAAGAAGAAGATCCACCCATCCCTCTCCACCAATGCCTCCATCTCTTGATATCAGCCCTAGGGGACAAGGGTGGTGAGTGAATCTTGAATGGTACTGAGTTTAAACCTGAAATGTCTAAGAAAAATTATAATCATGAAAGCAACCACATTTACTTCAATGCGATTATATTTTCTGCGCTGTGTTGAATGGAGCTTGAGATAGACGTCTGTTTCTCTTCATCTCCACTTTGTATGTTCCCCATAATATTGCCAGTATTATGATCTAATAAGCAAAACACCTTCATTCAAGTTAAAAGACTCAATACTGAAAAATATGTCCTTAGAATATGGACGAAAAGCACTAGTGTTATCGATTAGTGATTGGAGTAGCATCAGGATAAGAGAAAATAACAACTACTCTGAGATTTAGAGGGACTGAGGACTGTAGCCCACTTTGCTTCAAAAAATAAAACGGATGACTGGATCACAGGCTGGATAAATGGATAGGTGTATTAAAAAGCAAATATAGTGAAAATGTTAATTTAGATTCTAAGTGGTAGATCTATAGGCATCCACTATACAGTTCTTTCAACTTTTCTATATATCTTAAAGCATCAATCATAGCATGTCAACAAAACAAAGATAAAGCCACTGTTTGTGCTAATACTTTGACTAGTATTCGGATTAGGTTTGTTATGTAGTAGTAGAATCGTTAAGGATAGTTTTAACTCTTTAAGTACATAGATGTATGTACATGTTTAGGTGGGGATTACATATACATAAATGTGAATGTGAACAAGTGAGGGCCAAATGTACACTCTGCTTCTTTCCAGACTAGTCCCAGCTGCTACTCTGAACACTTTAGGAACCTTATTAGAATTAGCTGGCATTATCCCCACTTGCCCTTGCTTCTCCTATTTCAGAACTCCTTCTGGAATTTTCTAATAATTGTACAGTAGTGTGTTGTGGTTCATCATCTTGACTTGACACTTTTTGGGAGGAATGTAAATAAAAATACTTCTCACTACTATTGAGGCCTTTGAAACATAAATTAGAATTCCTTGTCCTAATTTGCCGTTGACAAGTCTTGGAGGCAGAGGTAAAACAAAATTCTTGAACCAGCAAACTTGCTTCTACAAGTACAAAGGAATTTCAATAGTAGCCTCAGGAAAAAATGGATAAAACTGTCAGTCACATAGAAGAATTTAAGGGGGGAAAAGAACTGATGCTTCATCAAATAGCAGAATTCAAATGTTTCAGCATGTCACTGACCCCAGAAGTGAATCTTACATTCTTTGAATCCCCAGAGATAAAGAAGACGATTACCGGTAGGTACCTCCCTCCATTAAGGCCTAATGAAAAGTGTTCATATCTCAGATATTAATTAGTGTAGTATTTACTCCGCTTAACTATACCAAGTCATAAGAACTTCTCATGTGTAGCATTTTGAATATTTGTAATATTTCTTTTAAAACTGAGATGTAATTAACATGTAATGAAATTGGTAGATCTTAAATATTCACTTTGGTGAATTTGGGCAGTGTAACTGCTGTTCAAAAATATTTATGATATCCTTAAGCTGAGTCAAAACTTTCAAATATTTCAGGTGCCCCACTGCTGATAAACAGTGGTAAGAAATCAGTAGTGAGTATTGGTCTAAGTTGAATCTGAATAGTTCATGGGCATACTTAAAATAGTATGTGAATATGAATCTTCTTAAAGTTCAATCTGATACATTTCCTGGGGAGGAAGAAATCTAAGTAGTTGACTATAAAGGCTTGTTTTTTGTAGGCTTTAAAATCTTAATGATGAAACCCGGGAGTCTTGGCTGATTGATTAATTTCAAAGAAATTAAATTTTATTATGGCTGAGGAAAAATTAATTCCAAAGAAAAGAGTAAATTCGTGTTTGATCGTTTTCACAACTACTGTGTAAAAGGATACTGCACCCCCAGAAGGAAACTGGATGCTACCATGGCATCTAGGAGCCATTGCCATGAAACACCATCCTCTCAGCACTGCCGAGTACACCTCCTCCTGTGGAGCTACCCTTAGGTTTGTTACCGGGATAGACACTCTGCTGGTCTAAGTGTGCAGTGCTGGAATTTTACACCCTGGTTTAAAGGTGCTTCCCTCCAACAAGAACATTAAATATGTGCCCACTTTGTGGAAAGGATCTCCTTGTATCATCTTTATCAAACTATCCTCATTTTAAGAATGAGACATCTGAGGCATAGAAAAATTAACAAACTTTCCAAGCCCATCCAGCTATTAAGTGGCAAACTTCCTAAGTAGAATTTGTTCACACTATTGTCAAATTAAAAATTTTAATTTTTAGTTCAGTCAAAATAACTATATTAAACAAATTTCATTTGGGGGGCTCAAAACACCTAGTTAATAAACATTTACCACCTTAAAAGTTAGTTATAACCCATTCTGTTGTTTTTAAATCTGTTACTGCTTAGAGAAGAGAAGGAGATAGCTTATGAATTCAGCCAAAATGACTATACTTTTGTCTGTTTAGTTTATCATCATGATTAATATTTTATTTGAATGTAGGATTCCATGGAAGAGAAGTGTGAAAACTATTGATCTGGTCTAATTCTCCCATAATACAGGTAAAGAAACTGAGGCCTATAGAGTGGCTTGTATTAGATTATACTAAAGTGAGTGGGAAAGCCCAGACTAGCTCCATCTAGTTCAGCAAACACATACAATTTCTGTTATGCAAGTGACCCTGAGCTGGCTGAACAACTTAATATTCATAACCCTGGTCCTCTATGAGCTCACAGTCTATAGGAGAACTCAAGTTTCTTGATGACAAGACTATTAATTTTTCTACCCTATCACATTTCTGATTATTTAAATTTCCACTTTATATACAGCATCACTCATCTGCCAGTCCTTAACAGGATCATACTACAGTCATTTCATACTAAGTATGAATAGCTTTGCTTGAGATTCACCTATTAGATCTGCTTCCCTACTCTTAGAGAACTGTGTACTTTGGGGGAGGAGAAAAGGTAAAGAGAGAAAGGGCTGTTTGAAAAATAAAGAAATGAATTCTGAGGTGGCATTGCTGGGTGGTAGGCTTGAGAATGCAGGAGACAAACTTCACCTACATTATTATTTACACACACTCTAGCAGGGGTCCTCAAACGTTTTCAACAGGGGGCCAGTTCACTGTCCCTCAGACTGTTGGAGAGTGCGCACTGTGGGCCCGGGACTAGTCGGCTGCTAAGCAGGACAGGCAGCGGCGGCAAAAACACCTGGCAGGCCGGATAAGTGTCCTTGGCGGGTCGTGTGTGGCCCGCAGGCCATAGTTTGAGGACGCCTGCGTCTAGACTCTAGAGTCTTCTGCATGGTACTACGGTGTCTTGGGAAGCCAGATAGCCCAAGTAAAAATATTAGCATTGACTTTGGCAAGTGATAATGTAATAATCCTTAGCATGGGTTTTCTTGTCTCTAAAATAGTATTTACAATAGTATCTACCTCATAACACTTAATTGAGATAATGCTTATGAATGTCTTGGGACAGTGCTCAATAAATGGGCCTCATGGCAGTGCTCACGATGGAATGGTACCAAGACTAGCTGAAGGGAGCTAGTCTTTTGTTTGGAGATGAACTATTGTTTAGAGATGAATTGCAATGGCCTTTCCTGGTCATTTGGCCACTACATTGATTTCCCTTGCTTGTCATGAAGTCATAGTTTTTGGAAGGTACCTGGAGAGACTTTTTCTGCAGGGCATCTTGAATTATTCTGAATTTTAACTTGCTTTCAGAACTAGTTAATTGCAGGAGAGATAACCCAGATGCAGATTATAAACTTGCATGATGGACCTGTTCATGTGGGGAAACCCGTGGCTTCCTGGCAGTGAACTTGGTTGCACCAACCAAGAAAAGAAAGGCCCTTGAGCAGGATTGGTGCACAATCGCTTTCCTTGATATTATCACTCCAAGAACCAATGTTAGACCTCTGCACAGGTGGAGGTTTGTGTTTGAGGACCATTGAACACTACCCATTTCCCTAATGTATCATAATTAAACACCTGTGCTAAATAACTTCTTACTGATCCACTGTGGAAATTTGCTGGGTGTTCAACCGTCCTTGACATTTTCTATCTCTTACTTGGGAGGGTGGTCTCAAGGTCATGCTTTGGTTCTCTTTAAAAAAAAAAAATAGCAGCTTCTTTCCACTCCATGAAAAACTCTTATTGAGGTGTGGATTTCAGAAGCTTTCAAGGACACTTAGGGAAGAAAACATTTTGTGAATTTAGGAGGCATTCCTGTTTTCTCCAGCGCAGCAGTAATTAAAATTCATTGTCCAACAGTGAAGTGCATGAGAGTGCTGGGTGTTTTTTTGTTTGTTTGTTTGCTTAGATGTCATTGAAACAACGAAGAGAATGACTGAGAATGCAGTACCTTTTTAATGAAGTTGGCTGTGCTAATATGAGAAATCGGTAAAAGCCATGTGAACCAGTGTTGCTGTGTGCCAGCAAAATGGCTCTTTTTGTTTGTTATGCTCACAGTTGCAATACATGTCAGTACTGCTTTGAGTATGTTTCTTTCATCATGAACAGCAGACAGCAAACAGGTTTGGGCTTGGGCTAACCTTGTGGCTTGAGTGAAGTCTGTCTTCAACTTGTAACACATCACTTTCTGTGTGATAACCTCATGTTTGGGGTGTTGTGTCTCTTTGCTCTTTATGTTATTCCCTCTGTCAAAAAAAGAAATAGTAATAGCTAATGGAAACTGTTTATTGGGTATCTCTTTATCTAGCCTTACCTATATTGTTCATGCAAACTGAGGAAGGTACGCTTTTTAACCCTCATGAAATAATTCATGCTGAGAGAGGTTAAGACACATTTATCATGTCTTACAGAACTTACCTGTCACATTGGGGCATTAAGCCTACAATCTGTGTGACACCAAAGATTGTACACCTTCCATTCAAGAAGAGGATCTGTGTCTATAATTTGTGCTTGGTGGTTGTTTCAATGATGACTCTTTAGAAATTGTGTTTACTCAAGTAGGTGCTTTAATTTTTAAGCTTTTAATTTCTTGAAATGCATGGTAATGAAAATCTTGGACATTATCAAAAACAGGGAGAAATTGGGAAATCCCTTCAGGCATCACATTTTCTTGGTTTTTGTCACTTTAAGTGATTAATTGAGGAAGGGTTCTCTACCCTTGATTCTCTTGCCCTTTTGCAGTATCTTCCCAGAAAAGTGTACAACCCTGCATTGTAGAACTGCTGAACCCCTGCAGAATATTCCATGACTGAGGGTTTGGTGACTCAATGCTACACTTTTCTATTTCCAGAGTCAAATGTGCCCTCGTTTCTGCTCAGGGATTCTTTCCTATGTCCCATGTCTTTCATTCCTAATAATAGAACTTCCACATTTTTATCACATTCTTCAAGATTTAACCACCTCTCAGATGATATTCTCACCTTGAATTCATAGAGAAAATAAAAAATCTCAGGCAAGAATTCTATATGCTCTTTATGATTCAAGTGAATATGAAAACCGTGTCTATCCTTTTCTCATTTTCTCTCTTTTTAGAAAAAGACATGTCTGTGCTTTTGTTCAGAGACAACCATTTCATCTTCGTTCTGGAACCTCTTAACTTCTCTACAAGTTGCTTCATCCATCATTTTTTCCTCCTCTCTTCTGCAACTTTTATATTTTCTTTTCCACTGATTCCTTCCTGTTTCTTTTAAAAATGCTCTGATTTCTCCTGTCTTAAAAACCTGAAATAATAATTTTAAAAAATGACCAGACTTTTCTCGATCTTGCAGCTCCTCTCTCTATTGTTTCCTCCCCTTATTTTTCTTGCAAAGTTTGTTGATGTTTTCTCCCAGAGTTGCATTCACTTTTTCACTACCTGCTGACTCTTCACTCCCTGACAACCTAGTGTCTATCTCCTCCACTCCAGGAGGCTAATGACTTTTGTATCACTCTGCCCCGTGGACAGTGTGCAGTCCCGATTTCACTAGGCATGTCTGTGAAATTGGCTACTGTTGTCTTTTCTTCCAGGACATTTTTCTTCTGTCTTTCCTTTTGATTCTTGGAGTCTTTCCAGTCAACATCATAGGCTTCTCTTTCTTCACTTAATCTCTAAATACAGGATGAATTCTATTTTCAGTTGTCTTTTCCCACGTTCTACTCTGTCCTCAGGTGGCCTTACTTAAGGCCAGTGACTTCAATTGTCCTCATTCCAATAATGTGCAATTCTGTATCTCTATCTCAGATCTCCATTCTGAGTTCTAGAACAACATAACCAACTGTTTGATGATAGCATCACTTGGACGCACCATAGAATCCCCAAACTCATCTGGCATTCATTCGTCATCTCCCTCTACACACCTCATCATACATTTACCATACATTTTATTCCTGATCCTCATTAAGAACATAATCATTCATCGAGATTCCCAAGCCAGAAATTGGAGCATCTTCCTGTATTATTCCAACTCCTGCCCTCCTTGCCACATGCAATTTGGTATCAATTCTTCTCCCTAAAAATTTCTTTATTTTTTGTAACTTTATTGAGGTATAATTGACAAAAATGGTATGGCTTCAAAGTATACAATATGATGTTTTGATATACATATACTTTGTAAAATGAATACCACAGTCAAGCTAATCAATATGTCCATCACCTCATTTTTTTCTTGTTTTTTATTACAGCATAATATGGGGGTACAAATGTTAAGGTCACATACATTGCTACTGCCTTCCCTCCCCCCTCAAGTCAGAGCTTCAAGCGTGTCCATTCCCCTGACAATGCACATTGCACTTATAATGAATATATATAAACCCATCCCCTCCTCCCCCACCTGCCTGGCACCCTATAAATGTTTTTTGGTTTTTTAAATAACATTTTGGTTAGATTTTATAACTTTGCCTTTACCTAGCAAAG
>VBSM01000361.1:17179717-17194303 GCA_008086735.1 Cheirogaleus medius
CAAAGTGAGGTGACACAAGATCAGAAAAATGGGCTCCACATGTACTCACCGTCATATTGGTACTGACCGATTATCTGTATGGTGCTCAAAGGGTGGTGATGTTCACCAGAGATTCGGGGGGGTGGGGGGATAGACCCACATCTGAGGGATGTGGCGAACATCACCTCATTTTTTTAATGGTGAGAATACTTAAAACCTATTGTCTTAGAAAATTTGAATCTGTCTCTTCATTTTTGTCTTATTACCAGTACTTCACTTCAGGCTTTCATCATTGTTGCCTGGACCACTTAAACAGCCTCCTAGCTTATATGATCATTACTATAGGAAGCATGGGTGGAAATCAATTAAAAGCTTTTGTAGTACTATAGGCTCACGGTGAAATCTGTCTTAACTAGGGTAATGACTTTGGGGATGGAGGATGAGGGAAGTGATGACAGGGTGAGCAGTTTGAAGAAACAAGAGAAAGTATGAAATAGTTCTGAAAAGCTGGACAGAGAGCAGACCAGAGAAATGCAGGATACTTCTTAGGAAGTCGGAGACCCATTCAAAAAATACTGACTCTCTAATGCTCCCATTCTGTACACGTGTGACGTCTCCAGCAGCCACTATAAAAGTGAAGAGAAAGTGGGCATTTGGCTTTGTAGTGGGTTGAGATTTTTGTGGATGTTGGAATGGGGGTGAATATATTTTGCATATAGGAATATAGGATGGACATGAATCTTTGGGGTCCAAAGGGCATACTGTAGTAGGCAGAATAATGCCTTCCTAATATAACTAGGTCCTAATCCTTGGAACCTGTGAATGTGACCTTAATGTCAAAAGGGATTTTGCAGGTGAAATTAAGTTAGAATCTGAGATGAGGAGATAATTCTGATTATTCTCATGGGCCCTACGTGTAATCACAAATGTCCTTGTAAGACGGAGACAGAGATATATTTAACAGAAAAGGGTAAGATGATATGATGACTAGAAACAGGTTGCAGTGATGTGCTTTGAAGATGGAGGAAGGGGCCACAAACCAAAGAACACAGGCAGCCATTAGAAGTTGAAAAATCCTAAGAAATGGATTTTTCACTCAGAACTTCCAGAAGGAACTAGCCCTGCTGACACCTTGACTTTAGCACAGTAAAACTAGTTTTAGACTTCTGACCTCTAGAATTATAAAAGAATAAATTTGTGTTATTTTAAGCCACTAATTTGGGGCCATTTATTGTAGCAGCAATAGGAAACTAATACAGATTGATTCAGGGGTGGGGTTTTGGCAGAGATAGGGGAAGAAGGGAAAGAGACAAGAGTGTAGGGAATAGCTGGAACAGAATAGTTGAAGTGATAGTCCAAGTACTCAGCTTGTTAGGGTGGAAGTACAGATATACTGGGACTGATAGCAAGAAAATAAAAGGCTCAAATGTTTGGAAAGGCCAGTATAGTAGGGGTACCCAAACTATGGTGAGGTGTATAATTATCTCATTATATATTACAATGTAATAATAATAGAAATAAAGTATACCATAAATGTAATGTGCTTGAATTATTCCAAAACCACCCCTGCCTCCTAGTCCCTTTCCAGTCCCTGGAAAAATTGTCTTCATGAAAATGGTCCCTGGTACCAAAAATTGGGGGACTGCTGCAGTAAGGACCAGAAAATTTCTATTTCAATTGAAGTAATTGGGTAAATAACTTAAAAATTATATATATCTACCTGAGTTTCAAAAACATACCAATACTACTTTTAGTTCTTTGAGGTATCTCCATATAATTTCCATAGAGGTTGTACTAGTTTGCAGTCCCACCATCAGTATATGAGTGTTCCTATCTCTCTGCAGCCATGCTAACATTTGTTTTGGGACTTTTTGATAAAAGCCATTCTTACTGGAGTTAAGTGATATCTCATTGTGGTTTTGATTTGCATTTCCCTGATGATTAGAGATGTTGAGCATTTTTTCATATGTTTGTTGGCCATTAGTCTGTCTTCTTTTGAAAAGTATCTGTTCATGTCTTTGCCCACTTTTTCATGGGATTGTTTTATTTTTTCTTGCTGATTTGCTTGAGTTCTTTATAGATTATAGTTATCAGCTCTTTATTGGATGTATAGCATGTGAATATTTTCTCCCATTTTGTAAGTTGTCTATTCACTCTAAATGATAGTTTCCTTGGCTGTGCAGAAGCTTTTTAATTTGATCAGGTCCCATTTATTTATTTTTGTTGTTGCTGTGATTGCTTTTGGAGTATTTTTCATAAATTCTTTGCCTAGGCCAATATCTATAAGAGTTTTCCAACATTTTCTACTAGAATTCTTATGCTTTCATGCTTCAGGTTTAAGTGTGTTATCCATCATGAGTTGACTTTTGTGAGTGGTAAGAGGTGTGAATCCTGTTTCAGTCTTCTACATGTGACTATCCAATTTGCCCAGTGCCACTTATTGAATAGGGATTCTTTTCCCCAGTGTATGTTTTTGTCTGCTTTGTCGAAGATCAGATGGCTATATGAGGATGGTTTTATATCTGGGTTCTCTGCTCTGATCCATTATTCTATTCTCTGTTCTTGTGCCAATAACATGCTGTTTTGGTTACTGTAGCCTTGTAATATAGTTTAAAATCTGGTAAGTTGATGGATCCCAATTTGTTCTTTTTGCTTAAGGTTGCTTTGTCTTCTCTGGTTCCATACAGAGCATGGAATTATTTTTTGTAGATCTGAAAAAAATGCTGTTGGTATTTTAATAGGAATTGCATTGAATCTGTAGATCACTTTGGGTAGCATAGACATTTTAACAATGTTGACTCTGCTGATTCATACCATTTGATCCAGCAATCTCACTTCTGGGTATTTACTCAAAGGAAAAAAAGACATTTTATAAAAAAGACACTTGCACTTGAATGTTTATAGCAGCACAATTCACAATTACAAAGATGTGGAAACAACCCAAGTGCCCATCAATACATGAGTGGATTAATAAAATATATACTATATGCTATACCATGGAGTACAATTCAGCCATAAAAAAATTGGTGAACTAATACCTCTTGTTTTAACCTGGATGGAGCTGGAGACCATTCTTCTAAGTGAAGTATCAGAAGAATGGAAAAACAGACACCACATGTACTCACCATTAAATTGGAATTAATTGATCGACACTTATGTGTACATATGAAAATAGCATTCACTGGAAATCAAGCAGGTATAGGGGAAGGAGGGGTTGGATAAATTCACACCTAATGGGTACAGTGCACACTATCTAGGGCATGGGCATGCTTATAACTTTGACTCAAATGGTACAAAAACAATTTATATAACTTTTGTACCCCCATAATATTCTGAAATTAAAAAAAGAAGAGACAAAATGTATCAATACTGCTGCCACTAGTAATAATGTAAAGATCATTAGCAATGGAGCTAGAAATCCAAAGGGAATCCTTTTGTTAGCTTGTGCAACCAAAAACTATTGGATTGAAAAGCAAACAGATATAGAAATAGGAGATTCTACTATTTCAGAATATTGTGGATTTTTCTAATAGGCATAATAGTAATGCCAGAAATCATTCCTAAAATCCCCAAATATGGGTTGATACAGTTGTTAACTAAGTATTAAAAGTATATGCTTTGGTAAAGTTTTAGGAATATATTAATAGTAGCTCAATCTGTATTGGGATAGACTTGAGAAAAAAATAACTAATGAAGCTGAAAATATTCTTTTTGATAGAAGCAAATAAAAGAATGAAAAATTGTGATATATCTGTTCAAGTTCAAAGAAATATCACAAGAAATCCAGACTCACAAATGCACATACACATAAATAAAGTATGTGATTAGTAGAAGGGTCATAGCAAGTTTGGGAACTGAAATACATCAAAGTCCATTTCATAATAATATTATCAAATATGATGTATTTTATTATTTGGGTATTCACAGAACAGGAAACTAATATTATTTTAAAACTCTTCAAAAGGATGTAATCCTTCTAACTCTTAGTTATCTCACCAGAAAATATCTGTCTATACAAAGACATACACTTGGCTATAGGGTCATACTACTATAGTGTTCAAATAAGATTCATAAGAGTAATATAGATGCACTGTATTTATGTGACACTTCCCTTGGTGCTTACAATGTTACCTACAAAAGCCCATTTTCTTCTATCACAATTGGATGGCTTAATTTATAGAGAAAGCAGCTGTCACTTTTTTCTGCATCTCTTCTCCTCTCCTCTTGGTTGTTATATCATTTCTATTGCTGTGAACTTCAAGTAGTCCGACTATAAACCCATTCAAAGGAAAACTTAAACAGCTTCATTGTCAGTTGGACTCTATGCCTTTGTTCTGTAAGCAATAAAACTATATGTCCCTGGCTAAATGTAAATAGATGAGGTTTAGTATTATCTTTCTGGAGATAAACTACAATGGTTGATTTTTCCACATTGAATCATTTAATGGATTTTTTCCACGTGACAGTTTTTTATATGCTAATGAAACATGTAAAGTGTGACATTAAATAGCATAAGGGTCTAAGTAGCACTAACATGGTAAGATTGGAAAATTCTTTCCTAGGTTCTCATTCCTGTGATGTATTCAGAACATGCAAGTACATTCAGTACATGCAGTACAACCAAGTTGTCTTGGGCAATAACTCATTTCACTCATTCCAACAATCATAGGAATAATAATACCAACTAGTTGCATCAAAAGTGTTATATGTTAGGGCACATATTAGCAAATTATAGTCCATGGGCCAATTCTAGCCAGTTGCCTGTTTTGTAAATACAGTTTTATTGGAACATAGCTGCATGCATTCGTTTAATTATTGTCTGTGGCTTCTTTAGCTCTACAGTGACATAGTTCAGTAGTTGTGCTGGAAAACTTATGGTCTGCAAAGCCTAAAATATTTATCTGGCCCTTTAAGAAAAAGCTTGCCAACACCTATGGTAGAGAGTCAAATGTATATGTAATGATTATATAGTTTATATAGTGCCTTACTTTGCAATGTATCTTGAATGTTTTGAGATTATTTTTATTTCAAATTTTCTCTTGTCTTCGTAAATTATTTAAGAGTTCTAGGAATTTCAGTTACAGTATCCAAACTTCATTTGTGCCTTCTTGACAAAATATGTGTTCTGACTTTTGTTTCAAAATCAAAGTACTTATTTATATAAATAAATAACATATACTCTCATTTTAGAGAGAATTTTGTATAATGTGAATGTAGTACTTACCTCTTGATACTTATGTTGTAATGGGATTTTATTTTATGTGTGGTTTCTAATCCAAATTCAAATCCTTTGAGTTTTGAATTTATAAACAACAGAGCCCATGCTGTGGGATTTTATTAACAGTGGTGACCTCTCCAATGCCACTTTTATGACCCATCTGACTTTGGACTCCTTACTTAATTGAAATGTGAGCTAACTTACCCTGTCTGCAAAATGGAACTATTAGCACCTTGGAGATGAAACCCCTTGGGCTTCAGAATTTATACTCTTGACTGCTGCACCATGCTCCATGTTTAGTTAAAGGCTATGGTTTTAAATTGCCCCAAATATTATTAAGGGTCTATTTGTTTTCCTGAGAGTCAAGCATTTTATAAAATCAGGGCCCTAGCCATCTGCTTTTTCATATTGGACCATGCATTGCCATTAACCTGTGGCAGCAAGCACAGACTGCTCACAGGCCCATTTGTCTGCATACAGTACTATTTGGTATATAGTGAGGAAAATCGGGGTGAAGGGATCTCTGGAAAGAGGGAGCAAAAAGGGAGGTTATCTCCTCCTAATGGGGGAGCAAACTATCCTACAAGAGGGATACTGAGTACACTGCTTTTTGAACTCCTGGGAATGATACTTTTTTTTCTGGGTTTATAAAGAGGCACTCACATTGAATACAAATTAAATAGACATGTTCTTACAAGTAATCTCCCTGGGTACCATGATATTTGCTAAGTTATATCCTATGAATGGCAATTTAAATCCTAGATTATTTGGACCTTTTTATGCAGATGAATTTGTGTTGAAATCTCCCTCTCCCCACCTTTTTAGAACAGAGCTGATGGAAATTTAATTCTGTGAAACAAAAATAATAATAATATAAGTTAAATGCAATCAAATTCCCAGCCGTTTCCATTTTGTTGAGTTTTGAGGAGATTTTTGCAATAGTGCCCACAGGCAGAAGACAAATTCAGAGAGGATATGAAGCTGCTTGTATAGATGATTCTGTAGAATACCTAGTTATAGTTACCAAAGAAAAGGTTTAGTTAGGATTACAGCATCCTGTTTTACTGAGGACTGAAAACGCAAGACCCAAACAGGGCTTGTGGCTCTCCAGGAGTGCTGTGGGATTCTGAGTTGCTTGCAAAGGGTAGATCTGAGAAGTTTAGGCTTCTCTTTCTATATTTTTATTGACAAGCCTTTGTTATCACTGAACTTGCTCTCCTACCCATTTCTCCCTCTAGCCAACTGCCAATCACCAAACCAGGTTAATGGAACTTCTTCTTTCTTTATTATTTCTTCTACCTTTTTTCTTCCATGTTGTTTTCTTATATCTTGAGGATATTATTAGCTCATTAATTTTCAGACTTTCTTCTTTACTAATATGTGCATTAAGTACTATAATTTTCTCTTTAATATTGCTTAAGCTGCATCTCACAAGTTTGTATATGTTATAATTTTATTATCATTAATTTCAAAATAAATTGTAATTTACATTATGATTTTTCTTTGATCTGTGGGTTATTTGGAAATACATTTATTAACTTCCAAACATATAGGGATTCTTAATTATTTTTATTATGAATTTGTGATTAAATTGGACTGTGGTTGAAGTTCATATGCTGTATTACTCCAGTCCTTTTAAATGTTTTGTATTTTGCTTAATGACCTAAGTCCAATATTTGCAAATGTTTTACATATACTAGAAAAGAATGTGTTTTCTCCAGTTTGGGTTGCAGCATTTTATATATGTTCATAACTCACATTTGGTCACTTTTATTGAGCCCTGTGATCCTGTGATTTTGTCTTTAATTGGAGCATTTAGCCTATTTATATTTAATGTTATTTATTACTACTATACTTGAGTTTACATCTATAATTTATCTGTTACCTATCTTTCCTGTTCTGTATTTTTCTTTCTGCTTTTACCTTCATTTGGGCTAATTTAATTTTTTCCTTTTACTGGTTTATAGGTTATGCTTCTTTTAGTGCTTATTGCAGAAATTACAACATGCATTTTAACTTGTCAAAGTCAAAAGTTAATCATTGCCTTCACCTTCTATCCTGACAATACAAGGTCCTTACAACATTGAACTTCACTTACACCTCTCCTGGTTTAGGTTAGTATTGTTACATATTTTACTTCTATGTTTGTGTTTTTTAAACTCCGAAATATTATTATTGTTTTATTTAGTAAATATTTATTTAGACTTACCCTCATATAGGTCTCTATCTTGGCCATCTGTTTGTTATCCCATTTATCTCTTCTATCTAAGATCGCTTTCCTTATGCTGGAAATATGTCCATTAGAGTGGCTTCTAGTGTGGGTTGCTGGTGCTAAACTCTCCATCCTTTGGTGGGGGAAAGGGAGTATCTGAAGATGTCTTTACATTTCTCTCATTCTTAAAAAACATTTTTGGTGAAACAGGATTCTGGGTTGTCAATTATTTCTTTAAGCACATTGAGGATGTCATTCCACTGGCTCCTAGCAACCCTTTTGTTATTTAAAAGACAAGAGGTTAATCTGCCACCCTTTCTAAGGCAATTATCTGCCCCCCTCCCCCCGTTGTTATAGATAGCTTTTAATAGTTACTCTTCATCTTTTTTTGTTTGTTAGTTTTGAAGTTTCACAATGCGTCTAGCTGTGGATTTATTTTATTATCTTACTTTGGATACCCCGTGTGCCTCAGTCTGTAGATCATTCTCTGCTATTGTATCTGGGAAATTCTCTGGCATCGTTCTTTAAAATGTTGCCTCTGCCACATATACTCTCTCTTCTCTTTCTGGGATTCCAATTAAATGTATGTCAGACCTTTTTACTCCATATATTTTCCGTATCTCTTAACTTCTTTTTCATTTTTTCTCTCTTTCTTACATCCTAGATAATTACTTCTGATCCATTCACACATTAACTAATTCTCTATTTAATAGTTGTGTCTAATTTATGGTAAAACTTATTTTTCAGTTATAAATTTTAGTTAATTTATTTTTCATTTCTTGATTTCATTCTTTTCCACATCTACTATATGTATTTGAAATTGCTGTTGGTTCCTAGCATAAATTTTAAGTTTGTCTCTTATTTCTTTAAACAGAGTAGACACAGTTGTACACAGTGGTTTACATCTTTGTCTGATAATCCCAGTGTCTTATTTTGATAATTCTAATGTCTACTGTTTTGGTGGGCTTGTTTCTGTTTTCTATCAATGCTGTTTCTTGCTCATGCTGACTTATTGCTGTGCTTACTTATTTTTACTATGTTTGGTTCATTATCTTACAATATTTGTAAGAATTCTTTTAGTACTAAAATGAAGTTATATTTCATCAGAGAGGGGCTTTTTTTGGTTTGTTTGTTTTTTAGACAGAGTCTCGCCCTGTCACCCTGGGTAGAGTGCAGTGGTGTCATCATAGCTCACTGCAACCTCCAAATCCTGGGTTCAAGTGTTCCTCCTGCCTCAGTCTCCCAAGAGCTGGGATTACAGGTATGCAACACTCAGCTAATTTTTCCATTTTTAATAGAAAAAGAGTCTCGCTCTTGCTCAAGCTGGTCTCTAACTCCTGAGCTCAATTAATCAATCCTCCCAGTTTGCTAAGATTACAGGTGTGAGCCACAGCGCCCCCTCAGAGAGGGTTTTTAAATCTTCTGTCAGGTATCTTAACAGCATTACCAGTTTTCATTTTGTGGCATGAGGCTTTCCTTTTTTAGGGGTGGAGGGTGATATTTTGTGTTACAACACCTACTGAAGGTAGGTTTGCCGTTTCTCACAGACATACTCATCTTCCCCCAAACAGAGCAAAGCCAACTGTACTGAGAGAAGGTGAAATGAGATTTTTACTTCTGGTTTATCCATACCCTGAGGATGTAGCTCTGTGAAGCACCAGTACAAAGAGTAGGAGAGTCTCTTCCTACCTTGGATAGATTCTGGTTTTTGGCCATGCTGTGGACCCAGGCAGACTGGAAAGCCAGAGTTTGCCAAATTCAGCAAATGCCTCAAGGCAAAAGTGGCTTCACTTAACTCTCTGGGTTAGAAGTTTTACTTAGATTTTGGTTGAGTCCATCCTTCGAAGTGAGGTATCACAAGGATGGAAAA
Source organism: Cheirogaleus medius (assembly GCA_008086735.1). NCBI lineage: Eukaryota > Metazoa > Chordata > Mammalia > Primates > Cheirogaleidae > Cheirogaleus > Cheirogaleus medius. The sequence goes on from VBSM01000361.1 coordinate 17,188,997, forward strand.
ACATGCACCACATGTACTCACCATCAAATTGGTACTAACTGACCAACACTAAGATGTTCACATGGTAGTAATACTCACTGGGTGCCAGTCAGGGGTGGGGGTGGTAAACCAACAACTAATGGAAGCAGAACGCACTGTATGGGGGAGGGACATGCTTGTAGCCATGGCTCAGATGGGGCAAAAGCATTACATGTAACCAAATGTTTGTATCCCCTTAATATCCTTAATAAATTAAAAAAAAGATTTTGGCCTGCAAATTCCGTATTAGTTTGGTCATGCATTGATGCCTTTAAGATGATTAAAAAATATATTACTCTTTTTACCACCATGTTTAGTTGTTTTTTTGGAGGAGGGGCCAATAGATGGACTTAATAACTTTAGTCCATCATATTATAGAAACTGCTATTTTCTGATTGATATTTTTTTTTTTTTTTTTTTTAGAGACGGGGTCTCGCTCTTGGTCAAGGCTGGTTTTGAACTCCTGACCTTGAGCTATCCACCCGCCTCGGCCTCCCAGAGTGCTAGGATTACAGGCGTGAGCCACCGTGCCCGGCCCTCTGATTGATATTTTATATTTTATTTATAGATGAACTATTTACTCTAAAATGAATAAAAGGTAGTTTGACTTAGTTTTGCTTGGTTTATGTGCATTTTATTTATATATTCAACAGGCTTACATTTATTTTTTAACAGATTTTTTAAGGTTCCCCAATTTTTTAGCCCACTTTTTCTGGTTTTTCTTATTTTAAAATTCTGTCTTGAAGCTATATTCCTGTGTTGTGTTCCTATCACAACCAGTCTTGATAGCAACACAGAGGAAAAGCATCAAAGAGAGGGGTCGTAACAGGTTCTTTCAGGATTTGCCTTATAATCTTAGGTAGAAGTTTGGTAGCAGAGAAAATAAAACAAAACTAGTGGAAAGTTATTGGAGAACCTGGCTAAATAATCTGTTTAATGTCATCCATGGAATAACAGATGGGAGAGACGCAAGGGTCCTTGGACAGGACCAATTTCCTATCTTTTGTTAGGACAGTGTTTTTCCAGTTGGTGTTCATGAATTTTCTTAAATTTTCATCATATCTTTCTGTTTGTTTTAATGCTTCAGTATGACATTTAGAAATTGTACAACCAAATAATACTGGAAAGGATTTAGAAGCAACAATTGAGGGTATGAGAACCTCTCTCTTAGGTAGCTCTAGTGGTGAGAACACAGGCCTCCAAGACAGAAAGCCTGGGTTCACCTTAGGAGAGCTACCCATCTACTCAATCAATGACTCTGTTTCCTAATTTTTTAAATAGGAACAAAGCTGGGTACAGTGATGTGTGCCTGTAACCCCAGCTACTGGGGAGGCTGAGGCAGGAGGATTGCTTGAGGCCAGGAGTTCAAGGCTGCAGTGCATTATGACTGTGCCTTTGAATAGCCACTGCACTGCAGCCTGGGCAACATAGCAAGATCCTGTCTCTTATAATAAGAGTATCTATCTCAGAGTTGTTGTGAAGATTAAATGGCTAATATATGGAATGTGTTTAGAACTAAGCCTGGCAGTTGGTCAGTACTGTATGAATGCTCAAAGGGAATAGAGTTTTTCAGTGCACGATAGAAGCTATGTGAAAATACAAATACTCCTGGGGGAGGTAACACATTGACTGTGTTCCTATGAGCAGACTGGTTTTAAGAAATGGGATGCAACAAGGATGGAAGGTTAGAGTTAGTGTTATGCCTAAGAGATGGGAATGAGAAAGGAGTTTAGGACAAAGATGTAGAGGTGCTGCTCTTAGCCCAATATACATTTAGCCCAGAGCTATTGCATTTTAAAAATTATTATTATTATCTACTCTAACCCTCAGTTTCATAGGCCTAGTTCTCTTTTCTAGGAACCAATAAATATACAGACTGATTTTTCTTTTAAGCAAGGAATATATTAAGTAAGGTTGAACATGAATTGTTATTGTGCCACAAGGGAAAAAAAACTGATTCAATTTGATTCTCAAGCGTATTCCTACATTGAATAATAATGACATTATCATTTAATTATTTAGACATTAGCTTCATTCGCATACGTAGTTTGGGACCATTTAGAAAAAAAACCTAGAAAGAACAATATTCTGTTTTTATTGTAGAACCCCACTGTTAAATATCTCACAGGCTAATGTTTAATCGCATTCTTAGTCTTGCACAGTTCTTGATAATAATTAACCTGAAATAACTACTTCCATACGTGAGTTGGGGACACATTCGCTTTTGTTGTTTCAATTTCCTTTCTCAGGAAGTGAAATGGTTAAAACTTGCAGATCTAAATTGTCCGTGAATAGCTGTAAGAGGAAAAAGCCCATGAACGATGGAGATTGGGAAGTTTGTATGTATTTGCTAATACAAACCTAAGCATTTATTAAACATTTAAAGACTATATTTACATGCATATTTCTTTTGAATATCATGTGATTAGAATATTTGCAAGCTTGAAAATCTTACATTCCACTATGAGGAATATTTCTCTTGTTTCTGGTTACTAAAGTTAATGAATCTAATTATTAAGGCCTCTCATTAAAGGTAACTTAGGTGAGTCCAGTAGTGGGCCTATAACACAAAGGACACGTGTGTGTGTGTGTGTGTGTGTGTGTACAACCCCATTACTGAATTATAAGTGACATGTAAAAAGCTGTACATATTTAATGTATTTAATATATTCAACTACTTGAGTTTGGGAATAAATATATATCTATATACCCATATATATAAATATATACCCAGGAAACCATCAACACAATCACAGCTATGGACATAGCCATCACTTCCCAAAATTTCCTATCACATCTATCATTATTATTTTCACATCTATCATTATTATTATTATTATCACTATTTTTATGGTAAAAATACTTAATCTAAGATCTACCTCATTAGGAAATTTTTAGTTTAAATACAGTATTGTTAGCTGTAGGAACTATGCTCTATAGTAGACCTCCAGAACTTACTTATCTTATATAACTGAAACTTTATGCCCTTTGACTATCACTTCCCCATTTTTCCTACCCCTAAGCAATCACAATTCCACTTTCTACTTCTAAGAGTTAGACTATTTTAGACTCCATATATAACTGAAATCATACAGTTTTTGTCTGTCTGTATTTGGTTTATTTCACTTAGCATAATATATTCCAGGTTCATCCAGGTTGTCTCAAATGTCAGGATTGCCTTCTTTTTTAAAGCTAAATAGTATTCCATTTTGTCTGTATACCACATTTTCTTTCTCCATTCATTTGTTGATAGACAGCTAGGTTATATATTTGTGAGTGTGTGTGTGTATATATATATATATATATATATAACTCTATAGTAGCAGACTGTATTAATTTTCCAACTTTTTGATCCCTTCCCTGTTAGATTATACATCCCCATACATTGTCATAATGTATCTTCTTGTAGGCAGAGTTTATTTCCCTACCTCATTGTCAGCTGGCCAAATAATTTGCAGGCCAACGGAATATGAAAAGATGTGGCAAAGTGCCAACCCCAAGCAGAAGTTTTGAGTTACATCACGTGTTTCTGCCATCTCTTATGATTTCCCCTCTTACATGCACATTCCCAAATAAGGCTACTTCTTCAGCCAGAATGAGAAAACTTATGCATTTGGCCACCACAGGTAATCTTCAAGATCTGATATATAACAAGAGCCAGAAATAAATGTTTTGTTTTAAGTCACCGAGATTTGGAATTGTTTCCCACTACAGCAAAGGTGACTAATACATATGTTAAACCAACTTTTGGTATTTGTAATTAACTAGAAACCTGTTATAGCTATGCTGTGTTCATTATATATTAATATATAACAATGCCTCTCAGTGAGTCATATTATTTTAATTATTTAATTACAGGTCTTTGAAACTAGACCAATAAAAGTGAATCCATATCCTAGTTAGTATATAGATAAAAATGATATTTAATGGTCCTGGGGTATTCAAAGGCTGCAAATTTCACCAATTCATTATCTAAACCAAAATTATATAGATTATGCACAAAATGAAAACATTTTATTTTATATATGATATAATTACATTTTAATTTTTATATCAGGGGAAAATGTCTATTTTTTTGGTGCACATCCTTTTCCTGTTTTTAATTTACTTTTTGAAATTAAAAAATTACTTACATAACTATTTTTAATGATGACATAGAATAAAAGGATATTTTGCTATGCATGTAAAATAAGGGAAAGCATGCAAAACAACTTCCTCTCATTTTTACATTTGAGAGTTTCTATCACCAACAGGATTAAATATTTCTCTTTAGGTGTGTGTTTTTGGATTCTTAAGGTATATATTCTCACCTCAACATAGTGGAGTAGCTTCAACTTGTCCTAGAGGGAGATACTTTCATGTATCAAGAGGATGCGAGATTACTTTCCTGATGTTAGTTGTTTCCCGCCCCCCTTTTGGTTGAACCTGTGTCATTAGGTTGCCATTTTTATATTATTATTAATATTTCAGAGAAGGCACACAATGATGTCTTTATAAATATATGTGGCTCATAGCAATATAATAACTATTAATTATTTAATAAAACCTCACCAAAATCTGGCCCAAAACACATTCCTAGAAGACAAGATTAATCTTCTCCATACTGAAAGTTCTATCCTAAGTCAACTTCACCACCTCCTCGAAGCCTCCCTGATCAGACCCATCAGCACCAATCTCTTCCAATATGTGACTTGTCCATATTGTGCACTAGTACCCATTACACTGAGGGTGCTTTGAGGATGAGGAATGGGTTGCTTGGCACCCCACAGAACTCCATGTTCACTGAATATATGAGCATGCTAGAGAGGGAGCATGTGCACTGACAAACAAACTAGATCATGTAAAGTTTAGTAAGTGGGTATCAGCTGGCTTTTATTATACTCTAATTAAATCTTGTCTCCCTTAGAGTAAAGTAAACTCCTTGAGGGCAGTTGTCATGTCACTTCATTGTTGTTTCCCACAGCACTAGCCACACACAGTCATGGCTCTGCAAGTACTCACTGAATGTAATTGAATTGAATTAGATGGGTAGGAAATAACAAAGACTTGTTTAAGTCAGGCTTCATTTATTTGGAATTGAAACACAAATCTTCAGAGTCACTAATCTAGTCCTTACCACCTCACTGTTTGGGGCAACTTGCACTACAAACATCCATCAATGAGCAATTCAAACCATTCCTATCTCATGAAGAAATTTTAAGCAGTTTAGAAAAGAGAGGGACTCAGGCATTTTTGTTATTTTTTTCCTTTTATTTCATCATATAATGGGGGTACAAATATTGTTAGGGT
>VBSM01000361.1:17198497-17245881 GCA_008086735.1 Cheirogaleus medius
ACCTAAAGTGATCTACAGAATCAATGCAATCCCCATCAAATTACCATCATCATTTTTGTTATTTATTCACATAAAGAGTGTACAGAGTGTACACTGGCTAGAGTTGCCTAAGAGATGCCAACACCCCCATTTGAGCTTATATTGTGGCCATTATTACCCCATTCTGAAACACAGACATTTTTGGGCTCTCATCATGGTAGCTGTGTATGTTGTTTTGATGTGTATTCCCAGCAACTAAAAAAGACTATCAGAAGCAGTGAGGAAGGACAGGGTATTTGCCACCAGTGGACATGAGTTCAACTCTCATTTCTAATACCTTATGCATATTAGTCAAATGTCTTAGATAAGTCACGTAAACTCTCTGAATCTCCATTGACTCATTTATCAACTGCAATAAATGCCCTACTTCACATGCTTCTGGGAATGTTATAGAAAAGGTGATGAGGTGCCTACCACAGTGACTGACACAGAGCAGGAGGGTAATATATGTTAGCCTCTGTTATTATTTGCATCTTTGGTCCCTGACACAATGTCTGGTATATAATAAGTGCTAAATCAAATTAATTCCAGTAAATGAACTCTACTGGGCTCATTAACCAGTTTCTGTTGTGATGACAGGAAAAAGAAGCTTGATAAAGTCATGGAAAGGCTCATTAAATGTGCACATTTTATGAATTAGGAGAGGTGCAAAAGTCTTTGTCCTTATAGCTATGAATGGAACTATGTAGTTTAACTTGTGCATCCATAGTTTATTACGTTTCTACTATGTGATTAGCACTGAGAACACTTTTTCATGTTCTCTGGAGGATTTAAAAACAGTAAAAACAGAACTGGCATTGAACATTGGCAAAGAATTTGTGACTTCTGATGCAGAAGTAGAGAGATACTGGACAAGTTTCTGAACCAGAAGTACCTGCTTCACGGTGCCTGAAATTCCACCTGAAGAAATCCATACATTTGTTGTTAATGAATACTTACCATGGTGACATCATGCATGTGTGTCTCACTTTACAGTTTATGAAGCACTCAAACAGACATGATCTTATTTTACTATTATTTTTTGTGTTTTATTGTATATATTTAAGGTGTTCAGCATAATGTTTTCATATACATATATATACTGAAATGATTACTATAGTCAAGCAAATTAGCATGTCCATCACATAATTACCTCATTTTTATGGTAAGAGCACCAAAAATCTTCTGTCTTAGCAAATTTCCATTATACAATATTATTGACTATAGTTCTCATGAATGAGATCTAGATCTCTAGACTTATTCATCCTACATAAGTGCAACTTCATACCCTTTGACCTACATCTTCCTATTTTCACCCTGCTCCCTCCCCCCAGTAACCCTTGTTCTATTCTCTTTTATTATTTTTATACCAATGCAATGAAGAAAGAAGAAATTATTATCCCGATTTTGTAGCTGTTCATATAATTGGAAATTTACAAAACCAGGAAACTTTACTCCTCATCCAGAGCTTTTTCTCCCATGGGCTTCAGAATTCCTCTGCTAATAGGAGAGATGTAGAGATAAAGATGTAACCTCTTATAGTGGTACCTGGGAGCCAAGGCCCCAAAGAATGGTTGGCGAGTGGCTTCATAATGTTAGGGGTTCTGGGAGGGAGAGAGAATGATGTAAGGCAGAACTCTTCAGGTTTAGCACATTGCCATTTTGACTGGATACTTTTTCTTGTGGGGGCTGTCCTGTGCAGTGTGGGATATTTCACAGCACTCTTGACCTTTACTCACCAAGTGACAAAACCACTCCCTCAGTTGGGACAATAGAAAATGTCTTCAGCTATTGCCAAATTTCCCTTGGGGGGTTGTGGTTAGGGGAACAAAATCGCCCTGGTTGTAAACCAGTGCTCCCAGAGAAGGGATTAAAAAATCAAGCTAAAAAAATAGTTTAATAATTTATGTGTATGTTTAAAAACAGCAGGAGATTGATTTTTAAGGAGAGTTATAATTAAATTTAGAGTATACATTTTGCATTAAAAATTTTATGTTTTTTGGAAAATTGAATACCAAGGTAATTCAATTTTAAATTACTTGATGCTATGCCATCATTCCTATTGTTTTTGTGAAAGAATGTGTCAAACGTTGCTGCATCAAAGATATGAAAGTTCTTTCTAAATTATGTTTGCATCATTCATATGCTCTTACAATGAATGCTAAAGATAAAAATGTAAGATGAATGAATAAAATGGAGAGACTCTTTATGATTAACTCGTAAGTGCATTGCAGGTGATGTTGGTGTTAGTTGTACAGAGTAAAATTAATCTTTATTATAGTTAGAAACATTTGGGATCTTAGAAGTAAATTGTTTTATCAGTTGCATATTTAGGTAATAAAATACAGTGTATGTTAAAGTGATTGTTTAAAGACTGCGTGAACTTAATGTTTTTAATAAAACAACATCGTGTTTTAAAAAAAATAAACTATAAGCTTTACCTATTTTACGGTTTTCAACATGGCCAGATCCGAGGAGATGTCACAGTCCCCAAACCAAAACAGTTACCATTTTTAACAGATACAAGTACACCCCTGCTTCTTAGGAAGAGTTTAACTGGTACTGAAAGCTAGAGAATGCTGTGCAGATGAGTGAGACATTTTTCCCCCAGAGGAAGACACAGCTGGTCTCAAGGGGGGAAATCTTCTGCTGGTATTCCAGGGCATAAGGCCAAGTAGGACTACTCATGGAAACAGAAAGAGGGAGCAGAAGGGAGAATTGTCCAACTAAAATGTATCCAGGGTGCACTAACCACACATCTGCTCTTGTGTAGCATGCCATATAATAACGTTGGTCCACCCCACTATCTGTTTCTGGCTTCAAAAGTACAGAGTCTTCCTTGCCGTCAATATCACGCTGTTTTAATACTGAAAGGAGGAAATGGGGGAGCATGTTAGTTTATAAGTTAGAGTCACTAGAGTCAGGCAGTAGTCACTAGTGTGTAAACTTAGGCATGGTATTTTGCCTCCCTGGATCTAAATTTCTATATCTGAAAATGATATTAATTTTAATGTCTCCAAGCTCTAAAACTGTATTTTTTTTTAAATTTTTACTACCACAACTAAAATCACTACGATTATTGCTAGCTAGTATAAATGTATGATTATACTGCCATGCAAATCACCAGAAGTAATATGGTAATATTGGTGGTGTCATTCCTGTAAAGTTAAAAAAAGATTCTAATGAAGCAGATTAAGGCTACTTACAATATATACCTCTTTGGGCTCACAGGGACTAGGGAGGAAATGATCTACTTGGATACGAGAAATGAAGTAGCCAGGGCATTGAAATCCATAACTCACCATGGTTAATGAATCTTCCTCTCCCTAGCCCAATACCCCAGGCAAAAGATAGGCATTGGTACCTATTAAATAAGAGCTAGGAGAAAAGGAATTACAGTCAAAACCCTCTTAAGATATTTTCAAAGGAGCAGCCATTAAAACTTCTAAACCAGGAAATCTTCCTTGGAGAGAAATGGAAAAGCATAGGTACAGTGCCTTGCAAATGTGGCCATTTAATAAATACTATTGGATGAGGAGGATGATAAGAATAAATGTCTGCTGGAGGGAAATAGGGGGAAATAGGAAGCAGGAACCTTTTAAGGGGAGGTTATTATCTTTTTTTAAATTTTTTTTTTACAAACTGAGTTTGTACTTGTGGAACTGTCATATGACCTGAAGATGGAGATTCTTCATGGACTAAGAATCCATTAAGAACCCAAGTCTCACTCAAAATTTGGACTTTGGTGGTTATTGCAGCCATGTGGATGTAATGGGTACATTTTCCATTTGGGGGAGAAGGGATCATCACTTTCACAGTCAGACACACTCTTTGTGATGGAAAGGCCTGGACTTTCCTTTCCTCATCTCTTACTTATCCCTAAAGGACACCAAGCCCCACCACTTCCCTTTGCACCAACAACAATGAAGACATACAGGGAGGAAGGAAGCAGTGATAGGTGGTGTCACAAAATAAAAGTTAGCTTTTAAAGTAAGTATTGCAATAACGTCATTTCACAAGAGCATTTGGAATTGGTGGAATTAGTTTGGGGATCCTTACTGCCCTCTCAGTGGAAGCATAGTATGAGTGAATACTGGCATTCTCTGCCACATCCTGCCCTTCTGGCCACCAGGTACCCATTTGCTTTCTCCAACACAAACTCCTGTCAGTCATTGCATTCATCTTCATGTCCAGGTGATGCTCAGACATCTGCTCAGGATATGGTGATCCAGGAATAATAAAGGCAAACTATCTACAACCCATCTCCACTTAATATTAATATAAAATGGAAGAACAGGGGCAGGTTAACTGGAATCTAATATCTGCCACAGGCTAGCTCCCCAGAAGGCAGACTCTGAGACAGAAATTACCATGCAGGCTCTTCAGGAGGGAATGCTCTGGAGAGCCACACTTGTGGAACAGAAGGGAAGGAGAAGTCTCAACACAGTCCTCAGCCAGTCTTGTGATGAAGTTGGGGTGGTCCTTCAGAATTTCTGTCAAAGTAGAGTGAGGAGGTTGGACGTTTATACCCTAAGTTGACCAGTTTCTGGATTTGGATGCCTCTAGAAAGGGGCATGACCTTAGGCAAGGTGTGAAGCAAACTCTCTTTAGCTGAGACAGCTTATCAAAAGTGCAGTCTCAGGGGTGTATTCGGCACTCCCAACAGCTACGGGATTAAATCCTTTAGTTCTGTTTTAGGACCTGGGAGGAGCCTCATGCAACTACTATAAACTACCATTCAGGAAAGGGAATAATACAACAGTTACAATAACAGCACTGGAAATCCTGTGTACAGGCATTGAAAGTTCCTTCTCCCTATAGCAGGAGAAGTTACTTAATGAGATCTCTGAGTTGTGTTCGCTGGGAGGAACTTCCTTCCATTTTTTCCATGGTTCCACCCTATGGGGAAATTTGTCTTATTTATTATCATCCATGTGCACATCTGAAATGGCTGGTGAGAAGTCCACCCTCCTTGGACTGTGCATGTTTTGAAGACATATTCGTGTCCTGAAAAGTTGGGAGGCTGACGGGGTTGCTGTAAATCTTGAGCAGTGAGAGATTTTCAAAATCTAGGTTAAGAGTTTCTTTGATAATTATGTTTCCTTAAAAACTTAGTAGACTTCTGAAATATTTTTTTTGCCAATCAATTCCATGTGGCAGAAATCATCCAAATTTCTTTTCCAGATATCATTTCCAAAAATACTTTATTTCCTTTATTACTCCCATACATCTCTTTTTTTCAATTTAATGGTGGCTACCTTGAAAATATCTGGTTTTAGTGGAAAGGCTAACCCTTTCCCCAAGGCTGGATATTATGAGGTTTTGTTTGTCAAAATTTTATCAGTCTTACTTTTCTACTTCTTGAGGTCTAGAAAAAATCAATTTTTATAAATCTTTAAAATCTTGAATTTTATTCTCTGTTCCATTTCATTGCTGCTTACTAACCAGCCACACTTCTCATGAGCTCATCTCTTGCTTAAAATACCTTGCCAAATGCAGCCAACAGTAGCCAACACATACTAACCCTGAGTCAAACTACCTTCCTCAGAGTTGTAAGCTCAGTAGGCATATGGTCTCCTTCTCATATTATCACAGGTTACAGTTTTACCAAATATTTTTCCACTGTATAATATAGTTCAACAGTCTATATTTGTTTCTTTGACACATATTGTGTATAATTGAGATATTGGTTATTACAGCATCCTACTTCAAGTGACTACTTTCTAGATTTGTTGTATAGTGCTAACCACTGTAGCACACAGCTTTCAAATTCCAGTGACTTAACACCGAAAGCATCTTTCTCATTCAGATCACATCTAACATATGTCAGGCATCTCTCCTCCAAACACTGATTCAGATACCCAGCCACCTTCTATATTTTGGCACCATGACCTTCGACATAGCTCTTAAGATTTTCTAGGAAGGAGAAAGAAGACATAGGGTGGAGCATGGGAGATTTGGGAGGGCTAGCTTGAAAATGTCAGATATGAAGGTGAAAGATTTACTATTAATAGTTAAAAAGAAGTTTATTTGTGATCAATTTCCTTAATATTACTTATATTTAGCTCTCCGCTTTGCAGCTGTTATCATTGTCTCATAACAAAATAATAAAAGACGATTTTCATTTAAAGAAAATGTCAGACATTACTTTTGCCCACATTCCATTTTCTGTGGCTCAGTCACATGCTTCACTTCATGTGTAGTGGAGGCTTGGAAATACAGTTTAGTGTATATCCAGGATGAAGAGCAGGAGGAAAGTATTGGTGGGCAGCCATTCTTTGCCTCAGATGGGTTGGAGCAATAACTAAGAACAAAATTATGAAGGTTCTTATATTACCCTACTATGGAAATTAAACAATAACATTGAAAAATAATTTAAGAGAAGTGGCTCAAAGAAAGGGAAAAATAGGGTGGATGGTGATAAGCAAGGGAAGAGCAGCTAATGGTGAAAACTGAGAAAGAGTATTCAGAGAAGCACTGAAAAGACTTATGAGAGAGTGGTATTGTAAAAGCCAAGGGAGGAGAATTTTTCCAAAAGTCTAAAGTGTCCAGTGCTAAAGAGTGATCAGAATGTTAAAGGGAAGAAAATGCAAAGTGTTAGAAAGGTTGGAGGGCAGCTAGAATTTTGGTACACACATGTTGGAAAACTGTATCTACTAAAAGTAAAAAAGAAATGTATTTATATCTGAAAGATATGTTCAGATGTTAATAGCAGCAATATTTGCCAATAATAGCCAAGAACTGGAAATGACTCAAATGCTCACTAACACTAGAATGGCTAAATAAGTTGTGGAATATTCATATATTGGAATACCATATTATGTAAAAATAAACATTGCAGATAAATCTTTCGAATAATATTGACAAAAAGAGACCAGACACAAAATCATGTACATGCTACATGATTCCATTTATATAAAACTTAAAAGAGTGCAATTCAATTTTGAGTATTGGAAATCAAGATAGTGGTTACTCATGGGGGCAGGTGTGACTTCAAGGGTCTTTGAAGGGTCTTTTTAGGTTGTGGTAATGTTTGAGATTTGGGTAATGGTTACATGATATACTGGTTATATTAGTGGCCTCCAAGAGGTATCCATGTCCTAAGCCTTGGAATCTGTGAATATGTTATCTTACATCCTTGCAAAAGGATTTTGCAGATATTAATATAATTAATTTAAATATCTTAAGATTAGAAGATTAGTCTGGGCCCAATGTCATTGCAAGGGTCCTTACAAGAGGAAGGCAAGTAGCTCACAGAGAGATTTGCCAATGAAAGGAGAAGTTGAAATGATGCTCTTTGAAGATGCAGGAAGGGGCCATGAGCCAAGGATGCAGGCATCCTCTGGAAAATAGATAAAGCAAAGAAACAGATTCATATTCTAGAACCTCCAGAAAGAATCAGCTCTGTCAACACCTTGATTTTAGTCCTAAGAAGCATTTTGGACTTCTGATTCCAGAAATACATGATATTAATAATAAATGTGTGTTGTTTAAACCACTAGCTTTGGGGTAATTTGTTACAGCAGCAAAAGAAAACTATTGATACATATGAGTGTGCTGATTTTGTGAAACTTCATTATATACTTATAAATTACGTAATTTTATTTTTATATACACTTTAATAAAAATTTACATTAAGAAAAGGATGAAATAAGAACATTATCATTGGATTTGACAATTAGGAAGTCATTTTTAACCCTACTGAAAGCAGTTTTAGGAGAGTAGTGAAGGTAGGAGCCAGATTATAGTGGCTTGAAAAGCAAAAGGAAGTTAAGTAGAAGAATGGATATTGACACTTCCTTTAAAAGCTTATCAGTTATGAGAGGAGAAAATTGTGGTTGAGTTGGAGGTGGGATGGGATGCACTGGGATAATGTTAAGGAAAAAGTGCTATTTACAACATCTCTAATCATCAGGGAAATGAGAATCAAAACCACAATGAGATATCACCTAATTCCAGTGAGACTGGCCTTTATCAAAAAGTCCCAAAACAATAAACGTTGGCATGGATGTGGAGAGATAGGAACACTCTTACACTGCTGGTGGGACTGCAAATTAGTATAACCCCTGTGGAAAGTAATTTGGAGATACCTCAAAGAGCTAAAAATAGAAATACTATTTGATCCAGCAATCCCACTACTAGGCATATACCCAAAGGAGAAAAAGTCATTTTATGATAAAGACATCTGCACTTGAATGTTTATGGCAGCACAATTCACAATTGCAAAGATGTGGAAACAACCCAAGTGCCCATCAACACATGAGTGGATTAATAAAATGTGGTATATGTATACCAGGGAATACTACTCAACTACAAAAAACAATGGTGATCTAGCCCCTCTTATATTATCCTGGATAGAGCTTGAGCTCTATTGAAGTGAGGTATCACAAGAATGGAAAAACAAGCACCATATGTACTCGCCATCAAATTGGTACTCACTGATCAACAAACACTAAGGTGCTCGCATGGTAGTAATATTTACTGGGCGCTGATAGTGGGGAGGGAGTTGCAGGGTGGGTAAACTCACAGCTAATGGATGTGGAGCACACTGTATGGGGGGAAGGGCTTGCTTGTAGCCCTGGCTTGGGTGAAGCAAAGGCGTTATATGTGAATAAAATGTTTGTACCCTCATAATATCTTGAAAAAAATAGAAAGAGTGCTATTTATACTGAGAGAGTCTTGAGCAACTTTTTAGACTGAGAGGAGGAAACTAGAGAAGTTATAGGAGAGAACACATCAATAAGAAAGCGATGCAAATAATCTATATTATATTCTTTTCTCTTCTTCTGGTAAGCATGAGGAGAACTGAATATTTACAAACACACAAGGAATATTTGGAGATTTTATACATATGATGAGCTGAAAGTCCTTTCATCTGCTCCATTAGGATGAGAGGCACCAGACTAAGCTGTCTTGTAAATATTTGTGTCCGTTAACTATTGTGTGTAACAACATGTCCCCAAACTTAGTGGCTTACAACAAAAATGATTTATTTGGCTCATGAGTTTATAGATCAGTTGGGTGAGTTTTCTAGTCTTGGTTGATTTTTGCTATACTTTTTCATTTGTCTGCAATCAGCTAATGAGTCACTTTGTCTAAGACGGCCCCAGTAGGGATGATTTGTTTTCATCACATGCTCTCTTTTACCGTTTAGTGGGTCAGTCTCAGCTTATCTCAAGGTAGAGGCAGGGTTTTAAGAGAGCAAGCAGAAGTATGCAAGCCAACTGGAGGCCTAGGCTCGTAACTGGAACTTTGGTGCTTCCACTTCATCCTTTCAGCCAAAGTCAGTCACAAGACAAACCCAAATTCAAACAGTGATGAAATAAAACCCACTGCTTCATGGGAAGAGCTACAAAGTCATATTGCAAGAAGCATGGATACAAGAATAATTCAGGCTATTTTTGAAATCAATATACTAAAATATTCTTTCTGTGTTATGGCCAGAGATAGCATTTGAGGGATATGTTTTCACGTTGATTTAGCTCTTACTTTGCTGTTACCCTGACACCGGCTTTTCATGGGCTGATTTCTAGTCCACAGGACAGATTCTTTTGGCCACTGAGCAGTCAAGGCACAGGGTGACTGGTGGTAGAGTATTTTGTTGTCTGAGATGTTCAGAAACTATTGACCCAATGTTCTATAAGAACAGGCTTTTGTACAGCTCTTATTTTAGAAGGAGGGAATTTTGCTCATTAGTAGCAGAGACATGAATAAAAAATACAATATTCAAGCTTAGATTTATCAGAAGATAATTCAAATTATCTCACTTAACAGATTCCGGATTTGTTTAAATCCACTGAAAATCTGGATCAAATATTAGCTTTTCTATTACAGAGATATCAAATTTCGGATATGCTTCATAATGACTCAATTTCTTGGCACATGCTAAAAAGCACCCTAGTGATCTAGCACAAATGAATGTGGAATATATCACAGACCATGCTTTGGGTCAAAATGTCCCTGCTTCCCTTCTACCTTCTAACTCTGTTTTTTTTCTCCCCTGAATAGGATATACCCTATATTGATATTCAATACAGATACCAAGCATGCAATTTATTATGTCAAACTGAAAAATGCTTGTGGTGATACAGGTTTTTATAGCTGTGGTTTTCTCCAGCTCAAATTGCTCTGAGTATCTGTGTGTTGGCAGAAAGTTCGAAGTAGGATGGATACAGAAACCATGAGTGGACAAAAGACACCTTTAGAAACTACAAACCGGCAACCAGAAAGCCTTTTAGCTGTAAGTCAGCAGACTTTTATGTCAAGCTTGGCTGACTAATTATTGCTTATAATTTGCATTAGGATTAATTAACTAATTAGAGAGGAATGTCTGAAGGCAAAGTTATGGCTCTGCTTGTCAAGCTGAGGACTTTAATTATTCTGATATTTTTAATTATAATCAGCTGCTGAATGAGTATTACATTGTCAGCTACTATTGCTGAAACTAGGCTGGGCAAAGGGGCTAGAGGAATTGTGGGGACTTGCTGCTATTCTTCCTACTAGCAATTGATAAGTATGGCCCAGCCACCCATAGGAAGAAAACCTAACAGCAACAGTCTTTAAAAGTGCAAATAGAACTGGGTTAACCACAACAATTCAGGTTGTTTTTTGCCAATTAAAGACTAAAGTAGAAACTTCTAAGCAGAATGAGGAAATCAGCCTTTTACCCACTATACTTCTATAGCTGGCAGGAAGCCTTGTGAGATGATCATGCTAATGGACTAGGCTTAGCCAACTTGACATTGTCTTATGAATCCTGGTATCAGCTTCCTGGAGTTCTTTGTAAATTGTTTGCTGTAAAATTGGGCTTATATGACTTTCTGCTTTTTCTCTAAATGGCAAATTAGGAGACTTAGTATGCACATCCTGGAAACTGCTTTGAGTGCTCCAAAGAAAGTTATTAAATAAATATGCCCAGCACATAGTACATAACCAGTAAAAATTTATTAAATGAATTGTGAGAGATTGGTATATAAATACACAAGAACTAACAAATACAGATGTGCCACCACAGCAGCTAATTTCACAAGGTATCTGGAAATTTTTTGTCAGGATATCAGAAATCAAACTCAAACCTTGTATCTTGAACACGACATTTAAACAATGGTCAAGGAACACAATAAAAATAATACAAATGATTCATATGATGAATAATTCATATGATAATACAAATAATACAAAATAATTCAAATGATTCATTGAAAGGTGATACATGATAATTTTTTCATGATGGTCGAAGAGCTAAAACCTCCGTTCTCAGATAATTACAACAAAGAAACTTTAAACTTAAGTGATGTTAAAGGTTCCAAATGACTTACAAACTGGCAAAGGCCTGCAGATTTAATGTCAAGGCACTACACAAATGTTGTGCTGATTTCTTTTCTTTTTAAAGATGCCCAGGAGTGAATTCACACATTCTCAATCACACAGACAATCTACAAGAATCAGCAGTGTTTTCTTTGAGAATGTAGCTTAGGAATGAGGGCAGTCATTTAGCTCTTCATTATTGCAAAAATGCTCTGCATTTAGCAGTCTCTGTTTTCTACCTTTGTACAGAGGGGAGCAAATAAGGGGATGTGGCTGTTCATAAAAATTATAGACTATTAAGACCTGGGAGAGATCTTTTAGAAGAGAAGCAGTCTGTGTAATGTTTAAGAGTGTAAGTGCCAGTTTGTATTTATTTAACAAACACTTGCGTAGCCTTTATCTTGTGCCAGGCATTGTTTGAAGCACTGTCATATGACCTCATCAGAAGCTCCCATATTACTTAGCAGAGAGGTTAAGGAACTTGCCCACGGTAACACAGCTAGCACAAGATAAAGGCTATGCTATTGGAAGAATGGGCTCCACATGTACTCGCCATCAAATTGGTACTGACAGATTAACACTATGGTGCTCAAATAAAATGGTGGTGGTGTTCACCAGGGATTCGGGGGTGGGGGAGGGTAAGCCCACATCTGAGGGATGTGGTGAACATTGTGGAGGGGAAGGGCATACCTCTAACCCTTGCTAGGGAGAAGCAAAGATATAAAATGCAACCAAAATGTTAAAAAAAATATATTTATTAAATCAATGAGTTGGTGCACAAAAAAAAAAGTTATGCAAGTGTTTGTTAAATGAATAAAAACTGGCACTCACGCTCTTAAACACTACCCAGACTGCTTCTCTTCTTCCCTGGCCCAAGAGGTCACGCTCCTCACGACTGTGATACACTGCCTCACATCGTGTGACTGGAATCCTGGCCTCTCTTACCCTTTGTGTCCCCATCTGTCAGTGGAAAATAATAACACTACTTGCATCATAGTGGTGTTGGGAGGATTCAGTGATGGAAGGTCAATGGAGCATTTCACACAGATCTGAATACAGAGTGCATGCTCAGTACAGGTGCTGTTTAGCTAGATATCAGATCCAACCTCTCAATTTTGATTCAGTGACTTGTGAAGGTCACTACATCAGCAGGTACCACAGCTAAGGGCAGAATGTTGGGCACCCAATTCTCAGTCCAGCGCTCCTTCTTCTGTCAACATCATGCTCCTCAGCGACTAACTTACCTTCCAATTTGCTTGGGACTTTCCAGTTTTAGGATCAACAGGCAAATACAGGTAGTTGGTCACTCTACACAGGTAATTTTATTCTGTAAAGCACAGTCTTGTTTCTCTCTTTAATATCTGACTTCTTGGTGAGGAGTTGCCTGGCCTTGGGAAGGACACAAGTGATTTTTAATCCCTTTATACCAGACATAGGTGAGAAAAGCTCTATGGAGTGTAGTGAGGTGCAAAGGTCTTTGCTACCTAAAAAAATAAAATTGGCTGCTTTTTGTCACTGCTTTTATTGAGTGTTCTTGTGTTTTATTGACACAACACAAATTAAATATCATATGAGTTATAGGGCTGAGGTTGGTGGCATTGGGACGGTCATCTCAAAATGCCACCATCTCAAAATGGTGGCGGCATCTCCCCAGCCTGCACCAGATATTGCATTAGCTACATACTGCTCTACATTTTCAAAACACTTTCAGGTGCATCATCTTACATGGCCTTGTTTGGTCTTTGCAGTGTCCTATCTCCATTTTGCAGAGGTGGTCATGGGGGATCAGCTAGTGGTGACTTGCTTAAGGTCACAAACCTATGCCCCTTATTCAAAGCCTAATACTCTTTTTACTACCCTTTATTGGTACATGGTAAGATTTTATTATAAATGGTAAATTTTCTTCAGGGAAATGTCCACTTAAGCAGAGGTGGGACAAGACTAAGGCACTTACCTTAGTGCAAAATTCAAGGAGTCATCCAAAAACTTAGTAATCAAGATAAATAATATTATAATGTAACATTTGAAGAAATCAAAAATGCATGCAAGAAAATCCATGGTGAACAAAATATCAATATTTTAAATAAAGACAGGATCCAAACATCTACTTGTACGGCATTGCCTCACTCACCTCACCTAATCCTGGCCTTGCACACAAGTTCCTTTCCCATGATAAAGGAGAGAAATCAAATCCCTTCAAGCACTGGAATGGAAATTTTGTTAACCCTGTTTCTTCAGGGTGTAGCAAACCTGCCCCGCTTGTGTGAGTTTTTATTTTCTAACATTTCTTTCCTGGAGTGTTTTCCTCTCTGTCAGTACTTCTTGTAACACTTATAAGAACTCATCTTATTTTGGAGTCACTTATAGGTAGTTCACCAGAATTTGGACCTCAATGGAAAACGTGTTGCCTTTCCTGACTTAGGCTCCCATAAATGCAGCTCACCTAGCATAGGCAGGGCTGTGCTAATGCTTCTGGGGACCATCAGCAAAGGTGGAAGACATGCTGGTACGTGAGTGGAGGCCAGGTCTTTGGGAACAAGTGCTGTGGTTGGCACTGCAGAGACAGCTCCTACAGGGCTGAGGTTGGTGGCATTGGGAGGGTCGTCTCAAAGCCGGTGGGGGTGGCAGCATCTCCCCAGGCTGCAGGTTCTTTCAGATGTTTATGATTTGGGGCCCCTGCCTTACAAAGAACCCTTCTGCTCCAAGAGGAAGTAGTGTACTCACCAGCAGGCGCTGGCCGACTGTTCTTTATTAGAGAACATCTGTGGGGAGTATTTGAAGTAAACTTCTCTGGAAAAAGTGTACACGTTTGTGCTCCGGCACGCCATTTGCATCGCACTGGCCCCTCTACAAAATATGTTCCAAAAAGTCTCAAGCCGGCTGCTTTCTTTCTTTCTCCACCAGTCAGCATTCTTTTGCTTGAAAGGGCTTTCGATTACAAGGCTGCCGATGCCCACCCACTTCCCCCACCTCTGAGGAATCAAAAGCCTCTTCGTCAAGCTCAAGTATCGAAATGAACAAAACATAACGAGACCGTCAATGTTCGATGACTAATGCGGGTTTATTGCCATAATGCAGATATGGGAGACAAGTGTGGACATACCTGTAATTGTTTCTAACAATAGCAGGCAGATTAACATTGTTTTTTTATTATTATTATGTGATTAATGAAAATAGAGCAGAAATGAAAATAGAGCAGAAAAACTTAAGAGGTATTTTCACCTGAAAGGAAAAGCAGGTCTTTCATTCTCAAAGCATTAAAAAAAAATAGAAAAGAAAATGCCAGTGTGGCATTTTAGGTGGTGGTGGGGAACAGAAAAAGACATGGAAGACACACACACACACACACACACACACACAGAAGCATACAAACAATCCTGATGAAAAGGAAACTCAGTGAGAACAATGGTTCTCTATACTTGGATGAGAAGAATATCGAATAGCTTAGATGGGCATATCCCACAGCTCCTTTGCATTCTTCCTGTACCTGCAACTGAAACACTTAACCTAGGGCCACCTCTTTTACTAGGCAGGGTAATGAAAGGAACTAGTCCACATGAATGAATATTTCAGAAAATGGATTTTTTTTTTAAGATGCCCAAATAATAAATCTATTCTTTGGTCATGATGTAGAATTGATCACATTGATCTCATTGATCAATTGATGTCATTGATCATGAGATGCTTTACCAGCTACAATAGTTATTACTTTGTCCTCTCACCCCGTGCTATCTATTTACCTGCACAGTCATTTGCCTCTATGCTGTGGCCACAGACTCTGTGGTTTTATTTTTTATCCAATACCTTGTCATTGCAGTTTTTATGTCCCCTTTGTTGACCACTATCACTATGCTCAACATTTTACCTGCTGTCAATGCGCTGTCGTTGTATCTGACTCTTCAGGTCTTCCTAGCAGTTCTGAGTCTCTTCGGATTCATTCTTTTCACCTACTGTAAGCTAGGCCACCAGGCCACCAAGCCTTTTGGATTTTTATCTAAAATGAGGTTTCAAGAACAGGCTTTCTGTATATAATGTGCATAATATTTAGGTCATGAGTTTAAGCTCATGAAGGCTTTTTTTCCAACTCTTATATGCTGCTACTTCTTCACTGTGTTCTACGTAGCTGAGATTGCTAGAAAACTGAGTTCCAAATGAGTGGAAGGTCTTGTTTTGAAGTTATTTTCACATATGTCATCTTTTCAGGGTTACTGTAAACTCCAGTGTGAAAGGGACCCCTATCTTAAGAGTTTTTACATTTATTGAACTACCCAGAAATGGCACCTTATACAGAGTTGGAATTTAGTAAATTTAGCAATGACTGAATGTGTTACTCAAGCCTTTCTAAGCCTCAATTTCCTCATTTAGAATGCAAAGGATTTGCTCTCCATGAATAATTACCTGGGGAACAGGGACTGAAAAAAATAAGGTCATTCTAGTCTATATAATCATCTGACAGTCTAAGGGTAGTGTGTCTCTTTCCCTCTTTCTGAGGTTATATCCATCCTGATGATTGGTGCTAATATAGCCTTTTTTCATGAAGTAATGATGATAATAGATGATTTCTAAAATGCCCTTATTATGGGAAAATAATTGGCAACTCTATGTTAGTACCTCAACTGAAATGAAATGAAACTATTATTATTCTGTGAAAATCTTTTAAGAGCACTGAGCAAAAATCTCATCATAACATTCTCCATATTTATAAATATGCTTTTTAAACAAATTGAACCATATCCATCACAACAATATAATATAGATTGAATATATGAATAGGTTTAAGAAGGGTTAGTTAAATTTCTATATTCACAATCCCTAATGCATACTTAAAGCCACAAATTTTAGGGGAAGTGGGAGAGGACAGAGCTTACTTTTGGTAGTTGATGTCATGAAAGTCACCTGTACTTTCCATACTTTTCTCTCAGTTCCTCAGAAAGTCAGAATACAGACCAAACCATTAGCTTTCTGACCCTGGAGGACACCTCTTACATTTTTCTAAACATTCTTTATGTTTCATCTCCCACCCCACTCCCACTTCCTCACTCCAGTTACTGGTTCAGAAGAAGGTAAAGGAAAAGATAATAAAGTTACAAGGCAGGAAAGGAGAAAGACATCATTTTAACTTTTGCGATGTCTACAGGTCCCCTTGCTTGAAATGCTAGTCCAGGCATTTTTTATCTACTTCCAAAATGCCCTTAGTTTGTAACTTGGCTCCATGGCATGTTGCTCAGTGCAAGTTGAGATGTGTCATGCAGGAAGCTCTTTGTGGGACAGCCATACTCAAGGTGGGGCAGGACTGCCCAGCAAAGACAATTCATTTGTCCCAGTTCTCTCTGTTGTCCTAACAAGGAGATGAACCATGAATGTCTCTGAGGATGTGGGAATAAAAACTGCCTATCTCCTTTTCATCTTCTCTACTTTACTGGCTGCAGCTTACTTAGAATCGCTCACCTGAGACAAGTAGCTTCTGGAGCTTCCGAGGCTGCTGGCAAACAGCTTTCCTCTTTCTTTTCAGGAGATTGTGAAGGGGTGGAGTGTGACACTGAGTGGCAGAGGCAGTTCTGGAGCCCACGAGGCTGCAGCCATCCAGGGTCACTGCTGTTAAGAGGACTGATGAGCAGTGCCTGGGACATTACCCCACTGCACAGTAGTTTAGGGTGGGGTGCTCGGAAAGCGCTTGAAATCCTTCTGAGAAAAGTCTATGCTGTTGTTAGGCAACATTTTACTGGGCTGATTTTCCTTCATAATCTTTTCCACCCTTCCTTTAGAGAGCTGCCCAGTCATGACATTCATTCATTTATTCATTTAACACATGTTTATTCAGTATCAAATGTGCGCTGTGTATTGCATTAGATTTTAGGGATTCAGATATAAACCCCTGCCTTTGAGAAACCCATATAGTCTGGTAAGACCCAGAGAGAAATGAATACCTAATGTGGCACCACAATTGACTAAAGAGTAAGCAAGACTCCCACACTCTGCTGCAAGCATGGACAGGTGTGTATATGGTGAGTAATTCTGCTGGGGATGAGGCACAAGCAAACAGGGCAGACTCCACCAAGAAGGTGACACTGGAATCAGGTTTTAAAGCATTCTAGGACTTTCCACTATACAAAGACAGATGGGAAGGAAACTGAGGACAGAGGGAATTGCATGTGTGGAGGTCTGAAAGTATATTCCCATCTGGTAACTGTGAATAGGTGAGTGTGGCCGGACTATTGGGTGTGGGTTTGCTTGGGTTAGTGGGAGATGATGCTGGAAAGGAGGCATTCAAGGCCCAACGTAGTTTCGCAGGTTCTCATCCCCACTAAGGAGAGATGGTAGACTAGTATGCTCAGTTCCCATCTATTCCCTGCTCCTCACTTGAATCACAGAGGAGCAGAAAGAAAAGAGGAAGGAGGGAACTGGCTTACACGCTAACACAGGCTATGCATGTGATAGGTCAGCCACTGATCTAGCCCCTTTCTACGTGGTCTTAGTTAATCCTCACAACAAACTACAGAATTATGAAATATCCACATTTGAGAAATGTAGAAACTGGGTTTCCCCAAAGCCACCCACTCAGCATGACAATCTTAGAATTCTATTCATATCTGTGTGGATTTAAATAATCTTTCTAGATTCTGTTGCTTCTGATGGCTACTTTCAAAAAAGATTCATGACCTTCTTATATGTGAATATAAAAATTGGATTAATTTTATAGACTTGATGAAATATGTGGGCTTTATCCGACAGACAATGAAATGTCATTCAACCCACGGGGCCAAGGAGCCTGGGAGCACCGGTAGGACTACGAAGGGCTTCCGCTGGCTGTCTGATGCTGCCTGGCAGGAACAGAGCCCGGAAAGCAGGAGAGAAGAGAGCAGCAGATAGCCAGTTGCAAGCCCTGGAGAAGCATACCAAAATCAGGGAATTTGCATAGTAAAATTGAAAGCATATTTGCATTCAGGAATCAAACGCATGCATTACCACTGTCCTGGAAATAGGCTGACTCAGACCATACGACTAAATAAAAGAATAATGTTTACTCAGAACTGATGTACTTGTTTAAAAAGTTAATGTTTTAAGCTTTCTGCCTTCTAGCAAAACATCGCTAATCTAATTAGAGCTTTCCAACCCCACTTGGCCTGCAAGCCGGCCTGCAGTGCATTGACTGTTCACCAGACAGGATGGACCCTGGGCCCTTTCTCCTTACCCCCTCAGCTTAAAAAGCGCAGCTCGACCCTCCTTCTCATCGCCAAATGTTTTCTTCTCATTCCTAAGCCAGCCACTGGCACATTCCAGCATTTTACACTCCCTTGAATCCCAGAGCGAAGTTTATTTGGGTGATAGGTCTTCCCTCAAAGACATTCTTGGAAGGCTATGTGCTGAGCAACGGACACCTAATTGCAAAGGCAAGGAGGTTTCAGCAGCAGTAGAGGAGTTTTACATTGTTAAAACCCCTTAACAATGTAAAGAGGGTAGATCTTCAAGGCTCTTCCAACTCAGACTTCAGCAAGTTAGTTTATTGAAACTTCCCCCCCCCCATTCCCAAGTTGAAGCTGGTTAGCACTTATTGTTCAGGGGACTGGCGGGTGGTGGCTGAACAGGTTATGGATGATGAAGTTTAAGATTGAGGTGGAATTAATTAGACATAATCTCATTCTAAACCTAGTATGCTTTTAATCATTCAAGATTCAGGAAGGAGTGAGCCCCAAGGGTGTTATAAAAAAATCATGAAATAAAAATATAAATGCAAGTCTGTGACGTTTTCCTGCAATTTACAGAGAAAAGGAATTAGTCTGTTTGCAGAAGTGTCTGGGGATGCTGGGTGAGAACATGGTGGGGGGAGCCCTGCATTATTCCTCCCCAGTTCCCACAGTTGCTGACTTTGGAGATGATGAATGAATGGAGTAGAGTTTGTAGTAGGGGCAGGAACCATGAACATTTGCATTCCAGGGTCCCCCACAGTTTCAGAGACCTCTCCTACGCACCTCTTGCTTCATATTTACACAACCCATGAAGGTACGGTTAGTTCAGGTATTGATATTCCTGGTTCATGGAGGAGTCTCTTGGTCCCTTTAGATGAGTAGTAGTTGAGTGCTTTGCCTGGGGTCACACAGCTATTTCACGCCAGAGGTGGGATTAAAAATTTAGCAAATGTGCTTTCCCAAGCCCTGAATGGTTGGCCTCCTCAGTGCAGGATATCACTATAGTTCCTCCTTCCTTACAGATCTGTTCATACAAATGAGGTAGAAGGAAGGCAAGACTATGACCTTCTTTTCCTCATCTCAGTCCCTCTCACTGCCTTTGAAAGTTTGAAGTATGTGCATGTGGTGTCTCAGGACAAGACACCCTGCAACCTGATGAGGAGCAGTTCCATCTTTGGAGCTCAGAACTCTGCACAACCCTTTGGCCCTCTCTTAGGGAGGGCTGAATAGCTTTGTCATCTGTCCACACCTGTGCTTGGCTCCTATGTTTGCAAATGCATCGGGTATCTTTGGGATTAATGAGCTTATTTTCTTTCAATTCTCCCCAGGATCTGAATCTGACATCAAGTTCTAGTGGGTGGGATTTAATAACCCTGGTGAAGAAGGATTATTAAACAGCTTGTTTAAAAAAACCCAAGCAAACAAACAAATAAAACCAGTGTTTGTTGCTCAGTCCAAATATGGTAGAGAGAAACCAGCTTATTTTCTCAAGCTGTTACTCAAGCATATTAATGTTCAGTGATTTTTTTTTTTGACGTATACTGACTTAGTTCATTTGTTCATGGTTTGTTTGAGCCAAATTCTGTGGTGTCTTACACTGAGAAAAAAAGCTGTGATTCCATTTCCTACCTGACTTATTAATTACACTCCACCTAAACGCAGCGGTTAACATTGCTATTATCTCCTGGATCACATGCCACGTTGCACAATACCTTCATTGTAACTCAGAATTCAGCCATCACCCAGTTGCAGTATAGGGGAGATTATATCAAAAGTAATGTTTACAGTGTACTAACAGCCTCATAAAGATAAACATCGGAAATCCATTTGAAAACCTAAATCACTGTGTCAGTTAAGTTTCCATAAACGGCTTCCTTATGTATTTGTCTATGCTTCAGTGTGCATATATTTGCCCAGACTTTCAACAGACCCTGTCTTTGACACATTCATGTAAGGGTGTGGGCATGGCCCATGGACACAGAGGAATAGTTGGTTCCACAGGCCACTCCTCCTACTTTCCTTTGGTCCCCTTGCCAGACACATAGGGAAGGGAGACATCCAATTTAGGAGCTAAGCAAAGAATTAAAACATACTCCTTGGTGATCTACGCAAAGCATCCAATTCTGTCTGGGCTTATCTTACCCAGGAACTGAGTTGGTGAGATAACTTTCTAACTACCCTGTTTGTGCTCCCATTTCCAAAGCAAGAGGAAAAGAAACTTGATGCAGGACGCTCCAAATGCCCACATTTCCCTGGGGAGGAGGTTAGGAGTGCTGGCTTTGGACTCACAGAAACTTCAGATTCAGCACCAATTCCATCACTTGCTATTTGTATAACCTTGGATAAGTTACTTAACCTCTCTAAATATCAGTTGCCTGATATTTAAAATGCAGACTATGAGAGTAATTATTTCATAGAGCATTTGTGAGAATTAAATAATTACACATAAAGTACCTATCCCAGCTCTCAATACCAAATAAATGATCAATAAAGGTTAATTAGTATTATTATATTTGCCACCCTGGAGGACCACCTACCGGACTGTGTAGAGAATAAATATGAAAATGCAAGCAAAATCCTTTAGAACAGCCCTTGGTCCATGCCTGTTGATTTTCTGGTATGGCAATGGAAAAAAAAAAGTCAGTATTCATACTCAGTTCATGGATTTTAATTAGTGAGTAAAATAAACTCTCTCTCTAGTTGCCATCAGGTTGCAGGTGTGAGATTCTCCTTTGAACATCCTTCTTATTTCTATTTGCCATTCCTTTGTTCTGACACACACTGGGTAGATGGGCGCATTTCCAAAGCTGAAATGTCTGGATTTGGTCAAGAATCAAAACTTTGTTTGTAGTTTGTCTTCTGATTGCTCAGGTTATCCCAGGAGACTAGAGACCACCCAAAGACTTAAATTTTGGCATTCAGAATAAACTAGCATCTTCTGGAGATGAGCATCCAGGTACTGGGAACATATAACTATTGATGCATAAATATATAAACAGGCAGAAATCCAGGATCTGTAGCTGGTGGTGAGTGAGCTTCAGCCCCAAAGGCCAACAGGACTGAGAGGTACTTCTTGTGCAGAGGCCAGAGGCACCTAGGTTGAAATTTGATAGGATCTAGATCTAGGCACTTTTTAGCAGTTGATAATGCTACCTGTAACTTCCATATCATTATTTTATTTTTTTTTTTGAGACAGAGTCTCACTCTCTTGCCTGGGCTAGAGTGCCGTGGCATCAGCCTACCTTGCAGCAACCTCAAACTCCTGGGCTCAAGCGATCCTCCTGCCTCAGCCTCCCTAGTAGCTGGGACTACAGGCATGTGCCACCATGCCTGGCTAATTTTTTCTATTTTTAGTTGTTTGGCTAATTTCTTTCTATTTATAGTAGAGACAGGGTCTCACTCTTGCTCAGGCTGGTCTCGAACTCCTGAGCTCAAGCAGTCCTCCTGCCTCAGCCTCCCAAAGTGCTAGGATTACAGGAATGAGCCACCACGCCCAGCCTCATTATATTATTTTTAAAAGGTTTTCACATAACATATCTTATCACAACAAAGCAAAGACTCATTCTTACTTTACCTCGAGAAGGAAAGGTAAGCCCAGGGAGATGAAGTTATTCCAGGCACATGTTGAGTGAGTGACAGCATGAATGGGTACAGTCATGGCAAAGGAGAATAGCAGGGAGCCCTAGGGAGAAAGTGAAATGGTTAACAGTCAAACAGGGATCTCCTTTCCTCTCTTGGATGGACCTTCTTAGAAAAGGAGGACACCTTGGATGGGGTTGTCTCTGTGGTCCCTTGTTCCTATATGCTTTGTTGTTGTTTCCTGATTCCCAGCCCTTTTGGCCTACCTGAGGGATCGTCAATGATCTTATTGTTCCCATTTCTTTTTTTTCGTTTTTTTAAATTATTTTTTATTTCAGCATATTATGGGGGTACAATGTTTAGGTTACATATATTGCCTAGCCCCACCCAAGTCAGAGCTACAAGTGAGTTCATCACCCAGACAGTGCACCACACCCATTAGGTACATATATACCCATCACCTCCTCCCCACTCACAGCTGCCCAACACCTGATGAATGTTATTCCTATATATGCACTTAAGTGTTGATCAGTTAATGCCAATTTGATGGTGAGTACATGTGATGCTTGTTTTTCCATTCTTGGGATACTTTACTTAGTAGAATGAGTTCCAGCTCTATCTAGTATAATACAAGAGGTGCTAGATCACCATTGTTTTCTGTGGCTGAGTAGAACTCCATGGTATACATATACCACATTTTATTAGTCCACTCATGTATTGAGGGCCGCTTGGGTTGTTTCCACATCTTTGCAATTGCGAATTGTGCTGCTATAAACATTTGAGTGCAGATGTACTTTTTATAGAATATCTTTTTTTCCTTTCAGTAGATGCCCAGTAATGGGATGGCTGGATCAACTGGTAGTTCTACTTGTAGCTCTTTGAGGTATCTACATATTACTTTCCACAGAGCTTGTACTAGTTTGCAGTCCTACCAGCAGTGTATGAGTGTTCCTATCTCTCCACATCCACACCAACATTTATTGTTTGGGACTTTTAGATAAAGGCCATTCTCACTGGGGATAAGTGAAATCTCATTGTGGTTTTGATTTGCATTTCCCTGATGATTAGAGATGTTGAGCATTTTTTCATATGTTTGTTGACCATTAGTCTATCATCTTTTGAAAAGTTTCTGTTCATGTCCTTTGCCCATTGTTTGATAGGGTTGTCTTAAGCAAAAAGAATAAATTGGGAGGTACCAATTTACTAGACTTTAAGCTATATACAAGGCTATAGTAACTAAAACAGC
Organism: Cheirogaleus medius; assembly: GCA_008086735.1. NCBI lineage: Eukaryota > Metazoa > Chordata > Mammalia > Primates > Cheirogaleidae > Cheirogaleus > Cheirogaleus medius. Next base: position 17,221,835 of record VBSM01000361.1, read on the forward strand.
ATGGTATTAGCACAAGAACAGAGACATAGAACAATAGAACAGAACTGAGAACCCAGATAGAAATCCATCCTCATATGGCCATCTAATCTTTGACAAAGCAGACAAAAACATACACTGGGGAAAAGAATCCTTATTAAATAAATGGAGCTGGGAAAATTGTATAGCCACATATAGAAGAGTGAAACAGGATCCACACCTCTCATTTCTCACAAAAATCAACTCACAGTGGATAACAGACTTAAACCTAAGGCATGAAACTGTAAGAATTCTAGAAGAAAATGTTGGAAAAACTCTTATAGACATTGGTCTAGGCCAGGGGTCCTCAAACTTTTTAAACAGGGGGCCAGTTCACTGTCCCTCAGACTGTTGGAGGGCCGTTGGAGAGTGCGGCGCACATTCCACACATGCGCACTGTGGGCCCAGGATGAGTCAGCTGCTAAGCAGGACAGGCAGAAGCAGCAAAACACCTGAGGGGCTGGATAAATGTCCTCGGCAGGCCGCATGTGGCCCGTGCCGTAGTTTGAGGACCCCTGATCTAGGCAAAGAGTTCATGAAGAAGACCTCAAAGGCAATCACAACAACAACAAAAATAAATAAATGGGACCTGATAAAATTAAAAAGCTTCTTCACAGCCAAAGAAACTATCACGAAAGCAGACAACCTACAGAATGGGAGAAAATATTATTGTTCTCATTTCTGATGGGACATTCTTCCTGTGGCAATAGGCTTACCAGCTGCAGCCAATATCGCTACCTCTATGAAATGGTTTTCACACTTTTGTGTGCATTATATTTTTCTTTGGTGCTTGTCAAAAATGGATTATGGACCAAATTTTGAAATCCTTTTTAAGGGACTCTGGATGTGAGAGTGTGTGTGTGTGTGTGTGTGTGTGTGTGCATGTGTGTGTTTGTTGGGTGGGAGTGAATTCATTGATGTGCTGGACTGTCTCATAATGGCTAGCAAGTGCTTACTGAGCACATCTTTTTTCTATCTCTACCTTCTGTGACACTATGACATGGCATCTTGAAGTTGACAATGGTAGGAGTTTTCACCACATGGAAATCCAAAAGTACTACGAATCAGAGCTTCTCTGTCAAGAGCTGGTTGTTAACCATTTACTGGCACACTGAGAGTGGTTTTATTGTGTTAGAGTTCCAACCATATACTTAGCCTTCAGATAATTCAATCTAGTGCCTTTAAGTCATGAGTGGGGTACTTGAGTAGAAAGATCATAACTAATAATCTTAGTTGCCCCACCCTATTTTTCCTACTGAAGTAGGAAAAAAAAGACAATTTATGCTTTCACCTTTTCAGGAAGACTTAATTATATAATTTTATATTTCTAGCATGTGTTGCAGCTCTTCAATAATAAGAATCATTGGACACCTACTATGTCCCCAGCCCTATGCTAATGAATTAAAAAAAAAAAGCCTTCACTCTTTCTGAACATGCATAAAATTCCAAAGTCTATAATTCCTTGGAAATTTCATGGAATTGAGGAGTATTACATGTAATGGGAACACAATGAGGGAGAGGGAATCATATGAGATGAGGTTTGCCTTGTAGGCAAAGCCAAATAAAGGGGTTGTATTTAATCTGAAATTTAATAGGAAGCCCTTGTATGACCTCAAGCATAGGAGGCAAGTGCTCAGATTTATATTTCAAGATAACTCTGGTTGCTGTGTTAGAACTTATTGTAGAGGGCAAAAGGGAAAACTGGGCGGGAGACTAATTTTTCTTACATTTCTTCAAAGGAGAATCTTCTATGATTCCCTTTGGCCCTTTTATGCACAAAGTTCTTCCTTACTACTGCAAGAATGCAAATCGTTAAGCCAAACACTGGGAGAGAATTGCAACACTGGAGAGCAGGTAAAATAATCTCAGAAGCAATGTAGTATAATAACATATTTTTATAGTAGTTTCTATTTTTTTATTTCAGCATATTATGGGGGTACAAATGTTAAGGTTATGTATATTGCCCAGGCTCCCTCTGCCCCCTCGAGTCAGAGCTTCAAGCGTGACCATCCCCCGGATGGTGCACATCTCACTCATTATGTATGTATGCATGCCCTCCTTCCCCCTCCCATCTGCCCGACACTCGATAAATGTTATTCCTATATGTCCACTTAGGTGTTGATCCATTAATACCAATTTGCTGGTGAGTACATGTGGTGCTTGTTTTCCCATTCTTGGGATACTTCACTTAGTAGAATGGGTTCCAGCTCTATCCAGAAAAATACAAGAGGTGCTATATCACCATTGTTTCTTAAAGCTGAATAGTACTCCATGGTATACATATACCACATTTTGTTAATCCACTCATGTATTGATGGGCACTTGGGTTGTTTCCACAGCTTTGCAATTGTGAATTGTGCTGATATAAACATTTGAGTGCTGGTGTCTTTTTTGTAGAATGTCGTTTGATCTTTTGGGTAGATGCCCAGTAGTGGGATTGCTGGATCAAATGGTAGATCTACTTGTATCGCTTTAAGGTAACACCATATTGCTTTCCACAGAGGCTGAACTAGTTTGCAGTCCCACCAGCAGTGTAGGAGTGTTCCTATATATCTGCATCCCCACCAACATTTATCCATTTATCGCTTGGGGGCTTTTTGATAAAAGCCATTCTTACTGGAGATAAGTGATATCTCATTGCAGTTTTGATTTGCATTTCCCTGATGATTAGAGATGTTGAGCATTTTTTCATATGTTTGTTGGCCATTATTTTGTCTTCTTTTGAAAAATTACTGTTCATGTCCTTTGCCCACTTTTTGATATGGTTGTTTGATTTTTCCTTGCTAATTTTCCTGAGTTCTAAATAGATTCTAGTTATCATCCCTTTATTGAATGTGTAGCTTGCGAAAATTTTCTCCCATTCTGTGAGTTGTCTGTTTGCTCTATTGATAGTTTCTTTGGCTGTGCAGAAGCTTTTTAATTTGATCAAGTCCCATTTATTTATTTTTGTTGTTGCTGTGATTGCCTTTGAGGTCTTCTTCATATTCTTTGCCTAGGCCAATATCTGGAAGAGTATTTCCAATGTTTTCCCTTAGAATTCTAATAGTTTCACACCTAAGGTTCAAGTCTGTTACCCAGCGTGAGTTGATTTTTGTGAGAGGTGAAAGGTGTGGGTCCTGTTTCAGTCTTCTACATGTGGCTATCCAGTTTTCCCAGCGCCATTTATTAAATAAGGATTCTTTTTCCCAGTATATGTCTTTGTCTACTTTGTCAAGGATTAGATGGCTATATGAGGATGGTTTTATATCTGAGTTCTCAGTTCTGTTCCTCTGGTAAATGTCCCTGTTCTTGTGCCATTTACAAGCTGTTTTAATTACTATAGCCTTTTGTATAGTTTGAAGTCTGGTATATTGATACCTTCCATTTTGTTTTTATTGCCTAGGATTGCTTTTGCTATACGGGGTCTTCTCTGGTTCCATAGGAAGCATAAAATTATTTTTTCTATATCTGTGAAAAATGATGATGGTATTTTAATGAGTATTGCATTGACTCTATAGGTCACTATGGGTAGTATAGACATTTTAACAATGTTGATTCTGTCAACCCACGAGCATGATATGGTCTTCCACCTGTTTACATCCTCTGTTATTTCCTTCTTCAGTGTTTCATAGTTCTCCCTGTAGAGGTCTTTTACCTCCTTATTTAAATATATTCCTAGGTACTTTATTTTCTTTGTTGCTATTTTGAAAGGAAATGAGTCTTTGATTTGGTTCTCACTTTGACTGTTGTAGGCATATATGAATGCCTTTGATTTGTGTGCATTGATTTTGTATCCCGAGCCTTTACTGAATTCATTTATCAATTCAAGGAGTCTGTTGGTTGAATCCTTGGGGTTTTCTAGGTATAATATCATACCGTCAGCAAAAAGTGAGAGTTTGATCTCTTCTGCTCCCATTTGGATGGCCCTAATTCCACTCTCTTGTCTGATTGCTATGGCAGGAACAATAAAGGAGAAATTACAACTGATGTCACAGAGATACAAGATACAATTTATGAATAGTACACAAACTTTTATGCACACAATCTGGAAAATGCGGAGGAAATGGACAAATTCTTAGAAACACCCAGCCTCCCTAGGCTCAACCAGGAAGAAATAGAATTCCTGAACAGACCAATATCAAGTATTGAAATTGAAATAGCAATAAAAAACCTTCCTAAAAAGAAGTCCTGGACCAGATGGTTTCACACCCAAATTTTACCACACTTACAAAGAAGATCTGGTGCCTATCCTGCAGAAATTATTCCACAACATGGAGAAAGATGGAATCCTCCCAAAAACATTTTATGAAGCCAACATAAACCTGACACCAAAACCAGGAAAGGTGCAATAAAAAAAGAAAACTACAGACCAATATCCCTTATGAATATAGATGCAAAGATTCTCAACAAAATCCTAGCCAATCGAATCCAGGTGGTTATCAAGAAAATAATCCATCACAAGCAAGTGGGCTTCATCCCAGGGATGCAGGGATGGTTCAACATACGCAAATCTATAAATGTAATTCACCATATAAACAGAAGCAAAAACAAAGACCATATGATCCTCTCAATAGATGCAGAAAAAGCATTTGACAAAATTCAACATCCTTTTATGATAAGAACACTTAACAAAATAGGCATAAATGGGGCTTACCTAAAAAGGATACAAGCCATATATGACAAACCCACAGCCAACATTATACTGAATGGGGAAAAATTGAAAGCATTCCCACTTAGAACTGGAACAAGACAAGGTTGTCCACTATCTCCACTTCTATTCAACATAGTGCTGGAAGTCCTTCCTATAGCAATCAGACAAGAGAGTGGAATTAAGGGCGTCCAAATGGGAGCAGAAGAGATCAAACTCTCACTCTTTGCTGCTGATATGATATTATACCTACAAAACCCCAAGGATTCAACCAAGAGACTCCTTGAATTGATAAATGAATTCAGTAATGTCTCAGGATACAAAATCAACACACACAAATCAGAGACATTCATATACGCCAACAGTCAAAGTGAGAACCAAATCAAAGACTCATTTCCCTTCAAAATAGCAACAAAGAAAACAAAGTACCTAGGAATATATTTAACTAAGGAGGTAAAATAAGAAGGAAATAGCAGAGGATGTAAACAGGTGGAAGAGCATACCATGTTTGTGGGTCGGCAGTAGTTTCTATTTTTCATTTCTATTTTTCAAGACACCTGGTCTCCTCTGACTGCTAGGCTCAAGCCCTTGAGTTCAGGTTAGAACACATTTAATTATCACCATCCAAGAGGGCTTTCTGTAATGATGGAAATATTATGTATTTGCATTCTCCAATATGGTAGCTTTTCACCCCATGTGGGTATTGAGCATTTGAAATATGGCAAGTGTAACTGAGTAGCTTAATTTTTAATTTTATTTAATTTTTATTAATTAAAATTAAAATTTAAACAGCCACATGTGGCTACAGTCTGCTGTGTTAAACAAGTGCGGCATTGACCTTCCTATATCACTGACCATGTAAGTGACCTCTCTGAGTCCTATAATTGTATAACAATACTTGACTGTAAGGGAGGTGAGCATCAAATGATACATGTAAAAGCAGAAATCTTGGTTTACAGGAACACAATGGAAACTGGATTCAGTAGTGTGTTGAGACAGCATTGACTGGCTTTTGGGAGCCAACTGGGGACATCCCTTTCCAACTTTGAGTTCACTGACATCACACATGCTCTTAGTGGGAATATCTATACTGTAGAAATCAGCAACCCTTACAAACAGGGCTCCTTACCCCTACACTATCCCCAAGAACAAGTTGTTAAATACCAATACACTACTTACAAATTTTATTATATTTATTTATAGTGTTTCCATCATCAGTCATCGTACTCATTTATTCCTTATACTGCAATAAACTAGAACTTTAAATCTTTCAGTAATCCTTTCCCTTTTCACTCTTTTCACAATATTATTTTATTATTCTCTTTCTTTCCTTACCTGACTTTCACAGATTTGTTTGCTTTTTTGTTTCTGCTGCCTCAGAAAAGCTTCTGCCCAAGGAAGACTTTGCATCTTTGTTCTTTTTCTTTTCTATTTTCCTTTAATGCAACCTGTAAACTTTAGTCATTTCAATTTGTCTACTCATTCTTTCCCACAAGGAAAGGAGCCAGCTGACTGCACAATTTAGTCACAATGGCATATTCAGAAATAAGACCAGGTGTTATTTTTCTTCTCGCCACACCCTTACCAGGCAAGTGCTAAGCTTTTGCATTCTCCAGCAAAATGTGTTGTAAAATATTGCAAATTACATCTCTCCATTTCTCTCATCTTCCCAAGTCATTGTAGGTGGTGTTTCATCTGCAAGCGAGATTAGGAAGATTATATATTCCTATTAGGGATGACTTCCTTTTCTCAGCAATATGTTTTTAGGATGCCCTAAAATTTGAAGTCTCCAAACCCCATCTCAGTCTGGGACTTTGTAAAACTTCTGCAGATTGTTTATTAGTTAAAAAGTTGAAATTAAAGATGATACTGAATGAAGACCTTTTGCCTCCAAAACTTCTTCAAGCCTGTATTGACTTGTGAGCTCTGATCTCTACCAACAGGTTAACTTTAACTAACTTCACTGGTGTGATCGCATCTGCATGAACTCTAAGAAAATATACCCCATTGGTTTTCAAAATATTCTTTTTTATTTTTTAAGGGGGTAGAATCCTTTCTTCAAAGATAATTCACATGGAAGTCCAGTACATAAAACAGGCAAGAGCTGTGGTTTTTCTGGTTTTCAAATCTACCCAGAAGTTGGGGGTTGGTAGACTTTGAATAGCACTATTTGAAAAACCTGATATTTTTTAAAGGAAGTTCTATTCTTCGCCAACATTATACATCCATTCTTTTGGTGGGCAGTCTTTCTAAACTGTACTATATTTTTTTCTTTTAAAAAACTCTAAATCTTGGTTTCCCAGGCCAATACTTTATGCAGCAATATAGAGATCAAGGAGGCTTTGGGAATGTCTTTTCTATCCTACATATTTTTTTTAAACTCTGCAATTTCGTGGTGAAATACATCAAAATTAGCAAATGTTGCTTGCACCTTTATGATGTCTTTTTGCCTTGTACATTTCATGTATAGAAATTAGTTTATGGAATAAGCTTAATATTGATGCTCAATTATTGCTGCAAACGCAAAACCCATATATTAACAGGACTTCAACTCTCACTGACTTTAGAATAATCCCCTGGGGGGAAAAATTGGCAATTTCAAGAAGCCTAAGACTTAAGTCTTAAAAATTTGCAACATATTTTGGTAGATCTGAATCCGTGTCTCTCTATCGTCTCCTTTTATAGGTTGATGTTATAGTTTTATTGCCATGAATGAGGAATATCCCCAACAGACAATTAGTTATGCTATCTTATTTTCATCAGAAAAATGAATTAATGTAAATGATGCTAAAATGAAAAGAAATATTATATTTTTCTAAGTTTGTTTTATACCTTATAAGCCCATAATTCAGACTGATGCGTGTGGTTACTTAACCAAGGCTGTTTTATCCATTGGCCTCTTTGGACTTTGAGCCTAAGGACTATAAGCTTTGCAAGGGCTTACTAAAATGTTTGAGTTCAGAAAAGAAAATGTATTGACCTCAAAACACAAAAAGAAAACTACTAAATTAAAATGGGTAACTGTTGAATCATATGTCTCCCAAAGCTAACATTATGTTAACTAATTTAATGCCACTCTTCTGCAGTTATATGTCAATATAATAACCTTTAAAACAAAAGAACAAAAATGAATTATTTATTCTTAATAAAACTCAAGATTTTAAAATGTACAAAATCCTTTAAGACAATTTACAGCATAATAATAATATAAAATGGAATATTGATTTAATTTAATGTGTTTCACGTGAAGCCATATGAAATCTAAACAAGAAAAGCCTGCAAAGGTCTTTTTAAAAGCTCTGTATATTTAGCAACTAACTCACCATGGTAGATTCATTAGCCAACAAAATTTCTCAAAATAGCAATCTACTTTGAATATCATCAGGGGCACAGTTAACCTGGAAACACTCAAGGATAATGAATAATGGGTGTTTAATAAATCATTTATTCATATGCTGGGGAAGACTCAGAACAGTTTCTGGAGAATAATCTCATTTTGCCAAGTGGCCTGTCTGTGGCCCACTATGTGGAAATAGGAAAGTTGTCTTTGAAAGGAGAGTTTTGTTTGGGGTTTTTCCACTGATTTCTATGATAGTAAATCAACTGCACATGTGTGTCCTATAATTATAGCCATTCAACATGTTTCTCAGTGCTTATCAGAGGCTCTGATGATAGAAACATTCGTGGCATTTATGGAGCATTGCAGGAGAGACTTGTAGTCCATCTATTCCTCCAAATAGAATCCCCAAGCCTGTAGTTAACAGCTGATGGACAGAATTTAGAAGACCTACCAGCTCTCCATAATGGTCCAAAAAAAATTGTATATATGATTTCCTAAGGAGTAGGTCTATAACTCAAAATCTTCTTAAGGGGATTCATGTATTGAAGAAAAAAAATAAAGAAACCCTGCCTTAGAGTCTTTCCTTGGATCCAGCCAGACCATCAGAGAGTGTATTATCTTGAGCCCTGCCCTGCCCTGGCCTCACTCATTACCTTCTTACCTAAGAATAAACCTAGCTGAACTAGGTCTCAATTTTGAAAGCAAAGTTTTGTAGAGGTTTCAAGAAATAGACTTGTGAAATCTTTAACTGCATTTGTGTTTCAAAAGTCATTGAGGATATTATTCATCACGTTTTTTTAGAACTGTCCCTAAGAAAATCCATTTCAGAAAATTCTTTCAGTGAGAAGCTTTAGGAAAGATTTCATTTCTTCCAAGAAACTGACAATTTTTTCTTTTTGTCTGATAAAAAGTGTAGAATCAGCTCTATCTAAATGCCAAAATCCATATTAGGGCTCATTCTACTTTCATAGTTGTGCCTACTCTAGCTCCTCTGGGTCTTCATTTTAACTCTCCACTCTTATTGATAGTTTTCTTCTTATTCTTAGTTGTATTTTCTATTTTTACATACATCATTGGTGTAAGTCTCCTCAAAAGAGAGTTAAGGGAAAAACTAAATGAATATCCAACTTGCCAATTGGGAAATTAAATTTCAATTAAATAGATACTCTAAAGTAACCAGACATCTCATATACCAGACTTGTTCTTTTGATTACCATATAGATGGCTCAAAATACTGGCTATTGGTAAGCAATGCAACTTGAATGTAGGTCTTTGGAAAACTCCCCTCCTCACTATCCTTTCCCGGTTATGAAACAATATCCTGTTTAGCTTTCCAGAAATATCATTCTCTTACTCTAGGTAACATATTGACTATGATATGTTTATTTTCTATTTATAATAGTATTTTAGGAAACTGTGGGAGTGTGACAGCAGAGTGTAAGACAAAAGTAGAGGGAGAAAAGCTTTGGTTGAAAGTCTTGCTGCACTCTCTGCCTGTGTGCCTTTTTGCAGAGTTAGAGTGGCCTAATGATTAAGAACATGGACTCTAGAGCCAAATGGATTATTAGGCCCACCTCTGCACTTGCGAGCTGTGTGACCCAGGAAAAGTTACTAAATCTCTCTGTGCAAAATGAAGATAATTATCATTTACCCCACAAGGTTGTTGTAAATATTAAGGAGTTAAAATATGTAAAGCACTTAGAACAGTGCTTGGTATATAATATGATCTCAGTTAAGTATTATACATTATAATTACTATCAGGATGATGGACAGGTACTATATAAACATTCTCAACTTATAGAAAGAGACCTCTTGGAGGACATAGGAAAGTCAATTCTTTCTTCTACGTATAAAAGAATTAGATTTAATTTTCTGTAAGACACTATATTTTTACCAGGGCAAAATACAGTGGCTACAGAAACGGGCTTAAAAAAATCCAAATGGCATTTGTGCATGCAAATCAAGACCAGGGACTGAAATTCAAGCCATTCCTCTGGTACCTGACCAAATCCATTCCGGGTGAGACCAGAAGGGATGCAGGGTATTGTGGGGAAAAGCCGTTGAAATCGCGTGCACAAGGTTGTTGTTCCAACTCTGGAGGTTGGAGTGAAGCCACCTTGAAGATTTGGCCTTGTGTGTTTGCGATCCTAGGAAATTTCCCCAGCATTAAAGTTGTGCTTGAGGGAACAGAAAGAAGTAATGATTTTTGTATCTGTAAATAAGGCCGTTGCTATGTGTGAGTGGCAATGTTCCACAGACATTAGCTATTTTCACTTTCTTGTGGTCCACCCATGAATTACAAAGCGCAAAAGGGTGTTTCCTCTCCAGTAGAAAATAGCTTTTGGCAGTGTTTTCTGACACAGTTCTTCAATGAGCCACGGGACCTGTCACCTCAATCATTTTACTTTCCCTTTCATCCTCCCACAAAAGTGATTTTAAGGAGGGAGGATAAGTGATCAGATGAAGCCGAAGGATGTGAGCATGTTAATAACAACCTGTCAACACCTGGGATAGCCAGATGCAAACACGTTAGATTAGGGATGAGGTAGGCTCCTAAAATGTTCATGTCCTCATGCACCTTAAACTCTGTGCAACTGTCCCTCTTCCTCCTTCCATGCAGAGAACAGTTTCATCACCAGTATTGTGAAACTCAATAGCAAATCCTTTCCTTTTTTTTTCGTTAAAGAATGAACCAAGCTCTCAATGGATAAGAATTTACTCTTGCCTTCCTTGATTACGAAAACAATTAATAAAGTTACTCCTAGAATATTCTTTATTGGGAGAAAAATAATCATATAATCATCAAATATTTCAAAGGAATTTCAAAATAATGAAGTTCACGTCTTCATACAAGCCTTACTGTAGCTACTGAAAATAAATGGAAGTCTTAAGAGATCCAGTTAAAATCGGGCCACTTTGGCATTGTTCCAAATCCTTTGCTTATATGAATTAATTTGGACCTTCATAGAAACCTTATGAGGTAAGTACTACAATGATCACCATTTTATAGATCAAGAAACTGAGGCACAAAGGAATCCAGGATCTTGGATATGCTGGCACAGCTAATTAAGGGTAAAGGTGGGATTCAAACCCAGGCAGTTTATGTCCAGGATGCTTTTCTCCCCCGTATGATGATGCCCTCTGCCACAAACCCAAAGCACCTGGTGGTGGTGAATTTTTCTGAGAGTCAATGATAGGTGAGACTTCACTGAGCCTTTTTTCCCTCACCTAGATCCACTGGGGTAGAAGTATAGAAAGCTAGGGTGACAAAGTGCTCGGGAGATCACTTAGGCCCAGGGACATCTTGCAGTGAGTTGGTGAGAGACCCAGGGCTCCAAATCTGGGCTTCCCTCCTGGTCCAGTACCTCGTCCCTCATACCATGGATGACTAATTAGAATGTGTTTCACTGGGAAATATTCCCACAAAGATCCTCTTTTGCTTCCTCTTCTGCTGCTCCTGTTTCTGAGTAGTGGTTTATTCCCAATGCCTCCTTCTTGGTAAAGGGGGTCTCTGGGAGGAGAATGGGCAGATGGCTAAGACCACAGGGTTGGATTCCTGATTGATATTTTCTGGCTATGTTAGACTAAGTGAAACTCCTCACCTCTAGGACCCTCTGTTTCCTCATCTGTTCGTTGGTAATAAAGACCAGCCTTTCATCGTGGGTTTTCTCAAGAATGAAGCTTTCTAGATCACTAGATCTTTGCTACTTCAACTGTAGTCCACAAACCAGCAGCACAGGCTTCACTAGTTGCTGGTTGGAAATGAAGAATTTCAGGCCCAACTTCAGATCTACTGAATTAGAATCTGCATTTTAACAAGAGCTGTCAGGAGATTTGTGTGCAAATTAAAGTGTGCGGGGCACTGTGAAAGTTTCATAACTGTCAGGCACAGCCCAGATAGAGGAGCTGCTCCTTCTCTCTCTTTTATTCCTTCTTGCCTCTGATTCTTCTCTAGCTTTTGCTGCTCTAATAGGGCAATTCAGGTCACCGGACCCTTACTCTTGGGACCAATTCTGGAATTTGGAATTTTTGTATTTTAAAAAGGTGAGCTCTGTATTATTTTACACCCCCTTTCCTGTGAGGTCTGTGGAGATGCCCTGAAATAAAACACAGTGACTAGTGCACGCCTGTAGTCCCAGCTATTCCGAAGGCTGAGGCAGGAGAATCACCTGAGCCCAGGAGTTGGAGGCAATAGTGCAGTGTGATTGTGCCTGTGAACAGCTACTGCACTCCAGCCTGGCAACATAGCACGAGACCCCATCTCTGAATCACACACACTCACAGACACACATACACACACACACACACACAGTAACTTAACAGTTACTCTGAACAGAACAGAATAAATAAAGATAAAAAATAGTCTCACATTAATGAGCTCCAGTTAGAATTCACCCTCAAATGTGTTTGCTACAAACTTGAAAAATAACTTTTGGGTTTCTGAGCTTTCTGGGTTGTAGAATGTTTGATGAGGACTGGGGATATGAACGTCTCGGGAATGTATCATCCTCAGTCTGAGAGAGCTCTGAGGTGTGAGTCCCACCCAGAGCACTTTTCTCTGGGCAAAGCCTGAGTAGATCATGGCTGGACCAGAGGTGGGCAGATAAGATGAGAGGGTGAGAGACTGGGATGCAGCCACCCCAGGATTCTCTGGGGTACCATCTGGGGCAGCCTGCTTCTGCAGAATCCTATGCTATCAACTGCCCTAAACACAAGGCAGCTGCATGTTTCTGGGAAAAGGGGAAGCTCATTTTCTCCTTTGTCTTATAATATTGAGTCTGAAGAAAGACTGGAGTGGACAGGAAATGTACATACTTCTTTACATCTCACAAAGAGTGGGTGTTTCCTATAAAAGGGAGGACTTGTTTTTTTTTTTTTTTTTTTTAATCATCCAGAGATCAAATAAAGAACTCAAAGAGGAAATGTATGTGTCTCATTGAAGGGATTGATAATGAGGGGTCTTTTAAATGAGAGAAACAAATATACCTATGATAAAACTTCTCTAAAAAGATGAAGGAACTGCACGTCCCAATCTGATCCTTTCCACTTTCCACTCCTTTTACCGACTACCCTAAACTTATTCAAATTATGTCTTAGGGGTTCCAACAGGCAGAACATTTGGATTCTTTCTCTAATCTGGGTCTCTTTGTTGTAGCCCTGCTTGGAGAAAAGGAAAAGGGGGGATATTAGTGTAACTTTATCACTGATATTAAAAAAAAATCCACCTAAAAGGAAAAATCGTTGAAAGAGCCTGTAAGTCTTAAGAAATGGAAAACAATAGAGTTTATGGTTCAGAAGATTTGGCTTCTGATCTGAGTTCTTCGAATCTGCTGGGAGAAATTGAAACATTCTTTTTTGTTTGTAGTACAAGGCATTTGGTGGATAGGTGGGGCTGGGGAATATAGACCAAGAAGGGATGTGACTTTCCTACCAAAAATATCCACTAATTTACCCCCAGAGTGCTTCCAGAGATGGTGAGACTGAAATAAGTGGCTCCAAATTAAGCCAGCTTTGGAGCATGTACATAAACTCAGGTCTGATGACATCCAGAGCTTTTTCTTATTAGGGTAAGATCTTCAGTTGTATTATGTCACTTAGTTTTCCTTAAACCTTAGGGGATTATTGCCCTCATCCTACAGAGCAGGAAACTGAGGCTCAGGGTAGTTAAGTAAATTACTAATGGCTACACAGATAGAATCCAGGTTTGGCTAATTTCAGAATATTGTGCTCTTAACTACTCTGTGGTCTCTAGTTTTGCTCTGAACCCTTGATTTGCTTTAGGTGCCCCAGAGTTCAGGGTACTGGTTGAGATGCTCTATGTTACAGGGTTAGGCAGGAAACTTAAATGCTGCCCATTGAAAAGGTGTTGGGCGAAGAGGGAGAGGGGGCGGAAGGGCTGAGATTCATGTGCCTAGAGAGGATGATTTATGGCTCCTTTTCAACCTGCCTCCTCTCTCCCTTCCAGGGATATAAGTGAGATAATCATAGGATTATAGTGATGAAATGAAACTCCTAAAGCCATCCAATCTATCCCCCTGCCTTCAGGCAGTAGTTCATTTAAACTAGACAATTTTCTCCCTTTGTTTAAAGATCTTAAAAGGAAGAATTTCCAAATCATTCAAAGGTACCTGTGACAGGGGCTCACAGGTCTCATAGTGATTAATATTTTTGTCATGATAAATCCAAATTAATTTCTAAGCATTTATTGAGTTCTTACATTATGCGCTATGCAAATGTGTGTGTGCATGTGAGTGTGTGTGTGTGTGTGTATTATATGTTTTAGAGAGTCATAAATAGCTTGCCTTTAGGTTTCTTACAATGTTCTTGGATCAACAAAAGTAATACAATTGCAATAATTAAAACCCAGTAAAAATATATTTAAAAAATTACATGCTAGCTACCACTACTCTGCTCTGGTTCTGCCAGCAATTAGCCATGTGACGTTGTATAAGTCATTAGACCTCTCTGATTTTCAACTGCCTTGTCTGTAAAGTGAGGGTTTGGATGACCTTATCATCATGTTTGCTTAGCAGCCTGAGGAACACAGTTTCTAACATAATATAGTGGTGGAGACTTTATGGGTAATAAGAGCTGAGAAGAGGAGTGATCCTGGAGGGACTGATTCGTTAAGATGTTGGGAAGGAGGAGGGACTTTAGTTGGTTCCTGAAGAATGTGTAGCCTTGGCCTAGGGAGAGGGAAAGATGTTCCAGGGAAACATCATGATGCGTGAATGAGCATTACTTGCTGATCAGCCAGTAAGGGGCCAGCTGAAGGCATAGCTTGAAAGGGAAAAGTGGGTGCAAATCACCCAAAATTCTATTTAGATTTGAGGCGTTTGGATTAGAGTTGGCATATCAATGAAAACAACAACAATAAAAGGTTCTTGAGAAAGGGAAAAAGCAGAGAGAAAATAAGTACATAAACAGAGCATCTTCAATAGCACAGGCCCTGGGCTAGGTGATTTAAATATATAACCCTCACAACCCCCAGAGGGTAAGTATTAGTTTTCGCACTGTGATGACTAATTTTATGTGTCAACTTGACTGGGATAAGGGATTCACACATAGTTGAGAAAACATTATTTCTGGGTGTGTCTGTGAGGGTATTTGGGGAGAGATTAGTATTTGAATTGGTAGACTGAGTAAAGAAGATTGCCCTCACCAATGTGGGTGGGCATTTTACAATCCATGGAGGCCCCCAATAGAACAAAAAGGTGGACACATTCACACCCTCTTCCTGAGCTGAGGTATCCATCTTCTCCTGCCCTCAGACATTAGTGCTCCTGGTTATCAAGCCTTCGGTTTTAGACTAGGACTTACACCATTGGCTCCTCTGCTTCTCAGACCTCCTAGCTTAAATTGGAGCCATATCTCTGGTTTTCCTGGTCCTTCAGCTTGTTCTCAGCCTCTGTAATCCCATGAGCCAATCCCCTATAATAAATTTCTTTATATATACATATACATATATTACATATATATACACACACACACTTCCTATTGGTTCTGTAAAGAACTCTGACTACAACACTCATTCTACAGATGATAACACAAGGTTGAGAAAGATTATGTGATGTGCCTCCAGTCACCCTGTGAATAACTAGATTGAGAATTCCAGATGAACTAGCATGTGAAATAGTATGTGTTATGGAAATTTTATGAAAAAGTGGAGCCAGAATCACCTAGCATTAAGGAAACTAGAGGAGTGGTGAGGTAATATAGGCTTAAGGGCAGTAAGACAAGAGAGGAAGCAGACATTCTAAAGGAATATTTTGGAAGATGAAGGGAAGATGGATTGGTTATAAACTAGAAATGGATAAGTAAAAGATGACTACAATGTTTGAAATATGAAAAACTTGTAGATCCTTGTTTCCACTGATATAAAGGAGGAAAAGGAACTGGTCTGGAGATGAAGGTGACTTATCTTGGACATGTGGAATCTGAGGTTAAACCTATTTCCTTGATTGGACATGGCCGAAAGGATGCTGGTGCAGTAGATGCAGGAATCTTGGCCTAAAAACAGAGTGAAAGAGAAAAAGCTCTGGGTATTATTATAAGAGAGAGATCACTGAAATCTACAAAAAGAGGAAGCTTTGTAATGAAGATAAGAGAGAAAGAAGACCCCCAGGAGGTGGGTGGAAAGACCAAGAGAAGTCTACACCAGAGACAGAGTACTCACGGAGAACAAAAGAAGACCAGGAGAGCAGAGTAGCTATTAATAGAAGCTGAGGGGAAATTGACCTATGAAAGTGGGGTGGAGTGAGGAGGAAGGGTTGTCAGGAGCCTATTAATCCTCAGAAATTCTAATTACAACAGAGAAATCTATACAAATGAAGATAGAAAAATCCACACAATTTTTTTTTTTTTTGCATCATTTCAAAGATCTTTTTTCTTCTGTTATTTCTTCAGGCAAATAGTACAACTATGATCCTTGAGTTTTCTGCAAGAGAAGAGATAGATTGCAGAACTTCCTCTGATATAGCTTTGTGCCTGAGAACAATACACTTTCCTAAGTTTCCATTGGCCATTAATTGCTGAAACTGTCGCCCAAATCTTTGGAACACCCACATGTTCATTCGATTGCTATTTAAGTTCTTCCTGTGAGCCAGGCCCAGTGTTAGGCATCGTTTTTGCAGACAAGCAGGTGGAGTCTCCCCTCTCTATTCACCCACAAGCCATATTTTCATTAGCTCAGCTAAACAAAGGGAGCAGCAGGGGAAAAAGGGTGCCCCTGGGATATGGAGGCCAGATAGTGGCTGAACCAGCTTCAGTCTCAAGCTCTACTTTTATAATCAGTAGAGGCTGGGAATAAATTGCAATTCATTTCCAAACGGTGTGACCCTCACTTGCATAAACAAGCCTGAACTGAATGTCAACTCTAGCTCAGGAAGGCATTTTCCCCAAGGCAGATTGGCAGGGAGCTCAGGGGCTTTGCCCCTTTCCCCTGCAGAGATCATCTGTTGGGATCAGGTGGGTGTCTCCCCAGCAATCAATATCCTAGGAGAGCTGCCAGTGCAGGGAAGAGCAGCAAATGGCTGGGCCACTCTTCATTTCTCTTTCTTTGGTTAGTTCTTTTACCTTTCAAATAGAGTGCTTGCCCACCTGCTTTGAGAAGGTAAATCCAGTCTGTTTGAAATTAGTGCAGATTTAATTATATACACCACGTGCTCCCTCTTCCCTTGATACTCATTTCACGGACAAGCAGGAGTTTTGGAAAATCACAGTAGCTTCTTCTTTGCAGATATCTCTCTTCTCAACCCCAACCCCCATCTCTGCTGTACCATTTATACACATGGAAGTTTTTATATTCTATTTGTTTTCATGCATGCAGCCAAATATGGGAGAAAAAAAAACCTTTAAAAATATTAATCATCTTTTATTTTTCTTAGATGAAAATTTCCTGTGCTTTTGTCCATGTAAACGCAAAATTATCCTTCTGCAAGTTGAGGTGGTGGCAGCTCCTGAACACAGTTATATTTTGCAGATAACAGGATTAGCTTGGATGTGGGTAATAAGTTGGTGAATCTCCCCCCGGCCATTTCTCAACACTGTGAGAGCACTAATCCTTTATGCTTTGATGTCTTCTAGTTTTCCATCAGGTGCGCCACGGACTATTTGTCCTGGGGCAGTCAGCTCTCTTATAAGATCTCATAGTGTCCTCATTAGCTGCGCCTATTTACCCAGCCAGCCTGTTGAACCCAATTTATAGTTTATGTGATTAATTCCCAAAGTACAGTAAACCCTAGCTCTAAGGCTCTCTATTATATGACTGCATCTCCTTTAAGGGCAAACACAAGCTTCAGCTCTTTTGCTATATGACTGCATCATATATAATACGCTAATAATTTTACTCTCGACGACACATTAAACATCCTTCTATACACTTTCTTTATAGCACACAGCTCATAAAGAAAAGAATGTTCCACGTTGGACTGTAAAGTGCTAACACTATGAAGGAGTCATTTGGCTTTTTGTGTATTTTTTTTTTTTTTGCTTTAAAAAAATTTATTTTTGCTGAAATTACCACATAGCACTACTATCAGGTTGAATAGTGAATTGGCAAACCACGTTGCTGTACCACTCCTCATCTACTGAATTATAAGTTTGAAAAGGCTTAAGAGGTTATGTGGCAGCACAAACACATGGGCTCCTTTTCATCTTTAACATGCAGGCTTGGAAGATAAAAGATTCAAGTGCGTGTGTGTGCATGTGCACGAGCGTGTGTGTGTGTGTGTGTGTGTGTGTAGAGAGCCAGAGAGCAAGACAAAGACACAAAGCAAATGAATAGAGCAGCACTCAAGGCAACCTATGTCAACTTTGTTGGAATTTTTCCCACAGCAGAAAGAATTATGAAAAAGTCACTTACATTTGGTATGAGGTTAAGACATACACAAACACACACAAACACACACACACACACACACTACACCAGTGGTTCTCATATAGGGATATCCCCAGGGACATCTGCCAATGTCTGGAGATGTTTTTGGTTATCAAAACTGGGGGGAGGGGGAGCCATGCTATTGACACTTAGTGGATAGAGGCCAAGAGTAAAGCTAAATATCCCACAGGAAGCCTGCTACAACAAAAAAATGATTCAGTCCCAAATTCCAATAGTGTTTTGGTTGAGAAATCCTGCCTACACCTTTGGAAGACAAAAGTAAAAGCAGAAAACTTGATTATTTCTATTCTTAACTTTTAACTGGCCTCAAAGTTGAGAAAGCATGAAGAGACAATTGGTGTTTGACATCTATCTATCTTGGGTTTTGTAAGGAAGACAGATCAGGGACTGAGTACTTTTGCTATGAATTGTTTAAGCCTCTCACTTTTTGCCATCTAATTTGGTGCCTAACAAATCTAATGTGGTATAATTCAACCTCCTTCACTTTCCTGCTGGTTGGCAGCTCTGAGAAAACATTTGATGGGCTAAGATGTAAAAAAAGAATGTCTTTGAAAGTATCTGTGGATTTGTTTATTCGTATTCCCTCTATCCTATTTTTATTCTGCCTCTTTTATGTCACCTTTACTCTCCATTGCTGTAAGAATGGAGAACCGTTGACGTTTGCTGATGTGTTACTTGTCTGTTATTTACTAATTCCACAATTCTTCTTTTCCAGTTTTTCACAGGATTACGTTTTTCATTTACAGATCAATAAACTGCAGTTGTGAAGGGAAAAGTCAGCACAGAAAAAGGACAAGGGGATTAGTGTAGCGCTGTGAAGGGAAGGTCTTAGAGAAACAACCATCACTGCTACGTCGGCCGGTGTTTCCATCCCTGATCCTAGAAAAACTGCAAACATCTTATAACTGTATGAGGCAAATATACAAATGTTTTCTAGACTAGTATTTTTTCCAATACGGACTCATGGAGCAAGTTGTTTCTCTACAGAATACAACACCGTAGAGACATATTTTGTTCTCAGATTCTTGTTTCATGGACCTGCCCGTGAAGTTTCCAATCATCACTCTGTGTCCCAGAAAGAGGACTTTGAGTTTATTGTTAACTATATACTGTCACTAAATGTTTGGTTAAGAAGAGCTTTAGGTTTCCCCAACCTTCCATCCTCACATTTCCAAAGAAATTGGGGATCTTTGACCATGTAAGATCCTCGGCAACCCAAATGGGTCACAGGACTACAGCGTGGAGCTTTTAGCCTACTTCAAGGAAGAAGAGTACATGGAAACTTGGCAACTATTTCTTAAAATGATAGAGGGTATTAATTTGCTGGGAATGTAACATACAGAGTGAATTCTCTCCAGAAATCTGAGGTAGTGGTCTCCTGGTTGGGAATGGCATTCCGAAAAGGCAACAAATCTCTCATCAGAGACAGTACTAACTTGGTTTTGTGTCATTTCAAATATTCTGACTCTTAGTTTGCTATCCTTTGGAAATACAGGTAGTAATGCTAGACTTTCTCATGGGGATATAGGAAGAATCATTCATAAAACATACTGTAAAGTTTTTATGGAACTCTATAGTACCATAATAAATTTGAGGTTGATACTCTCTAATTCTAAATTTCTCTGATTTTATGATGCTAAACAAGGAATTGTCATAATCTGTAAAAATTCAGTTGGTAGTAGAATGTCTTAAGGCGGAATTTGATTCTGAGTAAGTGATGTTGCGTATTTTTTTGTTTTTGTTTTGCAAAATATAGTCAGTTGTTGATTTTCCTTATAAACAGCAAATGGATATCATCTCAAAAAGATGACATTCAAAAATTTTTTACAATTAAGTGACAGATAAGGCATTTTTAATACTTTAATCAGCTTACATTTCAGAGCATGTAATAATGATAGATAATATTGATCAAGGGCCTCTTCTGTCCTAGGAACTGTGCTAAGCATTCTAAACATGTTGTATTATTTAATACCTATATTATTATCCCCAATTTACAGACAAGTAAACTGAGAACTCCAGTGGCTGTGTGACTTACTTACACACGTATAGTAAAGGCAGTGACAGGATTCAAACTTGAATCTTTCTGACGCCAGAATCTTAGCCCTTAATCATTTCATTACATAGTATATTGCTTGGATTCTACTTGCAGAGAAATTTCATTTGGGACTAAAGTTCATAATTTCCCTATTACCTGTTACTGAAGCACCCTGGACTAAAAATCTCTTGAATTTAGCCTCCCAAGTATATTTTTAGCTCCTAGTAGGAAATCAGCACTGGCAAAAGTAAAGTAGCTTCTGAGAAATGGGTGGTAAAATAGAACATTCTGTTGTATTCCAGACTATTGCCTGAGGAAAACTGGGGAGTTGGAATGCCCCCTAACAACTCAGCATTGTGGAAATTCAGCAACTCTTTGCAGAATAAAGTTTTTCTCTTCTGTCTGGAGGATTTAGGATGCTAAAATGTCAACCCTGGGGGGGAAAAAAAAGTCAAGCCTGGGCTCAGAGAACAATAGCCCTGACTGGACATTGGGTAATCTGGAAGAAAGAGCGTAATATCAATAATGGTAATATTTGCTCTTTCTCTCTGATCATTGTTACCACCCCCTCTATGTCCTCCCCCCACAAAAACCACTTCGATGCTAGAAACCAAAGAATTGACATAATTTCTCTAAATTTTCACAAGCTCTACAAAGTACCCTAGGCATATATATAGAGGTTGATATGGCAAGAGTACTCTGAGTTTAGGAGATCAAGAGAGGGAAAAACCCTATAAAACAAAGACAGTGTTATGGGGCATCTGCTATAGGCCATCAAAACGGTAGGTGAGGAAAAACCAGCTGCTGAGGTCAGTTGAACTCTCATAATGCTGAACTCCAAAGGGACTTGGATTCCCCAGACATCTGCTGGGTTAAAGACCCATGAAGGATCAAAGGAGTCACTGAATTGGAGAACTGCGACTTTCTGTTATAAACCGTAGCTAATGTAATTGAAGGAGAAATTGTGTTAGAGCTCCTGCTTATGGACAGGTAAGATTTTATTGAAAGTAGGAAAACAAGAGGCAAGTTTAATACTATGGCCCATGTGATGATGTGCACATAGTAGATAAAAACGAAAAAAAAATGAATACAACAGTAACAGAGAATTAAACTCTGAGGAAGCATATTAAGGAATCGAGTTAGTACAAGAGAAAATATTAAAAGTCAAGAGGGTGGTATAGGGCCAGAGCAGTCTTGGGGACAATCATAATTGCAACTTTCTCAAAATTCCTCGGGAAGAGCAAGGTGGAGTAATGAACTAATAAACGCTCGCTGAGGCTTTGTGTTAAGTTTGGTGTGGGTGATGACAGAGCTGGCCAGGAAGTCTCCCATCAGTTAAAGCTGTCAGGGCAGTGGAGATAAGGATAGCAAGACATCTAGAATCGATTAATGATAACAAGAGGGTTAAAGTGAAGAGGGGATTTTATAGAGATACGCGAGGCAAATGGAAGGAATCAGAAAAAAAGTTGTCCGGAGTATCTTACTGAAGCAAGACTGAGAGTTCAGGAGTCATGAATTCAGATTTTAATCCCAGTTCTTTGTGAGATAGGAAGGCCATGGCTTAACTTAGTGGCATTTGAAGTTCCCCCTTCAGTGAGAGTGAGAGGAACCAGCTTCCTAGCAACTGAGGAGAAATATATCTATTGTCGAGATTTCAAAGGACTCTGAAAAGCTTCAGCCTTCCCCCACGTGTCACTGAAGCCATTAACTTTTGGCTTTATTCAGCAGTAAAGTTAAAATAGGCTTAGCCAGGATAACACATTTCATTTTATAAAGAGTACACAGGTACTTTCCTTAGAATAGGCTTAAATTGGACCTTGGCTATTCAAAGAAGGAGGGCACCAATGAAATGGAAGAAGTGGACCGAACTGGGCGATGGGGAAGCTTGGAATACAGGCTTCACTCACCTCAAAGGCTTGTCTCAAGAGATTTACAAAAGGGTTGTAATTTTCACCATTATGGCCTATCGTATGGTAACACTTCTTTCATGCAATGACAGAAAGAAGAAAAATATATTAAGGGATAATTGTTCTTATTTTTTCCTTAGGTAGTGATTGTTAAGGACATAATTACTGGTTATAGGGGAGAGAAGATAGAGTGTGTGGGGGAGAGAGAGAGACAGAGAGAGGTGACAGATCAATCTAAATTCCCTTTTGCTATGGGGCTACATTCCTAGTTGAAAGAATAAAAAGGAGCTTTCTTTCCCCAATTGTAAAGGAGAAGTCCTATATCCTCATAGAACTATATAACAGCCAACTTGGAAGGGGCCTTACAAAGTGAACTAAACCCTGCCTCCTCTTTCAATGGATGAAAAAATTGAGGCTCAAAGAAGATGGTTGTCTTACTCAGCTTATTGGCGTCAGATCCAGGTGACTCTTGACACGAAAGGGACACTTGTTGGCAGTAAAGGGATATATGGAATAACCGGAAAACACTTTTCCTCCCCAAGCCCTTCAACAATGTAACTCCTTAGACTGCTCTCTCCTCTTCTCACCTCTGCCGTCTCACTTCTCTCTTTTACTCATATTTTGGAAAATAAAATAATAATAATAATATATATTATTGAGAAGCTAATATTCACCTGTATTCTCCCACCCAGAAAAAAGCACCCCTAATATTTTAAAAACATAAGCACTATATGAAAGCATTTTATTTTTCAAGAAATTATTAAAAATAAAACTAATTTCTTCCTTGAATTTCTCTTCGTGGCATTGTGGTTCTCTGTCACCATTCTTAGAGTCAGTGGCATGTGTTGGATGGATTTTTTTTTACTCTTTTTAGTGTTTTCACTTACATGTATTTGAATTCATCGAAAATATATAGCATTGGTGTGTGTGTGTGCATTTAAAAATATAAATTGTCTTATAATTTATAGATAGTCCTTAGCTTACTTTTGCTTCTCAACCATGTTTTTGGTATCTAAGTTGATATAATATTGACCTCATTTATTCCATTTTACTGTTATATAGTATTTTAACATATAAATATATCACATTTTATTCTTCTATTCATTTATTGATGGATATATAGATTGCTTTGAATTTTTAAAATTATAAACAATGATGTATTGAAAATCCTGATATCTGTCTATGTATATACACATTTCAATTATTCTGAAGGTTGAATACCAAGAAATTGAATTACTAGGTCATATGAAATGCATAATATTAATTTTATTAATGAGATGTCCTGACAATTTGACCTACTAAATAGCTATATTTGTATGACGGTCAGCAGAATACTAAAATACCAATTATTTTACATCTTCAACACTTAAAACTGTAAAACATTTTAATCTTGCCATTTTGCTATATGAAAATAGTATCTCATTATTTTAATTGGTACTACAAAACTTGATAATCTTTCATATGTATATCAGCTGTTTGTAGTTCATCTTTTATGAATTGCCTGTTCATAAACTTTGCCCACATTTATACTAGAGAATTTGTCTTTTTCTCTACTGATTTGCAGAGAGGTTTTATACATTGTGGATATTATTACTTTGTTCTGTAAATTGAAAAAATTATTTTCTCTCTTTCTTTTAAGAAATTTGTTCAAGGAATTTTATGTTATACAAAAGTTTTTTAATGTTGATTTGTTCAAATGTAGTAGTTATTTTTTTTTTTTTTT
>VBSM01000361.1:17245981-17267944 GCA_008086735.1 Cheirogaleus medius
CTCCCAGAGAGCTAGGATTACAGGCGTGAGCCACCGCGCCCGGCCAATTTTTTATATAAATTTTGCCCTTTGAGCCTTGATAAAAAAAATATATAAAGAAACACTATTTTTTAAATTTATTTTTTAAATTTAAGAATATTATGTGTGTACACATTTGGTTATATAATTTGCTTTTGTACAGTTTGTGTCAAAGTTATCAGTGTGCCCTTTGCCCAGGTAGTGTGCATTTTACTTATTAGGTGTGAATTTACCCATCTTCTCCTCCCTCCTCCCACCTACTTGATTTCTGTTGAGTTTTACTTCCAAATGTGCACATAAGTGTTGATTAGTTTGTTCCAGTTTAGTATTGAGTACATGTGTTTTCTTCTTCCATTCTTGCAGTACTTCACTTAGAAGAATGGTCTCCAGTTCCATTCAAATTGTTACAGAAGATACTAGATCACCATTTTTTATGGGTGATTAGTACCCCATGGTATACATATGTCATATTTTATTAATCTACTCATGTATGGATGGACACTTGAGTTGTTTCCACATCTTTGAAGTAATGAATTGTGCTGCTGTAAACATTTGAATGTAAGTGTCTTCTTTATAAAATGTCTTTTTTTCCTTTGGGTAAATACCTAGTAGTGGGATTGCTAAATCAAATGGTAGGTCTACTTTTAGTTCGCTGAGGTATCTCGATACTACTTTCCATAGAAGTTGTACTGGTTTGCAGTCCCACCAACAGTGTATAAATGATTCTTTCTCTCTGCATTCACGCCTGCATCTCTTGTTTCAGGACTTTTTAATTTTTTTTTTATTTCAGCATATTACAGGGGTATAAATGTTTAGGTTTAATATATGCCATGCTCACTGCAGTTAAGTGATATATCTCATTGTGGTTTTGATCTGCATTTCCCTGATGATTAGAGACGCTGAGTATTTTTTCATGTGTTTTTTAGCCATTAGTCTATCTTCTTTTGAAAAGTTTCTGTTCATGTCTTTTGCCCACTTTTCAACGGGGTTGTTTGATTTTTTTCTTGCTGATTTGCTTGAGTTCTTTATAGATTCTGCTTATCAGCACTTTGTTGGATGTATAGCATGCAAATATTTTTCCCCATCTGTACATTGTCTATATGCTCTATTGATTGTGTCCTTGGCATGCAGAAGATAAAATATTGTTTCCTCTTTTCTTTTAACAATTGTAAGTTATATTTTGGATTTAAGTCTTGATCTGTGTATGGTATGAGGTAAGGATCTAATTTTTTTATATGGGTAGCCAATATTTTGATACAATTTTAATTTTTTTTGTTGGTATCATTCCATCCTCAGGGGCAACCATTATTTAGATTTCTATCACCAGAGATTGGTTTGTTTGTTCTTGGACTTCATATAAATGTATACAGCATATGAGTTTCTGTATCTGGCATCTTTTGTTCCATGTAATGTTTTTGAGATTCTTATGTTAATCTTAATTTCCACAACCTTGCTAAATTCTCCTATTAATGCTAATAGTTTTCAGTTAAATAACAAATAACATATAACATACACACAATACAGCACATAATTCACAGAAACCAACAAAATTTAATCCTTTCCTATATAAACCACACACATACAAATATAAATAATGCATAAATATATGTATAGAATGTAGTATATTTGCTTTATTATATTCATTAAAACCTGAAGTTCTAGTCAATGCCAGTGACAGTGGTCATACTTACATTGCTCCTAACTTTAATGGGGACACTTCTAATGTTTCACTATTAGGTTTGATATTAACTGTATGATCTTAATTGATATTCTTTTTCAGGTTAGAGAAGTCCAATTTTATCAATTTCTTCTATTTATTTGGGTTTGTTTTGTACTTTCTGAACTTCTTGATTTTACAACTTAGTTCTTTGTTTTGTCAAGCTTTCTAGTTTGCCAATTAATGCATTTAGGCTATAATTGCATTTGAGGACAATTTCAGCTGCTTCACATAGATCTTGCTATATCTGTATATTGCACTTTCATAATAATTTAGTTCTAGATTTTTTTAAAAATTCATGTTCAATTTCACAATTCATGGATTATTTGAAGGTCTGGGGGTTTATTATTTTGTTTTGATTTTTTTTCACTTTCAGATGTATAGGATCTCTAGGTTATATGAGAGCTTTTTAATTTTTTTAATTTAATGTTTTTCATTTTACATTGTAATCAGTAACTGTGGTCTAATTTATACTTTTTTTTTGCTTTGAGACTTCCTATGTTCATGTATACATACAGTCTATTTCTTGAATTGCATTTCCATGTCTGTTGGAGAATGATGCATATTATACATCTGTTTAGTTATGGAACGAATTGCTTCCTTCTGATTCCATTACATAGAAATGGAAAAAAAATATTAAAAATGTTTCCATTTCACACCCACTAAGATGGCTATAATTAAAAAAATTTAAATGACAAGTGTTGGCAAAGATGTGGAGAAATTTGAAACCTTATACATCACTGGTGCAAATTTAAAATGGTCCAGCCACTTTGGAAGACATTTAGTCAGTTTCTTAAAATGTTAAATATAGAGTTACCATATGACCCAGTAATTCCACTCCTAGATATATACTCAAGAGAAATGAAAACATATGAAATACAAAAACTTGTATAAAAATGCTCATGGCAGCATTATTCAAAATATCCTCAAAGTGGAAGCAATCTAAATGTCCATTAACTATTAAATAGATTAAAATATGTGACATATCCATACAATGGAATATCATTCAATCATAAAAAGGAATGACATATTGACACATGATACAATACATATGAACCTTAAAGACATTGTTATAAAATAAAAAAGTCAGGCACAAAATCCTACAAATTGTATTATTCTATTTATATAAAATATCCAGAATAGGAAAATGCACAGAGATATCAAATAGATTAGTGGCTATCAGGGTTTGAAGGGATGTTGAATAGAGAATAACTGCTAATGGCTATGGGATTTCTTTTTAAAGTGAGGAAAATAGTCAGGGATTGGATACTGGTGATAGTTATACAACCTTGTGAATATACTAAAACCTACTGAATTTTACATTTCAAAATGGTGAATTCTGTGATATGTGAGTTCTATCTCAAATTTTAAAAAAAGCTTGAATGAAAATTTGAAAAATTTCCTCAGGTCTCTGACTGTGTATTATTTGATTACCCAGCAAGAATTTATTACTCTTTTCTATTTCTCCTAGCTCCATTAGTAAACTCAAAGAATATCTGGGTGACTTCTGATTCAAGATGCCAATTATTTTGTGCACATGTGTGAAGTTGAAGGGTTAGATCATTGATTGCCATATATTTAATTAGAATTCATTAAATTTAAATAAATAAAATTAGCTAATTAAAAAATCTCCAGTAATCCCTTGTTACAGTTCTCAAAAATTCAAAAAACCAATGAAACCACTTCATCCCATAACTAGATCCCCAATTATGTGCAGAAATGCAACTTTATGCAATGATCTAAAAACAGCAAGCACAATTATAGCTCATCATAAAAGGAAAGACTCAGAGCCATAAGAGCTCAATGAATGCTGATATTGGAAATAAACACTGGTAATAATGAATAATTAATTTCTTTCTTAATTTTCCTATAAGTCCATATTGATAGTTCATATAAATCATTTATGAAAATAAAATCATAGAGAAGATCTAGAGAAACACAGAAAATGATTTACTAATGTTTATGGCACCTCCTTTTAGGAGATAGTTAAGAATAGATAGATATTGATCCCTTTGAAATAGTTTAGATGTGGCCCTTTCATGAATGCAAAGAGATAAACATCTGTGTTAGTCTTTCTTACCTTAGTCATCAAATGTCAGTCTCCTGAGTCAATGAGAGAACTTTTCCCCTTTTCCCATATTAGTTGATATAATAGTTAAGTGAGTTAGTATAAAATTTCTTGCCTGTATTTTGTGTTCGTTTTTCTCCTTTACCCAAGTCTTTACAATCAAACCCTCTTTGAAACTTGAAGTAATGAAAAAACAACTAACCCCTTAATTTAATTATTTACTTATTCACCTTTTCCATCAATTTTTCATTTATTTAGCAAATGCTGAATGTTTGCCATATGCCTGTCCCTATCCTAAGAGCTAGTGACAAAAATGATCATATTGGGTCCTTGAAGTTCTCATGATTTAGTGAGGGAAAGCAAATGTATAAGTAAGGAAAACTGTATATTTTTATAGGTGTTATAACAAACATACAGGCAAAATATTCTTTAGAGGATAGAGAAGACAAGGATTAAACTCAGAATAAAGAAGGAAGGGTTGGAGTATGGTCAGAGAAGACCGTAAATCAAGAAGAAAGAGCAAACATTATTTAGATGGATAGCAAGTAGGGTAAGAAATAGAAATGCAGAAATAGAAATCAGTTCAGCAAATTTGTAGCATAGAATGAAAGTCACACAAATCAATTCTTGAGTTCTTTTATTGAGTATCTACTGTCTGGACACATTCATAAACACAGTCCCTACTGTAAGGTGCTTGTAGACTATCAGGGAATCACCAGGTAGTGAATCCAGGATTTGAATCCATTTCTAGCTGACTCTATACCATACGCTATTAGCCACCAAGTTCCAAGGTCTCCGATGACACTTCTAATCTCTATTTCACCTTAACCGTTTGTTTATTTAGTTCTTACTGTGAAATCTTCCTGTTAAATGACTGTTAAATAATCTCTTCACTTCATTGATCACTGGAAAAGTCAGTATATTCTTTTTTTTTTTTGAGACAGAGTCTCACTGTTGCCGGGGCTAGAGTGCCGTGGAGTCAGCCTGGCTCACAGCAACCTCAAACTCCTGGGCTCAAGTGATCCTCCTGCCTCAGCCTCCCGGGTAGCTGGGACTACAGGCACGTGCCACCATGCCCGGCTAATTTTTTCTATTTTTAGTTGTTTGGCTAATTTCTTTCTATTTATAGTAGAGTCGGGGTCTCACTCTTGCTCAGGCTGGTCTCGAACTCCTGAGTTCAAGCAATCCTCCTGCCTCCCAGAGTGCTAGGATTACAGGAGTGAGCCAGCGTGCCCAGCCAAGTCAGTATATTCTTAACAAGCTTTATCTTCTTGAAGTTAAGTTAGTAGTTTCCAAACAAAAGAGCTTATCATTTTGCCAAACTCAGCTGATATATTTTGATAACTACCATAATCATAGAAACTAACTATGTATAATAAAAACAATCTGTTTAATTTCAAATGGCAAAGTCAATAAAAGCACCCTTTAATAAAGGACATGAACTGGTTGGCAGATGAGTTATCCACAATATTTGTCTCCTCCCAATAAAACACATGCAAATATGTTGAGAAAAAATCAAATAAAAATGTCTCATTTAAAAAAAATTTCACTCTTTGTTAGTCCTATCTAATCCTGACATTCTGTCTATACTAAGTACTTCCTATTACTTTGATTATAAAGCATCCTTGTGTTATCACAATAGTTTGGCATTGTCTCTGCTTCTTTTAGGTCAAATGCCTCTGAGGTAGGACGAGAGATGGAATTGTTTTGATTATTCAGAGCAATCCAAAACATTTTTCAAACTTTCTTGGCATAGTGAAATGTCAGACATGTTTTCCTTAAAAGAAAAACATAGATACACTTAGATGTATTTCCAGGTAGAATTAATCCATATCATATTGATTGATTGATTGATATTGTCCAAATATTTCATTTAAGTTACATGAATAAAAGATTTTTTATAAACTCTTTGTAAGTATGGGTATTTTTTTGTTTTTACGTATGAGTAAATATTTTTGGTATAGGAATTTTATTTTTTCACATGTATTATTATAGTGCTGAAAATCTTGTTGATTCTTTGGAATTTTGATACTTTGGGGGGGGATCAGATTAATTTCCACATGTGAGCTTTGGCACTTATTATGTAGGCAGCATGGTACAGTAGTTGAGTTTGCAAATATGGGGGTCAGACTACATCAGTATTAAGTCCTGCATTTACCAATTTCTTGCTATGTATTTTGTGCAAATTATGTAACATTCTATACCTCTGTTTCCTTATTTCAAAGATGGCAATTATAATAAGATGACCCTGAAGGTTAAATAAGTTAACACATGTGGAGTATTAGAACAGGCACATGATACATGCTTAATACACATTTCCCTTCATTATGTGTCATACCACAATGATATTATCAATTCCTAGCAATAAAATATAATGCCCAAATATAGTGCCCAAATATATTGTTTCACATCCCTAGAACCCATTCCCATAAAATCTAAGTCAGTAACATTTTTTACAAGCACTTTAGATGTCTGTGCTGTAGGTGGCTCTGAGATGTCCGTTTGGGAAACGTGCTGGGAACTGATTTGGGACAAAAACAATCACGTTTTATTCAATATCAAGTCTGTAGGAGGTTATGTAAATTATTTCCTATGAAAGATTTTCTATTGCCAAATATAAGATTCCACAAGTTTGGTCAGTGTTTAAGATTTCCAACAAGGGTAGTTTGAGGAAGACCTGATCTTCATGAACCCACAAAGTACCATCTTAAACAACCAGATACATTCAATACAATGTGATCTCTCAGGTCACAAAGATATATTTTATTCTCAGCTACCACATGTCCTATTCCACATTCCTGATTCCACTCTTTCCCTCCAATCCTCTCAGCTCCATTAATACCACAAAGGGATGCCTATTTATCTAGGGTATGAATATGAATCAAGCTTATTTGATGAGTTAGAAACACCAGGCCAATATGTGGTTTAAATAGAGATATTTATATTCAAATAAAATTGTCATTCAGCAAATGGTACAATGACTGGATGAATAAGATTTTCCTTTGTCCTGTGTTATATAGTAGTATCAAATTAAGGAAATTCAGGCCAGAATTTTTTTTTTTTGGTTACTCTTTAACTCTAATGTAACAGGTTTTTGTCTGCTGTAACATTCACACGCAGATGAAGTACATATAAATTAAATCTCAGATATAACTAATACTAAATATCAGGGAGATTATTTTAGTATGTGATATGACAGACATGGTAGATATTCAAAATATTTAATAGCAATTCAATATTTAATAGCTTTGGCACTGGGCTTATCAGAGCAGATATTGGAGGAAGCCAACTGGCACAGCTATCCTGGCAAGTACTAGCTGAATATTATGCCTTCTTTGTTTTGTCAATAATTTGATAATTATTGAAGGCAAATATTAACTGACCACTTTTTTCATCAAGATGTTGTGGTCAATAAAATGGAAACATTTATCAAAGAGGCTATTCTTTGCCTAATGTATGTTCTTAGTGCCTATGTAGAAAATCAGTTGGCGTGCATTTATTTCTGGGTTCTCTATTCTGTTCAATTTTTCATGTGTCTGTTTTCATACAGGTACTATGATGTATTAGTTGTATTTGAAGTTAAGTAGTGTGATGCCTCCAGCTTTGTTCTTTTAGCTCAAGATTGCTTTGGCTAATTGAGGTCTTTGTGATTCCAAATTAATTTTAGATTTTTTTACTAAATTTTCTAGATTTTTGAAGAATGTCGTTGGCATTTTTATAGTGATTGCCTTGAATCTATAGATTGCTATGGATAGTGTGGATATTTTAATAATATTAATTCTTCCCATCCATGAACATGGGATATCTTTTCATTTATTGGTGTTCTCTTCAATTTCTTTCATCAGTGCTGTGTAGTTTTCACTGTAGATATCCTTTACCTCCTTGATTAAATTCATTCCTAGGTATTTTATTTTTATTTTATTTCTCATAGCTATTATAAATGAAATTTTTTTTTGCTTCTTTTTCGGGTGGTTTGCTATTGGCATATAGAAAAATATACTAATTTTTGTATGTTGATTTTTCATCCTGCCACTTTATTGACTTTGTTTCTTGGTCCTAGCAGTTTTTGTGTGTGAAGTCTGTAGGATTTTCTATACATAAAATTATGTCATCTGCAAACAAGGAAAATTCAACTTCCTCCTTTCCTACTTGGATGTCCTTTCTTACTTTGTCTGGCTAAGACTTCCAGTACTATGTTGAATAAAGGTAGTTAAAGTGGGCATCCTTGTCTTGCTCCAGATTTTATATGAAAAGATTTCAACTTTTCTTCATTCAATATGATGTTAGCTGTGGGTTTGTCATATATGGCCTTTATTGTGGTGAGGTACATTCCTTCTATTATTAATTTGTTGAGAGTTTTTATCATGAAGGGATGGTGAATTTTATGAAATGTCTCCTCTGTGTTTATTGAGATGATCATATGATTTTGGTCTTTCATTCTACTAACACGATGTATCACACTTATTGATTTGTGTATGTTGAACCATCCTTGCATCCCTGGGATGAATCTCACTTGGTCATGATGAATAAGGTTTTTCATGTGCTGTTGGATTTGGTTTACTAGTATTTTGTTGATGATTTTTGCAAGTACATTTATCAGGGATACTGGTCTGTATTTTTGTTGCTGTTGTGTTAATATTTGCATCTGGTTTTGGTATCAGGATAATGTTGGCTTTGTAGAAAGTATTTGGAAAAATTTTCTCCACTTCAATTTCTTGAAATAGTTTGAGAAGAATTTGTATTTCTTTAAATTTTTGGTAGAATTCAGCAGTGTAGCCACTGGTCCTGGGCTTTTCTTTAATGAAAGACATTTTATTACTGATTTAATCTCATTAGTCATTATTGATCTATTTAGGTTTTCTATTTCTTTATGATTGAATCTTGGTAGGTTGTACGTGTCCAGGAATTTTTCCATTTCTTCTAGGTTTCTAAATTTTCGGGGTATAGTTGTTCATAATAGTCTTTAATGATATTTTGTATTTTTGTGATATAAGTTGTAATGTCTCCTTTTTCATCTCTGGATACACACCAGAGAAAGGACAGTCTACTTAATAAGTGGAGAGGGAAAAATTAGATATCCACATACAGAAAAATGAAATTAAACCTCTATTTCTCACTACTTATAAAAATTAACTCAGAGTGGATTAAAGACTTAAGTGTAAGACCTGAAAATGTAAAACTACTAGAATAAAACATAAGGAAAACACTGTATGACATTGGACTGGGCAAGGTTTTTTTGGATAGGACCTCAAAAGCACAAGCAACAAAAGCAAAAACAGACAAATGGAATTACATCAAACTAAAAAGCTTTTCTGCTCAGCAAGGGAAACAATCAACAGAGTGAAGAGACAATCTACAGAATAGGAGAAAATATTTGCAAACAATCTGACAAAGGATTAATATCCAGAATATATAAGAAACTCAAACAACTCAATAGTATAAAAGCATAAAATAATCTGTTTAAAATTGGGCAAAAGATCTCAATAGACATTTCTCAAAAGAAGACCTGCGTATGACCAACAGGTATATGACAAATTGGATCATTATACATGTATCAAAACACCATTCTATACCCCATAAGTGTGTACAATTATTATATGTCATTTAAAAATAAAGAAAACAGAAATAATACTAGATAAGTCAACAAAGAGAATATAATATAGAAAATTGTTAAACAAGTGTTTGAGGACAGAAAAAGACAGAGTAACACTGAAGTACCACAGATATAAGAACTATAGGATATAGCTGTCAATTCTAGAGCAGGGGGAGTAGAGTGAAGATATTGGGATTACTGCAGGCAATAAGCTCAGTGGAGAGGCAGCGTAAATTGGAATTTAGATTTTTGAAAAGAATATTCTACCTGCTGGTACCTAAAGAACTCTGAGAAGGGGCTCAGTGGAGTTGGTAATCAGATCTCTGAGGGAGGATGCTGCTCAAATGGTATAATACTTCTAAAGGAGAGTGATGGGCTATTCCTGAGAGTGCCACTAAAAGCTAGAGAAACTTGCCCTGCTATCAACCTAAGTGCCTGCTCTGGGGCAAAACTGATGTGAATGGAAAGCAAATTTTGTTTTCATCCTCCAACCTTCTAGACTCCCCTAGAGTGCCTCCTATTGATAGAATACACAAGAAGCCACCTGATCAAGGAAAAATATAGTTAGCAGATAGATAGCCCCAGTGTTATCAACACCATATATAGAAGTATTGATTAGAGCTGAGAGATAATAGTTTCAAAATCAGCACAATTGGAGAGGTTGTGGCGAAAACAAAATGAGACAAAACACGTATATGTATTATGTGTAATATATAGTTATATAAAATCCTAAAACCACAGAAACTTTAATAAATTAAATAACTTATTTAGTAATTTATTATTACTGGCAAATATGATGGCAGGCTAGAATCTTGAAACTCTCCCACCATAAAATACTGAAAAATGGCAAAAAAAAATAGTTTTAAGCCCTCTTTTAAATAGATAACTGAAGAAGTGAGAACAGGAGTTCAGTGAAGTAAGTGAGCACACAGGTCACGGGATACCTGTCGCATCTCCCGATGGAAGTTAGCTATGGATAGTGGTAGCCTAGAGCTTACGTTTCAATGGCAGACTGGTGCAGTGGGGGAAGGCTGGCACAACTAAAGCTCTGAGGCATCCAAGAGGTGAGAAAGTAGAATGAAAATCTTGCATTCCTTTCTCTGCCTATTCTGTGAGCCAGCAAAATCTACACCCTCGGGGAAGTAGGGAACGAGAAAAAATGTACCCTGCGGTCGCAGAATGCATGCAAGGAAATTGATTACCTCAGTTATAACTCTAGGTAGAGAAGAAAAAAAAATCCTTCCTGGAGAATATATGTATTATATAAAAGCCAGCATTTATGTGGATTTCGAGCCTGAATTTATACCATTTACTTGAAACAAAAACTGTAAATTGAGAATTCTTATTTAATGTATTCCTAGGTAGGTAGTACTTCTAAGTGTCTACAGAAACAAACAATATCCTCTCTGGAGGAAAACGACCTCAATTTAGTTAAAAAAGACTTGCCTGTGATAGAGTAACCAATAATTATAGACTCAATAGAAAAGTAACAAAGCCATGAGAAAATAAAACACCATTAGTGGGAGTAAGCAGAAGCAATAAGTAGCAGAATCAGACTCAAAGATCTTCAACTAACTAGAACTTTAGGATGCAGAATATTTTTTAAAAATGTTTATAAAAGGTAGGGTGTGGTGGCTCATGCCTGTAATCTTAGCACTCTGGAAGGCTGAGGTGAGAGGATCCTTTGAGATCAGGAGTTTGATACCAGTGTGATCAAGAGCAAGAGCCCGTCTCTACCCCAAATAGAAAAATTAGCCAGGTGTGGTGATGTGTGCCAGTAGTCTCACCTACTCAGGAGGCTGAGGCAGGAGGATCATCAGTTGAGCCCAGGAGTTGGAGGTTGCAGTGAGTTATAATGACACCACTGCACTCTGGCCTGCGTGACAGAGCGTGACTCTGTCTCAAAAAAATAAATAAAATTCAAAATAAACAAATAAATATTTATTAAAGACACGAAAATGTGAACTAAAAACATGAATCAGAAGCCAGGGTTAAAGAAAATAACAAATTTAAAAAAGAACCAAATAGAAAAATGTCATGCGTGGTTTGTAGAAAGATTCAATAGCAAATTAGATCAGGGGTCAACAAACTTTTTCTGTAAAGGGGCAGACTTTCCTTTTTTGTCTTACATTCTTCTTTTTTGTTTGTTTTCTAATTTTGACAACCTTTTAAGAATGAGAACCATTTTTAAGCTTTCAGGCTATACAAATATAGGTTGTGGGCCAGGTTTTTTCTTTCATACCATAATTAGCTATCTCTGGATTTTAGATAAAGCTAAAAAAAATAACTAGTTATCCAGAGGTAGATGTAAAGAAATTATATGGAATTCAGAACAGAAAGATAAAAATGATACAAAATACTAATAAGAGATTAAAGATAGAAGATAAGGTAAAAAGTCAAATTGGCATCTAGGAAATATGAGAATGGTAATTATTTCAAGAAATAACTGCTGAATTTTTTTAAAGAATTATTAATAATAAGGAATCATCCTCAAATTTGAGAAGTCCTATGAATCCTAGGTTCACAACTAAACAATCTGAGAAACAAAAAGCAGAGAATTTACAGCAGTCAGACTATCTTTCATATGTAAATTGACAACTAATTTGAGAGCTAATTTATTAATAGTAGTAAATGAAAGCCGAGGTCAGTGGATAATATCTTCAAAATGCTGAGAAAATGTAAGTAGAAATTTAAAATATATTTCTATTTTACAGCTTTCTCTTCCCTCTTATCCCTGATAAATTTCATGAAATGAGTATCTCTCCCTCAGATTTGCAGTTGCTCTGATTCCATGAGATAGAGATGGATAAAGTCACCATCTCTGTCTTTCCAGCTATGGGGAAATTAGAGCGGTCTATGAAGTAGAGAGTCTTATTTGAGTATCCAAACACTTCCTCTTTATCCAGAAGATAACTAAGAGCATAGTCCTGAATAATACAAGCCTCTGGACGACCAAAATAAATGGCAAATCTGCATAGTATAGCCCCTGTACATTGTTACTAAACAAGTCTCTCAAGTGTTTGTTTCATTCATTCTTATTTGATATACACATATTATGAAGAAACAAACTTTTAAACTAAATACCTCTTTGCCCTAGGGGATGTAAGAGCCAAGTTTAGATCCTGGGCCTGTATGTAGCCCTTAAGCTATGAAGGCAGGGCTGTGTCTATTTTATTCACTGCTATTTCCCCAGCCCCAGTGAATGCCTTAAGCATGGTAGCAATTATTACATGTTTTTGAAGAGATGAATGAAATGGTTAGTGAATAAAAGAGATGATTCTAGGTGACAGATTATTCAAATGTTAATAATTTCCCCAAATGGAGTCTTTCTTTTTGGAGTACTTCGTTAGCATTGTGTATATGTTGCAATAGTGCTTAAAATGCTATATTATAATTCTTTATTTTCAGATTTATTGCTTTCCATAGTATTCTTGAAGGGAATTACTGTACATTTTTTAAACTCCAGTGCTAAGCACAATATCCAAAACATATACCCACCTCAAAGAAGCATGAAAGATCACTGAATGTTTGATCCAATGAGTAACCGAATGAATGAATGAATGAGGAAGATGGAAGAGAATAGCTGTTAGCCTTCAGAAACCAGAGAAGGCACATTCCCTACATATAAAAAAAAGCAAGGAAATTGAGTAAGGTAATTTCTAAATGACTTATTTTCCTTTCTTGTCTAGATTTACTGTAGCTTCAGAAACATATCCCCAAACGCACTTGAAATGACACAAATGCATCACAATTCATTATAGTTTGTTTTGGTTTATTCTATTTCACTCTGCTGAAAATGCCTCTGCATTCAAGGAGAGCAGTAAATTCCTTCATGAAGGCTTTTCCACGTTGGCTGTCTTCTGGGCTCTTCTTCTTCCTCTCTTATCACTCTTTTTCTCGTTCCAGATTTCCTCTTCTCCTTTTTCTGGTAAACATTAGTGTACCTCTGTTCTCTTGTTGCTTTTCCTCTACTTTCATTTCCTGGGGATGCTCATCCATCTGCATGATTTAACATCAGGCTGAAAAATATTAAATCTTCTCCAGCCCAGATAACTCCCTTGAGCTTCAAACGTGAGTATTTCTACTTCCTGCTACACACTTGTATTTCCCATAGGCATCTAAAACATAACTCATCTACAACTAAATTAATCACTGTGACTGGAGTTTAGAGGATGAGAATGACAAAGGCCCACGCTGGGCAGAAGATATAGGCTGGAGATAGATCGTGCTGGGCCTTACATGTCACACCTCCATGCCATACCTTGGCCACTGGAAACTCTGGTGTGTGGGAGCCTTGGGTCTAAGCTATTTATTGCCATAGTGTACCTCCCTACCTACAGGACTCTGAGGAATTTAAATCTCCCTTGCTCAGGCTACTCGTAGCATATCTCTGTATCTTCCTTTTCAGAATCCCCAAGGAAATTCCTT
This sequence comes from Cheirogaleus medius, assembly GCA_008086735.1. Classification (NCBI taxonomy): domain Eukaryota; kingdom Metazoa; phylum Chordata; class Mammalia; order Primates; family Cheirogaleidae; genus Cheirogaleus; species Cheirogaleus medius. The sequence goes on from VBSM01000361.1 coordinate 17,259,806, forward strand.
CCTCCATAAAACCTATTTTCCTTAGTAGGATATGGCTTTTGGAAACAAAAGCCAGGAAGAGAGCCACAAATTTCCTATGAAATAGGGACAAAACAGACTATTTTGTGTGCTTAGTGCAGATAAGAACAAAGATTTTGAAGAATTTCTGATGACAGAGGGCAAGGTTGACCATGATCAAGACTAGAGAAGATGTTTGAGGAGGGGAAGAGAAGAGAACTGAGATGGCAGTGAGTTTCTAAGTGATCCTCACTTACACCATCTAGTGTAAGTCTGAGTGGAGGGAAAAAGAGAACCCACATAGATTTGGGAACCTAAGAAAATTTGTACCTAACCCCAGAGCTGAGTCTGCAAAGGTAGCAAAACACCACACTTTCCCAATTCCCACCATGGTGCCAGAGCAAAAGAAATGCAGATATGGTTGTTTTTATAGGCAGACAACCCACAGAAAGTCTCACAGAGTTTCCTGTGGTGTGCCTGTTACTAGAGTAACAGGATATTTCTAGGTGCCTGGAAACATCAATATACAGATTCCCACATTCCAATGTGAAGATTTTCCAAGTATCCCGGAGTAGCACCTAAAGAGGCTGCAGGGTTTGGAACAAGGAAGAATGTAGGGGGGACCCAAATAGACCACTTGCCTCACAGTGAATGGAGATGTTGCCCACACCGATGGAAGTTCCACCAGAGACCAGACGTCACTTTGAGTCCTTTTGAACTTCTGCATGGCTCCAGGACAAGGAGAGAGCGGAATCCTTAATTGTCTGAAGTTTTTCCTATCAGTGTGGGCTTAAAATAGAAGTAAATTTCCCATCGGTGTGGGCTTTAAATAGAAGTAAATGTCACATATAGAAATAAATTTACTAAAAAGTATATTTGATTATGTATCCTTGGGGCAATTTGATAATCTTTGAAAAGGTCAAGTGGGTACAAAACATGTTGCAGAGACTTGAGAAACTGAAACAAGAGAGACTACAAAGTGCAAAAGACCTGAAATTTTAAATCAGTAGGTGCTGGTTGGAAAATTTTTAAAAGAGGGATAGGTTTTAGGAGAGAATCTACTTTTTAGGAATGTTTCTTGAATTACATAAGAAAGTAACTTATGAGAAGAATTATCTAACAGTTTTTGGTATACATTTGCTTTCAAGAATTTCTTTTAAAAGTACATACACATGCATTCTATGCTAACCTGAAAGTTTTAATCCTAACCCTCCATTTTATTTTAATGAGCCCTGATCTTGCCAACTGTGGTTTTTTCAACCATGGCACATTCAAAAAATATTGCTCTCAATTGGCAAGAAATTTAATTCCATATATTAAAAAAGGATGGGTGTACTTTTAAAAGATTTTCAGACTGAGTTGAAACAAAGAGGATTTAATTCTTAATTTAACAAAATTAATGATCCCAAACATTCAGTTGCTGGACCATGCCAGATAATTAGGGTATGGTTTTATTAAATTTATATTTTTTGCTTTTTAGTGGTTTCTTTTACATAGTTATCTCCAGATAATGGAAGATCTTAATTTGGAGAAAAACTATGAGTTTATATATGAAGACTAAGAGTAAGAATAAATGCTAAACTCAAATTTACAATATTATCTACCATTGGAATTCAGCATTTATGATAGTTAATGTAACAATAAGCAATACTTTTGAGGTTAGAAAGGCAGAAGAAAGAAAATCAAATTTGAATTATTATGATATGCTAGTCATTGAATCTATTAAATCCACTTGCCCTTAAGACTTCTTGCTGTTGTGGAAGGCATTTCACAAGGTTGTAATTACGTTTGGTTTTTTTCCCCTTTGCATTTAGGCTGTAGCTTTATTAAATTATTCATTATAATATACCAACTTTAAACCCAAATAGTGTATAAATACAAGATCATGTAACTTCAACACAGCATTAGAGCCTTAGGAACTAAACAAGGATATGCATTCTATTGCATTATTTTCTGATTTTCAGTTATATTCTCTATGGCTTTAGCTGCCCCTACTGCCATAAATTAAGTACTCTGTAGCCTTACCAATGTAATATTATACCTTCTCCAGACCTAATAACTGCATACCTAAGAACCAGGAATAAAATGCTGGAGACACTTATGCTTACATATTACTTTCCTCTGAATGACAAGGAACACACAGTGAGTATGTATATGGATTTTTAAATGGGGGAACTAAATTATGGGAAGACTCCCAAGCCCCACATGTTTTAGTAAAGAATATAATAAAATTTTATTATATGTGGAAAATATTTTGTTACAATCAGAAGTTAGAAGGCATTATGCTGTTTTCCAAGTCTTTTATCTTGTGATCATTTGAGTAAAAGAACAACGAAACATCAAAATGAAAGATTTCAGCACTGCATCTTTCTGTGCATGCACATGTATGTGAGACCGAGTCTGTTAGAAGAAGAAATGCTATTTTTACTCAAAATTTGCATTGGGATAGCCACCAACAACAACTCATAACCTCATAGTCCCATTCTTCTATTTCCATCAGTCTAAGATTGATTCCAGTATCAGCTTTCATCAACCCCTACCCTAACAAACTTGTTCTAATGCAAATAGCATCTAAATTTCCCTTCTTTTAGAGAGCAGGAGGTGACTCATTTTTTGTACTCCTGATGTATCAGCCATCATAAAGTCTGAATATAATAGGTGCTCAGCAAATGTTTGCTAAATAATAAAAAAGTATAGATATCTTCAACCACAGCTTTACATAAGATAAATATCCTTGTATAACCATAGAAGTTTATGCATAGATTTATTCATGTCAGAAAAGATTCAAATAATACTGAGGTGTAGAATAAAAAGTAAAAGTTTTCTATCCACCTAAAATTAATTTTCGTGAGTGATGATAGATATGGATCCTGTTTCAATCTTCCACATGTGGCTATCCAATTTTCCCAGCACTATTTATTGAATGGAGTTTCTTTTCCCCTGTGTATGTTGCTGTCTACTTTGTCAAAGATCAGATGGCAATATGTGGATGGTTTTATGTCTGGTTTCTCTGTTCTATTCCATTGGTCTATGTCTCTACTTTTGTGTCATTAACATGCTGTCTAGGTTACTATAGCCTTGTAGTATAGCTTAAAGTCTGGTCAAGTGATGCCTCCAGATTTGTTCCTTTTGCTTAAGGTAGCTTTGGCTATTTGGGCTCTTTTCTGGTTCCAAATGAAGCATAGAATTATTTTTTTCTAGATCTGCAAAAAATGATGTTTGTATTTTCATGAGGATTGCACTGAATCTGTAAATCATTTTGGGTAGTATGAACATTTTAACAATGTTGATCTGCCAATCCATGAGCATTGTATGCTTTTCCATTTGTTTACATCATCTGCAATTTCTTTCCTCAGTGATTTATAGTTCTCTTTATAGAGATCTTTCACCTCCTTGGTTAAATGTATTCCTAGGTATTTTATTTTCTTTGTAGCTATTGTGAAAGGTATTGAGTCTTTGACTTGATTCTCAGCTTGATTCTTATTGGTGTATAGGAATGCTACTTATCTGTGTTTATTGATTTTGTAATGTGAAATATTGCTGAATTTATTTATCTATGGATTTTGGTGAAATCTTTGGGATTTTCTAGATAAAGATTATATCATCAGCAAAGCGTGATAGTTTGACCTCCTCTTTCCCCATTTACCCTTAATTTCCTCTTCTTGCCTGATTGCTCTGGCTAGTGCTTCCAACATTATGTTGAATAGAAGTGGTGACAGTGGGCATCCTTGTCTTGGTCCAGTTCTCAGTGGGAATGCTTTCAACTTTTCCTCATTCAGTATGATGTTGGTTGTGGGTTTAGCATTTATGGCTTTTATAATTTTGAGGTATGTTCCATACATGACTATTTTATTAAGAGTTTTTATCATAAAAGGGTTGTGAATTTTATTGAATGCTTTTTCTCCATCTATTGAGATAATCATATGACCTTTGTTTTTGTTTCTGATTATGTGGTGAAACATATTTACTCAAGATGAATAACAGACTTAAATCTAAGACATGAAACCAGAGGAATTCTAGAAGAAAAAGTTGCAAAAACTCTTCTAGATACTGGCCTAGGCAAGGAATTTGTGAAGAAGACCCCAAGGACAATCACAGCAACAACAAAAATAAATAAATGGGACTTGATTAAATTAAAAAGCTTCTGCATAGCCAAGGAAGCAATCAACAGAGCATATAAACAACTTTCAGAATGGGAGAAAATATTCACATACTATACTTCCAATAAAGGGCTAATAACCAGAATCCACAAAGAAACTCAAGCAAGTCAGCAAGAAAAAAAAATAAACAACCCCATTAAAAAGTGGGCAAAAGACATGAACAGAAGCTTTTCAAAAGAAGATAGACTAATGGCCAATAAACGTATGAAAAAATGCTCAATGTCACTAATCATCATAAAAATGCAAATAAAAAGCACAAGGAGATATCACATAACTCCAGTGAGAATGATTTTTATATACAAATCTAAAAATTATAGATGCTGACATGGATGTAGAAAGAAAGGAACACTTAGACACTGTTGGTGGAACTGGAAACTAGTCAACCTCCAGGGAAAGTAGTACAGAGATACCTCAAAGAACCAAAAGTAGACCTACCATTTGATCCAGCAATCCAACTGCTAGGTGTTTACCCAAAGGAAAAAAAGACATTTTATAAAGGAGACACTTACACTTGAACGTTTATAGCAGCACAATTCACAATCACAAAGTGTCCATTAATATATGAGTGGATTAATAAAATATGGTATATGTATACCATGGAGTACTACTCAGCTATAAAAAATGAATTAATACATTTTGTAACGATATGGATGGAATTGGAGAACATTCTCCTAAATGCAGTGTTGCAAGAATGGAAAAACAAACACCACACGTACTCACTATCAAATTGGAAATAACTGATCAGCACTCATGTGCACAGATGGAAGTAAAATTCAGAAGAAATCATGCAGGGGAGTGGGGCAGAGGGGATCAATGAAATCATACCTAACAGGTACAATGTACACTATCTTGGTGATGAGCACACTTATAATTTTGACTCAAACAGTTCAAAAACAATCCATGTAACCAAAACATTTGTACCCCCATAATATTCTGAAATAAAAATTAAAAATTAACAATAAAAAATAAAAAAGATTTTCTATTTTATTAGCCCCATCCCATCCACTCAATCCTACTTCTTTGCTCATAAGTAACTATTGTTATCACTTAGTAAGTTTCTTTATAGTCATTTTTCTATTTAGACACACACACAGTCAGAGAGCCTTTTTCTCCTTCATGTAAATGGGACCATGGTATCTTCTAAAATATGATTTTTGACTTTATTGGTATTTTTTGAAGATTTTTGCAGTGGTAGTACTAAGAAATATACAATATTCCTTTTATGATTGCAGAATATCTCACAATGTACATATTTTGTAATTTATTTAATATTTTCCCATTTATTGAACATTTAGGTTGTTTACATTTTTGAAAACTTTTTACACTTTAACAATTTGATGAGTATAAATAATTTCACATGCAACTTTGCATAATATTGATTACAAGTGAGGTTGATTAACTTTACTTATACTTATTTTCAGGCTTCTTGAATTGTTCACATAGTTTGCCCATTTTCTATGGACAGTTTCTCTTTTCATTTTCTCTTTTTTTTCTAATTAGAATGGTCTAGAGATATTAAACCTTTTCTTTACCAGGCTGCAGAAATTTTATCTTATTCACTTATATTCTAATTTCTAATTCTGATTTAATAGTTATTCCTTTATATTAAAAGTTTTCATATCAATTTGTTTTATGTGTGCCTTCCCTAAGCCATGTATAGTGTTTTGGTACTACCCAATCTGAGTTTCTCTTTTAATAGAGAGTTTAATAAACTCAAGTGTTGTGTAATTATTGCTGTGCTTGGACTTTGCCCTGCCATCTTTGTTGTGTAAGTCTTAATTTTCCATGTGTTTTTCCTTTCCATTACTTTTTCTCTTCTTTCTTCCCTTCTCCTTTCTTGACTCCATCTTCTATGGGATTGGTTGAATTATTTTTATTTTGTTTTCTTCTATTTCTGGAATCCTCACTAAATTGCTAACAACCAACTTTGTAAACTGCAGAGCAACAGATACTTGTAAATTAGTATATTTCTGAGCCAAATTTTGATTTCTTAGCCACCTATTAAACAAAACTATCAAAAACAAAATAGCTGGTAAGAAGTCTTTAGGATTCTACTAAAGCATTCCTTCTTAGGGTAAATAGAACTATGGCACAGATTATCTTTTAAAATTCAGAAATGAAAGAATAGTCATCAATTGTGCATCTCATTAACATTTTATGTGAAAAATTAATGCCCAAATATCCCCCAGTCTTTATTGCCACTATAAAGAAGGCCATGTAGACCCCCGAATGGTGTTCCTTGGTGATTAACTGAGTGTTTGCATCCTGCTAATCATTCATACATGCATATTATGATACCTAAGGCCTTTTTTCTTTTACAGCTTTAGTAAAAACAACAATATGAAAAACAAATGAAATAAGCTAGGATGTCATTTTTTATTGTTTGAATTAACCAGTGCATTCCTCTGAAGATGAAACTTGGCATGTTTTCATTTTTCTCCTCACCGTCTCCTAGGCTGAGGTCATTTGAGATTTTCATTACAGATTATTTCTTTACATTATACAGAAGTAATTATTCAAAGTTAACTATAAAGCTTCTTGTATCTCAAATATTCTCCTTTTGTGTATTTTTTGCTTTATTAGAATGTAACTTTCTATAATTAAAAAAAAAGAAAGTTTCTATAAGCAGTAAATTTATTTTGCACTTATACTTGAATGCAAGTTTGACTAGGCATAAGATTCCAGGGTCAAAATACTTTTATTTGTGAACTTTGAGGATAGTGTTTCATTGTTGTTTAGTAGCCAGTGTTGTCAATGAAAAGTCTGATGCCAATCTGATTCTTTTGGTTAGGCGGGCAAAATTTTTTTCTTGAAGAGATTTTGTGATTTCCCCATTATCTTTTTGAATGTTATCAAAGAGTGCTTAGGATAGCTATTTCTCATTCCCTTAGAGAATGCGTCTTCCTCACTATGGAGTCTTATCTTTGGCTCTGGAAAGATTTCTTCTATTACTTATTAGTTTATCTTGTTTATCCTCTCCATTCTCTCTGGTCTCTTTAGGACTGTATTAAGTAGATGTTGGCCTTTGGATCATAGTCTTAATGTGTATTTTTTATTTAATGATTTTCATCTGTTTGTCTTTTAGTAATTATTCTGAATTTTTTGATTTTCTACTTGTTATTCTCTACCTCTCCTCCTGTTGTGTTCATTATGTTGTTTAATCCATTTATTTCAGTATATATATTTAAAATTCTGAGAATCATTTATTTAATATTAAGGTTATCTAAGTGTGTTTTTTTTATGGATAGTTTACATTATTTTTTTGTCTCTGTGGGAATCAATAAGACATGTTAATTTTTGTTTTCAATTTGTGCTATTAACTCTTTTCTCAAGTCTTCTTCAGTTGATTTAGTTTGATGTTTCTCTTTCTTGGTGTTAGGTGAACTTAAATATCTGGTGATTCTTCATTGTCTGCTCTCAACTTTGTGTTTGTGTTGTGTTTGCGTATCCTTTTTCTATTTATGGATGTTAATGCTTATTCAAGATCTTACTTTTGAGTGATTGTGGCGGATGTGCAGGACATACCATTGGGACAAGTATGCCAGTAGCTTAACTTCTAGGTAAAATGTTTTCTTCTTCCTTCTAGATGTTACTGATTCTCTATAGTACCTCTGTTCTTCCCTGTCCTGAGTACTCAGACTCAGTGTTTTAGCTTGGGGGTAAATGCTGTGCTGTAACCTACCCATGACAAGCTGTGGAGGGACAGAAGCCAAGTTGCCCAGTGCTCTAAATAGATTTTCTTAAATAATGGCTCTGATGGTCGCCAAAAGTTTGTCTGCTACATGCTTCTGTTGCCTTAAGAGTGGAGAATTTTTAGAACCACTTGCACTTAGTCAACATGCTCTTGTGAATATTTTGGTTGTTTTTTTCTCCTAACAGTTCAATTCTATATTTTTTTGATCTTTGAAGAGTTCTTAAAAATTTCTTACCTCTTGACTGTTTCTTTGGCTGTGCAGAAGCTTTTTAATTTGATCAGGTCCCA
>VBSM01000361.1:17274970-17290951 GCA_008086735.1 Cheirogaleus medius
AAAAAAAAAAAAGATCATTAGGTTTAGGGAAATATACTTAGCAATAAGAAATTCTTATTACTATCCTATTTTTATAATATATGTGGGGAACAACCTAAATATTTAAAAACTGGAGATTGGTTAAATATATTATGGCATATCTGCATAATAGAATACTATATTGTTATTAAAATTATATCAAATGTAATTATTGACCTGAAAATATGCCATGCCTACAAAATTATATTAAATGAAAAAAGAAAGTATAATATATATTTCTTCAGCTTTATCAAGGTATAAATAAAATTGTATATTTTAAATTATACAATGTACTGATTTAAGTATGTATTGTGAAATGATTACCATAAACAGATTAATTAACACATCCATCACCTCACATAGTTACCTTTGGTTTCTAGTTTTATTGTGTGTGAGAATACTTAAGATCTTATCTTTTTAAGTATAGAAAATTTCAAGTATACAATACAGTATTATTACTGTAGTCACCAGGGTGTACATTAGATCCTCAGAATTTATTAGTTTCATAACTGGAAGTTTGTACCCTTTGGCCAACATTTCCCCCCTTTCCCCTACTCCCTAGCTCCTGGAAACCACTGTTCTACTCTGTTTCTGTGAGTTTGACTTTTTATTTTTTTAAGATTCCATGTATAAGTGATACCATACAGTACAGTCATGTATCACATAATGATAGGTTGGTCAATGACAAATCACATATACAACAGTAATGACATAAGATTATAATGGAGCATATACAGAAACCTGATATACAGCACCTGATAATGGCATTGCAGATCACATGGGGGAAAATGGTGTTGGGACATTTGGTTTTCCATATTAAAGAATGCATATAAATAAAAATATATATACAGTACAGCAGTATAGCGGGTTCTCGAGTAATGTCATTTCGTTCAATATTGCTTCCTTGTAACATTGATGAGAAGAAAAATATAGATGCCTTGAGCTGCCAGTGTGTGGAGTTTGCATGTTCTGACCACGTCTGCATGGGTTTTCTCTGGGTACTCTGGTTTCCTCCCACATCCTAGAGACATGTAAGTTAGGGATTTCAGTGTGCCTAAATGTTCCCAGTCTGAATGAGTGTGAGTATGTGTGCCCTGAGATGTGATGGCCCCTGTTCAGGGTGGGGTGCCCGCCGTGTACCCTGAGCTGCTAGGCTAGGGTAAGACACATGACCCTGAACTGGAGTAACCAGGTAAATATTAATAATTATCTTACTTTATTAATCTTTATTAATATGTCTTAAATGTTTGTATAGAACACATTTACTTCAGTGTTTAATGTTAGAACTGTTTTGATCTTTATTATAAGTTTGATGATGTTTTCATGACCAGAAATATGCTATAAGAACTCAACTCTTGCTTATGTTAATTGTCTATGGTAAAATTGATTTCCTTATATGTTGTTTCATTTAAAGTCACAGTTCCAAGAACCTGTTGACAAAGCTAAGTGAGGATTTACTGTATACTCTATGATGTTCCCACAAAATTAAACTCACCTAATGATGCATTTCTCAGAAGGTCTCCCATCATTAAATGAGACATGACTGTATTTGTCTTTCTCTGCATGGATTATTTCACTTAGCACAATGTCCTCCAGTTTCAACATGTTCTCACAATGAATGGCAGAATTTCCTTCTTTTTTATAGCTGAATAATATTTCATTGTATATATATAAACACATACATACAAATATATATACACATATTTATTTTATACACACACACACAATCACATTTTTATTTATCCATTCACCCTTCATAGACACTTAGGTTGTCTTCCTCTCTTGGCTGTTTTGAATCATGCTGAAATGAACACAGGAATGCAGATATCTCTTCAAGATACTGATTTCTTTTCCTCCGTATATACACCCGGTGATGAGATTGCTGGATCATATAGTAGTTCTATTTTTATTTTTTTGAGGGACCTCCTACTGTTTTCTATGTCAGCTGTATCCATTCACATTGCCACCAACAGCGTACAAGGGTTCTTTTGTCACCACGTCCTTGCCGGCATTTGTTATCTCTTTTCTTTTTGATAATAGTCATCCTAATAGGTATAAAATGATATTATTGTGGGTTTGATTTACATTTCCCTGGTGATTAGTGGTGTTGATTAGTGGCTTTTCGTGTACCTGTTGGCATTTTGGAAAAACGTCTGTTCACATCTTTTGTCCATTTTTAAACTGGATTACAGGTTGAACATCCCAAGTCTAAAAATCCAAACTTTGAAATGCTCCAAAATCTAAAAAAATAAATAAATAAATCTGAAATTCAAAATACTTCTGCTTCTAAGCATTTAGGATTAGTGATACTCAAACTGTATTTGTTTATTGCTATTGAGTTGTATGAATTCCTTATATATTTTAGATATTAACCTCTCATCAGATGTATGATTTGCACATATTTTTTCCACAAAGAGTGTATGGTTTTATATGTGAATATTAAATAGGCTTAGGCAAGGAGCAATCTGGGTTAAACATTTGTGTTTTCATGTTTGTATTTTCTCATGTTTTGATAGTGAATAAGTACTGCTCTTTTAACAAAAAGAAGTTATTTTTAAATATAAGAGTAAACTTAGAAAAAAGAAAGAGCATAAGGCAGTGAAAAGAATTTATGCCATTTTAATAAATAAATAGCAAGAAGTATGTATGATAGATTGATGGATCTGGGAAAAAAGCATTTAAAATGTCTGGGGAAGCAGTTATATTAGGCCAAGAAATAATAATGGTTGCCTTTTAATTACTCAAACTTAGAGGGAATGAATATTATAAGAGTTGGAAGTGAGATTTTCACAAAGGACAAAGGATTGTTTCCTGGAACAGACAGTTTCCAAGTAAACAAAAAAAGAAAAGAAAATGCACTGTTTTGACTATTGCATTAAAGAGCTGATTCAGAAGGTAATGGTGAATGAGTCTGAAACCAATTAAAAAGAAGCTTTACTAAAAGGGTCTTCCCTTCTTAGCCGGTCTTTGTTATTAGGACTTCTAAGTATTTAAATAGTGTTGAGAAGAAATATAAACTTGGTGACTGTGATTAAAGCAGTAACAACAACACATGACCCACTGGAGTATTCTCTGCCTAGAATCCTACAGTGAATTGCATAAAGCAATCACTGTGTTTGGAGTTTTTCTCAGCATTCACAGGGCTAACTGTGGGGTCAGACCCATCAGCTAAAAATGTGTACATCTGAGCACACAGGCGAAACATGGCAGGAAGGGCATTAAGGCATTATAATGCATAAATTGATGATTCCATGCTATTAGTTACAATTCAGAGAAAAATTTAAGTCTTACTGCACTTGTCTTTCTATAACAAAGAGGGCCAATCTAAAGGTTGGCAACCAAGGAGCTATAAAATCAAACTAGGAAGCATTATCTGTCTTCCATGTGCCCAACTGAATGAGATCTCTGTGTCTGGCATTCTGCGTAATGTTCAGGTGTCAGAACCTCCGAAGAGGCATCCTGAAATTAGGGAAAGTCCAAAGAAAGACTGCTAAGTGGATTGGAGCCATAGTAAGAAAGGAGGGAGAAAGATAGGCAAGAGTGGATGCTAATACATGTTAGTTTTCCTTCCAGGTAACAAAAAAATGTGCTGGATCTCTTTACTGGTTACTGTACTTAATTCTCAGAGCTCATTTATCTGGAGGATAAACTTTATCTATCAATCTCATTCTTAATCTCAATTTATTGAGAAGGTATAGCCTATCCTAGCTCCTCACTTTCTAGCCGTGTGACTTTAGGTGAGTTATTTAACTTCCCTGGATCTAATTTCTCATTTGTGTAATAGATCTGATAATCAGCATATGAATTATTGTGAGGATAAAATGAGTTCACTCAGGGAAAGTGAATAGCATAGTGCCTGGTCCCTAGGAAGCACTCAATAAATGTGAACCGTTACAGTGGCTAACTGGCCCAAGGTCATATAATTCGTAGGTGTGTCTGATTTTAGGCTTTTTCTAGTCTACCAGACTACCATTCAGAGAGGGTGTCTGTTTGAAACCTGTGGCCTTGTTTGCTATTAAGTAAAATCTAAATAATCTAGAATGAGGTGACCATTTGGAATTTGAGTTTTGGGCAAGCCTCCTTCCCTTCTCCCCCTAAAAGATTACTTCAAATAGTAATAAGCTTAGGGAAGTCCTTTAAGTGGGATCTCTCATGGTCACTCTCAGACATGGATGAGAGCTGCTGCCTACAGTAGGCCTGGCTCAACTATGTTTCTCATATTCTGTGTTTCTGCATCTGACAGAATCTGCTAGACTCATGAAAAAAAAAATTTCCTTTCTGTAAGCCCTGAGCTGACACAAAAGCAAGAATGGAGCTAAATTGCTCTCATCGGCATTTGTTTTTAAATTAAAGGACTGCATTTTCAAAGGGAGTGGCTAACTCAGAGAACCTTTGGCTAAGGTACACTTGAAGACTTATCATCGGAGGCTCAAAATGATAATTTTATTGAAAGAAAATATGAACCTAATGTCTCCAAATGTTTTAATTATTTATCCACCACTGTTTCAACTTGTCCTCTGATGTTGGCCATGAGTCAGATGCAGATTTAAGCAGCATTTTAGTAATTATTATGCCAGTATTAGCTTTTCTTCTGTATTAGAAATTAAATCAAAAGACTTTTTCCCTTTTTTTAAATTTATTTTGTTTGATGACAGGGATGAAAAAAATTAACATTCAATGAGGGAAAATGAAAGCCTAAAATAACTCAGAAGGTCATAAGCACCTCTATCATCAGAGTTCTAGAAGAAAACTATGTCCCTGTGTGGTGTGTGTATGTGTGTGTGTGTGTGTGTGTGTGTGTATTTGTGCCCAGAAACATGGGCTTCAGGGACAAAACCTGTTTTGGAAGAAAGCAACCCTCAATAGGCCACAAAGGTTGAACTCCTTCCTCAAAGAATATGCCTCAGTTGTCTTATTAAAAACAGGATATACAAAATCATTTTGCAGCCTTATGTAATCCACTTAATTTGACTTAAATGACTATATTTTGAGGCTTCAAAGTATGATTGGCACTTTGATGGAGTTGCGCTAATCCAAAACAATGTTTTAAAGTACCAGACAAAATTACTCACTGAAAAAAGGCAAATTAAATCTTTTACCATTCCATGTTAGAACTGAGGATTAAATACAAACACATCTTCTATTTTTAATTCCATATCTCTCTTGGAGAAGCAAATATAAGAGAAGTGGCTGCATTATTGGATATGTGGAACAGGAGAATCTATCCTTTTTTGCCAGAGATGGTAGCCTTCAAAGATTAGAAGAAACATTAAAAGACATGAAGTCCAAGTATGGGGCCTTCCATTTAAATAAAGTGAAAACTGATCCATGGTTCTGGGGAAGAAGACCAAGTTGACCAAGCCTGCATCTTTCACAACTTTTAGATCCGGTTGTTCTTTTAAAACATGTTTTAAAAAGAGTCCTACTGAAATGACCATTTACTGCTGTCTAAGTTATAGCATTTTAACCATAAACACTTCTATATGTATTTATCTAAGCTAAATTAGGTAAATAGTGACAAAACTATACAGAAAATACTTATAGTATTTTAAATTTCAGTTAATCTAGATATAGGCAAATAAGAAATAAGATAGGAAAGCCATGAAGAAACTGACCCTGGTGCTAAATCAATAAAATATGCATTAAATACCTGCTGGTCAAGGTGCAGTGTTGGCCACTACAGAGAAAGAGATGAGTTTGGTGTATGTTTTGTCCCCAGGAAGACTTTCCCAGCCATTTTTAGACAGTGTTCACAGAGACCAAGGGCTTTTTACAGAAAGTGAAGAAGTCACCTCTGGGCAAAGGGAAGGCCAAGGAGGCTAGGACCCTGGTACAGAGGCTTAGGGGGTGGTCTTCCTGCTATTTCGTTTGAACAAGGTTTCCACTGCTTTAAATAAATGTTTAAAAATCAGCTAATGCCTTTATTTCAGAGAAGATAAAATTTGTAATCACAAATTATACATCTATGTACATTTATTTTTGCTTTCATTTTCCCTGGTCCCCTTTTATGTAAGGTCATCATAAATTCCTCAAAAGGAAAAAAATTTGTTTGCTTAAGAATTTTAAATAGCCACAAGTTATGGCTATTGTTTTTCCTGTGGCTTGCCTGATGAAGAGACTATACAGATTTCTGTTACTGTCTCTCCTTCTGGATTTATTTTGGATTCCAAGTCCAATGAATTTATATTTATCATTGCTAATTAAAATTCGATTTTTTTTTGGAATTGATGAAAATTTACTAAATCCCTACTATGAATTCAGAGTAGAAGTTCATATGAAGGGCAAGGTGTGGGAACAAGTTTAGAACATGGCCCCATCCCTGAGGAGGTTATAGTCCAAGTGGGCAGACAAGGTGAAGACCTAAGAAGTCACAATAAATACGAGGAAGTTTCTTTATGGAAAAATTTTCTTTCTCCAGCTAACTTTCATGAGGTAAAGATAACTAAATATAAAGAGTGTGGACTGAGTGAGCAAATTGGGGGAAGTAAGTCACGTGAAAGAGAAATGAAAGTGTCAGCTCTTTAGGGTCTTCCCAACATCACAAATAAAATATTAACTAAAGAGAAAAATGGGTATCTTCGAAGGGCTTTGCTGCCAAGGGGCTTGGCATTTCCATAATGGTGGGGAAGGAGAGACATCTCTGATTTCCATAGTATTTTGTAATTAATTTGGTGCTCTTATGGAAAATTAATTGGTTTTTTGATAATGAAATAGAAAGAAATATTCAGACTCTGGCATATTAAAAGAAATTCTCTTTAATAGAGGCAATGTCAGTCTGATAATGTGGTCTTGCTCCCTCAGGTGCTCAGATGCAGTTCCAGGGTAGCCTGAGAGAGCCTTGGTGGCCTAACAGTTAAGCAAGCTTCTCCCTTGCAACTAAACCTAAGCAGATTAATTAAAACTTAAAAGCATTATGATTTAGTTATGAATAACAGTTTGCGGTGACAGAGCTCCCCGTCTATAATTCACCATAACAAAATGACACTTGGGCTCGCTGCTGCTATAATTAGCTTTTGATATACTATTTCTTGGAAATTTCTCGCCAGCCACAGCCTGTGTGTTTCCAGATGTCCTGCACATACTTAAAAATGGTAAACATTAATTTATAGGGATGACAGCTGTGGGTCAAGTTTGAGGTTGATTGATAATTCCTTATTCAAATGTGTGCCTATGCTGCTTCATTTGTCATCTCCTAGCGAAATAGAAAGCCATTCTACCACATTCCTAGTTAATATTTCATTTTTTTCATAAATTATCTGTAAAAGCAAAAGCAATAGAATTTAGACCTTTCTCCACCATATGGCATGGAATATTAATGGAGCTGAGGGTTTTAAAAAATTATTTTGCAGCCAGAAGGGTTGTGATTTGTTAACCTGACACCTTGTGTTTGCACAGTGCTAAGCACACAGTGGGCGCTCAATAAATGCTGCCTAGTGAATATGAGGAGCTCAGAGTGCTTTCTGGAGGACAAGCTAAAATTTCTGTAAGCAGTCCCCCCATTTTGTAAATTAGGAAATAGCAGACTTGAGGAGTTTTCCTAAGAGGTATTAATCTCTAGGTCATACTCAAGAGTACAGGAAATGATCCGTGATCACAGAAAATGTATTGTCCCTGATTTATTGGATTAGACCCAAAATATACATCTCACTAAGCCTCCTTTTGTCTCTGACTTTCTCCATGAAGCCAGAAAAGATCCCTGAAATATGAAGGAGAAATCCATTCCTTTGGCAAATTATCTTCTATATAAGGCACCAAGCTAGTTGATTGAACTTCCCACCAAACTGGATGATACTTTCTGGTTTTGAAATGACAATTTGTGTGGGATTTTGGTATTTTGGGTACATAGCCATGTTAAGAATGTCTGAGTTCCTGCTATGAAAATGTAGACGAAAGTTACATGACAAAACATCTCATCAATGTAATAAAATATGCAATGCAGCCAGACATTGGGTCTCCATGAGACCCAATATCTGGTAAATGACCAATTTTGACCAAATCTAAGTGTTTTAACACTATGCAGCCTGCTGTTTAGCCTATATTACTTTAGCCTAATTCATTCAAACAAGGGACTAGATGCTCTTATTGAGCTATCAGAAATGAATTGAGGTTTAAAAAGATATCTGGACAAAAGAAATGGTTGTCATTTGCATTTCATAGTCACTTAATAATCATTAATATGTTATTCTATGAAGCATCCCTGTAAGCCAGAATATGTCCCATGGATCCATATATGAGGAAATTAGGACAAAGAATTTTGGTGACTTGCCCAAGGTCAAACCTAAATTTGCAAGTCAACAAAAAATACAGTGAGTTTTTTTTTTCTTTTTAAGTTGAATTCTATGTTTTCCAACAGAGGTATTGAGTTATCATTAAGTTTTTATTCTTCTTTCTGTGCTGAATATTCATAGAACTCTGAGTCTTTGACCATGCCACATAAGTATTTCTTTTGATCTTGGTTGGGCAAGTGGGCAGAACAGGTTGTAGTAAGCCTAAAAGGTAAAATTTGGATTTTTTTTCTTGTTTTTGTATTTTTGTGTAGGTAGTAACGTCTGCTAAGATGGTGAAACTGTCCTGCATGGTTGAGACAGAGTTAGGGTTAACAGTGGGATCAACTGAGCACCCATCAGGCTAAATAGTGATTGCAACACTGGTACAAAAGGACAAGAACAACATTTTAATATTTTTAGTGTATAATATAGAAATGTTGGAAATAATCACAGCATTTTTTAAAAAATATATTCAGGATTCATAAAAGAATCAGTGATATAAAATTCTCCATGAAAATCAAACTTTTAAAAATATATAATCATTTTTAAGTAAAAATAAAAATGTATAAAAACTTGCATGTTAAATCTATAATTATTTTGATAAAAATATTCATTGCTAAAATTAATTAAAAGTTATTACATAAAAATAAACTATACAATTTTTAAAAAATTCTTGAAAATGAAAAATAAAATTATACAAATGTTTTAATTAAATATGGCAGTCCTAAAAATCAAAATCTATCATTGTTATAATCAAATTGTAGGTGAATGTTTGAGAAAACTTTTCAATTGTAGAAGTAGTTTTTCTCACTCTACACTAGTTATAACTATGTTAGTAATAAACTAATCTATATGTCACATATATATGTATCATAATTATATGATATCAACAAAATCTCTGGCATTTCATACTCAAAAACTGCACTCTAGCAGGTAATTGGATATTGTCAAGGATACTGTCTGCTGTGGCACTAACATTCCCTCCATGAGTGAACTCAAGAAGAATGTTCTCTCCAACTTCACACTGGGAAAAGTTGCGCTACTTCATAGCAGCTGCTGAAATGCTGCCTGCATTTTGGAAGCTGAATTATACCTCTTTTATCTTTGTCCACTAGGTAACTCAGAGCCCATTTGCCATCCATGTTTAACAATTATATACAGAAGTTTATGGTGTACACTTTGGTGTACTAATTTTATCCTGTTTCGATAATTTTATCCTCATTTACTTGTATACTCTAATTTCCCTTTGTATTTTGGCATTTTTTCCCTATGACACTATGCACTTCTTAGCTGCCTCAAGTTTTTTTTTTTTTTTTTAACAAAGCAAAATAGAGGGAAAAAAAGATGAAAGAACTAAAGGAACTAACGAAGCAGAGAAATTAGGAAAAGAGGAGGGTGAAAAGAGCAGAGAAGAACAAAATCTAAAATGACTCGAACAATTATACGATTGATTTAGTCTACGTAAATAGCTAAGCAGATAAATGTTTTACATATCACCGATATTTCCTTAGCAAATTGAATCTTGGGATGTTTTCTTCAGTGCTCTCTTTTGCTTAGCCTTTGTGAACTTTGATATGAGTTCCTGATGGGCAGGCACCATGTCTCATTCATCTTTGATTCTCCCAGCCCAGTGTCTAACATGTTGCCTACAACACGATAGAAACTTAGTAAGTAGGTACTGATTGAAATATATTATGCAGTACTCAGATTTTCATGATGGTATGAAATATTTTGGTATTTATTTAATGTTGCTTCTTTGGATTATTTCACCAGGGACACAATCAGGTGAAAAGAAACTTAAGTCTTCCAGTGCTCACAGTGGGGGTGGAAGAAGGTTATGTGCATGATTTTTCTTCTGCATGAAAAGGACACAGCTCTTTCAAATTCAGCAGCTGAGTGGATCCATATGCCTTCTAGGCAGAATGTAGCCAGGGTAATGCTACAGATAATGTAATTAATTAACCTGTTTGTAGTCTCAGGATTTCAAACTTCAAGGTAATGGTATTTGTATAGTAATTTTCCTTGGTTCTATATAAGATCTTTAGTAGAATCACGAAATAAGATTTGCATTTAAATGTAAATGGTGGAAGTAAAGCAATGAAAGTTATTAAAATGAACATTTGATAAATTTGGATAAAAGTTGCTTAGCACAATAAAGTGTATCTTGCATGATCATTTGTATTCAGGAAATCATTGGTGAATGCCCATAGTTGTTTAATCTTTGCTTTGTGACTTATGTTCTGGTTTGGTTTGATAATCAGCATTACTTTTTAGATGAATAATGGTTTCAAATTCTTGGACAGAAATAACCTTATTTTATAAAAGCCAATAAGTTCAAAACGATTTAATCTAATTATTTTAGAATGTGCTCAGAGTAAATCTGTAACAGGATATAGATGTATAGCGAAACCAAGTGAATGAGTGATTTGTTGAAATGGAGGTCATTGAGTGAACCAGTTATCTTAACATTGTCTTTGCATAGACCAAACAGGAACAGAATTCTAAAGGCCCAGCTAATGGAAGGGCCAGAATTAGAAAACAGTACAAAACCAATCTATGCAAATGCATTAACTTACAGATATTCTTAAAGTGTGTTAGTTTTGAAATAGCCCACTATATTTGGTATATACCATTGAGAAATTTCACATAATAAAAAGTTCCTCATTTTGGAAAAAACAAAAACTTTTTCTCATATGCTCCGTCTCTCCTTCCTTTCCCCCTTTCTCCCTCTTTCCTTTGTCCTTCCTGCTGCTCATTCATATTTCTAACATTAACAGAATGTGCATCTAAATAATTATTTGGCTGTTATGTTAGAATTCTACACATTCTGAGTTTTCGTCTTCGTTCCTTTACAAAAAGTGTTTTAAACCTCAATTTTTCTCTTAATTGTTGAAATCAGTCATATTAATGTGTCCAGTGTTCATTTGTATTGATGGCATTAATAGGAGCTATTTAATTGTGAGCGTTTAAACAGCCATAGTAAAAATAAACAGATCTGCAAGATAATTTTGCCCAAATGTGTTTTCAGTGCCAATAAAAACCAGTGAATAGACTGAAGACTGATGTAAGTAAAACCCTGTTACTCTACTTCTGGGGGCTCACTCTTTTTCCAACCTGAAGTCTTTTGCTGAAAGTGAGGTTAGTTAGCTTTAAAGGTAATTTATAACAAAAAATGTTCATGACAGTCATATTGGTAAACAAGGACAGAGAGCATATAATGAGCATATGTGACAAACACTGAAATGACACCATGGCAGAAGGTGTGTAGGAAAAAAAGGAAGGGTGTTCTGTCAAGACACAGTAAATATTTCATTCTAGGGGAAGTGGATACATGAAACAAGTACACTTAGCTTTAGACTAGTATCAAATACATGCTCAAATGAAAGTTAATTTTTCTACATCAATGAAACTTTTAAATTTGGCCGTAGAACAGGGTTGTGAGTTTCTGTATTGGCTGGGAAAGCACAATTGACTAGATATCCAGAGTTGGGGAATTAAGAGTCTTAAAAAATATGGCTAAAGTCCAGACCTGGTGAGAAAATTGCCTACGTGACCTAGAATTTGTAATCACTTTCTGATTGTGTGCCATTTGATCAGATTGCACATCCTGTAAGTTTAGGGTCTTGGATAGCTAGAAGTAAGCTGTCTATAAATAGAAAAGAAAATTCTTTTATAACATAATTTTGATGTGGATTTTTTAGACTTGGATTATAATCTGCCACTCTTAATATTAATATAACACATACGCTATCCATTTTATAATCATATCTTAAAAGCTACTGATATCTCTGTGGCTAAGTATATAAATTAAAATTTTCCATTTCTCTGTTTTGTTCTTTCCTTTGGGCATCCTGTTGTATGTACTGCTGTCTGTATCAGAGCAGGAACTCAGGAAGCACTTGGTTTAAGTGCAAGGTACCTTTTCCCTCCCCTCCCCAGGTATCTAGTATCAAGCCACAAGCCCAGGAGAATTCCAATAAATAGAAATTTACTGCTACAACTGTAACTACCAGATCCAGATATAAAGATCAATAGAATAAAAAATCGAGTTCTACCCCAGGCTGCATGGTAATTCTGTTTTGACGAAACCCCAGGGCCAGTAAGGAGGAATATTTGAGGGGGAACGGCTGAAGAAGAAAAATTTACTTGTTTTCTTACAATGGCAAAACAAACAAACATGGAAAAGCTCTCCTAAGTATCTTTTGTGGACCAAGTAGGAAGGAATGAGAAAGAGATAGATTAAATTTCTCTTAAAATATAAGTGAACTTAAAAAATGAACGGGAAATGAAATAAGCACCTGTGTGGGCCCGTGCAGTGTTTTCAAACTCCTTCCTCCCGTAGTATCCGAGAAAATGGATGTGGCTTGTCACCTAGCCCTGCACGTAGTCTATACACCTACCCCAGTCACCAAGTCTGAATCATTGGAAATGCATTTCCATTCAGAGGTTCATTTAAATAAAAGATTCAAAACGTGTGATCCAAGCTGCTTGGTCTCTATTCCCATTATATCTTCATTCCCTGTCGAGTTCAATTTGTGTTTAGAAACAAGAGGCCCCTTTTATCAAAGGGAACAGAGGTATGGCGATGAGCTATTCTCATTCTCATTAGCTATCTACATGTAATTCCAATGGCTTTTTGTTTTGCATTTATACACACACACACACACACACACACATTTACATGGGAATTTAGCTAATCTACGTCAGTATCAGAAAAAAATACCCTGTGAAGTTTTAAAACTAACAATTCTGCCAGAAAAGCTTGTTAGCAGTTTTAGGGTAGAATTAAAAAATAAGCAAGTAGGGACATTAATGAAGGCCTTTCCTGTACTCCTGGGGAGTTCAAGGCCATGCCTAATTTTCAGTTTTATAAACATCTAATGTTCTCTAGACCATCCTTGAATGTGTACAGAATTGCAGCTTTTGACCTATTGATGGGATGGGCTGCGGTTCTGACCTAAGGAATTTTCTCTTGATATCCACAGGATATCATCCACAGGACATCAGAAATTCTCTACTCAGTACTTTTTTATTATAAATTTCTCAAGCAATAGGGCCTTTGCAAAGGAGGTCTCCATGTTGCCTTTTTCTACAGTGTCCCTCTCTCTTTTTATTACGCACTGTAACAATATGGCGTTTTCCTTCCACTTTCTGTTGTTGCTGCTGGGAAATTAATCCTTCTTTGTATTTCTTTTCCAAATCTCCTCCAACTCATAATACCTCTTGGCACAGGGCTATAGATAAACACTTTGGAAAATAGAGCTAAACAAAAATATTCAGAAATGTGGCTGATATAGTATTTATATTAATAATAGCAAAGTCATAATTTAATTAAATACATTGTATATATGCCCTCAAATTTGGTATTACGCTACTATAGAAAGCATGATTGTATTAGGGTTTTCCAGAGAAACAGAACCAATGAGGTTATATACAGATACATAAGAGATTTATTATGGGAATTGGTTCATGTGATTATGGAGCCCGAGAAGTCCTATGATCTGCTGTCTGCAAGCTGGGGTCCCAGGAAAGCTAGTGGTGTAATTCAGTCTGAGTCCAAAAGCCTAAGAAAAGGGTGGGGTGGTGGGGGCGTATCAGATAGAGGTAGGCGGGTGGGAAGAAGGGGTTGCTGTTGGTATAAATCCCAGAGTGTGAAGGCCTAAGAACCAGGAGCTCTGAGGTCTGAGGGTAGAAAATGGATGTCCCAGCTCAAGACGAGAGAGAATTTGCCCTTCCTCTGTCTTTCTTGTTCTATTCAGGCCCTCAGTGGATTGGATGATGCCCGCTCATGTTGGTGAGAGCAGATCTTTCCTCAGTCTACTTATTCAAATGCTCACAGACATTCCCAGAAATAACGTATTACCAGCTATGCAAGAATTCCTTAGCCCGGTCAAATTGACACATAAAATCAACCATCACAATGATTATAAAGAATTTGTAATGATATGGAGGGAAATGTGTATTGTAAGTTATTATAGCAACTACAAAACTATGGATAACACAATCTCAATTACATACAAAAGTGTTTATATATATATATGTATATATTTTTTAAAAGACTGGAAGATAATACACCAAAGCATACAAAGATTGTCTATGTAAAAATTATTTTCCAAATATTCTGCCATAACTCAATTTACTCAGCACCTACTCTATGCTAGGTTCTGTAGCTATTATCACATTTAATCCTTGGCACAACCCTATAAAGTAGACACTAATTTCATTTTACACAGAAGAATCTTACATCTCAAAAATGTTGAATAAATTATATTAGGCCACACAATTAATAAAAATAATCACTATCCCCATTTTACAGGTGAGAAAACTGAGGCTCAGGTAAATTAACTTGCTCAAGGTTATCTTGCATGTATGTAGCAGAATAGATTTAAACTAGACCTTTCTAATTTCAAATGTCCTGGTCTTTTTACCTTATGGCATTGCTTCTCAAAAACAATGACGACAACAACAACAAAAAAATACATTGAAAAGTGTGATAAAGAAAGAGAAAAATATACAATAGGAAAGACAAGAAATGTTTTCCCTACCTAGGTATCTCAGTTGTTCTTGCAGAACCCTCGGATTGTTGAATTTAGATCTGCGCAATATGTGTGAAAACACATAATAATATTTGCATCATATCTATCTTCTGAGAATTTCAAAATTTATATAGTAAGTGTTTTTTGGTGTCTCACTTAGCAAATGCTTTTTATTATTCTATCTAGTAATAGTTGTTGTTTGATATAAGATATACTTCAAGCACAGAATGAAAAGTTTGTATCCATTCTCAATCTGCAAATAATGCATGCTCTAGGATTATATTCATATAATTTTTTTTCTTTATTAATGGTTCCCTGTCCATTATTGGGCTCAGAAAATGCATATAAAAAGTGCAAACATTACTGGCATAAATATGGTATGTCACCAAAAAGTGCTGTGGAAACTCAAAGATAGATAAGAAATAATGAGGTTTATAGATTCATTAGCATTTGAATGATGAAACATGTATATGTGTTACTCCTTTGATCAATACTGCCCTGGAGGGAAAGTACTGTATTTAATTGTCTTTCCCAGACCTTCCACTGTGGACATCTGGTTGCTATGCAGTCTTGTAGCAGGACATTTTATTGCCTCAGTGTTGTAGAATTCAAGTTCCTATTTTATTACCAGTGATGGCATATGTTACAAAGAAATGTATGGAAAAGCATGTACAAGGGGGATCTCCTCTATTCTATCTGCTTGACTAGCAGGTATCCTATAAATGAATATGGCATATCATTCTATGTAGTTGTTAAGTTTCAGTGATTTTATTACATGCATTGTATTATATACATGTGTGAGCTGTTTTACTAAAAGAGTTCCACACATTAGGAATGCCTCATTTTTGTAAGGTGCCTTTCATTTTGCAATTATCCAAACCATTTGCAAACTTTGCCTATGCATATAAGGCCAAGACAATGGTTTATTGTGGAAAAATCATTAGCATCAGAGAGACTTGGCATAGAGTGTTAGCTCCATTATTTTCTAGCTATATGATATTCAGAAAATTATTCAATCTATGTATGCCTTAGTTTCCTCATCTGTGAAATGGGGACATTGGTACCTTTCTCATGGAAACTTGAAAGAAATTAAATGAGTCATAAAAATAAAAAACTTTCCTTATCATGTAACTTATTTTCTTTCTTCCTTTTTTTTTTTT
>VBSM01000361.1:17290961-17310175 GCA_008086735.1 Cheirogaleus medius
TTGCCTCTTCCAAATTATCTATACTGACAAAGTGATCAGAATGAACTAATGTATTGTAGCCATACAGTCGTCCTTCAGTACTCATAGGGCATTAGTTCCAAGGCCCCTATTCATACCAAATTTTGGAGATGCTCAAGTCCCTTATGTAAAATAATATAGTATTTGCATATAACTTACACACATTCTCCCACATACTTTAAATCAACTCTAGATTGCTTATAATACCCAATACAATACAAATAATATGTAAATAAATAGTTGTTAGACTGTATTTTTAAAGTTCCTATTTTTTATTGTATCTTGTTTTTTTCCAAATATTTTCAATCTGCATTTGGTTTGGATCTATTGGTGCAGAACACGTGAATATGGAGTGTTGACAGTAATCTAAAACAAGATTTGCTACAAAAGATGGTTTTTGTTAACTAGACATGTATTATATAACTTTTATGGGGGAGACAGAGGTTTGCCTACCTTAAGCTTATATTAACATTATTTGCCAAAGTACTGGCCAGTTGACATGGAGAAGTAGTATTGCAGAAGCAAGCAGGTGGATGACAGTAGCCAGTGTGGGATTTCAAATAAGCTTCAAATAAAAATAAAGTGTATATTCTCTAAGTGGATAATTGAGAATTTCTTAGAGTCAGTTCTTATGGTTATGACCTGGTGGCACACATCTGAGGGACAGGGTAATCTAGGAGTTAATGGAGGGCAAATTCTAAAATGCCCTGAAACTTATCTTGCTATAGAGAATGATGCCAATGTCTATCAGGTTTCTGCTTGTTAATTTCTATGGTTGCTGCTACTGGGGAAATTGTCCTCATTTGCATTGTCTTTCAGTGACCTACCTGGAGGCAAACACCTGCAGACACTTTATGTTCACAGAAGTATCACTTGGGACAGAGACCCACATCCATTCAGTGCAACCAACTATGTTAAAATAACATTATGGGCAAATATTTCAAAGCTTAACATTTCAAATGATCGCTCTCTGTACTATTTTACGCCCCCCCTTATTGCTCATAAGTAATATATATTGCCGCCAACATAACTTTTTGGCCTATCCTTTGCCCTGTGTGTTTTTTGACTTCTCAGATAAAATTCTTACAGTGCTTTAATTGTGGAAGTTAAAAAAAAAACCTGCATTCATTCTTTTTAGAGAGAGGGAAAAGTCTCTGGTGAAAAAAAAAGATTAGATTCCAGTTGAAAATAAAGAATGAATAAAAGAAAATAATAAAAAAGATGTATTTGGAAATGTGAATAGGTATGTTGCTTGTAAATTGTGTGTGTGTGTGATTACATATTAAGAATTTGTTAGTTATAAAAGAATAAATATTTGCATATTGTACCATGTATAAATGTGTTTATCCTAAATATAAGTATATAGAGATGTATATAAAAAAAAAGAAACACACTGCCCATATAATTGTAATTTATAAATTTATATTTAAAAATATGCTATCTGAAGAAAAATTCTGTGCATGTTTTTAAAGGTATAAGTGCCTTCTTAAAGACTGTTTTCTTCAGCAATGGTTCATGATCAAGACATTTTCTTTTTTTTTTTATTTTATTTTATATTTTTATTTCAGCAAATTATGGGAGTACAAATTTTAAGGTTTCAAATAATGCCCTTGCCCCCCCTACCCCCACAAGACTGAGCTTCAAGCGTGACCATCCCTCAGACAGTGCACGTCTCACTCATTGTGTATGTATATACCCGCCCCTCCCTCCTCCCACCCACCCAATTCCCCATTTATGTAGTTCCTATGTGTCCACTTAGGTGCTGCTCAGTTAATACCAGTTTGCTGGTGAGTACATGTGGTGCTTGTTTCTCCATTCTTGAGATACTTCACTTAGTAGTATGGGTTCCAGCTGTATCCAGGAAAATACAAGATGCACTATATCACCATTATTTCTTAGAGCTGAATAGTACTCCATGGTATACATATACCACATTTTATTAATCCATTCATGAATTGATGGGCACTTGGGTTGTTTCCACAGCTTTGCAATTATGAATTGTGCTGCTATAAACATTCGAGTGCAGGTGTCTTTTTGTAGAGTGTCATTGGATCTTTTGGGTAGATGCCCAGTAATGGAATTGCTGGATCAAATGGTAGATCCACTTGTATCATCCCAGTAAGAATGGCCTTTATCAAAACGTCCCAAAACAATAGATGTTGGCGTGGATGCAGAGAGATAGGAACACTCCTACACTGCTGGTGGGACTGCAAACTAGTTCAACCTCTATGGAAAGACATTTTCTTTTTTGAACCAATAATCAAAATCTCTTTTTATGTATTATTTGTATGTATGTTTGCATGTGCTTAATAGTTACAGCAAAATCGATTAAGCTGGTTTGAAAAAATGCATTTTCCCCACCCCCCCCAGAATGGTCAAGATATTATTTGCACCAAAGCTATAAACTTTATGTTTGGCTTAGTCACAGAACCCACTGAAGGAGGAAACTTAAGCCAAATTTAAAGAAAATAGCTTAAGCATTTTTGAAGTGATCATGACTTAAAGTAACGTGTTTGCATGTATGCAGTAGAATGTAGTTGGTTATTGGTGTGTGTGTGTGTATACATATATATATATAGAAACAATTAAAAAGTCTGCCTTAAAGATTTCTTTCTCTTAGGCAGCCATGCTTAAAGGTGCTTGTGTTTAAGAATTGGCCTTTCATTTAGGACTTTCTTAACCACAAAAATAACCAGACAGTTTTGGGTAATAGATATCATGTGGTATTCACTAATTAATTCTTTTATTAATATCAAGAAGCATCAGGTAAATCCTTTAACAACTATTGATAGTAGATTGGGTTGATTTGTATATGGAAGATGAAGAAAAAGAGACAGAAAGGAAATATTTTGCTACATACACGTGCAGGAATAGGATGTAGTTATAAATATATTTTATTAATGCTAAATGACTGGGGTTCATAATTAAGGAGTGACCATCAGAGGAGCTCCTCTCTCCAATAAAGCAATAACACCCCTGGTCAGGCTACCTTCATTCATGTGTTAGTTTATTGCTATGGAATAGTTATTACACTGATTAGGTACATGGCTTTTCTTCTCAACTAGATGGCAAGCTTCATGAGGATTTATACTTTCCTATAACCTTCTGTGTCGACTCTGCCCAGCATCATACTTTTGATAAGAGTGGGTTTATTAGACATTTGGATGAAAAAAAATATTCTTTGCAGAGTACAATTCTGTGTCATAGGGCAAATAGAATGATTTGCTATTTAGAGTTAAAACATTTAAAGTAATGCAAGAAATGCAATAGATGCTGAAATAATTGAGACCTTTTTAGAAATAACTGTTGATTTTTATTGATGCGATTCATACATCTCAGGACTAAATTAAGTATCACAGATTGTGGCTTTTAATAATGGTCACTTTCTATTTTCTTCAAAGAGGTCATCAAATGTCTCCTGGGCCCACATAGCAAAATCTGTCCTCTCTTCATGAGCAGAAATCAAGATTCACTATTCTCTCAGCCTATGGCTATCAAGTTGGGAGGTGGAGGCAGGTATTCTATTTCTTAGGTCGAGTAAAATAAACACTATCTCTAAGAAAAGAGAAACTTGGTTTTGATTGAATCTGAATTATCCATCCTGGGGAACTATAATAATCACATGTTGAATACATTTGCTCTTATTTTCATTTCACTTGAATAGAATAATCCAGCAAGAAAGAGATTGGAATAAAAAATTGAAAAGGTATGGGCCGGCCAGCAAAAGATTTCCCCAACCCTCCATTAAAATTTGAGACCTGCTCAAAACCAATAAGCAGATAGGCATGACCCCTTCTTCCTCTCATGGAGTTAATGTTAATTCTGAAAATCCAAAACCAAAGACTCATCCATCACTGACAGGGTGTATTCTCAGAAGGGGACAGACGAGGAGGCGAACGTACTTTCGCTGGCGTACAGTGGCATTACAAGTTTCGAGGATAAATCTCTCCCCAAAACAGTCCCATGGAGGAACCCCACACAACTCTGAACATATTAATAGGCTAATTACCAGTGCCTTAATTTGCAAGTCCTATTCCTTTTCCCTCCTTACCCTCTACACCCACCTCCTCTAACCCTTCCTATATTTCAAAAAGGGAAAAGCCAATCGAGGAGGGGGTGGCGGTGGAGGTGGGGGGGACAGTGAACTTCGCCACAAAAATGAGTCAAGGGAGAAATGAAGTACTAATTAAGAAAGCCGGGGTGTTATGCAAATGGCTGCTGCGCCGAAGCAGCCTAATGAATGTGCCCGGAGTAGAAGGGGCGTCTTCGCGCGCCGACAGCTGGCTCCCAGGAAGGTCAGGCGCAGGCGGGCGCGCGGGAGCATAATCCTTCAGATTGGCAGCTCTGCCCCCTGGTCACCGTTTGATTATCTCCCAAATTGCTGTATTTCACAGAGATAATGATTTTTTATGGTCACAGATTTGAAGACAACTGCTGTATCCTCGGGGTTGTCGTTCTGCAAGGAGACGCTGCTGCTTCCTTCAGAAGGCAGAGAGGAAAGGGGGGTGGGGAGAGAGAGTGTCTCCTTTTCTCTTCCTCGCAACTTCCTGGAATGCTTTAGGACCGTAATGAAAGCAATATAGATTGGTAAGGGACCCCGCCCCCAGTTCCGATGAATCCCAATCCGTGTCCGCGTTCCTTAGCCAGTGCTGGGATCTGAAGGTCTCTCTCTCTCTCTCTCTCTCTGATCTTCCAAGCTTGCCAGTAGCTTCTCATGCTCATGAGAAGGATGTGGTCCTCTCTGCAAAACCTAAATTAGTTGATGCTTAAAAAGAGGAGGGGAAGGTTCATCCTGGCGGCCTTCCCTCGAGGTTTGTGTGTGCTTGCGGTGTGTGCGGTGTTTACCCAGCGTCCTGGGAGAGCTCAAGGCAGGGCAGGTGGGAAACCTGCAGCTCACCTCCTCCCACCCCACTGGGGGCTTGCCCAGGGTGGGCCAGGGGGCTCTCACTCATGGTCTCACGTGTGTGTGTGTGTGTTTTAAAGGGCTTCAAGGTGAGAACTTTGGATTAGAGCTCCCAAGGAGCTTATTTATTTAATTCCAATATATAAAAAAAATCAGGAAAAAAAAAGAAAAGTTTAACTATGTGATTACTCCCTTGAACACTGGTTTATTTAGCATTAGTTATTATATGAGTGCTTGTGTGTTCAGGTCTCTCAGGAACATATTTAGTTTTCTTTAAGAGGGTGACCACCGAAGCTCTGGTATGGACACGATTTTTCCATTGATACTAGAGACATCATTGTAACTGAACCCCAGTTCCTAGGGGGGATACTCTTTGAGGAGTGGGCATCTGATCCAACAAGGAAACATCAAGGTTTTGCCAAGAACTGTAACTCAAAATCATTTTTATTTCAGTTTCTCCTTAATTATTCCAATATTGCTGAAATTTTAATATTTATGACAGAAAAGAATGCTAGGGATTCATGTTTTAAATCACCTCTCTTTTCTTAATTGAAGAAAAAGGTAAATAAAGCCCAATTGACTTGAGATCTTCTAGTGCTTATCTAGAAAACATGTATTCAAGGGTGGCTTGTTTTTATCCTGTTTCCCATCAAATATTAATTTTCTCACACTTTTCATTGTTTATACTGTATTTACTTAACATGTATTTTATTTTATTTGAAAATATACAAATTATTTATATGTGGAATTCTGTGTGTTTATCTAGAGAGCTGTCTTTCAGAATAGAAAAAAAGGAAAGATTCTGATTATCCTTTATCTTCCCGTGTGTGTAGCTAAAAACAAAAACAAAAACAACGATGCAAAACTGAGTGCTTCTGCAGGCCAATTACCAATGCATCAGTAAGTCCTAGTTTTGTTTGTTTGTTTGTTTGTTTGTTTGTTTTAGCCTAAAAGGCCTGGCTGTATTCCCAGATGAATTTACATTGAGAAATAAGTTACTAGCTTCACTTATAGAGGTGAGATTCTTCTCGGTATTTGGGGTATAATTATATTTGGAGTAGCAAAGCCTGATTTTTAACAAACATGATGTCATTCTTTCATCAGTTTCAGTGATTCTTACCAGGTACTGCTACAGCAGTAAAGAAAAAAAATCCAGAAGGGTGAGGGCGTGGGGTTGCTGTTTTAGATGGGATAGCTAAGCCTCTTGAGCAGCTGATGTTTGAGCTGAGACATGGAGTGAAGGAGAGAGCCATGTACACAGAGAGGGGAAGAGTATCCAGGCAGAGGGAACTGCAAGTTCAAAGGTTTGGATGACATCATGCATGGCTTGTTTGAGAAACAGTGAGAACAGTGTATTTGGAACAGAGTAAGCAGGAGAAGAAGGGTGAGTGATGAGGTCTGGGCATGGGCTTGGGGGCAGATCATATAAGCTTTGTAGATGATGAGAAAGGGTATGGATTCTAGTCTAAGTGGAAGCTTAGACAGCTTCAAACAATCTTTTGCAGATGGACGCGGAGGATTTCCATTATTCACAATTATAAAAAAACACTGATGTGAACATCCTTTTGTACAGACTTTTGCATACTCTGTTTGTTTATTCATTCATTAAATAAATGTTATTCAGTGCCTGCTCTGAACCAGTTGCAATGCTAGGCACTGGGAATCCAACTGTGGAGAGAACATACATGGTCTTGTCCCACACAGACCTTACAATGTACAGGGTATGTCATCTCTCATATTTATCCTCAGGATAAATTATTTCTTAAGGAAATAGTCTTAGAAATGGAATTACTCTATCAAAAAGAATGCACATTTTAAATCATACACAAATTATATATTTGAAAATAAATATCCACACTGCCTTCCAGAGAAGTTGTATCAATGCATATATGGACTACCAGTAGATGAAAGTGATCATTTCCTCCCCTCCACAGAGACTGCTTCCAACAGGGAGCATTGATGTATTTCATTTTTTTCAATTTATATATCTCTATTTAATTGAGTATTTTTACATTTTATATTTTCATTGTCTAACTAAATTCAAAGTATTTCTCATTGTTGCTAATTCCCAGCATAAAGGCTAGATGTTTCATATGTTTTATCCATAAAAATAACTAAATACAACCACAAAAACTCACATTTATGAGGCATGTGTTAAGTTGCTACCATGGCAAACAACATTTCATCTAATCCTCACCAAACTTAGAGAAAAAGTACTATGTTTTTATTTCAGCCCACATAAGTGTAAGCTCTCTGAAGGCACAGGCCATATTTTTTTTTTTGTTTCCCACATTTTCCTCTGAGCCTAGCATAGGAACTGCCCTAGATAAGAAGTCATAAACATATGTTGCACCTTATGTGTGTATATAAATAAAAACTTGAGTCATGGGAATTTTAAATAACAAAGCCCCGTAGCTCATAAGTGGTGGAGCTGGGATTTGATTCTGACACCCATCTTAGTCCAGAGGCTAAGGTGTTCTTGGCCCAGGTGATCTTAATTATTCATTAACAAAATTCTCAGTAACTAAAATGTGTGCACATCCTCATTTCATCCCTAAGGGTTCTTAGGGTCTGATTGATTATACTGCCATCTACCATCTTAGATTTCCCAAGGAACATGCTGATTTTCTGTAACTTTTTTCTTTTCAATGGACACAATGTTATCAATGTATAGTCCAAAATTGACCTCTCTAGCCATGACCTCCCCCTAAGTTCCACATTTCCTATCTAATTACTCTTCCTACACACTTAGTAAGCACCTCAAACTTAACACATCCAATGCAGAACACTTCATTCCAACCCCACCCTCCCAACTTGCTCTTCATCTTAACTCCCCAGTTTCAATAAGGGGCACAGCTATTCATTCAGGTGCTCAGGTCAAACACGGAGCAGTCATCCTTGATACCCATTCTTCTCTCATACTTCAACACATTGCTGAAAAAGTCCACCTTCTGTATCCCAGATCTTGCAGAATTCACCCCAACTTCTGCTCCCACCTCTGTCTAGGCTACCATCATTTCTGTCTTGATTACTGGAAGAGCATCTTCATTGATCTCCTGCTTCCACCTTTCCCTGTTTATAGTCTAGTATCAGGGTGATGTTCAGAAATATAAATCAATTCCCTGCTCAAAACCCACTATGAGTTTTCCTCATATTTGGAATCTCAAGGCCTTTGACATCTGCTTCCTGCTTTCCTCTCCTTTCTTATCTCTGCCTTGGCCTCTGCACTCCACCTACACTGCTTTATGCTGGTACTTGAGTCTATCAGATTGATTCCCACCTCAAGGCCTTTGGATTTCTGTTCCGCTACCTGGAATGCCTGGCTCCTCCACTTCATCCAGGTGTGTCCGCTCAAATCTTCTTAGAGAACCTTTCTCTGACCTCTCAACCCTCCACAGTGTCTCCTCCACCCCGACTTCTCTTCACTGTCCATCTTCTCATCCTGCTTTATTTTTCTTCATAGCAGTAATCCCCACCTGATGCTTATTACTTATTTATTTCTCCACTTGTTTATTGATCATCTATTCTACCAACATGTGAATTACAGGAGGGTGGAGACTGGCTTGTTTGGGATCAGAACAACTCCTAGCAAATATTGGACAAGCAGAGAATATATTTAAATAAGTGAATGCATGTAATTGAATTTTATGCTTTCATCAGATGCCTTTTCAAATAAATAATTCGAATCAGTTAGAAAGAAATAAATAACAAAAAGTATCAAATTATGTGATTTGATTTACTTTGGATAATATTGTTATCATTCTTATAGTGTGAGACAAAGGAATGGATGCCCAGTAAGATATCTACTATTCGAGAATCTTAGATTAATTGAATCCTGTTTTAATGATTTCAGCTAATGCTTGGATAGCGATTGTAAAA
Source organism: Cheirogaleus medius (assembly GCA_008086735.1). Classification (NCBI taxonomy): domain Eukaryota; kingdom Metazoa; phylum Chordata; class Mammalia; order Primates; family Cheirogaleidae; genus Cheirogaleus; species Cheirogaleus medius. The sequence continues at coordinate 17,299,762 of VBSM01000361.1, forward strand.
TCTTGTGCTCAGAATAACCTATTCTATTACTGAATCTGAAATGCCTTTTTTGTCCCTGGATGCAGTGAATTGAACTTGTGGACTTTATGTGGTCATGTAGTCCCGGATGGTGGAGTCTAGGAAGGAGTTAGAAAAGCACCTGTTATAAGTGAGGGAGGGGTGTGTGTGTGTGTGTGTGTGTGTGTTAGAGCTTGGAAGGAATGCTAGGATAGAAGAACACACTGTTTTAAGTGCTCTGAGCTCCATGTCTTCCCTAGATACATACCTGTCTCAGATTCCCCCTGGGGCTTGCTGAGTTAGGAGAAGCTGGCTGGGGTTTTGTCTCAGGTAAGAATGCATTCAGACACCACTATTTCCCCCATTCTGGATAATCTCTCTTTTCTACATCACAGGAAGGCAGTGCTCTCATCCCCTGCTCATTATAGACATTTTCTGCTTAGTATTTGGTACAGGTTTTCTACTAAAGAGTCAAGAAAAGGTCAAGTCCATAGCTGTCTATTAAGGCGAATTAAGTTTAAACGCAGTCTAAAGGAGGTGATATCTTCGAGATGTTATATCATATTAGTGTTAAGTTAAAAAAAGCTTCCCATTTAAAATTGTATAATTTTCTCAAAATGTTTCAAAATTCAAATGCTATAAAATGTTACACAGTGAAAAGTCTTTTTCTAGCTCCTGTTCTCTAGATACCTGTTTTCCCTCCCTAGGCAATCAATGATATTAGTTTCTCATATATCCTTCTAGAAATAGTTTATGCATATATAAGAAAATATGTAGATGCTATGTATATAATATATATGTATGTATGAGTGTATATGTTGTCACTTCTACTTATTTAAAAGTATATAAACAAGAGAAAATTATATTCTTCTGTACTCTGCTTTTTTAGTTGGACAGGCCCTATAGTATACTATTTATTAAAAGTAGAGACTGCATCTGGACTGCCTGAATTCCAGTTTTGGCTAGATCAAATATTAGTTAATTGAGCTCAGACAAGTTAGGAAGCCTCTTTACATCTCAGTTTCTTAATTTATGAAGTGGGAAATGTAATAGTATGTATTAGATCAGGTAGTTATGGACAAGATACATCAATATGCATGTAAAATACTTAGCACTGTTTCTGTTACACCCAAAGCCCCAGTGTGGCTAGCTGTTGTTGCTATTGTTATTGCTCTTATTATTTTTTAATATTGTAGGTCATTCTCATATTAGTATGTAAAGAGGTCCCTCATTTTTTATACCTGCATAATATTCCAGTGTATGGCTTTTTCAAAAAAAATGTATCTAACCATACCATGTTTAGGATTTGTCTCCAAAATTTTATCATTGCAAGGACAATAATAAAGTTATTCATTACATAGTAACTTTTCATGTCAATCATTCTACACATGCCAAGTGCTTCTGCAGCATAAATTCCTCAAAATGGAAACACTTCATCACGTGGCATGTGGCTTTATAACTTTTTTTTTTTTTTTTTTGGTATTGCCAAACTTCCCTCCATAGAAGTTGTACCAAGTTATCCTCTCACCAGCACTGTGTGAAAGTATTTTTTCCCACAAACTCATCACCTCCTTGGTAAATGAAAAATAGTATCTGTGTAGTTTAAATTTGCATTTCCCTGATTTGGAATGAGTTTGAACATATTTTCATATGCTTAAGAGACATTTGTATTTCTTTTTCAGTGAACTCTCTGTTAATGCATTTTGCTCATTTTTTTCTATTAAGTTGTTGGTATATTTCTTATTTATTTCTGTAAGCTCTTTGTGTTGTAGAGAAGTATGTGTCACAAATATTTCTCTTTGTTAGTAATTTTTTTTTCTTTTGGGTTTACTTGCGGAAGCTTTTGCCATGCACAAACATTTTTATTTTTATATAATTGAATTATTTTATCTTTTATGAGTTTGGTGATTTATCTCTAGGGAAAAGTTTAAATGAAGCTTAGGCATAGGCAACACCAAAAAAGTATGAGACGTGAGTCTTTAAGGTCTAATGTACCACCCCATTTGGAATTGCAGAAGAAAATCAGGGTACTATTAAATACATTTGATTGGTAATGATATCTGTGCAAACAGAGAAACCAAAAGAGGTCCTGAAAGTAAGAATATGTTAGCACCGATCTTTTAAACTAGGTTTCTGGTTAACAAATTGATCAATTGGGCTATTTCATTCTCACTGAATAGTTATACTAAACAAAACTGCCTTCAAACATTTCACACAACAAATGCACCTTGGAAGTTCATCTTTGTGGGAACCTCTATGTTCCCATTCCGAGGAGGATCATTAATAATTTCCGTCGATGTTGGCTACATTTATCATATTTTTTACCCCAGAAACATTTTTTTCCTTATTTTAACACTAAGTTTTAAAATAAAATCATTCTGCCTTTTAGTTTTTTGACTCTAGACTTGATTTTTTTTGGGTATAAGCATTCACTCTTCTATGCACAGCACCACTGATAACAATATTAATCTGTGAAATTAACACAGATTTATTAAACATAATAAACCTGCTCCTTGCCTAGAAATCTAAACCCCTGAATTCTAGCACTCAGAGAGCTTTGGCAGGGCGTCATGCACATCTTTGATCACTTATCATCGTGAGATGTTAAGGAGAGCTAGAAGAGGGACCAAAAAGTATAAAGTAGAAATTGAAATCATGTTTTATATAATCATGCTACAGACTTAACATATGAAGTTAGATTGAATATTGCTCTTTCACACAGAAATACTTTATTATTCCAAGGGTCTTGATGAGCCAATTTGTGATGTGCTTGCTGAAAACAGCTTTATTGACATAAAGCTCACATACATACAATTCATCCATTTAAAGTCTGCAATTCAGTGGTTTTTAGTATATTCACAGATATGTGCATCCATTACTACAGTCAATTTTAGAATATTTTCATCATCCTCAGAAGAAAACCCTTACACTTTAGCTATCACCCGCTACACTCCCAACCCCCCTGCCCCAGCCCTAAGCAACCACTAACGTACTTTCTGTCTGTATAGATTTCCCTATTCTGGACATTTCATATGAATGGAATAATATATTATCTTATCTTTTGTGACTAGCTTCTTTCACTTAGCATAATGTTTTCAAAGTTCATCTATGTTGTAGCTTATATTATACTTCATCCCTTTTCACAGCCACATAATATTCCACTGCATGTGTATACCATACTTTGTTTATCCTTTCATCAGTTGATAGGCATCTGGGGTGTTTCCACCTTTTGGCTATTAAGAATAATGCTGCTATAATAATTCATGTGTAAGTTTCTGTGTGGGCATATGTTATAATTTCTCTTAGATATATATCTAGGAGTGAAATTGCTGGGTCATATTAAACATAACTCCATGTTTAATCTTTTGAGAAACTTCCAGATTGTTTTTAAAAGTGGCTTCACTATTTTCTATTCCCACCAGCAGTGTATGAGGGATCCAACTTCTGCACACTCCCACCAACAGTTGTTATCTTATTTTTTCATTCTCACCAACATAGTGGATATGAAGTAGTATGTCATTGTAGTTTTTATTTGCTTTTCCCTGATGGCTAGTAATGTCCAGCATCAATTCCTATGTTCATGGCCGTTTGTGTACCTTTATTGGAGAAAAAATCCTTTTCATCTCCTTTGCCCATTTTGTAACTGGGTTATATTTTTCTTTTTATTATTGAGTTGTAAGAATTCTTTATGTATTCTGGATACATGTCCTTTTTCAGATATATGACCTGAAAATATTCTCTCCCATTCCATGGATTGTCATTTCACTTTCTTGATGTGTCCTCCGAAGCACAAAAGTTGTTAATTTTGACAAGTCTCATAAATATTTCTTTCTTTCGCTGCTTATGCTTTAGGGGTCACATCTGAAAATCCTTTACCGAATCTAAGGTCATGAAGATTTACTACAATGTTTCACCTAAGATTTTATAGCTTTAATTCTTATATTTAGAACTTTTATTAATTTGAAGCAATCTTTGTGTAAGGTGCGAGGTACGGGTCCAACTTCATTATTCTGCATGTAGTTATTTAATTGTCCGATCACCATTTGTTGAAAAGGCTACTGTTTCCTCATTGGATGATCTTGGCACCCTTGTTGAAAATCAGTTGGCTATACATATGAGAGTTTATTTCTGCACTCTCAATTCTGTTTCACTGATCCATATGTCTCTCCTCGTGCCAGCAGCACAGTCTTGATTACTGCTGCTCTGCAGTAAGTTTTAAAATGAAGAAGTGTGAATCCTACTTTGTTCTTCTTTCCCAAGATTGCTTTGGCTCTTCTGGGTCCCTTGAAATTCCGGATTAATTTTAGAATAAGTTAATAAATTTCTACATAAAAGAACTGGGATTCTGATAACAATTCTATGACACCGTCACAAATTCAAATGTCCTCAGGACAAGGACAATTCAGACGGTGCATATAAAGAATAGCAAGGCCTGTGGTTAAAATGGAGAATATCAAATTCAAATTTTTGAAAAATATTGTACTAACCAAACAAAAGTTTCTGTCAGCTCTTGAATGCCACATAAGCCTGGCATTCTGCTAAGATCAGTGTGTGAATAATTACCTCATTAATTCTTGAAAATAAATTATATGAAGTAGGTTTTTCTATCATATCCACTTTACCCCCGAGAAAATTGAGATTCAGAGAAGTTAAGTTAGTCACTATTAAAAAGTGAGTCAGAATGTGGAGACAGGCACTCTTATTTCATTATCTGTGATCTTAATCATAATAATCAACATGCAAATTGTATACATCAAATTAGCAATCAACTATTTTTCCCCCATAGATTAGAAATTATGCAACATTTGAAAACATTTAGAGCAGCATTATCCTGTAGATATTTAATATAAGCCATTACATATCTATAATTTTAAATTTTAAAAAGAAACAGATAAAATTAACTTTTAATAATATCTATTATTTAATCCAACATATGAAAATATCATTGCAATCTGTAATCAATGTAAAAATTATCAATGAGATATTTTGCATTTTATTACATTAAGTTTTGGGAATCTGGTGTTTATTTTATACTTAAATCACATCTCAATTAAGAGTATCCACATTTAAAGTGGTCAGTAGCCACTTGTGGATTATGGCTACCATATTGGATAGTAAAGATCTAGGTGATTGCCTAAACTTTTCATATTTAATTTTTTCTTGGTATCATATAGAGTTATAATTTAATTTAACTCCATTTTCTTATATGTAAAGCAGGAACTAGCCCAATATAATAATTACAGGGTAGAAGTTGCCAGCAGGTGCCTCTCTTCTGATCTCATTAAGAAGTTTTTATATTCTATACAAGTATGAACTCTCAGTGCAAAGAGTATGAAAGTCTGTGAATTTATGGCCAAAGTTATATACGGTTTACACATATGCACTGATGTTACCTAAAATATCCCTTCCTATAACATTCTTTTTATGAACAAGTTTTGTGGATGTAATATTTATATGTTTTTGCTATGAACATAAGCATTATAAAGGAACTATGCTTTGTGCTGCTAACTTAATGGATTTGGAAAGCAAAGTGGAAAAACTATAACTTTATGATAAACGTTACCACCTTCCTTTAATGCATTATTATATTTTATAGTTAAAATAGAATGGAACATTGAGGCACTTGTGCAGAATATATATTTAAAAAGCACAGAGGCAGTGAAAGAGACCAAAAATTACCTTTAAGTTTATTAATTTATGAAGAAAACAAAAGATTGTTGCAGACAGCTGCAACATCAACTCAAGTGAAAAATAGGCTAACATGTTAGGAACCTTAACCCCATAATTTTGCCAGGACAAAATTAAGCAAAACAATCTCCCCAAATTATTAAAGTCTAAGTCTTTAGGGGAATGCCCTATATTATAACTTAAATTACTAAACTATAGGCATAACTGTGTAGCCACATGTTTCTTTACCTTTGTACCATATAATTGTACGCAGATGTACCCAATGTTATGCAATAGACTTGCTCATTAAAAAATAGAGTGCAAATTCTATATTAAAAGTCCTTTAAATGCTATTGGGGAGCTTGCTATTTAAAGGTTTTTTAATAATGCGATTAATTATCCCCTAATTGTCCTCTTTGGCAAGGTAAAGTTTTAATAGTTTTTAAATATAATGTTTCAGGCTGGGTATGGTGGCTCATGCCTGTAATCCTAGTACTTTGGGAGGCTGAAAGGGGAGGATTGCTTGAGGCCAGGAGTTTGAGACCAGCCTGAGCCACGGAGCGAAATCTTGTCTCTACAAAAAATAGAAAAATTATCCAGGTGTACTCCCAGCTTCTTGGGAGGCTGAGGTAGGAGGATTGTTTGAACCTTGGAGTTTGAGGTTGCAGTGAGCTATGATGATGCCACTGCATGCTAGCCTGGACATCAAAGCAAGACCCTGTCTCAAAAAAAAAAAGTTTCAGAAATTATAGTGAAGAGAGAAAACTATTTGTACATGTACGTGATTTAGGCCGCCAGTCCTGCACAGGATGCTATTCCCTCTCACCCACATAGACAGATCATTTACGTAATTTTTCTTTTTTCTGCTACTGGATATCCTTATCGGCATACAGATGGACTGTTATTTCTCCCATGTTAACAACAAAAATGCCCTCTAATGATCCCATTTGACTTCCATTTACTACTCTATTTCTTCTCTTGACAACAAAATACCTTGAAAGAGCATTATACTTGGTGTACTGTATTTGGTGTATCAACGTCTTCTCTTAGAACTGGTGAGTTCTATGCTTTATGCCTTTGTCAAAAACTTTTAAGATTATTGCTATTAGTTTTCTATGAAAAGAATAGGAACTGAATGATTAAGAAGAGTCTTTCTCATAGTAAGGAAAAAAGGCAGACATGCATGTTTAGACATTCTTCTTCATCAAAAATGTCTTGTTCACCACTGTATTAGTTTGCTACAGCTGCCATAACAAAGTGTCACAAACTGAGAGGCTTAGAATAACAAAAATTTGTGTCTCACGTTTTAGTTGCTGGAATTCCAAAGTCCAGTTGTTGGCAGGTCCATGTTGTCTCTAAAGGTGCAAGGGAAGGATCAATTCCATGCCTCTCTTACTTTCTGGTAGCCTCAGACATTTCTTGGCTTGCAGATGTCTTTTCCATATGTCTCTTTGTGTGACTGTGTGCACATTTCCGGTTTTTATAAGGACACCAATCATATTGAATTAAAGCCCACTGTGATGACCTCATTATAAATTAGTTACCTATCTAAAGACCCTATTTCCAAATAAGGTCACATTTTAAGGTAATAAGGGTTAGGACCTCAATATATCTTTTTTAGGGGGCACACAATTCAAACTCATGACTACCACAATCAAAAATATGGTTTTTCTTCCACTCACCTCTAGGGATAGAGATCTCAAATGTGTTAGAGAAGTTTGGTATGTTCTTCAAAATAGAATCTGTGAATTCATGAAGACCCTAAATAGATAAAGTCATTTTTCAAAATTGTCTTTCTAATCAACCCTACTGTTTCCTGTAAAGAAATGAAGAGATTCTATGGAATTAATTTTTTTAGTCCATCTATCTATCCATCCATCTCTATTTACCCATCTATCCAAACATCCATCCATTAATTTCATAAAAACGTAGTGGGCACCTACTATTGATTTAGTATCGTGCAAGGCACTGACAGGTGGGTAGAGGCAGATGCTAGCAAGATTCAGTAGTCTTTGCTTTCAGGAAATTATAATGTAGATGATAAAACAAGGCATAATATAAAAACTGAAATAATAGTCTAAGACATGACATATGTCATTTTGTAGTTGAAGTCATTAATAGTCATGTATTCTGAGAATGGAAATATTACTGAACCAAGATGGCAGAAAAATTTTTGACAAAGATATACCTATACTGGCTTAATATCAGCTTTCTTAATTTCATAGATTTTGCTTATAACAATCTTCTTTCCACACTGACACCCCCGCTTTGAAGCAGCTTGACCAAGTTCTATTATAGTCTCAATTTCTACCTTGTTCGTCTCTCCCATTGAGGGTGGAGGTGGGGCAGTCACAGTGTCACCTGTAGGCCCAGTCCGGTATAAGTAAGTTCTGGGGCCAATTCCCATATAGCAGCATCAAGCCGCCTAAGCTCTAGACTGGGTCTGACCACCCATTACATTTTAATCACTGGCCTGTTCCTTCCTTCTTACAACAGCTCTTGCAGTCAGTAGAGACAGTCTAGAAAGTATAGGATCAGCTTCCTCCATGTAATTTCTGGGGGCCCAGTGGTCTGTGGGCATATGGGAATATCTGCTGCTTCACCCACTTTGTTCTCCACACTTCATGACAATTCTATGATATAACCTACCTACCCACCATCCTTTTAGTGCATCGATTTTTCAATTAAATTATGAGTTAGTTTCTGTTCCTTCTAAAAGAACTCTGATTAATATCCCCCCCACCTTTGAATCTCAGGCTTGAGCAAGTTTCAAGCCCTTCACAGTTCCTAAAGGGATAACAAGATATGATTTATTACCTTCTGCACATCTCCAAAAGGACTACCTAAATAATTACCCAGTGCCCTGAAAACTGCTGACTTTTTCCAACTGATGCCCACCAGAATTCTGACACTCTGTATTCCCATCCTTGTCTACCATTCACCCTCTCTGATAAGATTTGTTTAGAGTACCCTTAGAATAATATCAGGGCCTTTCTTTCTGGGTGCATCCCCTTCTAATTCTATCAGCTAGGCCAGCATCTCCCTTTGCCCCTATTTTTATGACATCAATTATTTTGTGTCTATTGGTGTTACATTTCATATTTCCTCTTCCCTCGCATGACCTCGACTGTGCTTCTAGATTGCATGTGCTACTTTCATTACCCTTGCCTGATATTCTCATCCTCTCAACCTTAACCCAAAACTAAACCTCAGAATCATCTGGGAGAAATCCCAACTCCATCTATGGAATCTGAATCTTTGGCAGTGGGGCCCAGTGGAGGGACTATATGTTTTTGTAAATTCCCCAAATCATTTTATTTATAGCCATTTAGAATATACCGCTTCAGATCATAGCTATTTTTTTCTCAAATAGTCCCTAATATCTCTTTTCATTTAGAGTTCTGAATACTCAGCTTTGGTTGCCAACAACCAGGGTCACTCTAGAGCCAAGGGATTTGGACTTCCATTCTCTTCAAAGGAGAAATGAATTCTAATCTATTTTATGGCACCACTGACTAGTTTAGATCCCCATAGAATGGGACTGCATAGAGCAACCAGAGTTGTATGGGATTCTTTAAAGCTGAGGAATGGCCTCTCTCTTCTTATCAGACACCTATTCTCAGTTTTAGACCCACAAACCAAATTGTTTGCTATATATCAGGTCTTCTCTACTACCCTTTCATATCACCATCCTTCTTAACACTTATTGACACATTATATTATACCTATTTATATAATTACTTATGATACATTTGTCTTTTCCACTATAGGTTTCAGGAAAACAGGTGCTGCATTTTGTAGAATGCATAGAATATTGTTGGGCATATAGTAGACATTCAGCAAATATACGTGAAATAAGTGAATAAGTGAATTTCTACCTAGCTATTTCATAGATCCCTGAAATATAACACACTTAAAAATAAATAATTATATTTTCCCCAAACTTATCATCTCCTTTTTTATGAGTTGCCTTTTTTTCCACAAGCTTTTTATTTAAAAATAGTTTTAGATTTACAGAGTCATTTATCTGTTTACCGTCCCTTTGGTTTTGCCTCTTCCAGAATGTGATATAAATAGAATTGTACAGTATGTAGTTTTTCAGACTGACTCTTTCACTTAGCAATATGCATTTGAAATTCGTCCAGGTTTTTGTGTGATTTATTAGCTCATTCCTTTTTATTGCTGAATATTGTATTGGGTGGATGTGTCACAGTGTGTTTACCCTTCATCTATTGGAGGACATCTTGGTTGCTTCTAGGTGTTGGCCATTATGAATAAAACTGCTACAAACATTCATGTGTAAGTTTTGTGTGGACCTAAGTTTTCAAATCAGTTGGAATAAATACCTAGAATAAAATTGCTAGATAAGATTGCTTAGTCCCTTAAGAAACTGTCAAACTATTGTCCATTTTACATTCCCACCAGCAATGAATGAGAGTTTCTGTTGCCCCAAATCTTCACTAACAACTGATATTGCCATTTTTTCCCTGGGTTTCAGCCATTCTAATATATGTGCAGTGGTTATCTCTTATTTTAATTTGCATTTCCCTAATGACAAATGACGAGCATTGGTTTGTCTTTCAATGTTGGAAAAACTATCTTCAAAGGCAGGGACTTGCTATAACTTCCTCAGCTCTGTGTTCCCAGTTCTTAGACTACCTGGCACAGAGCAGGCATTCATTAAATGTGTCAGCTGAAAATAAGCAAATGGGATCTGATCAAATTAAAAAGCTTCTGCACAGCCAAGGAA
>VBSM01000361.1:17310275-17360275 GCA_008086735.1 Cheirogaleus medius
TTTCAACCCACCCCTTCTAATCTAATAAATTATTCCAATGTTTTGCTCATTTAAAAAAAAAATGTGTCAGCTGACTGAATGACTGTCTTGGGAGGGAGGGCTAGTATTGGTGGTTATGATCTTCAGAAAGGAACTTGTGACATATTTTGCCCATTCAAGACCTTATTAAAGCATTGCTAGTAGTATAGTAGCATGATGATATGTTTGCTTACATCAACTATGGAAAGCCAAAAGATAAATATGAACCCCTTTCATTCATTTATTCTCTTGTGTTTTCTAGACACTGTAAACTCAATGCTTCCCCCATCCATCTCTTATTCTAGGGGTTGAGAACTGCAAAACATTTGCTTGTTTATTTCACCTACCATGAGACTATTTGTATTTGAAAAATAAAATGAGGAGAAAATCCATCTCTTTCTTGATTAACAGACTTCACATTTGGTGGCTGTTTATGTCTGTTTATGGCTGTCTCAAGCATCAATGCATACTCTTTCTGAGGATTTTATTCTTTTTTAGAATATAAGTCCATAAGATCTTGAGAGTGAGTTTTTAGGAAGAAATAAAAAGTTAGGAAAAACTTATTTGCACACAAGTAAGACACTATACCAGACATCCTTCCACACGCTCACAAATCTGGTGATATGCTTTGCTGAAAGTCTATTGACTCAAATGCCTCTCACTTCATTTGTTTGACTATAATATTGCACAGGATGATGCACACACACACACACACACACACACATATCCTCAGAGCTCTTCTATTAATATTTTAAATTCCCCCAAAAGCCACTGGATCTGAGTTAGTGGATATTCAACAAACCTGGGGGAAAGGGGATGTAGAGAGCATGTGAAGCATTTTACCTGTTAAGCAAGCTACACATATGAGGCACTGAGACTCTGCTGGACACTCTCCAAGGGATTTCAGCATCACAATCTTAGCGGACACTTTGCGAGCCAAACTTAGTGCCCTAATGGAGCAAAGCTTTGGCTCCTGGTTCTTGTCCAAAATTACCTCAGTTACAGTTTTGCTTATGTCTTAAGATTTTAATCCCTTTAAAAGAAAAATTACCATGAGGCATTTTTCATGAGGCCATCAAATGAATAAAGTTTAGGATAGAGGTACAGGGAGGGGAGAAGATGGGAGGAAGAGGAAAAGGATTCAATTTCTAGGGGCAGGTTTGCCTCCCCATGAGCAAATATTTTATATACATATTAATATACATCACATCACTGTAATTAAGATAGTTTCTTGTGAATAACGTTAGTATTTCTTTCACTCTTTGGTCATTATGATAATGCAAATTCCAATAATTTATTGTTTTTATCTAAACTCATACTGAATCCAGAAACCTCTCCATCTCCTAGTTGCTAAGGCAACCCCTATAAATCATCTTCACCCATAAGTTAGTTGAGCGCTCATGAAAAATATCTATTGTGAATATTATGGGTTCTGGTACATTATTTTTCTAGTCACCTAAGTTTGAAGTCCTCCTCATTTGGATCCTGGGAGCTTTTTGTGTTATTCTCCTGTAATATTGTACTATCAGTTTTCCCCTGCTCATATGCTCATATACTTCACACTTTTCTTCCTCTTTCTTTTGTTTACCTTTTCCTCTACCTAAAATGCTCTCCCTCCCTAATTTTTGAATGTTCTGATTTACCTTCAGGCTCTTGCTGGGCATACTCTTTTTCTCCTCTAGGAAAGCTTAGTAGCAGGAAAAGCAGGCATTGGTCCTTGCCAAGACTTGTTCATCTTTTAAGGTTCTTAATAGTTTCTGTGTTATTATATACTTAATAATCTTTTTGCTTCTCTCTGCTCCCATTAGATTATGTATATGTGTATGATTCATCTTTGCATCTGCCAGAGCTTCCTAGCTTAAATTCCATGCTCACTTAATGTCTGTTGGATGGATCTATAAATGAATGAATGCACAAACAAACAAATATATGAATGTTTGTGCTATGCCTCCTCTGGAGTCAATTCTCCCTTTCTACTCTTTACAGTTGAGCATGGGAGAGAGAGAATGTCTACTCACACCTTTAACCAGTGTGTCCGAGGGAGCTTGTGCATCACTGAAAAACCATACAACGACTTTTGAAGCCAGGCTCATGAGTTTGTTTTTACTTGTAGAAAGTCATGATCCTTTTTCTCCTTCCTACAGATAGTTCCAGGAGATAGACTAATTCCAGGAGAGAGACTCTCCTTTAATGAAACAAGTGGCCATGCTGAAGAAGCCTGTATGTCAAAGAACTATAGATGAGCTCTAGGAACTGTGGGCAATCTATAAAACCTGAGGGTGATCTCTGGCCAGCAACCAGAAAAAAAATTCAAGACTCTCAGTCACACAACTGCAAAAAATTAAATTCTGTCAACATCTTTAATGAGCGTGGAAGTGGATTCTTCTGCAGTTGAGCCTCCAAATGAAAATGCGTCATGACCAATACTTTGATTACAAAGTTATGAGACTCTGAGCAAAAGATCCAGTTAATCTGTATCTGGAATCTTCACCATGGAAATAGTTAATAAATTTTAATTGTTTTAAGCTGCTAAATTTGGGGGAGAAATTGTTATACAATGATAGAAAACTAATATAGCACTTTTGGATATCCACATGATATAGGAATGGTATCTTCATACTTGTATTTTGCAGCTGACAACATCCTAAAGGCTACCCTTTCCCAAGGATTACAGTGTCCCAAGGCAGGAAGAAGAAGAGGGACTGTATCCTCTTATATATAAATCTCTTCTTCAAGAATAAAGAAAACATTTTCCAGAACTATTTCTCCCTGGCTAGTAGTTTTGACTTCCCATCTCATTGTCCAGAATTGTATCTCATACTAATTCTTAAATTGGCCACTGCTAATGGGAATGACAATATCATGATCACATTGAACTAATTCACATTTATCCCCTGGGCCTGGAGAGTGCCCAGCTTCTTCTGTTACATGTGACCACCTGTAAGTTGAGCAAAACTGGGGTTTGGATTGAAAGAAAAAAAGAATAGGTAATGATATTGGGTGGGTAATTGCAATGTCTGAAGAAGCAAGAACAATATGGTTTTAGTTTTTCCATTTGTAAAAAAAAGGGGATTAGACTAGTTCAAAGTGTGTGGAAAGCTCTGAACATTGATAGTTGCTTCCTAGAGCATTGTGTTGAGAAGGATTCTGTGGCCATGCTTAGGCTCAGTGGGAAGGACTATAGAGATAAATGAGCAGTGTCTGTTGTGGGCACAGGAAAAGAAATTATGCAAAATTATGATTCTAATGTGTGGAGACTATGATAAGAGAATAAAATTTATTATTTAAAAATGTAGGTTACAAAGCCATACTATATTCAAATCTGGGCTCTACCATTCAATAAAGGTGTAGTGATTGGTGTTTTATTTAATTTCTCTGCTCTTCAGTTTTCTCAACTATAAAATAAAGATAAAAATAGCAAGTGAAAATTAAATGAGACAGTGCATGTAAAAATCTGTGCCCCACTGTTAAAATGTATGCATGTTAAGAGCACAGAGTAAACACTTAATACGTGTTATCTATTATTATTTAGAGACACGATGACCACTATGTTGGTGATTTAAAAGAAAGATTTCTTAAATGGAGGAGAGTTACATCAGCAAGATGGCAGAATAGGACTTCCCAGTGCTCATACCCTGACAGAACTGTAAATTTGAATAACTATGCATGCAGGAAAATACTTTCACAAATACTAAGGAATTCAGGTGAGAGATTACAGCACCTGGATGAAGCAAAGGAATTAAACAGTTGCATTGGAGAGGATTTGAAAGACAACGTTCACATTACCCACATAATTCCTCCTCCAAGCCCATGCACTGCAGTGTAGAAAAAGGAGAGTGAAGTAAGCATCTGACTTTGCCATGGACACCAGCACCAGGCCCGACCCATTAAACTCTGACACGTGGCTGGCTCCCTTGGCCCCAGGCTCCAACAGATCCAGGATCCAGGCTTGTTCCAGTAGACCACAGTGCCAGGTAGGCCCCTGTGAACCCAGGCTTTAGAGCAGCCTCCACAGATACTGTCTCCAGTACCCTTCCCCTCCAGGGACTCAGGCTTCAGGACCACCACCATAGACTAAGGCACTAGCCTGCCCATGCAGACCCATGCTCCAGGCCTATCCCGGTGGACTCAGGCAATTCACTGATGAAAGAATTTGAATAAGAAACAAAAAAAAGTTAAAAACATACACCATGATTATTGATTGGAAAAATTAATTTTGCTAAAATGGCCGTATTACACAAAGCAATCTACAGATTCCATGCAATCCCTATTAAAAAGTCCAATGGCCTTCTTCATAAATTCTTTCCCTAGGCCAATGTCTATAAACGTTTTTCCAACATTTTCTTCTAGAATTCTTATTGTTTCATGCCTTAGGTTTAAGTCTGTTATCCACCATGAGTTGATTTTTGTGAGAGGTGAAAGGTGTGGATCCTGTTTCAGTCTTCTACATGTGGCTATCCAATTTTCCCAGCACCATTTATTGAATAAGGATTCTTTTCCCCAGTGTATGTTTTTGTCTGCTTTGTCAAAGATTAGATGGCTATGTGAGGATGGTTTTATATCTGACTTCTCAGCTCTCTTTCATTGGTCTATGTCTCTGTTCTTGTGCCATTCACATGCTGTTTTAGTTACTATAGCTGTTTAGTTACTACAGCTTGAAGTCTGGTAAATTGATGCCTCCCAATTTGTTCTTTTTGCCTAGGATTGCTTTAGCTATATAGAATCTTCTCTGGTTCCATATGAAGGATAGAATTATTTTTTCTAGATCTGTGAAAAATGATGTTGGTATTTTAATAGGGATTGCATTGAATCTGTAGATCACTTTGGGTAGTATAGACATTTTAACAATGTTGATTCTGCCAACCCATGAGCATGGTATGGTTTTCCACCTGTTTATGTCCTCTGCTATTTCCTTTCTCAATGTTTCATAGTTTATCCTGCAGAGATCTTTCACCTCCTTACTTAAATATATTCCTAGGTATTTTATATTTTTTCTTGCTATTGTGAAGAATATTAAGTCTTTAATTTGGTTTTCAGTTTGACTGTTGCTGGCGTAGAGGAATGCTACTGATTTGTGTACATTGATTTTGTAATCTGAGACTTTTCTGAATTTGTTTATCAATTCCAGTAATCTAATGGCAGAATCTTTGGGGTATTCTAGATATAAGATCATATTGTCAGCAAAGAGCGATAGTTGGACCTCTTCAGCTCTCAGTTGGATGCCTTTGATTTCCTTCTTTTGTCTGATTGTTCCAGCTAGGACTTCCAGCAACAAATAAATAAATAAATAACTGGGACCTGATCAAATTAAAAAGCTTCTGCACAGCCAAGGAACCTATCACTAGAGCAAACAGACAACTTACAGAATGTGAGAATATATTCACATGTTACACATCCAATAAAGGGCTGATAACTAGAATCTATATAGAACTGAGGAAAATCAGCAAGAAAAAAATCAAACAACTCCATTAAAAAGTGAGCAAAGGACATGAACAGAAACTTTTCAAAAGAAGACTAACTAATGGCCAACAGACATATGAAAAATGTTCAACATCTCTGATCATCAGAAAAATGCAAATCAAAACCACAATGAGATATCACTTAACTCCAGTAAGAATGGCTTTTATCAAAAAATCCCAAAACAATAAATGTTGGCATGGATGCAGAGAGATAAGAATACTCATACACAGCTGGTGGGACTGCAAACTAGTACAAGCTCTGTGGAAAGTAATATGGTAATACCTCAAAAAGCTACAAGTAGAACTACCATTTGATCCAGAAATCCCATTACTGGGCATCTACCAAAGGAAAAAAAGACATTCTATAAAAAAGACATCTGCACTCAAATGTTTATAGCAGCACGATTCACAATTGCAAAGATGCGGAAACAACCGAAGTGCCCATCAATACATGAGTGAATTAATAAAATATGGTATGTGTATACCATGGAGTTCTACTCAGCCACAGAAAACAATGGTGATCTAGCACCTCTTGTATTATACTGGATGGAACTGGAGCCCATTCTATTAAGTAAAGTATTCCAAGAATGGAAAAGCAAGCACCACATGTACTCACCATCAAATTGATATTAACTGATCAACACTTATGTGCACAAATAGTAGTAACATTCATTGGCAGGTGGGAGGGGTGAGGAGGGGATGCATATATTCATACCTAATGGGAGCAGAGTACACTGTCTGGGTGATGGACACGCTTGAAGCTCTGACTTGGGTGGGGCAAAATCAATATACATAACTTAAATATTTGTGCAGCTGTAATATGCTGAAATAATTTTTTAAAAATCCAATGGCATTTTTCATAGAAATAGAATAAACAATCCTAAAATTCATAAGGTCGCAAAAGACCTTAAATTTTATATGGAATCCCCAATTTCATGTGTAATAAGTGTAAGTACACTGTTATTGGGAATGCACAGCCATTATAGAAGGTAGTATGGAGGTTTCTCAAAAAATTAAAAATAAAACTATCATATGATCCAGCAATCCACATTCTGGGTGTATACCTAATAGAAATAAAATTAGCATCTCAAAGAGATATCTGTATTCCCATGTTCATTGCAACATTATTCAAAATAGACAACATATGGAAGTAACCTACTTATTTATTAATGGGTGAATAAAGAAAATGTGATATACATGTATACATATACATACATATGTAAACACACATAAATACACATATGCATGCATAATACATATATAACGGAATATTACTCAACCTTCAAAAAGAGGGAAATTCTGCCATTTGCAACAATATGTGTGAACCTGGAGGATGTTATGCTAAGTGAAATAAGCCAGGCACAGAAAGACGAAGACTGCATGATCTCACTTATGAGTGGAACCTAAAGAAGTGAAAGTCATGGAAGCAAAGAGCAGAATGGTGGTTTCCAGGGAGTAGGGGAAGAGGGAATTGGAAAAATATTGGTGAAAGGGTACAAAGTTTTAGTTTGGCAGGATGAATAAATTGTGGAGATCTAATGTACAGCATAGTGACTATAGTTAATAATATTGCATCCTTGAAATTTTCTAGGAGAGTATATCTTAAGCATTCTCACCACACAAACACAAATGATGACTATGTGAAGTGATGGATATATTAATTAACTTGATTTTAGTAACCATGTATGCATACATATATCAAAATATCACATTGTGTACCATAATTGATACAATTTTATTTATCAGTTATACCTCAAAAAAACTAGAATATAAATAAATAACTAAAAATAGGAAAATAATTTATTTTTAATTAATTAATTCATTTACTTTTTTTGTAGAGTCAGGGTCTCGGTATGTTGCCCAGGCTGGTCTTGAACTCCTGGCCTCAAGTGATCCTCCTGCCCTGGCGTCCAAAAGTGTTGTAACTACAGGTGTGAACCAACATACCTGGCCAGGAAAATAATTTTAAAAATTAAAAAAAAAATAAAAGAAAGCTTGCTTGCACCAATGTAAGATTCAGAGAAAATTTGTAAGAACAGTTCCACTCAGAGTAAAATTTTACTAATGAGAATACTAGCGTTTTTGATAGAATTGATTTACTTAGGACAGTCCTGGTTTTGCCTTATGTTCCAGTATAATTGTAAATATTCCCTCTCGCACTCTCAAAAGTATCTGATTTGGGTGATAGATTATATGATAATCCTAACTACTGTTTCTGATAAAGTTTGAGTCAGATTTCCTAAGACTACTATTTTTTTAAAAAGACGCTTTAGGTCTGGGCTGCTTCCATGTCAACTCCATAGTCCAGACATTAGTTCTAGACTTAGGTGGAATATTATGGCTATGTAGAAAATTTTATTGTTTCCTACTATAGTCTTCATGAATAACTGCAACTCCACCTTTAAACATACATTCTTTGAGATTTTTCCCCAAATTAAAATGTAGATACTCTTGCCTCAGAAGAAGTAATTCATTAGATTAAAATTGGTTTGGATAGGAGCTTCAAATCAGTTAGATATATTAAATGAAAAATGGTTTTATATTCTTCAATATTTATGATCCTATCTCAATTATGAAACAATTTATATGGGGTACAGGCCATTAATGGGAGTGAAGTCTTTCATGAAATCTAGGAAAATAGCGTATCACTGATGCAATTCAAATGAAAGTAAATAAAAGTGAATTTACAGTATTATTGCAGGTATAAACACAAACAAATGATTTGTCATCTTCTCACAAATAAATTGAGCTGGACCTGTCCATACATTAAATTAGACAGTATCTTACATTTACTGAGAACTAAAACTGACTAAGATTCCTTTGATCAATGCATATAAGAGAGTGATTACAATAAACATATTTAGATTTAAAAAAAGGCTATATGGACATTGTTTATTTTACAGTAAAATATAGCATAACTGCCAAAGCATTGAAGCTGATAACTACTAGTTACCTATTTATCTTGAGGTAACTGATTTATACATTACATATTTCTGCCCTCCTCTCATTAATTACATTTTATCATAATTATGATGTATATAAACTTGGAAAATTATCATATTTCAAAAATGATTTAACAGCACATTTTATGTGCCTAATGAACACAGACTTAATTATTTCAAAAAGAGGGCTGTTAAAATCTACCCTTGCTCTGAACTTCCTACCGTTTTTCATAGAAGGCTGCAATCTCTTTGTCTCCAACATTCCATGTACTTCAAAATCTATATATGGACTAGAATATGGGCATTTGGGTGATACTGTATTATGTATAATTTGCTATCAATTTTCTTTAATCCTAAATAAACCTTACTTTCTCAACCTCGGTTTTAAGATATAGAAATATATCATCTTCACCACTAAAGTACTAAAATTAGAAATTTTCCTTAAAAGATATCTGCAGTATAGAGTTATGCAATGTTTTGCAAGATATTAGGACTTCCTTTTTGTGTAAATGCTATAGGCAGCACATGATTTTGTACCTGCTTTGACCTACATGTATTTCCTCAATAAACATCTAGAGTTTGATATTCTATCATCAGCATGTAGCTCATCACCTTAAAGGCATGATTAAACTAGGGAATCACAAAAGCTATTGGTACAAAATGCAGGCATATAAGCACAACAAAGGGAAATTTTCTGTCAAAGCAGTGCCAAATTAATTTGTCCCTCCATACTTAATCATGCATGATAGGTTTTATTGCTGCTTCTATAATCTTAGTTTTATTAAGACTGCTATCAAACTCAGAATCCAAGGATTTTATTAGCACAGGTGCCTAACAAATAAAAAACAAAACATATTTATGCATAGGAATTTAGAGTCATAGCTAATGACTTACTTTTTATTTTTGCCATTAAAGTTAAAAACTACATATGTAGGAAATTCTTATGGTAACTATCTTAATGTCCTTAACACAGAAATATTATTGATAATGGTATGTGTGTTCCCACCACTACTCTGTGCCACAATAGTTCTTTGAAGAAAAATGCCCCCAAAAGACTCACTGACATAATGGTCAGAGAACCACCTGTGTGAAAACAAAAAGACCAAGCATGCATGAGACATGCACTTGAACTGACAATAATCAGAATGTCAAAATGACCATGAGCAAAGCAGAGCAGATACGCAACACGGAGAACACTGCTCAATTTGCCCTTTTGTGCTCAGAAACTCAGTGGCTTGGGAGAGACTCAGGCAGGTGAAGCATCAAGAGGTATCTTGGAAGAATTTATCCCCACTTGTATGATCTCCATCAGCACTTCCCCATAGCTGCCCTAAATAACTATATGTAAGAAAAAGGGTCTCTTCTTATGCGAGAGCAGCTTTAAGACAAGATCTCAGAGATAAAATCATAAAACACACAAGGGTAACTTAAATAAGGAAAGCCTCCAAATATACAACTGAATGTCCGAAATCCTATGAAAGGACACAACTGGAACAAATGGAAAATTATGCCATAGTTTTGAGTGAAAAGGTAGTATCATAGAAAAGTTCTAAAGTATGTGTATTTAACATAATTACAATTAAAATCCAAGCTTGGGGAAATAGTTGTATGAAATTGTCTAAAGGAAGCATAAATGCATGACAATGGTATAGAACAGCATAAAAGCAGAATAGTGATGGAAGACTTGCCTTAGCCAATACCATAACGTGCTTTATAGTCATAGTAGTCAGATGAATACGGTAACAGTATGACACTAGACAAATAGGTCAATAGAAGAGAAGAAAAAAATACAGGATAAATGCTATTATTATATGCACATTTAACCTATAAAAAACTATAATTGCTTCAGAGTAAAAGAAGTTACTTAATAAATGGTGGTGGTGCAAATGGCTATCAATCTGGATATCCAAAATTTGCATTCATATGAATGAATAGCTTTAAATATTTTAAGAAATGAAATAATAAGTATTTTGGAAGAAAATTCTAGAAGTTTACATGTCCAGTCTAGAGGAAGGGAAAAACTTTCTAATCAAGACTGAATTGATTTTAAATAGATAAAAGGAAACTAAATTATGGTACTAAATTATGCTATATCGACATATAGGCCAAAAAATACACAACAAACACACTTACATATATATATAATTATATGTGTATTTAGTTGTATAAGTGATCATAAGGGCTTGGTGAAAAATCTGAAAAGAAACAAAGAGTGAGTTTAATGCATGTGCCTGGCTGAGACTGCAGGGACTATCGTTCAGAAGCAGGATTCACATGGATGGAGGAAGAGAGGAGAAGGAGCAGGGATGGGGGCAGAGCATAAAGGAAACAAAAAAATTCAACCAGCATCTGTTGTTTAGTACCATATGAGACTATGTATAAAACTTGGCAGACACTGGAATAAAGAAAGTTGTCTTTCAATTAGGAAGTATAGTTTTAGAATCTCTACTTTTGATAGTATTTCTTTCCCTTGGTCGGTCTTAGACGAACTTTCTGGAGCCCCTTTCACTGCATCAACATTCTTCAGCACATGCAGGTCCAGCCTCACCACGGATTGTACCTTTATCCTAACCTTAGCAGCATCCCATAATGCCTCCAAAGTGTGTTTCACATACTAAAGCTTTTGCTCTCAGCAGCAAGTTTTTGTTAACCCATTTTCCAATGTGCTAGTTAAAAATTTGTACGTTTTTGTTTTTTTTTTCCAACTGGTATGTATTGAGTTCTGTCTTGTGCATAGCACAGCTTTGTTCCAAATGCTCTGGAGATTACTAAGAAATATCTGGGGTAACTGTTCCTCCTCTTCTTCCCCAATCCTTGCCTCACACCCACCCACCCCCATCTCTCTCACTGCTCCCCTCTTTCACCTTGGCTAGTGATTACTTACATTCTTACTTAGAACTGAAGCAAAAGCACACAAAGCAGTAGAAGCAACACTGGAATCAAAGAACAGTGTTAGATGATCTTAGGCCAAATCCCTATCTTTTCATCAGGACCAGAGCAAAACCTCCTAACCTGTCTTCTAGCTTTCAGCGTTGCCTGGACTCCCATCTTTTCTTCACACAATAGCCAGAGTGATGATTTAAGAATGTATACTACATCATCTTCCTTTCCAGTTCTCAACCCTCTCATGGGTTACCTTCACTTCTAGAATAAAATGTAGAAGTCAAAACCTACTCTTAGCTCTCTCTTTCTCTTTTTCTGTTTTTTTACAGCCCTCACTGGGCTTCAACTACAGTGGCTTCCTTGATATTTCTGAAACACACTATGCATGTAAACATCTCAGGGCTCTTCTCTCTGCTTTGAGCACTCTTCACCCATACATTCACACAACTTAACTTTATTTAGGTCTTGGCTCAAATAATATTTATTTATAGAGGATTTTCTTGACCACTCTATTAAATATCTGTATATTTATTGCCTGCCTCTTCCATTACAGTGTAAGTTCCAGCGAAGTGGGGATTTTGTCTTACTTATTGTTGCATATCAGCATCTAGAATAGTGTCTGGCATAGAGTGGGTGTTCAATAAATATCAATTGAATGAATAATATCAAAAGGAACTATGTAAAGGAATGTGGAACAAGCACTGATAGCTCATAGGCAGTCGTTGTGAGCTTGGAAAGGCTGGAGAAGACTTCAAGGGAGGAGTCATACTTAAAGTAGGATGGGAAGGATGGGTAGGTAAAGTTTGCCTATCAATTGACCTCCAATAACAGATCAATAGCCTGAAGTTGTCAGACATTATGGGGATAAGAAATTTTGGAGCATATCATGGACTACCCTTTTGAAGAGTTTTATGTCTTAGCATTTTGGTCTAAGTTCAAAGCACTCAAGGATAAAAAATAAAATAAAATGAATACTCAGGAACTTATGATGTCTTAAATACTTAAATTATTCACTGGCTGGAGCCACTGATGGCTAAGCTCGTACAGGAGGATGCTGGCAACACAGTAGACTGTACTTAAAAGGTTTCAGGGAACATGCCCTGACAAAACAAAGCCTGTGGCAGGGGCAAGTGTAGTTCTTTGAATAACGAGTGGTTTCTTTGAATAACAAGTTTAGAGGGAACTTGGATTGCTTTTTAAAGCAGTTCTAATACCAACCAAACTGGAAAGAGCCCATGATGCCCCTTGGCTTCTCTATGGGAGGGCTGGAAAGCTAGCCTGGCACCCATGGACAGTGTCTCCAGGCTATGGCAGGGTGGGTCCCTTGGAAGGTAAGTTGAGGTGGAGTGTGTTTGTATTCTAGACTTTGTATTCACCCTTATTGTAGAGATCAAGCTTCCAGTTTTGCTAGTCAATATAGGGGTATGTGCCTTTGTTATGCTTGAATACCTTGCTGAGAAGACACACATTTGGAGAAACGTGCATTGAATTTGGGAAACAGAGTGATAGAGTGGAAAGTGCACGGACGCCAGGGCCAGACTGTCCTGTCTTAGTTCAACTTAAATGTAGTGGCAGTGCGATTTGGGAACGTTGCTTGGCTTTTGGTAGCGTCATATTTTATTCAAGAAAGAGGACTGTTGTAAGGATTAAATTCCTGGCCCATGGTAGGAATTCATTAAATATAGCATTGAAAGTAACAATAGCCACTTTCGTTAAGCAATTACTATGAACCAGACACCAAAAGCTATTTTGCTAAGGCCTGTCTGCCTCTGGTGTGGACTTCTGGCTTCTACAGTCGTTCTTTGCAGAGCTGCGCCTATGTTGCCCTTCGTTATACTGCTTGGCTCCAGGAGACACCATGATAGTTTCTGCTTGTGCCCTTTAAAACTGGAGAAAGTACCTGGGGGCACCTTCTCCCTTTGGATGTTGAGATTTCCAGGTAGAATGGCAAGACAATTCTTTTAAGGTGTGATGTTGTCATTTCCTTTCTAATTTGAATTATCTTCAAAGTTAAATGGAATTAGAGAGTGTTATCCTGTTTTAGATATGTGTTCCTTGTAGCAGATTGAACTAACATGCCTTTCTATGGGGGCAGGTTGAGTATTCTTCTGCTTAATCCATTTACTTTCTTTTAAAAACTGCCATTGAGCAGTCATGCATGAAAAGGTTGCTGAATCTAAAGCCCGATGACCTTGTCTTAAGCCTTGACTTCCTAAATAGCTACACAACCTGGAAGAAGTTACTAAATATTTCTCTATCTGTAAAATTCAGGTGATTCTGATGATGCCTAAATATTAGGAACAAAAGTGTTGTGAGAGTGAGAGTCAATACTATACTGGGACTGTTTTGGTAAAGTATGAAAGTCAATATTTCATTCAAAGTCTATGTACTGTGCGTTCTGGGCCAAGCACTAGTCTAGGCTTTAGAAATATAGCCATAAATGAATCAAAGGTCATGACCTAACAGAGATTGCATTCTACTACAGATAACATATATTCATTTTCTATTACTACTGTAACAAATTACCACAAACTTATTTAGTTGAGTAAGACAATATAAATTTATTATTTTACAGTTCTGTGTGGTAGAAGTCCAACATTGGTCTCACCTGGCCAAAACCAACATGTCAGCAAAGCTGCTTTCCTGCGGTAGGTGAGAATCATTTCCTTTGCTTTTTCCACCTTCTAAGAGGCTGTCTGCACTCCTTGTCTCATGGTGCTTTGATCCATGTTCAGAGCTAACATTGCATTCTCTGACCAGCCTTCCATAGTCACATCTCCTTGATTCTCTTCTTCTGCCTCCTTCTTCTATTTTTTGTGGTTACAGCAGGCCTACCTGGATAATCCACGATAATTTTCCCATGTTAAGGTCCTTACATTCATTACACCTGCTAAGTGTCTTTTGCCATACAGACAGGATCATAGTCACAGGTTCTAGGGATCAG
The DNA here is from genome assembly GCA_008086735.1 of Cheirogaleus medius. NCBI lineage: Eukaryota > Metazoa > Chordata > Mammalia > Primates > Cheirogaleidae > Cheirogaleus > Cheirogaleus medius. Next base: position 17,324,522 of record VBSM01000361.1, read on the forward strand.
GGCGCGGACTCCTTTAGGGGACATTGTTTTGCCTTCCATAGGAAGTATACTTTATTTTGAGTTGCAATGTTCTAAAGGACTACTTGCTCTTCAGTTTATGTTAATATAGCCAAAACCATATGCCATATCTCATGATTTTACTCTTGTCATTTCATTTTGCACCCTAGGCTTATTTATGCCTGACTTATAAGGAGAATTAGATTTTGACTAAGAAATAATTCCTTCTCTAGTCTGTCCAGGACTTTGCAATTGTTTTTGTCCTTAAACTATTGGGAAGTGGGAGTGGAAAAGAACCTGATAGCCAGAGGAGAAAACTCCGATTCATTTATTATTTCTGTATAGGTCCTGAGTGCACGAGGTCTTATTCATTGACCTGGATCCGGACCCGTGTGGAATTCTCATTGCTGAGATGTGATGCTATGACCCTGAGGAATGAATTTAGTTCAGAATAGGCAAGACCATCAGTGACAGTCACTATCTATTTCTGGCATATTAAATCAAGACTTTCAGAGTGTCAGAATCTGTTATAGCTTGGATTGAAATATGACAACTTGTCAAAAATTTGCCACAACTGATAACATCCCCTTGAGGTTAATAGATAAAATTATATGATGGCATAATTTGTGTAATGCAATTCCTAAATTCTGTGTCATAGAGTTGTAGAGGTGGGAGGGATTTTATTATTTAATGGTCCAGTTTTACTGCACTGCAATGTAATACTGGTCCCTTATGCTTGAAACATATTTACAAAAATATATTGAGACACTTTTCAAATAAGTTCAATTTGATAAGGGTTTGGAAGACACACACTGCTAGGTGCTGTGTTGAGTACATTAGAGAAATAAAAGATGTCTCCTACTCTCAGAGAACTTAAAGGCTTGTTGTTGTAACATGGTGCAAACACAGAAAATAGCTGAAGAACATTACAAGTTAATGGATTCTAGCCCCTTATACACTCATGAACTCCGAAAGCTCAATGGGTTCTGAGTAGTATGATAAAAGCTGAAGGGATGTGCAGGGACTAAGGCTTTGAAAACTGAGAGAAGGACGTTCTAGGTGGAAGGAACTTTATGAACAAAGGTCCCAAGATCAGAATTGATATACAAAATACATTATGGTTGCTGAGCTGGAACAAAAGGGAGGGAGCTGTGAAATATAAGACTGGGTAGCATCTGTGCATATTCATTTGTGTCTATCTTCATGCGAGTGTGTTTGTGTGTCTGTGTAACACTCACACAGAGCTTAGTGCTGTGGCATATCCAGAGAAATTGTGCAATGCTAATGCAGGCAGTAATAATGGGTAATTTCCTTGGGAGTGAGTTAGGCATTCAGATAGCATCTCATTTAATCATCACAGCAACCCTATGAAGTAAGTATTGCTAAAATCTTAGTTTGAGAGATGAAAATAACTGCAACTCAGAGAAATTAAGTGAAGAGCCCATGATCACACAACTAGCAAGAGATAAAGCAGGGCTTCTAATTCACTTTATTGGCCTTAGGGGAACCCATTTTTCTCAAAACAGTGCTAATTATTAGCAATACAGTTTGTTCTGTAACAGTGCTTTTTAAAAATTTTTTTCTTTTCAGTTCAGATACTATTGAGACAAGGGAATAATATAAATATACTGAGGAAAATCATATTGGTTCTTACATGATTATTCTCAGTATGTTAGTGGTTTGTAGCAATTAGGGGCAAACTTTGCCATAGTTAAAGAGAAAGCATTTTGCCATAATGATTATTAGGAAAAAAAAGTTTGAAAATCTTGCAAAAGTGACTTCTTTTAGTACAAGAGATTTCTCAATTGGTGGTTTCAAGAAGAACTTCATTTTTACTAAGTTAAAGTACCTTAAACAAAAGATAGCATAGAATAGATACCCCTTTGTACATTGCTTTTAAAAATTTTAACTTAAGCATATATACTGGAACACACACTATATCATTTCAGAGATCTTCCTCTTTTTTTTTTTTTTTTACAGCAGATAGTGCTCCATCATGTTTATGGTGTTTTCTGTCATGCCAGGTTGTTTTTTTTTAATTTTTATTTAATCAAATGTATCACTCTTTTCTTTCATTATCTCTGGATTTTGAATCAATGAAAAAGTCTTAATTCCTAACTATATATACGTGCATATGTATACATACAGGAATTCACCTGTGTTTTTTCTTCTGGTGTGTATATGTTTTCATATTTTTCATTGAGATCTCTGATCTACTTGGGATGTATTCTTGTATATGGTGTGAGATATAGGTCTAATTTACTTTTATTTCCAAATGGTTATCCTGTTGTTGCAGCATCGTTGCCCCAGTGATTTGAGGTGCCACCTGAATTATATCCCCCATTCTCATAGGTACTTGTCTGTTTCTGGACGTTCCCTTCTCTTTGCTGTTCTATCTCAATTCTTGTGTGCCCGTGCCGTACTGTTTCAATCAGAGAAACTTTATATATGTTTAATAACAGGTTGAGTTCATTCCCTGTGCAGCTTTTCTTTCACAGTGTTTTCCTTGCTACACTTGCATGTTTGTTTTTCCTTATAAATTTTATATCAATGTATCTAGCTTCATAATAAAGATTATTAGTATTTTTACACTGAATTTACTTGCACTACATTTATAAATTAACTTGGGGAAACCAATATCTTTATGCTATAGAATTGTCTTACGTAACATAAAAGAATGTCTTTCTAATTGCATAAGTCTACTTTTATGGCTTTCAGGAGTATTTTAAAGTTTCCATCATCTAAGTTTTGCAGATTTCTTTTTAAATATGTTTCTAAGTTATCGAAAATGTGGTTTCTCCACTACTGTGTCATCTATTTTATTGTTTTTGTATATACAGACTGTGAATGTCTGTATATTTATTTTTTTATCATAACTTACTTAATTCTTTGACTGTTTGAATAATTTTTATCATTTGATACACGAGGCTCTTCCACCTACTATCATATCCTCCTCAAAAAGTGATATTCTTCTTTTTTCCCTGACCCCCAATTCATATGTCTTTAATGGAGTTTTCTTGTCTAAATGCACTGACAAATATTTCCTGTGCAGTATTAGACAGTGGTAGAGATGATGAGCATCCTTTACTTCATCCTAATTCTGATGGAAATGCCTCTAATGTTTCCCTATTAAGATGTTGATCTTAGGAGTGAGATAAGTGACATATGCATATGTATGTTTTTTGTGTGTGTGCTTTTTATTAAGAATAAGAGTTGAATTTTTCAAAAGCTTTTTCAGTATCTAAGAATATTATCATATGACTATCTCCTTGTGCTAATATTTTTATTTGGATTGCTATTTGTTGTTTCTATTGGGGCTCTATTGCAAAATTCTATAGATTTGAGTGGCCTGCCCCAATCTCATTTTTTCTATACTTCCTCTATATTTTTAATGCATGCTTTTGCAGAATGCTATATTTTTCATAGGAGCCTGTAGTTGATTCAGGGAAATTTTATGAGGCATAGAGGTATAGTCAATCTTAACTTCCAAGTCATAAATAAACATGTGAACACTAGTTTTGCTTTGCCTCTTGCCAAGGATTTCATTTTCCCAGATTGGGAGCATCTAGAGAGTTTGGTTTTGTAACTCTCTTCAAAACAGATTGTTTTCATTTATATCCCTGACATTAATCCAGGGCCCAGCATATTAACTGTAATAAAATAGTGATGCTTTGCCAGGTGATATTCCACACAGTGAGAGAAAGAGACAGAGAGAGAGAGAGAGAGAAGCAAAGGTGTTTAAAATATGATGTAACAAAAAATTCCTGACTATTGATCATCTAGTGGACTAAGACCAACATATCATTTTTGGGGTGAATTGCTTCTCTGTGTGACATATATAAATACTTTTAGGTATTTGTTAGCAAGCTTTGTCCACATATGGGGAGATACTCAATGTCCTGATGTTCACTCATTTTTAACCAAGATGAGATTACTACTCTTTACCCTTGGCAAATGAATAGAGTGAGACATCAGCTCTTAATTTCAGTGAAAGAGTAGGAAACACATACATTCATGAATATGGCAGCCCACTGTGGTCTGGCATTTCTCAGGTCATGGAAACGAGCTCTGTTCCACATCTCTGGAGGGGGGTATATGCCTGCATGTGAGAATGCCAGGAGGTCTCCTCACTCTTGGCATCACTTGGGACATTTCCTCTTCCAACAATAAGAAGACTGGAAAATGCCTCAGAGGACCTGGATGTTATAATAATTTATATGTGTAGCAGGTTTTACTGGTTACCAAGTGCTTACAAATACATTATCTCTGTCGGTAGGATGCTTTAACAATTCTGGGATGTGGTCAAGACAGGTAGATAACATTTACATTTCAGAAAATAAATAGCTGAATCTTAAAGAGGTCAAGGGAAGAGATAGGATTAGAAACCAGGTCAAATGGCTAAGTGTCTTCTTCTCATTCACCCTTTGTGTCTCTTTGAGGCTTTTGCAAAATATTTCGCTTCAGTTTTTCAATCTATAAAGTTGACGGTGGAAGGGAGGGGAGGATCAGATGATTTATAATGTTTTCAGCTATAAAACCATTTTTCCACTACAATGTAAATACACAATACACACACTTTGAGAATCATGGTTTTGCAAATGGTAAATGTTTCACAAATATGTATTTAATACAGCAAATTAACAATATCCATTTAATATACATAAAACATGACATCATTCCCTGACAAAATACTGTATTTAACCACATATTTTGTGCTGTGCTCACAAAGTTCTTAGAAAATATATTAAGGAAATATATTAGGAAATACATCTAAACACATATATATGGTGTAGATGAAGAAACTAAGGATCAGTGACGTAAAATAATTTGCCTATGGTCACATAGCTAATAAGTTGAATAGGCAGTCTCAAAATTTTAAATTTAGATTTGAAATCTAAATTTAAATTTAGATTTGAAATCTCAAGATTAATTTTAGAAAATGTTTAAATGCTTGAGAAGCTACTCCAAAGGTCTTGGGGTTTGGATCTACATACACCGTTCATATCACAGCTCCAACTAAATACTAATTGACTTAGTCAAACATTCTCACTAACTTTCTGGATTTGCCACATCAGTCCAAACAAATAAGCTGATTTTGCCTCAAGACACAACTACAACCTTTATTTTGAATTATTTACTGCCTTTGAAACCCATTATAGGTCAGCAAGGAATGAAGCAAAAGTAAGTCTTCAATGGAACTAAGAAATTGTTTAAGGACAGTAATAACCTAAATAGCAGAAAAATAGAGTGTCAAGAGCAGGGAGATGCACACAGATGTAGTCCTAGCCCATGTCTTCATCCAAACCAAGCAGAGGAATCAACCTTGGGAGGAAGGTGGCCCCAGCATTAATCTCACAATTTCGTGGATCACCCCTGCTAGGCCTTCAATCCCAATCAGATGTTACTAAAATCAGGCAGCCAACCCAGTTGTCATGTGACAAAATAACAATCATTTGCTTATATTCAGAAATTTCTGGAGCATACAGAATCTTCTTGGTTGTTATCTGAAGTCCTTGTCTTTTTGGAAATTCACAGGAATGGAGAAAGAATTATTGCTTATCCATTCTGCAACTGAAGAAAGAGATTAAGAGGGGTGAATAAGCCAGGGAGGTTTCCTTTTCTCCCTCTAGGTGAAGGTTTACTGAAAAATTTATCTCCAACTATGAGCCAGTGCTGTAGATTCCCATGTGGGAGAGGCCTTCAAATCATTTAAATTTGTCAAGCTGAAGAATCTTGGTGGTTTTTATTGATGGGGAGGAAAAGCAATGGATCTTTATTTTTCTGCTACTTTAAGGAGGCTTTTATATGGAGGAGAATAGATTTAGGGGGGGATCTAAAGAGCATGAATTTTACTTATTTAGCTATTTAGAACAGAGTACAGAGGCTTTAAGATTAAAATATAGATGGTGTGTGTGTGTGTAAACGATCATTAACTTTATGAATGAAAAGTAGGATTTTACTTAAAGGGCTTTTAGAAATTATTCATAGGTGTTCTGCTTAGCATATTTTCTTATAAAATCAAATTAGGAGAAACAATAGTTTTTCATTTTTTTTTTGAAATCAGGGGTCTTTAAAACAAAAGAGACTTTATTTCATCACTTTTACACACCTCTTGCCCGTCTGAAGTTGTCCTCATCTTTGTTTCGTCCTTGGTAGCTTTTCGTCTAGTTGTAAGCACTCCTGGCTTTTGCCTACCACTTTCCATCAGAGCCAATTCCACAGCCCAATAGACTGTTAAGAAAGTTTGAGGGGTTTTAATGTACTGCTTCTTTCCTTGAAATTCTTCTTCTTCCTTTTTTTTTTTTTTAAACTTAACAGTATTTTTCTCCATCCAGTTATATCTCCCTTTAGTTATGCTTTAGTTATGCCTAAATAATTCTTTCTCCACTTTAGTTTTCATGTCCTTAGGATATTTTAAGCAATCATCATGTCTCTCATCAGCCATGCTTTTAAGCTTGAAATGGCAGCCTTATTTACAGATGATGCTATTTGAAATCCAGTGCTTGTAAATAGAAATTTGTAATTGTAGGACTGCTAAAGCACTGGGGATAGAAAGCTTTTATTTATTTATTTATTTTCATTTACTTAGCTGAGCTGCTGAAGGAAAAAGGACAGAAAAAGTATTTGCTCTGAAAACCGAAGAAGTGTGTGGCTCAGTTCATTCTTTCTGTAATTCTAAGGGAATTTTCTCAGAGGGCAGGAATCTAGTCCCATAGCATTTCTTCATGGAAAAGCTATTCTGTGTGTTTTCTATAATAACTAAAAATACTTTTCAGAGAAGTTTACAACTAATTTGTAAACAGATCTTAATGCATCTTAGAGGTGTAGGAATTAAGGAAAAAAGAAGTAGCTAAATATATGTGTATCTATATTTATGTATAGATACAAAAACATATTACTTTAAAAAGTTTCAAATAAGATTTACTTTATTAATTACTGGACTATTACATTCACATGTGAGTTCTTTACATGCGTTAAACATTGATGTAAGAAAAATATAAAAGTCAGGGATCCTGCCCTTCAAAAGGACACTATGTGGAACGGAATAAAAACAGGCAAACAGATAAATAAAAATGCAAATGTAATAAGTCTCAAAATAAATGCACATGGATAATTTGGAATTTAAAAATTTCATTATCCTATAGGTAAAGTAAAAAAATTCCAAAGAAATAGAATTATTACCAGTCCCATCTGTCTACTTTCTAAATTTAGATAGTTACATATTAGATTTTCTTAAAGGGGAAGGGTAATTAAATTGTTTAGAGGTATTCAGTTTTGTGCTTTTATTAGAACTGGAATTTTATACCTTGGAGTCAATGTGAAATTATTTAAAATGGGAGGGACCATTTTAAATAGATCACTTAAATTTTCATTCACAAATTCAAAGAAAATTTTAAAATGTTATTTAAAATTTATCATAGCACAGAGAGAGCTAGTCTCATTCACAATCTTATATTGCATTCATTAAATTAAGAGTTTGGTGTCATGACAACCAAGTAATCTATATGTAGAAACAACCCATTGGGAACATCAGGCAATATTTAGGATTATGTTCACCATTCTCCATTAAAATAATCCTGTTTTTAAAGGCTAGATATTTAAGACACTTATTCCCACTCCAATTACTTTTTTCAGTGTCCTGGCCCAAATCAGGTTGTTTTGCCTCTGGCTTGAACTGACCATTTGTAGGTAAATAATTAATTGATTGACTGAATTATCACCAGATGAACAGGACTCAGTATTAAGTTCATTAAACATAATAGAAAGGAAAACAGTTGGTCTAGTTACTTTGACATTTGCATCTAAATCAAAATAATGTTTTAATGCACAATACTTAGTCACTATGTCAGTCACAAAATTGAAAAAGCATTTTGTTTGATATTATAAAATCATAATTTCAGCCCAGTCTAGTCCAAAATAATAGCAAACTAAGTGCCAGCTCCCAATGCGTTCATGCAGCTATAAAGTAGATTATATTGTCACAGCCTCAGAGCACTATCTAAGTAGTAAGATTTCTATGAAAAGTTAGATTTACATTAGTCTGTTCTGCCAAAAATGAATGAAATTTCCAAACTATTTAAGGTTTTGTAATTAAGAACATTTGGAGCATATAAAGATAAAAAAGTGAAATTAAAGCTTTTGAAGATGATGTTTAAGATTAGATGAGGCTGTTATCTTTGGGCAGTTTGGGGAATAGTTTCAAGAATAGTTTAAATAGGTTTTAGGGTCTAAGGCTTTCTTATCTTAAAAAATGAGGGTAACAATTTGAGACTTGCAGGATTGGACTCCAAGGATATAATGTATAACGTGAATGCCAGAACTAGCACATAGTGAGCGCTCAATAAACAGTAGCTGTCATTATCAGAAATACCTTTCTCAGGTGTACATATTTGCCTTTTTCTATGGCCCAGTTTCTTTCTCAAAGTCAGAAAACTCACTGACATATACAAAGCACTTTAAACTCATGGGAGAGGGGAAAGCCGACAGGGAAACTGCTGAGGGGAAGACGCTCCTGTTCTCAGCATTAGCAGTCACTCTAATCCATATGGAAAACCCAGACACAAGCACCAAGGCTGGGCAGGAAATGGAGTGAGGGAGGCAGACACTAGCCAGCCTGTGGTGCTTCTCCCCGCCGGGCGCACTTGCCTGGCTCCCACACAAACCTTTCTGGGGCCTCACATGCATCTCTCCCACCATCGCCTAAAGCACCACTGTGAGGACAGAAGTGTCCCGTGGTAGCTAGACCATCACTCAGCTACTGCCATAATTAGTCACCTACAGCAGATTCCAGAATTCTCTGCTCCTGAATTCAGAGGATATGTTGTAAGACTTTGTGAGCCTGGAGGCAATTAGCAGGAGACCAGAAAAAAATGAAGATGATCGCAATCAAATTGTAAAAGCTGAAACCAAGTAGAAACAGGAGGTTAAACCTGATATATTTTGAAAGAGAGGAATATCTGTCACTTGTCTCTCTTTTCTCAACAATTATAAATACATGTGCAATACAAAGTATTGGTTTTCACTTAGCTATTCAGTCCTACTACAGAATATAGCCCCATAGAACTATTTAAAAAAAATTCTCATCGGTAGATTTTTGGGTATAAAAACAGTAAATTTTAAATAAATAGGGGCTAGGAATCAATTAGTTCTGAAGTTTGATCTCTAAAATAATAATAAATTTTTCTTGGTTTTGATATTTTAAATTTTACTTTAATTTTCTCAATGAAAAGAAGATAGAGAAAAAAGAGATTATAACTGAAAAGAAACTATTCTATTTTATTTTTTGAATTAAAATATATGATTTTTACTTATGATTCCATACTAATCTTGCTCCACACCCAATCCCACTTAATTGTTATTTTCCATAGCAAAAAAGGACTCATGAATACAGCTTGAAGGTGTGCTGATTATTTCACATGGAATATGAGTGAGAGTACGTAGGTGCACGTAGCACACAACAACATGCACACACACAGAAACCATTACCAGGCCTGCTTCTTTTTACATAGTACCAGTCTAGAAAAGAATAAATAGCGTGGAGTGGGTTTTGCCCTTCGTGGCTGTGATTAGAGTCTTAATGCTATGTTGCCTTTAACCGTGCCAATTTCATTTCTACAGTGAAATACGCTTTAGAGGACAGGAAGAAAGCTGATTATTTAATCAAAGGGAAGGAGAAAGCCAAAATAATCCACTGTATCTCATGAAGGAATAGGAAAACCTCTGAAAGCATTATACTAACGGTACTTCTTTATTTTAAGTAACAAATAAAAATAGCAAAACATTTTTCCCATCATAAAAACTGACTTTGATCCGCAGTACAGCCATTGAGTGGAAAATTGAACCACAATATAATTGCTTTCCCTGTGACCGATAAAGTGGTGTAACAAATTTTGTGTTTGAATGATAAAATCAGCAATCGGCCCCTAGCATTTCCCTCTGCCATTCCTCCAAGGACACTCCAGTCCCATCAGGCTCCAGGCAAGAGGAAGGGTGGAAGAACTAACTGTAAATCTACTCCAAGTTGTTGCTGGATTTCTCATGCTTGCTTGCTTAAGGAAATAAAAATAATAATAGTAATAATAAAAAATGTCCATGTTTGTCTTTAAATGCCTACTATAAATCACTACAGAATGTGGGGGAAAAAATCCACCCTTCAATGAAAACTGATTGCTGATATAGAAAAAAAAACCTAAAGCCATACTGAGAAAAATTATTTTACTCAAGAGTAAAACCTTGTTAGAATGGGGAAATTGTCTTAACGGTGCCGGTGACAAGTGCCACAGCTGTCTGAGGTAGAGGCAGCAGCCAGAAAGACGCAGGAAGGAAACCAGGCTGTATTTGTGAGTTCATTATGACAGCGTTTAACCGGGGAAAGATACCACACTCTCAGTGTAGAAGCACAGCAGAGCTTGCCCCTCCCTGAAGCTGACATTCCCATCCCATTTGAGATAACACTCCTAAATGGAAAGTCAATTTGTGATTTGGATGAACTTTTAGCCAAGAGGGTAAATTCCAAGAAATATTGGAAGAAATATTTCCAAGAAATATTTAATTATAGTATGAGTGTAACAAATGGGAGGAGGGAACAAAGATCCCAGTTAAGGCAGAATCAATCCAGGTGTTTATGTGGGAGCCCATAGTGCACTGAAACATTTGGTTTGAAAACCTGGACTCAGATTTGAGCCTCTGCAGCTACTCACTGAATATACACGAGGAGGGTATATTTCTTGAATAGCACTTCTGTTTTGACCTGGAGAGATAGGAACATGCAGAGACTTAAGGAAGAAAATATTTTCAAAGAACAACTTCTTCAATCTTCACAGAAGCTCTTGGTTGTATTTGGTGAGAAATATTTGCCATCAGATTAGAACACAGTCCCCCAAAGAAGGCAGCCACCAGAGCACTTGGTTCTTGATCTAACAGGGAATCCGAACTGGGTAGTTTTGTGAATTGATTTTAATACTTTTGTGTGCTTTAAAAATTTCTACAATGAGAATGTATAGCTTTTGTCTTTTATATAGTTTTTGAACTTCTTAAGTTGGTTTCTTAACTTTAATGTTGGAAATTTTCAACATGAATTATGATCCTTATGCACCCATTACGCATTTCGACAGTTATCAACTCATGTCTGGTCTTGTTTCAGGAACACCCTACTCCTTGGATTATTCTGTAGCAAAATCGTGACACTCTGTATACACCATATATATTTCTAAAAGGTAAGGACTAAAAATATGACAATAATGCTATTGTCATATTTAAAATAATAATTTCTTATTTTCTTATTTAGTCATGGTCTTATTGAATATATTCTCTGTCCCTTGTATTTACTATAAATTTGTAATTGTATAATATATCTCTTTGACAGTTTGAATGCTTTCCATACATTATCATTGGTTAGTTTATCTCTTTAGTCTTTTTTTAAGTTCCTCCTTTATTTTTTATATTTTTAAATAACTTTATTTGATTGTTCTTCAAGCATCTCACCATTTGGAGTTAGCTGATTACATTCCCACAGTACTGTTGAACATGCCTTTTGTCTCCTGTAAATTGATAGTTAGATCTAGAGGCTTGATCATTTTAGATTTGATTTTTTGGAGGGAAGCGTGGGAAACAGCACTACTTCTTGGTTGTATTTCCATCAGGAGATACCTAGTCTGGTTGCATCATTTGGGGGAAATATTATCAGTCACCAATGATTATCAGTTTACTAAGTGTTACTAAATGTGGTATTCTAAATATTTATAAAATAAAAATATAGCAGAAAATCTCCATTAACCCATTTCCACCAAAGGAGAGATAATGTTAAAAGAGAGCCACACTAGGATTCAGGAGGGATATGTTCTAGGGTCAGTCCTGGACTTTGTTTCATTCATTTATAAAATGAGAGGGTTCCTCTCTAACCTAACTCCTCTCTATAACCTCTATAACATTTTAAAATTACTTGCTTTATGGCAAGAGGTATGTGTGGCACACCTGGCACCTCCGATGTTGGGGAGGACCTCTTACCTCTGAAATATAATAAATCATTGGGAAGCAGAGTGGGAGTACTTTCATCTCAGTTCTCTTAGTGCACTCGTGGTAAATGGTAGCATCTGTGTGATTATTAAAGTGTGCAGATTGGATTGTGAGCTGAATCTAGACTCAGGTGAAATCTAGTATTTGAAATATTGAATTAAATACAGATATTAAATTAGAATTTTAAAAAAATAATTATTAATAATGGTAATGTAAGTTAGTGGATATGGCCCAAGTTGTAGCTTATAATAGCTCTAGATGCTTCAAACTGTAAGACCTTAGAAGCAAAAAATAATTAATGATAACTGCCTCACTGGATACTATGGTCTGAATGCTTCTGTCTGCTAGATATTTATGTGTTAAAATCCTAACTCCCAAGGTGGTGATATTAGTAGGCAGGGACTTTGTATAGTGATTAGGTTGTGAGGATAGATCCCCTCTTCTACCATAAGAGGACGCAATGAGAAGATACCATTAATAAGCCAGAAAATGAGACCTCATCAGACATCAAATCTTTCTTGATCTTGGACTTCCTAGCCTCCAGAACTGTGAGAAATAAAGTTCTGTTGTTTATGAGATACCCAGTGTAAGGTATTCTGTTATAGCAGCCTGAATTGGACTAAGACACTGAATATTGCAAAAATTCAATAAAAAGTAATGTGAGTAAAGCAATTAGATCAGTAGATCAGTGCTTGGCACTTAGCACTTCATAAATAGTCATTATTATTGATAATTATGAGCTTAGTGGTTTACAATGTGATTACATGAATATTTTGCTATGTAGATGGCCAATCTTGAGCTTTTCTAACTGAAAATTTGGTACATTTACTATTTTGCCTGCCATATTAGAGCATTAATAATCACCCTTCTGTGCGTGGGAAAAAAATAATTTTTTTCTCTCTTTTTACCTCAGTTTTGCAATTAGGCCATATCAAACCCTTGCTACCTAAAACCAAAAGGGCAAATGGAAAGCCATGGAATACATGGTAAAGTGTGTGCCATCTGCCTTTTATTAGATCTCCATGCTTTTACCCTTGTCACCTCTACCCTACACAGTAGACAGAGTGATCCTTCAAAACATATCAGATTATGTTGAATCTCTATTTAGATCTTCCACTGGCTCCCTGTAGTGTGTTGAATCATGATTCTCCAAAAAATATGTCCATGTACTGATTCCTGGAACATGTGAATATGACCTTGTTTGGAAAAAGGGTCTTTGCAGATGTAATTAAGGGTTTCAAGATGAGATCATTCTGGATTTACAGCGAGCTCTGAATCCAATGACAGGTGTTCGTATAAGAGAAAGTCAAAGAAAGATTTGGAAGATTCGGAGAAGGAGGCAATGTAAAGACAAAGGCAGAGACTGAAGTGTTGTGCCTGTGGCTAAGGAATACCAAGGACTGCCAGCAGCCACCAGAGCTTGGAGAGAGGCGTGGTACAGGTTCTTCTTCGGAGCCTCCAGAGGAAACCAACCTTGCTGACACCTTCATTTTAGATTTCTGGCCCCCCAGAGCTGTGAACAGAATAAATTTCTGTTGTTTTAAGCCACTCAGTTTGTAGTAATTTGTTATGATAGTCATCAGAAACTAATTTATACCCATTCATGGTTCTGCATAATCTGGCTTGGTCTATCTGTTGGATCTTGTTTTCTCTCTTGTTCTGCTCTATTTGCTCTGACACTTGGTCATGCTGGATTTATTGTCACCCCTGGCTTCTGAAATTGACATCTAGAATGTGCTGCCCCCAGATCTTCATCTGACTGGTTTCCTCTTTTCGGTCAGATCCCCTTTTGATACCATCTGTCAGGGAGGCCTTCCCTCATCATCCCACTTACAGTAGCTACTTTATTCCCTCACATCACCACTTTCTATTCCTTGCACTGTTTTATGTCCCTTAAAATAGCACTTATCACTTCCTGTAAGTATACCAGCATTTCCTTGTTTGTTAGTTTATCTCTGTCCATTATAATTTTAGGCTCCATGGAAACAAGACATTTTTCTCTTGTTCAGCACTCAATCTTTAACACCTAGAATACAGTTGGGACCATAGTAGGCAGAATAAATGATTTAATCTGAAATCTAGAAAAATAAGCAAGAGTACACACGGGTATCATTCTATTTTGTAGGAAATGTGTCAGTGGGCCACATCTCAAGGCTTACATTGTCAAAGGTCTCAGAACTTTATTGCAATAATTGTCATCTTAAAATAACCTGATGCTCTAAAATTAGTTCTGGAACAACCAATTTGTAAAATCAAAAGGGGAAATCTCTGACAAGTTTGCATTCAGGGCAAGACTGTGGGAAGGCTCCCTGCAGAGCGCACCTTGATTTATTCCACCAGGTGCCCTCCTGGGTAGCCCCACAGAACACTGGGTGACTGCAGTATATCCGCTGCAGATGTGGCTGAGGGATTCTCTGAGGAAAAGGGAGTAGAGAAGATTTGGAGTTGGTGTTTGACCACGTGGTGGAAAAAAGGAGATGGACGAGTGACATTACAAACCAAAAAGTCACTTTCTGTGATGTCCAAAAAATCAAAAAGATGCAGGGAAAGTTTACTTACCATTGATTTAAGTTTTAAAAGAGTATGGTATTTTGAGACTCACCCTAGAGACCACTTTACACTTAACTTGGAGTGTTGGAGGAGAATATTACATAGTTTGAGCCACCGCTAAGGTTTTAGCCATGAAGAAAAGACAATGGAATTATTTAGAAATATAGTTAATTTTAAAGATGCTGACAACTTCTACCAGAAACCCTATTAACCTTTAAGTAATTAAGGACTTTAGCCAAGAAACTGGAGGTCAAGTCAAGATAAATGGCAATGTATCCAATTGGGCAAAATGGAATGCCACTTTGGCACTGATGGAATACCACAGGAAACAGGCAAACCTAGATTTAGTGCTAGTTAACTTTTTTTTTTAAGAGACAGAGTCTCGCTCTGTTGCCTAGGCTGGAGTGCAGTGGTTTAATCACAGCTCACTGCAGCATCCAACTCCTGGGCTCAAGCGATCCTGCCTTAGCCTCCTGAGTTGCTGGGACTACAGGCATGCTACCATCATGCCTGGCTAATTCTTTTTGTTATTTGTGGAAATGAGGTTGCACTCTTGCTCAGAGTGGTCTTGAACTCCTTGCCTCAAGTGATCCTTCCACTTAAGCCTCCCAAAGTCCTGGGATTACAGGAGTTTGACATTTTTATTTATGATCCCGTTGAGGGATCTATGAATACAAGTCATAAACTTAAAGATTTTACCCAATTCAGAGGCATTACAAAGCAAAGGGAGGACAGAGAAATAAGAGTAATGGGCAAGCAAAGAGAAAATGAATTTCCACTTAGAAGGTCTAGGAGAAGAAACACAGATGCAACACAGGAAACAATAATGCTGAAAAGAAAGTCCAAGAATGAGGACTTAAATTTCATGCAAACCTCCAGAAAGGCTAATGTGGGCTACCAGGAGCTCCAAAAGTCCCCCTGTACCACAGAATGTGGGATCCTAAAATGCAAGACAGTGGAGAGAGATGGAAAGGGTGATGGTAGGGAGAGGTTAGCTGCCTTTTTCCAAGTTCCTGACTCTAAATATTAAAATCTCCAAAGACACAAACTTATTAGTTTTCTTTAACACCAGACTAGCCCTACTCCAAAGGGTCTGACAAAGTCACATTTAGCAAATTGCCCCATTGATCAACTCAGTTGCCCCAACTCAGAGTTGTCTAACATGGTTTTTATGGGGGTGAAAAGGAAAAGAACTCTTTATTATTATTAAAACAGGAGCATGGGACTTTCCTCTCTTATGATTGAATAAAAAAAAACGAATTTAAGTTTGATACTTAGGAAAAAAGAAAAGAGGAACAGGAGAAATGATAAAATAAGAGAAAAAAGGGGTGCAGAGGAGTAACAGTGTATAAGCCCTAGATCATGATTTCAGGTTGGTGAATGAGATGATTTTGAGCAGCTATTTTCATGTCTAGCCAGGGTAGCCTAATTTTAATCAGTGAGAGTGTCTCAGCTTTGACCCTACTGACATTTGAGGCATATGGTTCTTTGTTTTGGAATGGGGTGTGTGTTACCTGTGCACCGTAGAATGTTTAGCAGCATCCTAAGCTTCTGCCCAAGGGATGCGGGTAGCACACCCCACCGGTAGCAAAACCCACCCCTGGGGGCAATCACCCTGCACCCCTTCAGTTGAGAACTACTGAATTACATTAGTGGAATTCAGGAGGAGAAACATCCTCCAAATTGGGAAATGTTTCTATATATTTCTAACAGAAAGATCCTATCTTTTCTCTATTTGTCTGTGTAGACTTTATATGGCCTGTTGACCGGCATAGCTTTTGAAGTTTCAGAAAGGATGTTCAGATATTTGGCCAAGTCATTGAGTTTGAGATATTCCTTTCATTTGATCCCAGACAGGCATTGGAATCTGGGAAACTCTTATGCTGCCATTTAAGACTTCAGGATCCACTCACAGCTTTAAGGCTTCCGACCTTCTGGCCCTGGGCTGACCCAGCTTAGGGGGTTGACCTATAGAAATGACATATAGTGGCTTCCACTGGTCCATCCTTCCCAGAGCAGAGTGTTGCCCTGTCCCTTGAGACTTGCTTCCACTGAGCCGGCACCTGATTTTGAAAAGAAGGGTGACTGGGCTGTAGCCTGACCAACTTTATGCAAAGCCAGCAAATCTGTAAGGCGAAGAACAGGTTGCCGGAACTGCACACCCATGGTCTGAGTTTGGATGCCCCTGACCTGCTTTGTTTGCAAACACAATCCGATGGAATCAGAATCACTCCAGGTCCTAACTTTATAGAGCATCCTTGCAAAAGCACGTCGGAAGGTTTCATGTATCGATTAAGCACAGTAATATTAATATGATTTTTGCCTCTAGTCTACTTCTTTCTTCAGAATATTCCCAGCTGGGATTAAGAAAGTTTCTCTGATTCCAGCTGAATACTAATGTGGTAAACTTTGGGGTGACCATTTGACCTATGCCTTTCCTTCTTTTCTCCCTTTGGCACCTCCCCCTTCTCCCCGGTCCCTCCAGAGAAAATAGCCTTCCAGGTTTCACTGCGGGGCTCCTGGTTGACACGGTGACTGATGGTTCATGGTGCTGCCTGCCTTGACCTCGTCAGCATCAGAAGCTGCTCTCACATCTCAGTCATCTCTGACAGCCTTTGAGCAGGGAAACGAGACAGTCTCCCTGACACAAAGGCTTCTGGCCTGGGGTAAAAAATTCCTTTTGAAAAAAAAAAAAATTGAACACTCTACAGACCACACTGCTTTCCATTCATCTTGCAGTCTGGCCCATCCATCCCAAACTCCATATTAGCTTTCAGACAGTACAGCCTTTCCTCTTTTTTGGAGGCCGGCCACAGTAGCTCAGATGTTTTCACATTGTAATGGCTTATTCCTGGCACAGCCTTCAGAGCCAAGAAGAAAGCTGGTCAGTTCATACAATGGCAGTTATTTTTGACATTTGATTAGCAAAATAAGGGTTAATCTTATTTCTTAGCATAACACCCAGTAATTAATCCAAATAATATTATATGAAAAAAAAAGGAAAGATAGGACCCATATTTATTGCGGAGAACAACCGGCCTCATTGAATCAGAATGACATTTTAGAGTCTTGAGAATGAAGATATAGTGTGTAAACAGAGGGCAATGTATGTGATCTGATAATTAAAGCAAGTAAAAAAGAAGAAGACCCAAATATTGACCCTGATTTTTTTTCCAACTTACAGTAAGTAAACTGCCTTGATGCGTTTAAGCTCCATTTTCTTGACCTCAGAACGGCATAAAATGCATATTTCCTTCTGAATTCAGCCTCAGCCCATTCATGTTTAAGAACACCAAGTCTTTGGGATCATTAGGAAAAAGGACATAAATATGCAATTTATTTTCCTTTGAGTTCTTTCTCAGTTAGCCAGGTTGATAGTAATATTGTGCAGTAGCGCAGGTGACTAGCTGTCTTCTAGCACAACATGAAGCAGCAGGTGTAGAGTTGTTTCCAGGAAGCAGTTTCCCAGCGAAAGCTCCACTTCCCAGCATCCCTTGCATCTAGGTGGGGGCATGGGACTGCTTTTTTGGTGAATGAAAAGTTGGTAGCAGTGATAAGCAACACTTTAAGGCTTGGCACATTAAAAACTTTCCAATACAGTTGTCATATTTAGCAAATAAAAACATGAGATGCCCTGTTCACTTGAATTTCAGATAATTACATACCACATATTTATGTGAGAATTTATTCGTGTTTTATTCGAAATTCAGATTTAAGTGGGCATCCTGTATTTTATCTGGTAGCCCTACCTTCTATGCAAGACACGCTCTCTCCTCTCCTCTCCTGATGTCGTTTCCCAGGGAGCTTTTGGAAGTCTTGTTAGTCTGGAAGAGCCGCCACCTGTCTGGGCCCTGGACTGGTTGCGTGAAGCAGAGTCCAACTCCACACCACCCCCCCTGCAGATTAGATTTTATGCAAACAAGAAATCTACTGGTGTTGTGTTGTCGCTGAGATTTCAGTACTTACCTCTTTTAGCACATTTTAACTAATAAATATTCCATTCTAAAGCAGAGAAAGTTCATCTCACATACTTATTGGTGGACCTCAGAGTAGTGTTCAAAAGGACTCAGAGGCCATCTTGTGCAAGCCAAGGTTTCTATAGAAAAGGAAATTGAGTTCTTTACACAGGAAATGACTTGGCCATCGTCTGTCAACTATTTATGACAACCAGGGTTAGAGTACCCCTTTTTGTCGCTCCATCTGATCTTAATCCTACCTTACCACAGTGAACTTCTCATGTGTTCTCTGTTTGCTACTAAATAATGCACATTGTACCAACTCTACAATCACCAGTGATAATATAATACTCAGACGGCTCTCTGTTCCTCATGTGGTTGTTATTTGTGTGGGAAGAAGGATGTCTATGGTGGCAATTGACCAGGGCACGTGGTATATAAAAGATGGCAGATGTAGACAATACCTAGAGTAAATGTTGCTAGAATTCAGATTTATTGAATTACTGCCATAAATAATTCTTTTGTTTGATTTAAACAAATACATATTTATATAATTTGCAATTTAAACATTTGTATGTTCACAAAAATCAGTATAAATAGCTGATGTTATTAATAGTAATAGTCATTACTCCAGGCTGTTTTTCATCCATTCGGTGGACATCTATTGACACTTTTCTGAAGCAGAAGTTGTTGGTGATTAAGAGCATGAGAGCTGGGGCCAGATGCCCAGGAACCCTGGCTTCCCAACCTATGAGTCTCATGGCCTTGGACAAGCTATGAAAGCTTTTTGTGTTTCTGTCCCTGTTACTATTGCTAGATAACAAATTACCTAAGTTTAACAAATGAAAACAACTTCTATATTCTGATCGTGAGTTCTGAGGGTCAGGAGTTCAGATAAGGCAAGCCGGGAGGGCTTGTCTCAGTTCCATGATGTCTGGAGCCTCAGATGGGAAGACTTGAAGGTGACCAAACAGCTGGAGACTTTCAGAATTCTCTAAAAGTTGGAATTACCTGGTCTGGGCTGGGCTGACTGGAAGACTAGGTTTGCCAACCAGACTGCCTGCACATGGTCTCTCTGTGAGGCTTGGCATTGTCCCATTGTGGTGGACTCGGGGTGGTCACGTTTCTTATATAGCTGCTCAGGCTCTAAGTGTAAGTGCTCCAGAAAATAAGCTGGAGCTGCATTGCTTTTTATAACTTATCCTCAGGGTCATAACCTGCCTTCTAATACAGTCTATTAACCAAAGCAGTCACAATCCTCCTAGATTCAAGGACAGGGGACCTGGACTCCATCTCTTGAAGTTATGTTGAAAACGTCCACATTTTCTCAAATGGGAATAATAACAGTATCTCCCTCATATGGTATTGTTCAGCCTTATATGAGTCGATGTACATGCAGTGCTAAGAATGAAGCATGGTACACAGTGCAGCATTCAAGGAAGGCCAGCTCTTATTAATCCAGGCATTGGGATAAATGCTGAAGCTTCACAAATGAAGGGAACTTAGTCTTGGCCACTTGGAGAATTTCACAGGAAAAGTACACATGAGCTTATTGGAATACTCACTCTTCCATAAAATTCTAGATGTAAAATATTATCTAATTCCATTGCCCAGCTCACTTCAGCCTCACATGGTCCTGTGAGGTGAGCAGGGTTGTACATTAGTCTTAGTCTATTTAACCAAAGATAAAATTGAGGCTCAGAGAGGTTAAATGACTTGCCTAAGGTCACAGGGAGTTAGCGACAAAAGGCAGAGCTAGAGGAAATGTAACAGACCCCTCGATCTTTGCTGTCTGTGAGTCACATGAGAACTCTGAACTGCTCCCTCCAATATGCCCTTTTGTGCGAGGAGGGGTAGCTGACTCCTACCATGAGGGACAGGACAGGCTGTAGGCACAGAAGCCCAAGGCCTTCATCTTGCTCTTTGGCCTCTAATAAAGCTGTTGCCATGTTTCCTTCCTTCTCTGCCCTGCAGAAAAACACTACAATACTGGGGGAAAACACTCCCATACTTCATTAAAAGAGACACTTAGCAGGAGGCAAAGTGCAGAGGAAAGAAGAAGGAGCTGTTCCTCACGCCCACACCCCTTTTTGGGGTTACTTCCCTCCAGCAGTTCCATGCAACAACTCCTCCAGCTTTCCCAATTCCACCTTCACTAAAAATAAATCTTCCATTAGCCCCACTACTGACTTCTGAAGGGGCACAGCAATACCTTGAATTTCCAGTTTAAACTGGAGCTCAGCAAGTGGAGAACACATTTCACAAGGGCTGCACAAATGTGTTCCTCAAAATGCTGCGATTGTTCCCAACAATACAGAAGAGAGGCACCTGCTACCCTGATTCCTTGTGTTTTCTTCCTAGTGGAGTCAGATTTGCATTCTCTTCTAATCCAGTCCAACTGCCAGGGCCAGGCCCTGAGGGCTTGGATTCTGCCTGGGTTCTTTATGGTTTCTGCTTGGGACAGTTGATGGTATAAAACATGCAGGGGCCTGGGAGGCTCGACTTTAATCCCCAGCTGTGCCTTGGTATTTCTTTCTCATTAAGGGCGTCAGGGTTATCGAAGCCGGGAGAATGGTTACAGATAAGTTCCGCAGTTCATTTCCCCTCACCCTCGCACAACCCTTGAATGTCTTTGTCATTTTTTCTTTTTTCTCCTGAGAGCAAACTGATTATTGCGACAATCATCACCCACCACCTGGAATTTTGCATCCCAGATGAACTGGGAGGAAGCCCCAGAAGAGGAATGTTCCCAATAACAATGGACTGAGATTTTATTCATATTTTTAAAAGCTTTCCTGGCAGGTGTATCAAGTTGGTTACCAGTGCTCCAGTCGATTCTTTTGCACAAAAACGTTGAGAATCATTGATGAGGACCTACAAAATTAAATACCCATTTTACAGACAATAATAGAACTAGAAGACACTCCAGAGGGAGATCTTTTGGGGGGACAAGTGCTCCTTCATATGTAGCCTACTACATGCAGGTTATGCATCACTTCTAGAAGTTGAGCTCCTATACTTTGATTAATTATTGAATTCATTGGTGATATATTTTTTGAGCACCAGTTGTGTACTATCCACTGAGCCATGTGGTAGGACTTCAAAGATGGTTAAGACATCATCTTCATGCTAGCTGTTCTCAACTGGGGAAGATCTTTTACCTTCCCTCCCAGGAGATACCTGACAATGTGTGGAGACAACACAACTTGGCTGTTACAACTTGGTGTGGGGGATGCTACTGGCATCAAGTGCATAGAAAACAGGGCAGCTGCTAAACATCCTACAATGCACAGGACAGTCACACAACAGAGAGTTATCCAGTCCCAAATGTCAATGGTGCCATGGCGGGAAAACCATTGTTAGGAAGCTGGGAGTCTTTTTAAGTGACAGGCATCTAGACATGGTAAAAGGTATAAGGCAGACATGATTTAAAGACTTTGAAAGCAGAAAGCCATGGAACTAGGGCTGGTGCTTCCTCTCTTGCCAGCCACCAATCACTCCCTTTTGCCAACTATTTTCCTTCTATTGGTTGGGGGAGGTCATGTTTTAAATTTATATCAGTATTGGAGACACCTGACAATTGTGTTTACAGCTACATAGAGGTATGAACCAAAAGGCTGGGAAATAGGATGAAGTTAGGGTTCTTTCCCAATACGTGAAGTACTGGGCTACTTGGAGAGCCAGGGACCCCTTAACCATTTCAGTCTTCCTTCTTAGTCTTTTTTTCCTGATCTTCAAAAGGAACCAGAATGAATAGAATCATTAGGCTCTTGAGCTGTGAGCATCAAAGCCCTGTGTTCCTATCTTTGTCATTCGCACACTGAGTGACCTTGAGAAACCATTTCCCCACTGTAGGCCTTAAGTTTCTTCACATGTTAATTAAATCATTGAATAGATGACTATTTTGTTCTCTTCCAACTTGCTGGGCAAATGAACAGCGTTTCTAGTCAGCTCCTGATGGCCACTAGGCCCACTCATGAATTAGAAAAAAAAACCCAAAAAACCTGGTGACTCCTATGCCACCATTCTGCTCCTCCTGTGGGGTGAAGAGCAGATGTGTCCAAGGGACTAATTGTACACTAGCTCCCTAAAGGAGAAGGTGCCTCTTTCCCCTGTAGGCTGGGCTTGACCATTAAGGCATGTGAAGGGGTGGAAAGCAAGGGCAAGAGGAGAAAGGCATGGATATCTGAGAAGATATATCCTTTCAGGGTGAAAGTGTCTGCCTGTTAATCCATCAGGTCTTTCTTTCCCAATTCTAAGGACAAAATGATTTTGGAGAGGTATTTTTTTCCTTTCAGCTATTTCCATTTAACACCCCAAAATATTTCTAAGTTTGAAGGAATCATAAGGCATAGTAGATAAGTAAAAGTCTGGACAGTGATCAATAATAAAGCATGTATTCAGGGTTATTTGTTTTCTTACTGAGGTATATATGACCTCTCTCCTTTCAGAATTTTAGTTAGGTCAAGGGCTGTCTCTTAGATATCCTTTATAAATTCCACAGGATCCATACCAGTGCTAGGCACATACAAGGCATCATTCAGTAAACCCTCGAGTGGCTGCAATTCCATTTCAATAAGTACCTTTCCTTATATATCCTGAGTAATGAAAGTTCTTCACATTTCTTTTAAGGGATTATTTACTTTTGAACACCAATTGACATTGCCAAATGTTGGATCAGTGTCATTTGGATTTGTATCATTTGGATGTATTGAAATAGCACTTACTCTGTACAGGCCTAGAGTAGGGTTTCTCAACCTTGGCATTATTGATATTTTGCTATCATTTGGGATTTTTACAATAGGTTTTTGTTGTGGGGTTCTGCCCTATGCATTATAAGATGCTTAGCAGCATCCCTGGCCTTTATCTACTGGATGCCAATAGCATGCTTTCCAATTGCGATAAACAAAAATGTCTCCAGAAATTGCCAAATATCCCCTGGGGGACAAAAGCTACCCCAGTTGAGAAGCACTGACCTAAGGGAAAACACAAGAAGACTATCCATAAAGCATTTATCCTTTGGTGATCACCTACTGATTCCTTAAAGATCTATTATGCAATGATGTTTCATGCATTTCTTCAAAACACATCAAATTTACTCATATTCATTCATTCATTCATTCTCCAGACACTTATTGAACATCTGCTGTTTTCCAGGCACTGTGGAGTAATCCATGATGAATAAAATATAATTCCAGATACAAAAGATGCACAATCTAGCAGTGAAGATAAGACATGAGTCAAATATAGGATAATAGAAAACCATTCCTGCTCTAAAACAGAGCTACACAAAAAATTTGGTTTCCATAAAGTGCATACATTATTTTGTTAATGATTCATGAGAAGAATATAAATCAAACACATCACTGAGCAAACTATTTAGATCAGCTGATTTTTTTCTCTTTCTACGAAAAGATTTTATTAATGAAGAATGTAAATTGCTTAGATTTACATTCTGGAACAGGTTTAGTATTTCATGGTAGACTTTTAAACAAAGGTTTGTGGACCAGCTCTTTCATAAGACTTGAAAAAAAAACTTACAGAAAAAAAAATACTGTGCTTTACATAGGGAAGATGTGAGGAAAAGTTTGAAGAAACAGTTGAGGTTGAGAAGGCAATTAATCTGTGTTTGGAAGATAGGTAGGTCTATTGGTCAGTGTCTGTTAATTACTATATTAATGTCATGATCTGAAGATATGGGTGGCTTAACACAGAGAGTGTTAATTCTTGATTAAATTTCCATTCATCACAGATCAACAGAGAAGTTCTGCCTCTGCACTCATCAGGGAAGCAGGCTCCCCCAATCTAGTGACTCAACATCTCATGGTCTTAGGAGTCCTCCACTAAATTCTGCCAGGGGATGAGAAAAGAGAAAGTATAGGAGACAGGTCCATCCCAAACTACCTCACTCATTTCTGATCACATATTTACCATATTTCTTACTCCTGCTCATATGGCATGGGTGGGACTGAGTTATGCACCCCCCACCCCAACACAGGGTCCTGGACATGTTTTCTAGCAGCCTCTCAAGAAAGTAGAAGATAAAATGGATATTGTTGAGTACTAGGTATGCTTCTCACAGAAATTGCTGGACAGGCATTTTAAGAGAACAGAATCATGAATATGAAATAATTGGCGGGAAGATTCAGGGCAAAAATGGGGAAGACACATTAGTTAACTGAAGAATAGTGTGTGAAAGCAAATTATAGGCTGAAGCATCTTGCATAGATTTCCATGATTTTCAGTGGTAACAGGCAATTGTTGGACACTATTGATTTTTTTAAAGTCTTCTCAAAACTTAAGTTAGAAAATGACATTTTTAAATTATAAAATAGTATTGTGGAGTAGAAATTTTAGACATTATGGAACTACAAAGGCCAGATTTCAAATCCCCTGGCTTTTTATTATCCAGAGGAAAAATGCCATCAATATTTTGGTGTGTTATGTTCCAATTCTTTTTGTTGTCATTGTGCATATGAAGACCTCTGTATATCCATTTTAGAAAAAACAAAATTGAGATCATAATTTCAGTATTGTTTTGCATTCTGCTTCTTTCCTGTGTTTGTAGTATGAGTAAAAACAAGGTTTGTGAGCTGGGCGCAGTGGCTCATGCCTGTAATCCCAGCACTCTGGGAGGCCAAGGTGGGAGGATTGCTTGAGCTCAGGACTTCAAGACCAGCCTGAGCAAGAGGGAGAACCCATCTCTACTGAAAATTGAAAGAAATTAGCTTGACAACTAAAAATATATAGAAAAAATTAGCCGGGCATGGTGGCGCATGCCTGTAGTCCCAGCTACTTGGGAGGCTGAGGCAGAAGGATCGCTTGAGCCCAGGAGTTTGAGGTTGCTGTGAGCTAGGCTGATACCATGGCATGCTAGCCTGGGCAACAAAGTGAGACTCTGTCTCCAAAAACAACAACAAGGTTTGTGGAATTGCCACTCACCACCTGGAAAAGGTACTTTGCCTCTGTTTCTGTTTATTTATCTGCCAATTGGTGTGAGGATGAAATGAGAAAAATGCACATAAAGGAATTAGCTTTTGCATGGTGAAAGCTCAATAAATGTTAGATATTATATTGTGAATGTTTTTCTATGCTATTACATATGTTGTCCAACTATGTGCGATTCTCATACATGTGTTTATTTAGCCAATGTCTTCTTATTAGGGATTTAGTTTGTTTTATTTTCTTGTGTGTATGTGTATACAGAAGTATAAATATTGCTTGACTAAATATATAGGTGCATATAGTTTTAAATCTTTGTTTATTTCTGTAAAATAAAATATAAGATGACTAGGTCAACAGCATATTTTTAAGTCCCTTGACATGTTGCTGAACTGCCCTCCAGACGTGTGTCATTAATACTTTCACTAGCACTGTATGAGAATTTCAATTTTCCCCTTTCTCGCTGATATGAACTGAATGTTTGTGCTCCTCCCAAGTTTATATATTGAAATTCTAACCCCCAATGTGATGTTATTAAGAGATGAGGCCATTGGGATGTGATTAGGTTATGAGGGTGGATCCCTCATGGAAGGAATTAGTGCCCTTGTAAGAAAAGACAGGAGACCCAGCTCTCACTTTGCTTTCTGCATGTGAAGACGGAGCAAGAAGGCGGCCATGTGCAAACCAGGACGCTGGTTCTCACCAGACACAGGATCTGCTGGCACCTTGATCTCAGACTTCCCAGCTTCCAGGACTATGAGATATAAATGTTTGTTGTTTAAGCCACCCAGTCTTTGGTATTTTGTTACAGCAGCCTAAACTAAGTGAAATAATCACCAACCTCAGTATTAATATTAAATACACACACACACATACACACGCATTATTTATCTACTTTAAAATGATTTCTCATTTCATAGAATTTTTGGATTGCAGCAAACCAATAAATGTGATGATATTAACCACGTCTGTTTGTTACTATGTTAACTAGACCTTTAATGGTATTTGCATTTAAAAAGAGGGCTATCTAGACTAGTCGGTGTTGGTTTATTCTAAAACAAAGTATAGGCACTTGGCTGGACATTTGGGGGTGTATTATATTTTGGGATCACTAATAGTATTCAATGGAAACTATCTGAAATTCACTCCTTCAATTCAATTCCTCATTTTATGTGTCAGACTCTTTCTAGAACACTGGCTTTATAGAATTACATGCTCAGAGCTGAGATAGAGCTTGATTAGAGATTGTGAACTAAATAAATCTCTCCCGCTACAAATCACACCAGCTATATAACTATTTCCAAAGAAGGAAACAATCTAAGGTGACCAACTGTCTAATATCAGTCTAGGTACTTCCTGACAATGCACAACCATTACACTATATTTCAGGACTATTTGAAAACAAAAAGATGCTATTGCCTTCAATTCCAGACTACCTATAGGAGTTCATATCTTCTTCTAGGATTTGAGTAGACACTGTTGGTAGAAGTGCTGGTTTCTGAGCAGCACCCCTTATCAAAGCTCCAAGTGATTTCATTTACTTCTTGGATATGATCTAATAATGCAATTCAAGCAAGTTTCAAATTCCTCTTGGCAATTCCTATTAGGACTGCAAAAACTAAAAACCAGGTGTTACCCACAAATCCCTGTAAATTACTCAAGCATCAGACTCCCTCCATTAGAAATGAGAGGGATCCAGTAACCGTGGATTTTACCCATGTTATCTTCAAATAATAAAACGGGGCCACACACTTATCTAAAACCAATATAAAAGAGTATCTGTGTGAAACATAAACAATCATTTTGAAAGAGAATCATTCAGATTTTTTACAAAATTGTTTGAAATGTATTTTACTGAATTGACTTTTTTAAAAAGTACATTTTACTGAATTGATTTTTTAAAAAAAGAAAGACCAGCTGTTTGACATCATGAGATTACCACACTTCCTAAAGATTAGAAATCTTTGATTATGAAAAGAAAATGTATAGAAAATACTATGTCTAGTGCCATAAGAGTTAGCCATTTTTATTATTACTCATTAATTGTAGATTTTTTAAAACTGTTAGGCTTGCAGTATACTTTAGAAGAGGAAAAAGAAAAGTGAAAAAAGAGGAAATAAAGTGTAGAATGAGGAATTGGCAGGAGTGGAGAAGAGGGAAGGGAGAAAAAAAGGAAAGAAGGAAGGAAGGAAAGGAGGGGTGAGAGAGGAAAGGAGGAAGGATGACAAAAAGGAAGGGGGGAAAATGTAGCATTCCTGCTTTAGCTTTAACCGGATCTTTAAATTATGAATGGGTGATTTTGCATATACAGTTTTCCCTTTCGAGTCCCTCTGCGACAGGCTCCTCCAAGTCACAGATGCTGTCTCAGGGAGCATTGCTCATTGAAAAGAGCATTCAGCACTCAGTAGTAATGAGGGTGGACAGAGCAGTGGAACGTGTTATCTGCCTTCACTGCAGGAGTTCTGGGGAGAAGTCATTTGTCTTTTCTCAAATGGTCATAAATAACACTATGCTCCAGGTGTTTAAAGACCCTGAAACAATTACCTTTTATTCTCTCCCAACTCCAAATCATAGAGAATTATCAACTTGGAATGACTTTTAGCTTGGTGTGTCTATTTTTATCCACTTCCATTTTTTAATTATTGATGGTGTTATAAGAATAGTAGTTGTGATGTTATGGGCAGACAAATAAAATCCGGCACTTGCTTTCTTAACAAAAGGGGAATTGGTGGAGGAGGCATGAATGAAGTGGGACTGGGTTAGCTGGCACATCATGGTCAAGATTTTGCAAGCTCTGTTATGGGAATTTCAAAATCGCTGAGTGAATTCCTGCATTTTCTGCATCATCATGTGGACTGTATTTGTTAATTTTCCCAATAGATTACTTATAACTATTGCCCACTCATGACAAGATAAAAAAACAGAAATATCTCAGGAAATGGCATCACTATACCAACCAAATCACCCCCATCAGAAACCTAGGCGTTATACGTGATATATCCCTGTTTTTCACGTATATCACTTATCAGCAAATCTAATCCATTCTTCCACCAGAATATATCTCGTATCTGCAGACCATACTGGATGTCGTTTAAGCTACTGCCACCTCTAGCATACTGTGCTACTGTAACCCTCTCACCGGCCTCTGTAACCTCCAGTCAATTCCCTTTATTGCGGCCAGGATAATCATTTGAAAATACTAACCCGGAGCTTATATTTAAGTTTATATTTAAAGTTACCTGTACTTGAAGCAACTTTCTATTGCTTTTTAGGATTAAGACCTAAATCTTTAAAATGACTACAAAGTCCTGCCTAATCAAATCTCTGCCTCCCTCTTTAGCCTCATTTATGTCACTCTCCATCTTAAATGCTAAATCCTCAGGGGTTATTTCTATGCACTATTAATTGCATTTATGCCACATATCTAACATAGTAATTATGTATATATATATGTACTTATTGCATTTTTTCCTAGTTTTTGGTAATTATGAATAGTGTTGCTATAAACATTTGTGTTCAGATTTTTGTGTTTTATTTCTTTAGGGTAAATACTCAGGAGTGTAATTGCTGAACGATATGGTGAGTATACAGTATATTCAATTTCATAAGGAACTGCTAAACTCCAGAGTGGTTGTACCATTTTTATGTTCCTACTAGAGATGTGTAAGATATCCAGTTGCTTGCCAACCTTGTCGGCACTTGGTCTGGTATATTTTATTTTAGCCATTCTAATAAATTTGCAACTACTATTTGATTTTTATAGGAAACTAGACCAAAGAGTCAAGAAATGTGTCCAAAGTCATATAACTGATGCACCAAAGAGTCTAGGTCCCACATTTGAAGGGTAAATAAGACTAATTTACAGAACTTAATTAATTTACTTCATGGGACATTAATGAATCAATTCTATTTATACTTTTGCAACAAACAGTAATTACTTGTGACTTCAGCCTTCATTCTTTGATTATGGGTCAGTATATTAGCAATGGCTTTACCTGGCTTCCTGAGATTAAATGCAGGATACAATACTTTCGAATAATGATGTGAAAATTGATGTGAAATCCAAATCTATTGCCCTCTACTGAGTAAGGTAATGGGAAAGTGTCGCCTGAAAGTCAGAAAACTGGGTTCGAGTTTTGCAATCAGTAGTATGTTATTAGTTTATGAGTATTTTTCTGACCATCTGTAAATTGAGGAAATAATGGCAAGTGATCTTGGAGCTCTTTTCCAGCTTGCTTGCATGTGCTTTGATTTTGGTGACAGGCACTTATGACTAATGAAAGAAAAAAAAGAGTTGAAAAATGTTTTTCTTTTAGAGAGGAGGAAAAAAATGGCAGATTAGTGGTGACTTCCTGGCTCTGTGCTCCCAGAGAAGGAGGTGAAGAACTCGGATGGCTACACAGGAGTGGATCGCTCCACCCCAAGAACAATGTTGTGAATCTTCAGAGAAACAGCATGGGACACGCAATGCAAGAAAAAAAAAGGTGAATGGGAGATACAATCACAAATACTGGAGAGTGCAAAATATACAATAGAAAATAGAGTGTAGGATGGCCACTCCCGCCCTGCCAGCCAGCACAGTGTGATCTGACCCACAGAAGGATGCCTGGCTCCTCCGCTGACCTCTACACCCACTCAGACAGTGACGTGCCTGAAATTGGTGCAAAGTAGTGGCACTGGAGGACAGGCTCTGTGGAGAGGAGATGATAGTGAAAAACATTTTGAACTCCCTGGTGCTCTGTGCTGGGACCACACTCTGCCAGGGAGGGACTAATCTGAGTGGCTTACTTCCTGCAACCACAAGTGATGGAGTTTGGAGACAGGCACCTCACCTCTGGTGGTAAGCAGGACCAGACAAAGTAGGCGAATGCTGAAAAGGGGGTTCTCCTCCTGGAAACCACTGATGATTTGGCCAGCTCAAGATGGGACAGAAAGAGCAGGACCCTCGGCCAGGCAGACATGAGACTGCGGCACTGAAGCAGAGGGGACAGCTGGCATCCTGTTGATTCAGCCCACCAAACCGGCATCTGCCAAATCCTGAGTGGTTGCCCCAGCTCTAGCTGCTATGGTTTCAGGCAGCACCCCTCCCCCAGACTGGGGAAGTTCAGGCCAGGTGTAGAGGGCTCTGCCCTTGGAGGTGGGGAGAAGCGTGAAAAGCTGCCTTCTCTGTGCAACTGACGTGAATCTGTAGGACTTCGGTACTGAATAATACTTTGCGGCCTGTTGATTCAGACCACCAGACCAGATTAGGTCATCTAATAAGAGCATAATTCTAGGGCTTGCTCTCTGCATCTGAGTGACTGCCAGCATTGGAGTTTGTGGACAGGGAAGGAAAAACCTGGCCAGAGACTTAAGCAACTGCACCAATTGACCCCTCTCATCAGTAGCAGCCTCCCAAGTGTGGTAAAAGAGCCCTGATTAACGTATTTGCGACTCCCCCTAGCAGTAGATCAAGCAACCATAGAAGCACATGCACCCACACTTATTGGCACCAGCTGCGATCTATCTTTCCTTTATCCACACCTTAAGGGGGAACAGGGTCCAAGAAACCCTCGGGAGTGGCAAGACCCTACCCAAAGATCGAGGCATTTGTATACCCCATCTAGGGGACCAGAGCCTAACACAGAGGCATCAGATTACCTCTATAACTGGCTCCTCCATGCAAACTACAATGAATGACAGAGAGGATAACCCCATAGCTTAGTACAGTGCCTTCCATCTCAAGCTATTAGAGGGCAGCAGAGTCATATACACCAGTGTGATCCACCACCTGGGAGCTTAAGCTGAGGGACCAAACTCACTAATCTCCACTGGCAAGAGGTGAAGACAACAGGTCAGAAGTAACTCAACTTGCTAAAATACCTCTAAGGCAATACAGGACCAGTGTGCCTCTCCCCAGCATTCTCAAGGAACGACCCTTGGGGACTTGGAGATAGGGCCATAAACCAATCCTAGCACCTCCAATTCTAGAACAAGTAGCCTGATGAGAAAGAATCGGTGAAAGAATGCAGTAAACATGAAAGATCAGAGAGAAAATTCACCCCTAAAAGAAATCATTAGATCCTCAACAACAGATACCAACTTAAATGAAATGATTAAAATGATGAGAAAGAATTCCAAATATCGATTGTAAGAAAATTCAATGGAATTGAAGAGAGAATAGAAACCCAACACAGAGAAGCCACAAGAACAATACAGTAAATGAATGAAAAATTCTCTAAAGAAATATTATGAAGGAACCAAATAGAAATCTTGGTAATGAAGGAGACATTCAAGGAACTTCAAAACACTGTGGAAAACCTTAAGAATGGGATGGATCATGCAGAGGAAAGAATCTCAGAGCTTGAAGATAATGCCTATGTGCTAAACAAATCAGATGAAGAAAAAGAACACAGAAGTAAGAGACAAGAACAAAACATATAAGAAATTGAGATTATGTAAAGAAACCAAATATAATAATTATAGGCATCCTGGAGAGAGAAGAAAATACACAAGGGCTGTAAAATCTATTTCTTAGAATACTGGAGGAAAACCTGCCTGGCCTGGCCAGAAATCTAGATATCCAGGTACAAGAAGCACACAGAACTCCTGAGAGACTCAATGTGAAAAGGCAATCACCATGTCACATAGTTATTAGGCTGGCCAAAGTAAACACAAAACAGGCAATCCTTTGAGCAGTAAGATGAAAACAGCAGATAACCTACAAAGGAAGACCTATCAGACTAACTGCAGACATTTGAACTGAAACCTTACAATCCAGAAGGGACTGGGGGCCCATCCTCAATCTTCTAAAACAGAATAATGGCCAACCTAGAATTATTTACCCAGCAAAACTAAGCTTAATCTATGAGAGAGAAATAAAGACATTCCCAGACAAGCAATCACTGATGGAATTTGTGAAGACCAGACCTGCCATGCAAGAAGTACTCAGACCTGCATTATACACTGAACAGTGCAATAGACACCCACTAAAGTAAAATCACTCAAGAGTTAAAGTCTAGAACCTGGATTCCACAATGGCTTGAGAGGTAAAACAAAACAACAAGAATTTATCCAACAATAATAACAAAAATCTACCCCAAATATCAATAAATGTGAAGGGCTTAAATTGTCCACTGAAGACATATAGACTGGCTGAGTGGATAAAAAATCAAAGCCAAATATTTGCTATCCCCACGAAATGCATGTAACCCATAAAGACTCTTTCAGACTCAAGGTCAAGGGTTGGAAAACAAACTTCTAGGCAAATAGAAGCAAAAGAAAGTGGGCATAGCTATTCTTATATTAGATAACATAAACTTTAAAACAGCAAAAGTAAAGAAAGACAAAATTGGTCACTATATAATGGTGAAAGGAAAAATCCAAGAAGAAGACTTAACAATTCTTAATATTTATGCACTCAACACAGGAGTGCCCAGTTATATAAAACAAACCCTGTTTGATCTAAATAACATGATAAACAGTAATGCCATAGTAGCTGGGGATTTCTACACTCACAGACTGAACTGGACAGTTCCTCCAAGCAGAAAATAAGCAAAGAAACAATGGACTTAAACAGAGCTCTAGAATAAATGGGTCTAACAGATATCTACAGAACATTACACCCAAATAAAGCCAAATATATATTCTTGTCATCAGCTCAGGGAACTTTCTCTAAAATTGATCACATCGTAGGCCAGAAATCAGATCTCAGCAAATTTTTTAAAAATAGAAATTATACCATGTATATTCTCAGACCACAGTGGTATAAAATTAGAGATCAATTCCAACACAAATACTCACCATTTCACAATGTCATGGAAATTAAACAATCTATTGTTGAATGACTCTTGGGTCAAGGAGGAGATACAGAGGGAAGTCAAAAGATTCTTCAAACTAAATGATAATGTGGACATAAATTATCAAAATCTGTGGGATACAGCAAAAGCATTCCTGAGAGGAAAACTAATAGCATTAAATGCTCAGACTCAAAAGGCAGAAAGCTCACAAATCAACAAATTAATAAGCCATCTCAAGAAACTGGAAAAGTAAGAGCAAATTAACTCTAAACCTAGCAGAAGAAAAGAAATAACTTAGATCAGAGCAGAAATAAATGAAATTGAAAATAAAAGAACTATACAGAAGATTAATAAAACCAAAAGTTGGTTTTTCAAAAAGATAAACAAAATTGATAGCCCTCTTGCTAGATTGACAAGAACTAGAAAGGAAAGGACTCTAACAAACTCAGAAATGAAAAAGGAGAGGTCACTACAGACATCATGGAAATACAAAATGTTATCTTTGAATACTATAAAAATCTATATGCCCCCAAACTACAAAATGTGGAGGAAATGGGCAAATACTTAGACAAATACACCTTCCTAGGCTCAATCAGGAAGAAACAGAATTCCTGAACAGACCAACATCAAGCACAGAAATTGAAGCAGCAATTAAAAATTTTCCAACAAAAGAAAGTACTTGACCAGATGAGTTCACACCTGAATTTTACCAAACTTACAAAGAAGAACTCATATCTATACTGCAGAAATTATTCCACAACATTGCGAAGAATAATATCCTCCCCAGCTCATTCTATGAAGCTAATATCACCTTGATACCAAAGCCAGAAAAGGACACAACAAAAAAGAAAACTACAGACCAATATTCCTCATGAATATAGATGCAGAAACTCAGAACAAAATCTTAGCAAACAGAATCTAACAGCACATCAAAAAAATTATGTATCATGAGCATGTGGGCTTTATCCCAGAGACGGAAGGTTGGTTCAACATATGCAAATCTATAAATGCAATTCACCATGTAAATAAAAGCAAGAACAAAGACCATATGATTCTCTCAGTAGATGCAGAAAAAGCATTTGACAAAATCCAGCACTCTTTTATGATAAAAATTCTTAACAAATTAGGCATAGATGGGACATACCTTAAAATCATTAAGGCCATATACCATAAACCCACAGCCACTATCATACTGAATAGGGAAAATTTGAAAGCATACCCGCTTTGAACTGGAACCAGAGAAGGTTTCCCACTATCTCTACTTCTATTCAACATAGTGTTGGAAGTCCTTGCCAGAGCAATCAGACAAGAGAGGGGAATTAAGGGTGTCTAAATGGGGGCAGAAGAAGTCTAACTCTCACTCTTTGCTGATGATATGATATTATATCTAGAAAATCCCAAGGATTCAACCAAGAGACTCCTGGCACTGATAAATGAATTCAGTTAAGTCTCAGGATACAAAATTAATGCACACAAATCAGTGGCATTCATATATGCCAATAATAGTCAAGCCAAATATCAAATCAAAGATGCAACAACTTTCACAACAGCATCAAAGAAAATTAAATATTTAGTAATATATTTAATGAAGGAGGTGAGAGACATATATAGGGAGAAGTACAAAATACTGAGAAAAAATTGTAGAATATGTAAACAGATGGAAAACACTACCATGCCTATGGATTGGCAGAATCAATATTGCTAAAATGTCCATACTACCTAATGTGATCAACAGAATTAATGCAATCCCTATCAAAATACCATCATCATTCTTTACAGATCTATAAAAAATAATTCTTTGCTTCATATGAAACCAGAGAAGACCTCATATAGCCAAAGTAATCTTAAGCAAAAAGAACAAATCGGGAGGCATCTTTCTACCAGACTTCAAGCTTTACTACAAAGTTATAGTAACCAAAATAGCATGGTATTGTCACAAGAACAGAGATATAGACCTTTGGAACAACAGGACTGAGAACTCAGATATAAAACCATCCTCATATTCACATCTAATCTTCAACAAAGCGGACAAAAATATACATTGGGGAAAAGAATCTCTATTCAATAAATGGAGCTGGGAAAACTGGACAACCACTGGATCCTCAACAACTGGATCCTCACCTCTTACCTCTCACAAAAATCAACTCACGATGGATAACAGACTTAAACCTAAGGTGTGAAACCTTAAGAATTCTAGAGGAAAACATTGGAAATACTCTTCTAGACACTGGCCTAGGCAAAGAATTTATGAAGAAGACCCCAAGCAATCATAGCAGCAACAAAAATAAATAAATGGGACCTTATCAAACTAAAAAGTTTCTGCACAGCCAAGGAAACTATCATTAGCATGAATAGACAACCTAGCAGTTGTCCTCAAACTACAGCCCACAGGCCACATGCCGCCCACCGAGGACATTTATCCAGCCCACCAGGTGTTTTTGCCGCCACTGCCTGTCCTGCTTAGCAGCTGACTAGTCCCGGGGGCCCACAGTGCGCACTGTCCAACGGTCTGAGGG
>VBSM01000361.1:17365275-17375041 GCA_008086735.1 Cheirogaleus medius
TTAGTTGAAATAATGTTGGGAATACTCGGAAGTGGATGATATACTCTCTGACTAACCATCTTTCCAAAAAACCCACAAAATTGCAGACTGAGTTACTTCCTGTTTAGTATTGCCAAATATTAATATGACTGGAGGATTTGGCCAGTTTGATCAATAACATAAAAATCAGCCAACAAATACTTATGTAAAAGCTATCATCGTCAATGCATTATCGGGACCTCTAGGAATTAAAAAAATAGTAACAATAACAATAACTGCTTTTTAAAGTGCTTTAATCCATTATTTCATTTAAAATTAAGTAACTTCCCAAGGTCATATAACTATAAGAGGCAGGGTTGGACCTCCAATCCATGGCTATGTGACTCCAGCACAAATATATTTCCACTGCTTCATGTACCTCTTGAGGAATTTGCAGGCTTACAATTCACCATGACTCCCTTGATCATTCTTTAGAGTTATAGAAAGTGTATTTCTTGCTCTTTGCCACGTGCAGAGCTGGTAGTTCTGCTTTAAACCAAACCCATAGCACTCTGGACACCTTCAACTCACCTGCAATAACACTGAAAGAATAATACTATTGTATTGTTCACTATGACTATTTATTGATCAATTAGACAAATATTAACTGTTTTCATATATGCATCATAGGTCTCAGGAACATTTGGAAAGGTTGGCAATATTAATTCAGGGAAATAAATTTGTCAACTTATAACAATCTCGTTTTTTTGGATAGATTTTCACATGGTGATCTCTGATGTTGTAGCTATGACTCTTTTACTTTTACTAGATGTTGTATGGGAAAACATGGATGACTAACCTGGAAAAAAATACAAAATTGATGTAGGCTATGAATATCTATGATATAGCCTTGG
Organism: Cheirogaleus medius; assembly: GCA_008086735.1. Lineage (NCBI taxonomy): Eukaryota > Metazoa > Chordata > Mammalia > Primates > Cheirogaleidae > Cheirogaleus > Cheirogaleus medius. Next base: position 17,366,148 of record VBSM01000361.1, read on the forward strand.
ATAATTTTACATTACTGAAAGTATGTCTTGGTTTCTGTGTCATCAGTGTGCATGAGTTTGAGAAAGAAGGAAGGAAGGAAAGAGGAGAGGAAGAAAGAAAGGAAGGAAGGTAGAGTTGGGAGGGAGGAAATTTGCTGCAAATAATAAACAAATACACATTTCCAAAATGCCCTTAATGTATCAAGATACTTTCACATACATAACTTCCTTTTATCCTTAAAAAGAACATGTAAATTAACAAGCACTCATAGTGTTATCCTTAGGAACAGATGAAAAAGTTAGAAAATCACGGATTTGGCCATCTATATAGACCTTGCTTTCAGTCCAGACTCAATCATTTAGTAATTTGAGACTTTGGATAATTTATTTAAGTTTCTTGGATTTAACATTTTTCATTTGTACATGTGATTTGTATATGGAATACAAATCCCTACCATATAGCATCATTGTGAGAATAAAATGAGATAAAGAAAGCAAAGTGTCAGATAATACAGCAGGTGGTCAACAAATGCTAGCTATCACCCAGTTGGGGGGAGGGGAACTGATTATTCTTTAGGACACTTCAGCTTTTAAGCAGGCAAGTAGAGAGATGTTAAAAGAGAAGTTTTCATTCACAAACCATAGGGTATTTGAGCAAGAAAAGATATTGCCTAATTCCCATTGAAGGCTTGCCATTTTGGTAAGAGTGAGTGTATAAGAAGTAGTTAAGGAATTAATGTACTTTTTACATAGCTTCACCCACATTCTTTGGTGGCTACTGATTACATCTCCCTTCTCAACATTTAAGTTTGGTATTAATTCTTTTTGCAACTTCTTATTTGGCAGAGATGTGTTCACCAGAAGCTTCTTTAAATGCTGATGCCTAGGAGCAGGTCACTCCTACTTGGTATCAGAGCACTTCAGTTCACAGGAGGAATTGCTTCAAACCGATATAGAAAGCAGTGTTAAGAAGACTCACAAATACTTTCTTTTAAAATTCTTTTTTATCATATATCTTGAAACATGAAAGAAGTTAAAAAGACCAACAACAACAAAAAGAGAGAGAGAGAGTGAGAGAGAGAGAAAGAAAACAACCCAAACAGACACAGAACAAGAAAAAGTGTTTTCATTTTCCTAAGGGTTGTTTTCTGCAAAGAGATGTGTTTCATGAAACCGTAAGCACCTTTTGTGGTGTGGTTCAGAGAAGAGTTGTAGCCTCAACTCTTGAGCAGGAATCTTCCAGAGATGTTAGTGGGGTACATATCTGACTATTTGTGTGAAACTTATTAAAACTGTCCAGGGACTGAGAATTGGTGTACATTGACTTTGTCTTGAAAGTTGCAGGCACTGTTCTCTGTCCTCTGATTCTATGTCTCACCACTGCCATCTCAGGCATGAGATCCTAAATGTATTTGACCATGACCCACTTATTCCACTTGCCAGTGATTAATAGACTTAGAGAAAGACAAAACCAAAAAAAAAAAAAAAAAAAGAGAGAGAGAGAGAGAGAGACAACAACAACACAACAATTATCTAGAAACAAATGATGAAATGATAAAGGTAAAACCTAACAGTAAGTCCATGAACGCTTTGGTGACTATAAGAACAACTGCAATTGAAAACTATGTCTGCTTAAGATTTCACTGATGTTGTGCTGGTAACAAAGTGTTTTTTATGCCCAAACCTGTGCCCTTGCCATGTGTAGAAGAGCAAAGAGCCAAGCAATAGTTGGTAGTCAGATGTTTTAGCAGAATGCTGAATTAAGGGAGTTAGTAAACTCTAGTCACATGCTAATTCAAATGTTCAAAAAGCAAATTTTAGCGGCACTTTCTAAGTTACTAGTAATTAGCCTTTAACTGTATGTAAAAATTAAAACCTATGAAATTGAACTGTCAGCAACAATTATTAAAGAATTCCAGTTTTAAATATCAGATAATTTATCCAGAGAGCTTTAGCAATCCCCTACTGAGCCGTAGATTATACCATAGATTGTCATAGATTGACCATGACAATATTAACATTGAATATGTGCATTAGCATAGTTTGCATAACAATATATACTTAATATGTCTATGTTTTATTTAAGTACAGTGTATACATATGTCAAGACTATAGACCTCACTACAGCAATATGTCTACAGCAAGAAAGAGCAAGGGATACTCTAACATGCATCTTATTTACACTTCTTTCATGCAAATCATTAAATAAATCATTTATTTCATTCAAGGTAGATGTTCTTTCTATAAATATATAATCCAGTTAGGAAAAAAATGAAAATCTTAAAAAAATCCTATAATACAGAGTGCCCAATGATTAGTATAAAGTGTACTATTGACATTTGTGAAGAAATGATTTATTTTATAAATTATAAATTATAGCTAGGTAAGTTAATATCTTTGGAAAAAAGTTTATGAAGAAGAGCACAGGGGATTTAGGAAACATATTGGAAAAGAGGAAAGGCTAGAGAATCAGGGCAGTATAGGGTCAGAGGAAAGACGAAGGAGTGGAGAAAATTCTCATCAGATTCTCTGAGAAACTAAAAACAATGAGAAAAGACCATTTTGAGATGAAGTAGTAAGGAGTGAGAAGTGAGGGTGTGGGATAGGGAGGGCAAAACCCAGATTGCTGGAGGTTAGGAATAGAAGAGATGGTCAGAGTGCAGACAACAGCATTCATTAGAAAAGCTTGGCAGTGTCAGATGAGAGAAAGAATGACATATTATTAAGTCTTTATTGATGCTGTCCCCTCACATTGAACTTGACTTTCTCTAAGTCCTTTTGCACTTAATGAAGCAGTGCTTTATTATTTTAGAAAAGCATTTCCAAGCTTGCCTGATCATAAGATTCACTGGGCACTTAATAAAAATAGAGATTCACAGGCTACACTTAAATGTAGTAAATAAGAATCTTCAATGACTGGGCCTGGAAATGTATATATTTTTATAAAGGAAATATAGGCCATTCTTGTGATTGGGTAAGTTTAGGAGACACTGTATTAGCACACGAAGTCGTAGGGGAGAAAAATATGCTTTTTTACTCTATACTTTTGAGTTCTTAGATGGGACCCCGTAACAAAAAAAAACATATTAAAAGCAAAAGAAGTTTACTAATATGTATACTTCGTATATACATGAGAGGAAGCTCAGGGAAAGAGTAACTCTCAAAGATACGGCCCAGAACTTCGACTTGTATAGCATCTTCAACTAAAACAAAGAAAAAATGGTGTGGGAAGGCAAGTTATGGAAAGTTGACTGGGAAAAGCAAGGTAAACAAAAATAAGCTCTGTTGAAAATATTTAAGTCTATATTGTCTCCATTGATAAGAGTCTCATGATTTGGTCATCCTTTTCTTTCTGATACATATAGGGAGACATCCCTACAAACGGCGATTTTTGTTATAAATGTTAATTTCCTTATAGAATAGTAATTCTACTCTGTTTTCAGAGGTTCCCTTGTGCTTGCTATTTCTCAAAATAATCAGCTCAAAATAATCCTTTTATGCCAAGGAGGCATATTTTAGGGTGGCATATTCTGGTTTCCTACAAAGTCATATCATAAGGTTGCCTTTTCTGCAAATGAATTCGCATTTTAAGATTTGCTTAGCCAAGAATTATATATTCTTTGTGCACATACATTATGCCTTATATTTTTTTGTATTCCACAGAATAATGATAATGTCATGATAAAGTGGACATGTGTAAAAAAAATTGCATTGATTAGTTAAGTTTTATCTTTTAGAAGTGAATATTATACATCATTCCTGTGCTTAATGGAGACTTTTGAGCATATCTATATCAAGGTTCCTTATAAATTCAGTGTCATATGAACTATGTTGCTTCCTGGTGGCTTTACATATTCTCTGCAAACATCCTTATATAAATTATATGGAGGGATTCTCAGAATAAACTAGAAGAGAAGCCTACTCAAAGACAGTGGCTAAAACTATTTTGCCAACATATCAATCCTAGAATCTGCTTCTGAGAGAAAAAAAAGCCAAGTCTGGAAATGTGTTTATTCCATATTATCCAGAAACACTGACTATATTGACTAAATACCTTAGGCAATTTTTCAGTTGTGCATAAACCTTCCTCTGGTATTTTTGTCTGTTTGTTCAGGTAGAGGAGAACATTATTATTATTAGCACCAATTACCCTGGGGCAAATTTGCAGTTCTTTGTGAATGTTCAGTTTTTATTCACTCAGCACAACACATGTTTTTTGAGCAATTATTATGTTCCAGGCATTTTTCCAGGCACTAGACACATAGCCAGGAATAAAAGAAACAAAGGGCTTGCTCCCATGGAACTCACATTCTAGTGGGAGAGACGGATAGTAAGTGCACTTAAGAAACAAAAGGTAGGGTAAGGGAATTGAGGAGACAGAGTGAACATAGGGGTTATTTTAGATGAGGCAGTCAGGGAAGACCACTGCAAGCAGATACCTGAGTGAGTGAAGCTGGGGAGCACTGAGAAACCCTGGGGGAAGAGTATCCTGGCAGAAGGAAGGGAAGTACTCATGCCTTGGGCTGAGAGTGTGCTAAACTGGAGGGAAGGGAGCAATGTGGAAATAAGAGGGGAATGATGCCAGGAAGGCAATGTGGTCGGAAAGCAATGTTAAGGATTTAAAAATAATAGATAACATTTCTGTGGCAAATACTGTATTTCAGGTGCTGTTTGAAAAATTTTATAGACTTTAACTGATTTAATACTTGCAATAACAGTGTGTGCTACTGTTATCCCTATTTTAAAGATGAGGTGACAGAGGAGTTCATTCACTTGCATGAGGTTCATAGCTATATTTACACAGCCTACGAGCATTGCAATTTAAACCCATTGTTCCACTCTTGCCGATTCTACTGGCCTTCAAACAGATTTTATTTTATTTATCCTCTCTTCCCCACCCTACACTTTTCTTATAGAAAGGAAATAGACATAATGGATGGAAAGGAGTAAGACATTTAGATACTGCTTACAGAATCTTATCCCCTTCTTAATCTTCACTCTAACTGGGAAAGATTGAGGAAGAAGATCAAGGAAATTGGATTTTTGTGATGTGTCCCAAGCTCAAGTTTCGGGCAGCAGAAATGTTATTTTCTTTCATTTTCCTTGTGCATCCTCCTCACTTATTTTCCATTTGATTATTGATCTAGGGTCCATGACCTAGGTACTCTATAGACAGGATTTATGTATTGATTTAGCCTGAAAGACACATAGTTTCAGCATGTTATTTCTGAAAGGGGGTTATTATGGTCAACCAGGCACGCAGGCTTCACCTATAGCTATTCCTTTGATTCTTTTTGAGGATGATCCATGCTCCCTTATCAGTCTGGTCCTGTCAGTGCAGATGATAGCAGCTAGGGAAGCTGTACAGACACCTGAAATGAGCCCATCTCTTATGCCATAAGGTTCTCACAGTTTATATTTTCAGGAAGAAAATGGAATTTAACGTGTGTGTGTATGCGTATGTGTGTTTGTGTGTATGTGTTTGTATGTGTGTGTGTGTGTGTGTGCATTTCTTATTCATTCCAAATGTTATTTAGGAAGAATCTTGAATGTCTCATGCTTTTTCTCTGAAGATAACCAGAATCCACTCTCTGGAATGAATATATGGAAATATTGTTGAGGGCAGGACATTAAAGAACTTGGGTTGGAACATAAAGGTGGTGACAAAGATCGTGCATTCTTCTATGACACATAAAACCCAGGAATGTGGGCTCAGTATAGCTATTACCATAGGCAAGTTGCTTCATCTTTCTGTGCCTTAGTTTCCTCATCTGTAAAACAGCAATAATAATAGTATCAACCTCATAGGATTGTTGTAAGAATTAACTAGTTAATACATGTAATAGCATAAAGTCTGACAAATAGTAAACACAATAAATGTCAGTTATTATTAATTTCTTAGAGCTTATATTCTCATATAAAAAGATAGACTTCTAATTTTATAAATACATAGTTTTTGCATATTTTTTCAAACTCTGAAGAACTCCTTCATTTGAAGAACTCATGTTTTTCCTCCCTGCCCCCGACAACTAGTTAAAAAAAGTATGAGCACCCATTTCCTAGAGAATAAATCCCAAACTTCTGAGCCATGCATTTAAAAGCCTTTGGAGTCCAGGCCTGCTGAAACTTCCCAACCTTATTTTCAGTCACTTCAGTTCTCATAGCCTACCTGTCGGGAAGATGGAGCAACCTACTCCATGAGATGGCCCACACTTCAGCTTGACTTTTGCTGCTCTTCTACCTTCTCCTCAACTCAGCATCTCAAAATACTTTTTATTCATCATTCAAGACTCAACTCAAATACCAACTTTCTTGTAAAATGTTTTTGATTCTCTCATATGGAAGTACTCTCTTCATTTAAAAAATTTTACCAGTGCTCATTTGTGTCTCTTTTATGAAAGTGATTGTTTCCTATCTTGCATTATAGTCAAGTTCATGTTATAACTTTCTGTGGTATATTAAAGTTGGCCACAAATTCTCAACACTCTTCCCATTCAGAGGTGGGGTTTGTGTTTCCTGTCTATGAAACAAGGTAGGTTTAGGGATTGCTTGACCCACAGAATATGTTCTAAGACACCTTAATCCTGTACTAGTTTTTGAATGCAGACCTTAGGAGACTGGTTGCTTCCACTTCCTATCTCTTGAATACTTCCTCTGAAGAAAGCCAGCCACCACGTAAAAAGTCCTGTTCTGTGGCTGACATGCTGGAGAGGATGTATAGGCACTCCTATTGACAGTCTGGATAAGTGGACACACCAGCCCATCTGCCATCTGAATACCATGGAGGGACCACCCTTGATACTACACAGAACAGAGAATCATCCAGCTGAGACCTATCTGAATTCCTGACTGATGGATTTGCAGGACATAAGGAAATGGGTCTTTAAGCCACTGTTTTGGGGTGTGCTATGGTCTGGATGTGTCTCCCAAAATTTAGATGTTGAAACTTAATCACCAATGTGATAGTATTAAGAGGTGGTGCCTTAACGAGGTTATTAAGTCATGAGGGCGGAGGTCTCACAGATGGGATTAGGGCACTTATGAAATGGCTTGAGGGAGTGTGCTCACCCTCTTCTGCTCTTCTGCCATATGGGGACACAGAGTTCATTCTCTACTCTCTGCCCTTCCATCCCTTCTGTGTCGATACAGCCACCTATGAGAAATGGGCTTTCCCCAGACACTGAACCTCTCAGCTCTTTGATCTTGGACTGCCCAGCCTTCAGAATTGTAAGAAATAAATTTCTAGTTTTTTTTTTTTTATAAATTACCCAGTCTCATGCATTTTGTTATAGCAGTACAAATGGACTAACACAGAGTGGTATGTTATGCAGCTATAGATAACTAAAACACCTTTCTCCTGGGTTCTGAGTTCTTTAATATCAGAAACTCCATTGTGTTCACCTTTATATCTCTACAGCAATCACCACTAGGCCCAGGCACTTGTAAAAGGCTGAGTTGTTTTCCAGAAGCGTCCCAGACTCTCAAGAATTTTTCTAAGGCTGGGGTTTTCCTTTTTTACTGTACATTAGAAACAGAGAGAGTTTTAAATTTTGGAGCAGGATCCAACTACATGTGACATATATTATAATTATTCCTTTATAAAATGGAAAAAGAGCAGAGTGAAATGAAAAAGAAAATACTTCTTTATGTTTGAGAGATAGGTGAATAGATGGATTAAAACATTTCAGTCTGATCTCATGGAGATGTGAGTGCTTCTTTTAAAGTAATATTTAGTGAAGAGTCTCATTTTTCTCTGAGCTGTGGCTTTCCTCATTACAGGGGATAATGGAGGCTGCATTTAAATCTAATAGATATAAATCCATCATGAGTAGATACTTATAGACTATCTATTATGCATTTGACCCTATTCTGAATGGAGATGGAGGCTAGAGAAAACATATAAGATACTGATGCTGTCCTCAAGGTGCTTGTAATTATGTCTTATTATTTTGAGGAAATAAAATTCCCATACAGACTCAATAAAAATGCTACTAGTCAGAATATATTTTTTTGCTAAATTGAGAGATGCAAGTATTGAAGGAGTTCAGAGGGAGGGAGATAAATAGAATGGTCAGGGATGTGAAAGATAGGCATAATTTGGCCAAGGAAAGGGGATGTCAGGTGAAGAAAAAATAAATATATGAAACTACAGAGACAAAATAAGATTGAGTGTTTTTTTGTTGGACGGTGGTAGAGACCAGCCTGGAGAGTGAACATGCTGGGGAGATAAAAGAAATAAAGCTGAGCTTCTTGAATGTAGAAACATTATGAAAGAGATTTCTTAAAATCCTTCAAATCTTTTCCAAAAACTATAATTCTACAATTCTATTCTATTATGATTTTGAGTAGCACATAAATCATTTGATCCCCAGTTATGTGAATAAAGGTAGCTCTTTGCACAGGCCAGCTAGCCACACCTTAGCACAGATTTTTAACTTCCTCTTCTCAATCATTAAGTTGACCTTTTGCTCCAAGGATTGAGCAGGGGACAAATGCAAAAAAGCAATTTTCCCATCTGGGCATTTGGTCATCAGTTGTCAGTCCAGCTTCTAGCAGAATATCTAAATTTTGTGCAAGAAAACAGCTTTCTCAAGGCTCTGGGGCCCTGAACATTGGGATGATAACCCAGGAATCAATGATGCAAGACAGGGAAAGGATTCTTACCTCTGTGAAATCTCCCAGATACTAAAGAGAGAGTTGAGACATCTGTTCATCTTTAAATGCATATGAATATTTCTTTGGCTAAATAGCAATTGGGCTTTATACATCAGTTGTCCAATCACTGCTAATAATTTCAGCATAAGTCAGCGTCATACTTGTAAGCATTCTTATGTATATAGTACCTGGGTGTGTTTGTGATGGATTAAAACTATGGTGCTCAAATAGTGGTAGTGTTCATCAGGGATTGGGGGGGA
>VBSM01000361.1:17375141-17405481 GCA_008086735.1 Cheirogaleus medius
GAAAAAAAAAAGCTGCACATTAGTTGAAGACAGAGCACTGAGCAAAACATACAGGAGGGCCTCTGCCCTTGTGGTGCTTATATTCTACTAAAGAAATAAGACATTTAACAATTAGCTATTTAATTATAAATTTGGTAAGTGCTTTAGAGAAGTATGTAATATTAACGAGGTTTGCCAAAATGGAGAGAATGCTCTGGTCACAACAACCCAACAATCCTAGCCCCTATGAGAGGTAATTTATAAATGTAAATAAATAGGTGTTCTGATTTCATAACTCAATCTCAGGAACATATTATGAACAGATTCCTGGAAGAGGAACCTTCTTACCCACACAAATGCAATTGGAGGTAACAGTGAATACATAAAGCCTCCTTCTATAGGGCCACTTGAAAAGCAGCTATGCCACGTTCTTTGGGGACCAACATCTGCATTGCAACAGATTAATGCTCCCTTTCCCTGTCTACACTTATGAAGAAGGAATTTAAGTAGTGTCCCTTCCTGTACAGAAAAATGTTATCTCTTTCCAGAGACAATACAGCCATTTGAGAAAGGGTTTTATTTCTTGCTAACGTATAATTTTATCCGACTTAACCTACAGGCTAGCTGAAAGACTTAGCATTACAAACCGTGTAGGTTTTTAAAGGATTGGGAGTAATTCATAGGTAGAGGACAATGCTAACCTAAAAGTAAGTATTAAAATTGGCCGCTGCCCTAAGGCATGCCTCTTATGACTTGGATCACATTAACCATAATTTGGAAAGAAAATTAACTTTCAAATTGGTCTGTGTGGTCTCCAGTGCCCCTTCTCCCCCCTCCATTCACTCATCCATCGTCTGGACTCCATTTCCTTATGCACTGAAAAGGGGAACCTCTCTTTTCCTACTATATTAGCTTCCTGTGGCTGCTATAATAAATTACCACCAACTTGGTGGATTAAAACAGCAGAACTGTATTCTCCTATAGTTCTGGAGGCCAGAAGTCTGAAATCAAGGAGTCACAGGGCCACACACCCTCTGGAGGCTCTAGGAGAAATTCCATTTCTTGCCTATTCTAGCTTTGGGTGGTTGTTGGCAGTGCTTGGCTTGGGGCCACATCCTTCCAATCTCTGCCTCCATCCTCACATTGCTTTTTCCTCTTTTGTGTTTTTTCCTCAATGTGTCTGTCTACACCTCTTCTCTCTTATTAGGATGCTTGTGATGACATGTAGGACCCACCTAAAGATAATCCAGGATTATCTCCTCATTTCAAGATCCCTAATTTAATCACATCTTTCAAAAATGCCTTTCTCTAAATAAGGTAACATTCAAAGGTTCCAGAGATTTGACATGGGTATCTTTTGGGGGGTCATTTTTTTGTCCTTCTATATCTACCATCAGCAGTTGACACTCTTTCATGTGGGTAAATCTGTATTTCCTACCAGAACTCGAGATTCTAGGTGACAGGGAGTAATGCATTTTTTAATCCTTCTTAGTGCCCCATACACCACTGAGCAGATATGGGGAGATAATTCATTCTTGGTAAACTGTTAACACATAACCTTAGATAACATATGGGAAAAATTAACTTCTTGGAGGGAAAAAAGCTATGTGTAACCACAAGTCCAAGAACAAGTTGTCAGAATACACCATCTAGCCTATTACACAATCACCAACCCATACCAAAAAATGATATAGACAGTTTCTAAAACCCAACTCATCAAGCCAAGGTGTCCTCATTTCAGTCATGTTGCCCTTCCAAGCTCCCCAGCTGCTGCCCCCCAATTCTGGGAGAAAGAATCTTTCTTCCCACTCAAATGTACTGTCCACCCTGGGACTGTCATTCCTACAGCCCCTCACCATTGAAACTTACCTAACATAACCCTTAGCTGCTTAGGTCTCAAGTAGCTGATGTGATAAGCACATCTTTCAGAACCTCTCATTGACCAGCATGTCAACCTCACTAACGGAGCTTCCACCTACCATGCTCTGAAAATGCAGCCAACTTGGGGTAGTGGTGCTCTACTATTGAAACGGGGACTCAGAGGCTCAAGGTAGTGGGGTGTCTTCGATGCATTTCCTAAAATAACATTCAATAAGTGGCAGAACTGAAACATAGCTGTTTTGATGCCAAATCCCATTCTTTTCCCATTTCTAATCTAGCAGCAGCTCAGAGGACGTTGCTAATCATGTCCCAAACCTGGCCATGTTCGCCCCCGTCCTAGACGATGACCCTGTTCTCAAATGTGGGAATTTTTCTGACTCAAATCTATTTTCTCATTCCTTTAGTGAATTTTGATGTTGCATTGGGCATGGCTCCATTACTTTCCTTTGGCTTCTCAAGAATAGTGTTAGAGGAATGGCGTTGGTTTACTGGTCCAGTAGTGAGGACTTTTATAACCACACCCCTTTCTTAATCTTGGAATTTAGGAGCGCAAAAGGGAAACTTTGAAAAGTTCATTTTATGTCATTTCCCCCTTCTCAGTCATATAACTTTAAAAATTCCCCAACCAACTTATTTATTAAAAAAAAAAAAAGGAGTAGAAATTTCCCTTCTGGACTTATTTTCCATGTGCTGAGTTTAAGCCTGGAGCACACTTTTACTGCTGGAAATAAGGGGTTATAATGAAAATGCTGACACAACCTCAACCATAGAGGTGCTAGCAGGCACTGCCGTAATAAATAATGTGGGAAATATTTTACACTTCAAGGCAATTACATGTTCAGCCATCTTTAGGATAGCTGGCCCATGAAGGGTAGGGATTAGGTTTCTGTGACAAGTGTAAAAGACCCATGACTCATGAATGCCGGGAGGTATGAATGAATTACAAGAGCTGAGTGAAAGCCACATAATTACCTATCATAGGTAAAAAATATTCTGTTTATTTGCAAGGGAGAAAGATGGCAAAATCCAGCCAGGGTGTTTCCGCCAGTTTGGGATTTGACCAACAAGGCTGGAGGTGCTGAATGTTGGGCAGTCCTCTCTATGAACTGCCACATGATCATAGAATCTGATTTTTATTCCTGACCTTTCTTTCATATAAATATGTTTTTCAGTAGACAGTAAAGTGACGACTTATGTTCCCTGAAGGTGGGGAGTGTCCGTGTACCTACTGATAGTCATGTAGCCAGAGGAGCACTGAGGATAGTGACAGAGCCATTCACCAACTCAGTTCTGCTCAGTGTGTACAGCCATCGGCATGCTCTGTCTTGCCCTTTGATTGCCACATTCATTCTTTCCTTTGTAGCTGAGAATAACGGCAGTGGCTGTTCAGGTGCCTCTCCCCCAGGGGCTATTCACCTGTAGGTATGGGAAGTTTGCTTTTACTTCTCTTCCTCCGTAAGTTCCTTGAGCAAACTTGGGGCGGGGGGTGTAGTAATGAATCGGGTCACATGAGTTTTACAGATTCCCCTATCTGGGTTAGATGCTCTGTAACCGTCTCTAACCCCCAAAGCATTGCACTTAGAGTATTTTACTCCTATTGTTTGCTGAATGAATTCACTTTTCCTTTAGATGGTAAGCTTCATGAAGACAGAAACTGCATCTGTCTTATTTGGGGCTGTACTTCCAAAGCCTAACATACTGCCTGGCACATGATTGATATTCTGTAATTAAATCAACTAAATAAAAGTGTGGCCTTATGGGCTAAAACATCTCATATGTCCATTCATTTCCCAACAATATTGTGACTGATCTTCTATACAGGCATTGATGTGGTTATTTGGTATAAGTGAATGTTGCTGCCAACCCTAGAGGGGCTCCCCTTGTAGTGGGGAGCACAACTGAGTGCACAATCACAGTGGAGCCTGACAAAGGCTATAAAGAGTGTCGCAGATCAGATAGAATGCTGGCAGAGAAAGGAGCGATCAGTTCAGCATAAATGGCTTATTGCTTATAGATGCTTCTAATATTGGGCTTTATATTGTTAGTTATCCGTTCATTTATATGGTCTATTACCTCAAATAATCACCAACGATATCTTCTTACATCTTTATTTCTTCTATAATACTGAGCACAGAGTTTGTTACATCTAGATAGTTACTGAATAGGACGTTATGAGAATAGACAAGTGTCATAGTCCTTCGGGCTGCTTATAAAAAAAATGCCATAGACTGGATGACTTATAAACAATTTGTTATTCACACTTCTGGAGGCTGAGGAGTCCAAGATCAAGGTGCCAGCAGGTTCTGTGTCTGGGGAGAGCTTGCTTCCTGTTTCGTGACTGGCTGTCTTCTCACTGAGTTCTCACATGGAGCAGAGGACAAGGGAACTCTCTGGAGCCTCTTTCATAAGGACACTAAACCCATTCATGAGAGCTCTATCCTCATTGCCTAATTACCTGTAAAAACCCCACCTCCCACTACTATAACATCAGGCGTTAAAATTTCAACATATGAACTTTTTTGAGAGGATACAAACATTCAGTCTATAGCAACAAGGAATATGACTTTAAGTTAAATTACTTGGAAATAAATACCAATCTTGCTACTTACTGGCTTGTGAGCTCGACTTCATTGTTAAACCTTTGCTAAATCTCCTGAGCATTAGTTTCCTTGTCTATAAAATGATGATACCTATCCCACAGTTCTATATTGGGAATTAGACAAGTAGCAATTAAGCAAATTTTATGCTCAATGTTTTTTTTTACTTTTTTGTTTTGCATCTTAATATCATTTTGTTCATGGTTAAGAGATAAATTACACGTTGAACTAAAAATATAGATGGTTGGAAATTGTGAATGTGGTGATTCCCTTGAAATGGCTTAGTGTTTTAGGGAATTTAACAGTGTGGTGGTACTTAGTTTAGGATACATTCATTATGCAATGGAATAGAATTTGTTTAGATTCACTATTAATAGACCTTTTTTGGGTAAGTCTCTTCATAGCACTCACTGTTCCTCGACTTATTCACCTGTTATTAGTTCATCAAAATTCTCCATTCAACTTATGATTTGAAAACTCACTACGGGTAAAAGCACAGTAATAGTGGGAAACAATTACCACCATTCATCACTGGACTTCCCTCAAGTTTTTCTTCACATGTAGGAAAGTATAGGTAATACCAATACCAAGGCAGAGAAGAGAGACATCTTACTCCATTGACCAAATTCTTTAAAGTTTCCGATAGGATTTCAGCTGCAGTTTCCATAGTCCTGATGGAAAAGTAAGTGAGAACTATGCATTTCTCATGTGTGTGTGTGTGTTCATGTGTGCACGTGTGTATAATATGTGTAACTGCCAGTAGCCAGAGCACATAGGGAAAATTAAAAGGCTCTGTGGCCTTGACAACAAAAGCTTTACTCTGCTTATCACCTTGGGTCACACCTTTTGGGCCATGCAGGTTGAAGCCAAACTGGTTGACCCCTCATGAAAGCCATTTTGGTTCAAGCTTGTTCACTTAGGGGAAAAATAAGAGAAAGCCTATGACGACAAATTTATATTTATCATATTTAAACTTTAACCTGGATACATGTAATATTTTAGTTGACTATAATTTGCTTAAATAATTGCCAAGTAGTTACTTTGACACTTTTTATTTCCTGAAATGTTCAATTTTTGATAACAGAGAACCTAGTGGATTAAATTATCTTAAACCCATCATTTTGCTGTCTGAGCTGTGAGTAGATACCTTTATAAATACTGTATTTAATTTTTGCTTAATAAAATTGTGCAAGTGAGCCATAGTATCTCAGAGAGGTCCTCTTTAAATATTTGCAAGGCTGTATTAAGTAACATATTAAAGTACATGTATTATTGCATATGTATACATTTTTCATTCCCAGACAAAGCAGTGATTATTCAAGAGGTTTAAAATAACATGCACTAATTTAGTATCGCTGGTTATAAAGACTTTGGAAGGGTGCACTGAACATCATGTTAGCATTGATGTGTCAATCTTTTAGTTGAAGGATGGCACATCTGAATCCTAGAACAGCCTTAATTAACAGAAAATAATTAGCATCATTTCCCCAGCGGAGAATATGAGGCTTTTTTTTTTCTTTTCCAACAGAATCCATTGATTGATAATTAAGGAGGAGTTAGTTGTAATAAAACTCCCAGTATTGCAATTTCTAATTGGCCTTTCAGGACATTTTACAGTTACAGTTACTTTGTTCCAGGCGTTTTCTGCCTTTTGAAGAGTTTTAATAAGAATCTTTCTTCTCCAAAGCCAGGGCTCTGCAGGTGATGAAGGAAGAGTAGGTAGTAGCACACAGGAGCACATTAGTATCAGGTGGGCAGAGCAGCGGCTGGAGAGCATTTCATTTCCTTTTAAGTTTTTGTGGTCACCACACTTTGTTCCTTCAGGGCTAAACTTGTTCGTGGGATGAGTAGGATCTGCCTGAGGGTCTCTCTCTGCAGGAAACATTCTGTAGTCTGGGATCCTTGCTGTAGTAGAAGACTCTTTAATAACTTTCTATTAAGGGTTTTTTTTTGTTTTTAACACAGAAAGCCTTGCCTCCCTCTGTATAATGCACAAATCCCTGATCATGTCTTCTCTAAGCACTTACTGCTCTTCTTGAAGAATTGGGCTTGATAAAAAAGTGTCCATCCATCCCACCACTTCTAACACTTCCTTTCTGTCTTAATTTCTAACTTTCTCTGTGTCTGTTCTTTTGTATGCAAGGTGTGAAGAGGAACAATTTTTATGCATATTGTAGAAAAATCGAATAATACAGCAAACTAAAGAAGAAAATAAAAAATACATTCTACTGAATATGCCTATATATGACTATTGTAATTTTGATTTATTTCCTTCTGCATTTTTTCCACATAATTGAGTTCAAATTTTTTATGAAATATAACTTTTTAAAAAAATTTGTCATCCTTTAAACCTAGAAAGATGTGTTAATTTTTTGACTGAACTGAAGTAACTATTTATTGTTCTCATTTGTTCTTTGATGACCCATTTAAGAATCCTGATTTTCTTCAAACAAGATTTTTATATTTGTTTGTTTTTGTTTAGGATGTGAGAATAAAATTAGCCTTTGATTTCTCATAAATATGGTGTAATTTGGAAAGACAAATTAGGCAGATGAGATAAATAAATCATAGGAAGGAGATGTATGATATCAGTTTTATAAACATAATTAGTAAATATTTGTTATTTGAACAAAAAAACTATGTGATATAACAAAAAATATACTTGTCATGGATCATTTTATTGACCTTTGAAAAGATAATTATCCTCTTATAGAATGCAGCTCAAAAGAAAGAAAAAATAAGTCTGTGTGAAGACTTTTGATAGTCTGTGTGAAGATGTATCCAATTTATAAAGCTTCCAATAGGTTAAACAGGGTTTCAATTTAAAGGAAACAAGAGAATAGGAAATTTAAAAATCAGAAGAAAAATGCACTAAACAGACAAATGTAATAAATGTATTCACTTAATATATCTGATTAAATTTACATTGACTTTAATAAATATTAACACACTTTTGGGAAATGTTAAATGAACATAAAGTGGAATGTTTCTATAAAACAGGATGCATTAATATAATAGAAGCTAAATATTTATATTTTAATTAGTTTTTAAGGAAAATATAGTTCAATAAAATATCTATTAGATGACATTTGAGACATAAAATATCACTAAAAATTTTAAAACTTCTACTGAATTAAAAATGCATATATATTACTTGAGTTATATCCACTTGCCTTTCTTGATACTTCTCATGTGGATATAAGGTCTTTTTATTTTTCCCCAAACATGAACAAATAATATATTACATCCCTGGAAATATACACAAAGGAACAGGAGGCCATGGTTTGATTTGGGTCAATATTTATTGGAGGATGTTAGCAGTTGCCCTCTAGGGCTGGAGAGATATCTCAATAATTTCCCTCTATAATGCTAGCTCTGAACAACATAGATTCCTATTGAATCTATGGGATGAATTAATCACAAAAGTATCCCTTTGTAATTGAATGAATTTATTGACCATCATTATATTAAACCAATTGCATTTTAGAGAGGATATCTATCCCAAAATATTAGTTAACTTTCTATTTTAGTTATTTAAAATTAAGAAAATTAAGACCTGAGTGTTGGTTTCCCCATTTAGATTAGAAAGAAATAATAAAAAAGTAGGGACAAATAATCACAAAGTAGCTTTATGTTAACATTAGTGTATATAAACATTTTATTTACAATATATTTTTTTTAAAAATCACTTACACCATGGGTGAGTACACACATACACAATGTGTTATAAAACACTATTCAGTCAGTCTTGCAAGCTGTGAGTATAAGCCAACCCAAGGAAAGTTGGCCTGTTAGAATACACAATTCTCAGATCAAGATTGCTGTTACCTCTTTCAGTCAGTGAGTTCTAGATCGTACCAGGTTGAATTCTCAGTGATCTGCAGTACGTGTTGTTTATTCTTCAGTGTGGCTACCTGTCTTTTTACCAGTTGTTTCAGTTATGCCAAATATTTTGGACCCATGAGTGCTAACAAAATTTTGCATGTGACAGACCTGGACCTGCCTTATACATGTCAGAGTTAGATTCTACAGTAGTGAGAAATTCAAAATTACAATGGTCTAAATAAGACAGAATTTTATTTCCTCTCATGTAAAATTCTGGAGGTGTTCAGTTCAAGGCTGAGATGGTGCTCTGTTTTACAAAGTTCTCAGAGACCTAACTCCGTTCATCTCATCACTCTGTCATTCCTAAGGTGGGGTCTCCATTCTCCTGGTACGAGGTGGTAGTATTCCCATTCCAGGCAGCAGGATGGGTAAAGGAATGAAGAACAAGGAACACACAGTGCACACAAGAAAGTGAATTCCCTGAAGCTATCAAAGGACATGTCTGTCTGTTTCCTCTTAGACAAAACTTAGCCCCATGGCCTCATCAAGCTGCAAGGGAGACTGGGAAATGTAACCCTTTACGTGTTCCTGTGCAAGCAACAAGTCTACTACTGATATTGTGGAGGAAAAGGGAGGATGAATAAGTGGGGTAACCAAGTGCTTCAATGGAACAAAGTAAGAGCCTTGTCTTAGATCACTTTCCCTAGAAGCAGAGCTCCAGACAGGTGTCCATGAGTGTGTGGGTATTGTTGGGAGTGGCCTCAGGAGAAACGGGTGAGACATGAAATAAACAGACCAGAAAGGGGAAGGTGCTACAGAAGAATGTCTTTTGATCATGTAGGGAGTTCTGGGGGAAAGAGCTCATCATAAAATCTGCCCCATTTGTAACAAGGAAAGGGGCTGTTAGAATCCTATCATAGTGATTCAGTGGTCAAGGACCACAGCTTATTTTTTCTCTCTTTCATTAATAACAAATTTATTAGGTTTTCTACATTTGGTGATACTGTAGGGGAGGGAAGGTGAGAAGATTAGGAGGGGTGGGAGTGCGTGTGGTAGGGGGAGGGGCTCTTTGATTCTTTGTTCTATAGAATCATAGTGCCTGATAGAAATTTGAGATCACATTCTTTAGTTATTTGATTATATAATTAAGACAAATAATCTATTTGGTACAGCACCTCCACACAGTTACCTAAAGTATGAACAACTGAACAGTCTGCTACAAGACTTCTAAAAACTGCTTCTGGCAAGAAGATTCTGAAACTACTGATGATCCTTTGGAAAAAATAATTATAGTTGGGTATATGGAGTGTTTGGTATCTTTTCCTTTTCTCCTCCTCCTCCTTCTTCTTTCCTTTGTGCTTGTTTGTTTGTCTCATCTTTGATGTCAACTTAAAAGGAAGAACTCAAATGGATTATAACTGTTAGATTTTTTTCCCCTCAAAACAAAATAAAAGCAAAATAAATACTGCTCTTGTCCATAAGGCCATCAAAAACCAGTAGGAACATTTGGTGCAATCAATCTATTACAAACCAATTTTATAGCTATATAATGAGATCTAATTGCTGCTTTATTAGTCTAGCTAATATTAAAAGTGTCAGTAATTGCTTTGCATTTAAGTTGGTTTTCCAATTTAAATTGCATGTCCAATACATTACCATTAACTTATGTACTTCTTTTATTTAATAGATTTTTTCCTTTCTAGTCCACATTTATAGAATTTTCCCTTTCTACCTAGTTGAAATGGGAAAAGGAGAGAAATTAGGATAAATGAGAATTTTATATAGTGAATATTTTTATTTCTAGAGTACTATAATATATCTTTGAATACTAAAGAATTCATGTGGTCTACTGTGTTTATCTGGCCGTTACCCCAACTCTATGCCAAAGAGAAACGGAACTAAAAAAAAGCTATTTTTTCATAGGGTATAGAAAATGCTGTTAATAATAGAAATAACTAGATTAGCCATTTCCGATTCATTTTATTCAACCATATTAATTAATAGATCAAAGTAATGTCTTATGAAGTAACTCAGTGATTGCTATTGGGGAAATCAAAGAGATTAGAAGGACTCAAATAGATCACTTATACAGTTGTTTTAAACTGCTGTAGACATACATATAGCCCATGTACTGAGTACTAATCACCAAGTGCTATGACCATATCGTCTGCAAAAGTCTCTGTTTTCAAAAAACAATGTATACCTAATTCTTTGTTAGTCCATACCACCTTGAGGTAAACTAAATAAAGTTTCCATGAAAATCAGTAGGAGCCTAGCATTAATTGTGGGAAACATTCTGTGTTTCATGGGTAATTTACTGAACCTGAATTTTCACATCAAGGACTAAATAAAAAGCAATCTGTATTTCAATTTGATCCATCTATCTTTGAAATGTATCTGATTATTTTTTTACATTTTAATGATAATTTTTAAATGGATTGAGTTTTGGAAACATTTTATCCTACTTGGTACTTACAATTTCAAAAATTCTTATTTCAGTTCACCTTGTCAGTATACTGACATTGGCTAGATAGACCATGAGTTCTGGAGGAAAACATCCTAGATTAACATCCCGGATTATCTTTTTCTTAGCAGTGTGTCTTTGGGCAAGTTACTTAATCATTCTATGCTTCAATGTCCTTATTTGTGAAGTGGGGATAATAATAGAAAGTACTTCTTAGGTTTGTTTTGAAATTTGGATGAAATAAAAAATAAGCACACTCTCTGCATATGAGAGAGGTTTTTATTAATATTATTATTATCTTAACATAAAATTATAGCAAATTTAAAAATTCATAAAATATTTCAATAATATTTCTGCCAACACATTGCATGGTAGTTCTGGCCTAGGGCAGGGTAACCATTATTCTTGCACCATTTATTTTGCCTGGTATATAGGAGGACTTTGATGAGTATTTTTTGAATGAATGTTCAGACCTAATATGAAGTTTGTTAAAAGAAGCCTGACATACCTACTTTCAGATTTCCCAGATGCAATAGATTGTTCAAGCCAGAGTCATCTTTGACACTTAATTCCATCTCAGTAGCCCTCCCTTAATCCATCCCCATGGACTTTTGATGTTAGAAGAAGTCATTTTTCTAATTCAAAAGTTACCAATTCATATATAGTATATAAAAAGGATAGGTATAAGATATTAAGGAGGGAAAGGTACTGAGTTGAAGTAAAATAAATATGTGCCTTTTCAAGAAAGAACAGTTGCTGAGGGGGGAAGTAGTGTAGAGTTACATAATGTGTGCCATCCGCACCACCTGGGGATTGGACTCGCTTGAAGCGCAGGCATGTGGGGGGGAGGGGGGAGGGGCAATGTATGTAACCCAAACAATATTTGTACCCCCATTACAAGATGGAATAAAAAAAATTAAAAAAAAAAAAAGAAAGAACAGTTGCTATGCAGCTCTTACCAATTTTGCTATGAAGGAATTTGGGCACAATGTTGCCATGACTTCTATTGATTTAAGAAAAGCTAGAAATCTGGAGAAGTATTGAAATTTCCTCAGGTTTGAAATCACTGTGTGGGCCAAAAAAACAAAGAAGAAAACTTGCTCCTATGAGCTGTAGGTTTGAAGCTTCTTGCTAATGCATTTCTCTCTCCTCTCCACCATGAGGTCAGTTCGGTCCCCCAAGCATCTGTCCCTGCATTACCTGTGTCTCCACCCCACCATGCTCTCACTTGTCAAGCTCACTGCATTGGCCTCCAAAAGTTCTTGCAGCTACTTTTGCCTCCATATCGCAACCTGAAAGCCTTTTTAACATACCAATTCAGCCACGTCATTTCCTTCTTTAAATCCTTAGGTGACAGCCCATTTCTCTGAAGATCTAGACCAAATGTCCAACATGTCCTATAAGGCCACCTACCTGGCCCAAGCTCCTCACTCTGCACTCCAGACATGTTCCTTCATTTCCCATATATGAAAGGCTCTTTTCTTTTCTGTTTTGGGTGCTTTGTATATGCTAATTCCAGGAACTCCTGTTATTTCCTCACTGGGTTAAATAGTGTCCTTTCCCCCAAATTTATATGCACCTGGAACCTGTGAGTGTGTCCTTATTTGGAAATAGGGTCTTTGCAGATGTAATCAAGTTAAAATGAGGTCATACTGCATTAGGGTTAGTGTCCTAAATCCAGTGACTGTTGTCCTTATAGGAAGAGGGATATTTGAACACAGAGACACACACAGGTAGAATTGCACATGACAATGGAGGCAGAGATTGGAGTTACGCTGCTGCCTCAGACCAAGGAATGCCAAAGAGTGTCTGCAACCACCTGAAGCTAGGAGAGTTGCATGGAAAAAAATTCTTCCTCTGCATCCCCAAGAAGGAACCAATGTTGTTGACATCTTGATTTCAGAGTTTTGACCTCCGGAACTGTAAGAGAATAAATTTCTATTGTTTTATTCCTCCAAGTTTGTAGTCATTTTTTTTTTTTTACTACAGCCACAGGAAATTCACACCCTGTCCCAATGTCTCCACATCCTTCATTTATCTGCTCATTTCCACAGAGAAGCCTTTTCAGATCCTCACTTAGATGGGGCCCATGTTTCATACAATTAAAGAAGCAAAATTGCAGAGGGGTATGCAATGTATTTATTTGTTTATGTTTATCTGGGAGAATATTTGATTTGCATTAGTCTCAAGTAGTAGATTTTAAACTCCCAAGAGCAGGCAAAAACTCTCCCTGTTTTGTTCACGTTTTGATTGCCTGACCATTCAGTGAATGAATTAAATGGATGGCTATGGATGATTTAAGAAGAATCAGAATGTATAGATAGTTAATTTCCCAGCCACAGTTGCTTCATTGTTGTATATCTTTGAATAAGTCACTTCATTTCTCTGGAAATCTGTGTTCTCACTTGTGAAATAAGGCAAGTGGACTAGATTGTTTCTGAGGCCAGATGCAACTCTAACATTCCATAGGTCTATGATTTCTTCTGCTGAAAATTATTCCTGAGACATTGGACACAAATATGTGTTCGGGCTCATGAGCCTGTGAAAAATAGGTCAGATTCAAGACTATTTTATATAATTTTACAGTCACTGTCAATGAACCATTGATTGTGACTTGAACATGGTGAACAATAAAAAATGTTTGTTTACATGATATATTCCCAAAGCCTAGCCCTATGCCTGGTAGTTTTAGGTACTCAATAATATCTGTTAAATTAATTTATGTGTGGAATGAAGACTTTGGAATACCACCGTATACTCAGATTGTAACATAACTGTTCTCTCTCACCCCAAATAGTGGTGACTGAAACCAATATGAGACTTTAGAAGATCAATATTTTTCATTTTTTTCTTATTCTGGTCTCCTAAATGCCTTTATCATTGAAAAGGCCACAGGAAAAAAAATCAAGAAAAGTTAAGACATAAAACTAGACTTCTAAGGTAATTAGATGTATTCTGCCTCAACTCCATCATCAGCTGAGTCCTTAGAGTCTGTCAATGGGGAGAATCTAGAAAAAAAAGGGAGATTTTTTTTAAAAAGTTATGTGGTGACTTCATGTAGGAATTTAAAAGCGACCACTTTGGGGCTTTTTCTTCCCTTTTTTCCCTGCCTGGTCTGGTCCTGAATCTCCATCCATCATGCTGTGATGCTGGTAATTTGTTAAATATCATGCAGATCCTCAGCCCTGAGTGATGCCTTATATTTTGCACATGTTGGGTAGTAATTGGGGATTTGTATTTTCCATGGGGAAATTTATCTGAGTAGTGAAGTTTGTTTCTCTTTCATGAAGGGATTGCTTTTTTTTTTCCCCCCTCTGGCTTCGCTGTTGTGATCTCAGATTGGGTTTTTTCGAGGGATGACCTGGGCCACCCCAGTATGGAGATTATTATTTCTAATGCTGATTATTTATTGCCTTGGGCAAGGGATACCAGGGTCTCACTCTGTGGAAAGAAGCATTTCAGGGACCACTAAGAAAGTGAAGTGCTGGCTTTACATAATACCCCCAAATTGAAATAAATTGATGGATCTCCTTTGTATTACTTATTAGAGAAAATTAAATATTTATATAATTATTTGTGTAATGGTCATCTTTCTTGCTAGAATTTTAACTCCTTGAAAGGACTATGGTTTGTTAAGGATACTGTATGTGTCCAGATACTCGAAGAAAGAAAGAATCCATATCCCACCCATTCTTGGTTCAAATTTAGGCATCCTTGCCTTGGCTATGGGAGGATCTCATATGGGGACCCACATTGCCCCAAAAAACAGAGCCAAAGATAAAGGTCATGTGCAGGTGGTTTATTTGAAAAATGATACCAGAGAAGAGCAATGGAAAAAACAAGAGAAGAGTGGAATGGGGAGAGGAAGGAAAGTCAATACAGGGATTGATTATTGAGTTGACCATGTGGATATCTGGCGTTCATTGCCATTGGGACCTTCGGAGTAGTATAGAACATATTTCACACTTGTCAGCCCAGGTTCAAATAGAAAAAGCATTTATCACTTGCCATAATCTGTTAGTAAAGAGGTGCCCCAAGTTAAGTGCCCTGTAATTTAGAATTGTGCATGTGAAATGCCAAGCTGGTCCAACAAGCATCCACACTGTGGTGTACAAGGAGCACTGGGACAGGAGTGAGGATCACAGTTTGTACTAGAGACAAGGCACTGTCAGTATGCAGCTGGTAGAGGTTTGTACAGAACCACTGAGACTGAGAGGATGTGGGGTAGTACTCAAGAACTTGCTTGCTGATAATAGTCACTCTTTTCATCTAGACAAATGTTGGCATAGAACCTAGACCATATATGGCCTGTGAATAGGCTAGTTCTCACATCTTCATGGTACACATTGAGTTAGTCTGCTTCTCTATTCAACAAAAGTAACCATCAAAGACTCAATTCAATGTAATAACCCAGTTTTTTAGGAGGGCCTTGTCAGCCAGCCACGGGACTGGGATTTCTTAGTTTTATAACTTCCATGGACCTCACAAGCAGAGAGAGGATGCCCAGTGATACACTGACAAATACTTATCAACACTTAAAAATCAGCTCCCTAGGGGAAAAATAAAGCCCAGATTTGTAGTGTTTGCCAACTTCCATGCTATAAATAGTCTCACCATGGCCAGTTTCAAACAATCGATGTGATGTCATTTAATGCAAAGTTGGGAAGAAATGTGCACAGTTTGCTCTTGAGAGCTGATACTTGTCAACTCCAGTGCACGGGTCAGGTGCCATAGGTACACAGTTAATTAGAGCAGGATGTTCTATAGCAAAATGGTTAAGATAATAGGATTTAAAACCTGAATGCCAAAGTTTAAATTCTGACTCTATTACCTGTGCAATTTTGGCAAATTTCCTATCTTCTCTATGACTCAATTTTCTTTCTCCAAAATGAGCATAATAAAAGCACCATCTCATAGGGTTGCTGTGAAGATTGAGATTATCCATGCAAATCATTATCCATTTATTATTAATACACGGTAGCTAGAATATGATAAGAATAGGAGGTCCAGGTGGTGGGAGACTCAGTGCTGGGGCATATGTGAGTTGGGAAGTAATGAAGGGTGAGTAATAAAATCTTGTGCTTTAAAAATATGTATTAAAAGCAACTGAGAATAGCGTCAGAATATTGCAACTCTGTTCATCCATTTTACCTGCACTGGGCATAACATAAAATCAAGAATTCATTTTAGAAAATAATTCTTACATGGAAAAAGGGCAAATAAAACTTAGTCAATTTATAGGAATATTAATAGTAAAGAATATGATATAATCAAATCAAAATATAATTTTTCTATGAGCCATCTGCTGATGACCTGGATATTATTTTGTGAGGAAATTTGGTAAGGATTTTATGGATGTGTCAGCAAAATTTTTGTCCAGAAAACAGAATAAAGGATGCCAAAAATAAAAAGCTTATTTAGTGGCGAAGCTATTTAGTGGCCACATTTCCATTTTAACAGTTGACTTACTAATTTTAACATATATATTTATTAATACTTTTATAAGAATTTTTAATACAGGCAACATTTCCTTCTATTAAGAGCCTAGTACCTGCCAGCTGTTTTACTATATGAACTTGGATTAGTATACTAATTATATATTAGTATACTTAATTATACTTTCTTCAAAATGTTCTTCTCTACTGAGACTTTTCTTTAATTCGGAAGGACCTTACCATATACTAATACCCCTAATTATGGCAAATTAATGAGGTTTTATTATGTGATTTCCAAAAAAAGGATGGTACATAGAATCTACACACTTTTAATTGAGCAATCTTTTCCCCAAAACAATTCAAAAATGGTTTCAGCCCTGACAGCCTCATTCTCTCTGTCATAAAAACTGAAACCTTAATTCAATCTTTGATTTCTCCCTCATCCTCTACAGTTAATTTCCATAACCAATTCTACAGATCTTAAATATTACTTGCCCCATAAACTTGTTGTAAGTATTAAAGAAAAAATGCATATAAGTGTATATAACAGTGCCTGATCCATTGTAAGCTAACTTCCTCTCTCTCTCTCTCTCTCTTTCTCCCCCTCTGTCTATTCATCCATTCATCCATCTCTGTTATTATAATCACAACATTATAATGCCTCTTGCATGAAGCTGTCTATTTGTGCTTTCATGGAGTTCCAGCCCTTTTTTTTTTCAGTCTGGCGTACTGCATGAACTTTATAACTTATACAGCTTGCTACAATTCCTCTTCTCCCACAGGCTTAGGGTAAAATAAAAGAATTCAACATTTTTTGCAATCCACCCAAAACTGACATTTTGGCCCATCTCCCATGATGTCACCTGTCAATTAATTCTCAATATCATCACTTTCAGCTTTTGTAATTTTTTTTTCTCTGAGCAGTTTTAACATGGTACCTTAAAAACAAGATAGAGGAAATGTACAGATTAGCCAGAGAGGGAGAAAAATGAAGACTAAAGAAACAATAAGGAACATGACATTTTTAGTCCCCAGAATTCGTTTGCTGAATGGTTGTGATCTATCTAGGGGAATCTAATACCTGTGGGAACCAATTTCTTTTGATTGATCCTTTTTTCAAGATGCGGGACGTGACACACATTAGGATAAGGAAAGCAGAGTTGTGCAACGACTGGAGAAAGGGCCTGGAAGTACAAATGCAAGTTTCCCTTGACTCATCTGCTCTTCATTCAGGGAGGGAAGACTGAGTTGTCATCAGTTGAAAAGACCGTGGTTATCTCTGATAATTAAATGCAAGCTTATCCAGTCTATTTCCTTATTTAAAAATGGGAATGTAACACAGATCCAAGCAGAATACCTAATTTAAAAAAATGATTTGAGTGTTGCTTTGAGTCCTGATAATAGTGCATTGAAATATTTTGGAATTGATAGGAATTTCAGTATTATACCCTATCAGTAAATAAACCTTCTGATATTCCCATCATAGCAAATTATTTCACTTTTTGGAAGAGAATTGGCACGGCCTTACTCCTTGTCATGCACATTCTATATAGATAATTACACATTATGGAAAAGTGATGTTGAGCATGCCTCATTTTGAGGCCGGCTAAGAAATTTAGTGAATGCACGTGAATGCTTAGAAATTCTTGAGTGGAGTGAAAATGGTGTTATGAAGGCACTAATGGCCAGGCACATACACACACACACACATGCTAAACATGGAGAAACTGACAGGATAATTTAGATTTATGGGAATATACATATTGAACTAATTTTTTTTTTTTTTTTTTGGTTTTCCAAGGGTAAAGAGATGTGTCTATTCCTCGTGTATGAAGGAGCAGTTTGTGTTTTTGGTAGCAGGCAGTTGGCTTTTGGTTAGTCCCAGTTTCTGCTCCAGAGTAAAACCATATTGAGTAAGGCGACCCTCTTACCTTAAAGGTTACTGTTGCTTAACAGATTGCAGATTTTTAACCTGGGGCCACAGCGTAAGCTGGAAGAAGGATTTCAGAACCTGTGCCCAACAACACAATCAGCTCTATTATGTGACTTGTTTCATGTTACATCCATGCTTTATGGAGTCCTGCCTCTGACACATTTATTTTAAAGGGATTTTGTGTGTTTGCTTTCTTTAGTCCCCCTCAGAGGAGATGCATGTTTCTGGGAAATAGTTATCATCATTGTTGTTGTTTTTCTTCCTCCCTTTTTAAAACACAGATCAATTTGAAGAAGTTTGTTTTGTGGGTATCATCATAGTATTTTCTAGCTTTGAATTGCTGAAGGCCAATTAGAGTTCATAATATTTAAAAAGTCAGAGCCTAAAAAGCCATTCTCTCTTTACAAAATGATGTAGGTACTTTGGGAAAAGGATTGAACTGGTATAATTGACAAAAAATATTTTGTTCATAAGTCTATTCAAGTGCTTATGGCATTATACTAAATTATCTCCTTATATGCCTGTCACCCCCATCTGACTGAGCTCCTTGCCAGCAGAATCCATTTATTGTTAATTTTTGTAACTTCAGATCTCATTGGGTACATAGTAGGTGCTCAATAAATGCATGACAGGATAAAATAAATTTAAATGACTTGACCTTCCCTTTGAGCTCCCAGGAGCAGAGCAGCTGATGTGTTCATGGGTGGCATCTTTTCCTGTTTAATAACATCTACTCCAAAGAGTTATAGCAAAAGTATTATCACTAAGCAAAGCTCCCTTTTGTTGGCATTAACAGGTGAGGCCCAAGCCCTTGAGCACATAAAGATGTGCAGAAGCTGAAGCCCACAGTACTATAAGAATAGGGTATGTAGCCTTTCAGAAAATGCTACCTTGCCAAAATGTGAGCTAGAGGCAAAGTGAGGCTGTCTTACCACAAGGCACACCTAATACACATCTAATGTAAGAGCCGATGTGGGGCTATTTGGGTGCCTGGAAGTTACTTGAGAAGTAACTTCATTTACTCATTAATTGAACAAACACATATGGGGTTCTGGGCATTATGCTAGGAACTGGGGAAGACATAAAGAAAAATAAAGATGTGCCCCCTGCCCTCAAGAGGTCCATAGTTCAGTGCAAAACATAATAATTCTTTGGTTTCGCCAATGTTGTAAAATAATATTAATGTTATTATTAACACACGTTGGGCATGACACATGGTATGCATGGAGTTTGCATCAGGTTACAGAGCATTTGGTGCTTATTTATGATTTTATTCGGTGCCTAAGATGCACTTGGCACTGGAGGGATGAAAATGAAGATGGGGTATTGGCCTCTGAGGACTCACAATGCAACAGTGCTGTTAGGGGGACACACTGAAGTACAGGTCTGCAAAATACTACTATGGAAAGTGGTCCGAGCAGAGAGGTTGTTAAGAGAAGTTAACATTGGGACTGGGCCTTTCCAAACACTATGGGCCAAGCACTTTGGTTCAGTGTGGTTGCTAAAAAAAGAAAGAATTTAATTGTTTGTTTAAAAGATGCTTTGTTTGGAGAGAGAAAACTGTTTCAACACTACTAGTCACTAGCTGTATGATCTTGGATAAGACCTCCTGAGCCTCAGTTTTAGCTTGAGCTAGAGGAGCTCTAAAACATCTTAGCATTCTCATATTAGGCCAATTTATTAGTTAGGATTCTCCAAAGAAACAGAACAAATAGGATATATAGAGATCTAGAAGCGGAGCCTTATGGGAATTGGCTCACGTGATTTTGGAAGGCTGTGGAGTCTTGCTTCTCATCCATCTGCAAGCTGGGATACAGGAAAGCCAACGGTGTAATTAGTTCAAGTGCAAAGGCCTAAGAACCAAGGAAGCCACAGGTGTAAGTCCCAGAGTCCATCCAATGGCCCAAGAACCTGGAGTTCTAATGTTCAAGGGCAGAAGAGGACGAATGTGCCAGCTCCAGAAGAGAGAATTAATTCGCTTTCCCTCTGGCTTTTTGTTCTATCCGGCCCCTCTGCAGACTAGATGATGCTGCCCACATGGGTGAGAGTGAATCTTCTTTACCCAGTCTACTGATTCAAATGCCAGTCTTTTCTGGAAACACCCTCACAGACACACCCAGAAATAATGTTTTACCAACTCTCTGGCCATCCCTTAGCCCAGTCAAGTGGACACATAAAATTAACCATCACAGCCAATATACAGGAACACAGTATAATACCTCTAGCACCAGACTGAACAAAATATAATAAAATCCTAGAGTGAAGCTCAGATCCTAGAGTGAAGCTGACTCAGAATTTCAGAGGACATTTCTGATGTAAGTAAGCTGAGGTGAACTTTAAATCCAAAAAGAACATGTTAAATCAAGTGTATTACTCTTCACAATTTCCTGATAGGATACCATTTAAGGAAACATAGGTATTGTTAGGGTTCTATGTTTTGCAAATTTTTATTAGATATGAATCAACATTTAGTGATTTCTATTTAGAGGTTTTGGAAAGAATGAAAACACTGATGTCACTAACCCATGTGGGAAATTAAATTTTCTACACATGTGCTCGCTTATCTCTGTTACAGTCACAACCTGGTGAACCGTTAGTGTCATGCATTAACCTGTAGGTAGCTGATCAACTGGGAAAAGAGAGTTAGCAGTGCCAAGCCTAGGGCGTTTCTTTCCTGAGAATTGTCTGCCTGTCTTTTGTTTTTTTCCCCCTTTGCTTAGAGTAACAAAGGTTTGGTGGATTACTTAATACAAAGGAAGTTTGTATATTCTAAATAAATCTCATTTCATTGACCCCTACACTACAGTTAAAAATAGTCCCAGACTGGCTTATTGTTTTATTATCTAATGGCTACTCAGGTGGGAAGATCACTTGAGGCCAGGAGTTCAAGACCAGCCTGGGCAACATAGTGAGACCCCTGTCTCTAAAATAAATAAATAAATAAAAATGAGCCAGGAGTGGTAGCACACACCTGTAGTCCTAGATACTTGGATGCAGAGGCAGGAGGATCACTTGAGGTGGAGTTTGAAGTTGTGGTGAGCTATGATTGCGCCACTGCACTCTAGCCATGGTGACAGAGCAAGACCCTGTCTCTAAATAAATAAATAAAAATAAAAGATTACTGTCAGGTTACTGTCAATCACTGAAGAAAATGTTTAATCTACTCTCACTCTACCTTCTTTAAGCCTGTGCTTCAAGCCTTTTCTGCCCTCTCCTCAAAAAATAAGAAGAAAATATATAGTGGATTTTTATTCTTAGCAAGATATTTGAAAATATCTCCCATATTTTCCTGGTCTAGCCATGCTAACCTAGTCTAGGAATTCTGTCCCAAAGGACACTGAGGGTAGTTGGGTAGCATGTGCACGCTATAAAACTCTGCTTACTCACATTTCTTTAGTTAGTTGCTCTAAAATTTTGCCAAGGATTGAAGCAAATTGACTAATTTCACCTTCCAAAATAACATTTCTCTTCTCTGGGAAAACTGGGTCAATATATGACCATTTCCAGTTTATGAATATCAGATATGATAGAATTTTGATATTATTCACAAATATTTTTAGGCCTTGGAATGAAAATTACAGTGTTTGGACACTCTGTCACTTAGACTCTGAACTCTAGAAGGTGAGTGTGAAAAATGCCTGCAGTTGATAATCAGCAAACTTAGTACTTTGCTCCAGGCACCTTCACCCACACTGAGTCTGGGCCCCCATTTTCTCCTCCTTTGCTGACTTCCCTCCCTTCTCACCGCCCCATTCCTACCAATTTCCCACGTGTCTGATGAAAATCACTCCCTTTCAAGTTTCTGCTGAAGCATCTTCTCTTCATTTATTGCAAGGATATGCTGCCCAACCCACCACGTGGGCCCTATTATACTCTCTGCATACCAACTGCATAGAATTGTTCATGTATTTTCAGCCCAGTTTGTTTATGTCTAATGCCTCAGCCCACTGCCAAGCTCACAGTGCTTGATGAGGGCCGCAAACCATGTCTTCTTAAACTCTGTTTTCTCCGCTGACAGCTACAGTGTCTTAACACATAGGTGACAATAAAGATTATTAAGTGAAATAGATAGAATTCAGCCTGAACTTGCACATTTCAAAGATCCAGAGAATATTATGATCTAGATGCTGTGTATTCCTTCTTTCTCTTTGCCTTAACACATAGAAGTAACATAACCTTCTAAAGGTGGTAGAGAGATAAATGATATCATTTCTGAGATCTGACAACAAATTAATGAGGTTGCATTTTAAACTATGGCAGGATATTTGCCCAAATGAACATTGTCTGCTTCCAAGCAGTTATCTTGGAAAGTCAAACATTTGGCATGAAGTTGTTGCCATTGCTCAAAACAACAGTTTTGGAACTTCTTTGAAAAATTGCTTTTCCAGTTTTTTTTTTTTGAATATCCTCCACGTGGCAAATCTTTATTTCCTGAGTTTGACTTAGATTTCTGAAAATAGCCAAAAGTTTTTGGGCGTCAAGATTGGCAGAAAAAGCAAATACTTAAGCCATATAATGTCATTTCTGGCTATTTTGTTATACTACGCCTCAGGAGAATGGTGCCTTATATATTTGTAAATTGCCTCTGGGGGAATAATGAGAATATTAATGCAGCATCTGGCTTGCTTCCTCTCTTCTTCGGAATTCCATCTTGTGTGGTCTGCTGTGCATTGACTTATTTTTACACAGTTAATAAACAGTTGCTTTTCAAATTATTTTTTAATGGTTGGAATCTACGCCAACACACACACACACACACACACCCCTTCTCCCAGTCTTATTCTTCTAAGTCTGTTCTTCATAATGTCCACTGTGAAATATTAGAAACAGTCCTGTTTTTACAAGTCAGGAGAGTGGACTCTAGAACTAGCCTTGTCATTTGCTGGCTGTGAACCTTTGGGCAAGTGACTTAGCCTCAAGTTACTTATCTATAAAATATATTTCATTATACCAGGCTTACAACCCCCAAAGAATGGTTGGAATATTATATGAGAAGGTAAATTTTAAGGTACTTCTTTTTTGGCCCCCACTTTACTACATATGTTATTTTGACATTGTGTCTGTGGCTATTTATGGCACTGGGCTTGTTTGTTTGTTTGTTTGCTCCTCTGCCTCCCCTGACAAAGAATTTGAGTTCTGTGAGATTTAGGATTATGATAGACTCATATCACTATTCTCTGTTCATATTTTGACATATAATAAGTGCTCAAGAAATGAGTTTTATGAATAAATATAGAAATGAATTGTCCTGGTTTTTTATAAAATATTAATAAAAATGTAAATTCCAAGTAAATATACCCATTTATATTTTGCCATTATTCTGGGTAATGCTAACATTTGTAGGAGAGATGCTAACTGTCCCCCAGTTCTCCCCTTCTTCCCCATCCAATCTATCAGCACTGCTAATTTCTTTCCATTAGTTCTTCTTCTGTCATCTTGGACTAACCTCCTTACCTAAGTAGGATCCCATATTCAAATCTAAACTCACTCCATGATAGCTACCTTTGCCTGGCAAAGCTGAAATCATGATGAATCCCATCACTGCACATCCTGTGCTCTTGCAGCTGGGTATTGCTGGAGGAGAGCACAAGGCCACAAGATTATACTTATGCTTTTTCTATACTTTTTTTCTTCAATCCACTTGAACTCTATGCCACAACTTTTCTTCAAAGTTTATTTAAAAAAAAAAAAAAAAGAAACCACCAGATCTCATATCTTTGTACCTTTGAAGTTGCCTGTCTGCACCCAAATGCTAACTCTTGTTTATTACAAATAAGGTGCATTTGCCAATGCACCTTTCCCGTGCATAGGATCCCACCCCATCTTACAGTCTCAGGGACTTTCTTCTAAGCAGTCAGCATCAGCTTATTCTCCTATACTGTATCTTATCCTTCAGCAAATAAGCTTGCTACTTTACCTCCAGCTTAAAAAATTTATCTGGACATCTACATATCCCTCCAGCTACACCCCACCAATTTCTTTACTCCTCATTCACTACAAAACTTACTGAAAAGATTGTCTATGGTCAGGAAGCCCACTTCCTTACATCATATTTTCTTCTCAATCCACTCAAATTGGGCTTCTTTCTCTACATCTCCATTGAGGCTGGACTAATTATAGTTACAGATGACATCTGTGTTGGCAAATCCAATAGCTTTTTCTCTTGATATTTCACTCATTCCCAGCATCTTTCTAATCAGTTATTATTTCCTCCTTTTTTTGATGACTTGTATTTTCTTTGATTATGTGATACAACATTTTCCTGATTTTGCTCTTACCTCATTGGCTATTACTTTTCCAACCCCTTTTCTGCTTTCTCCTCCTATACGCACCTTCTAAATATTGGTGTACTCCAGGTTGTGACCTGGCCTTCATTTTTCCAAATTCTTCAGGAATCTTGTCATATCTCTCACTGTTGTATCCTCAATGCCTAAAACAGTACTTTGCACATAATAGGACCTCAATAAATAATTGTAAAATGAATGTATATATTATTCAACTTCTTAGAAAAAGTGACAGGAGTAATGTCCCTCTCTTTTACTCCATACATCCATCTTTGGAATGTCTCTGGTCTTCTGTCTACTTCTATCTTCCTCACATATTGAAGTCTAATAATTGTTCCTTGGGTAGGATGACTCAGCAATTGTCTTTATATGAGTTTATGTAATTATAGCTAGAATAAAATAAACTTAATGAATTATTGGCCCATGCATACATAGATAAAAGCAATGGAGTGTTGAGCAATTAACATGTGAATTTGTTTTAACTAGACAACTAATATATAACACTCAGTTTTTAACATTGTTTCCCTTAGCACAGCCTTTTCTTTTTGTGCTAACTTGAATTATACAAGCAACAATTCTAAGATTACTATAAAAGAACTGTAAATTTTATCTTCCATTTTACTATACTGGGCTCCACCCTTTCCATCTTTATGAAATGGAGAAACATTTTGTTTGCACTGTGCATTGAGGTCAGGAATGAAAGATCTGGTAAGTCCATGGCATTATGAGTACAATGTGTTTAAAGTGGCCTAAGCCATTTGCACAGGCAAATAACACACTCTAATCCATTTAAGGGCCTCTGTAAGTAGTCAGGTCTCCAACCCTTAATCCACCTCATTATGCCTAGGTAGTGAAGCATAGAGGGTTTTAGGTTCCTACAATTACTGGCAGATAAGGTACACTGACTATCAAAAGATACTTTAGGCAATGATATTCTAAAGAAAGTATTTACAGCCTGTACCACGTGATACAGAGAGGTTTGAATTGGGCTGGGTGTGCACTGAGATAGTACATCTTCTTGTACAATCTAGTCTGACTTTGCCTAACATATCCCTAAGACCAAACTACCAGGTAAGGGTTGACAATCACCATCTTCATTGGATGCCAGCCATTACTGATGCCTCCAGAAACTCAGGCCATAAAATGGGTGCTCCTTGATGTTGATCACACCTAGTAAGCTAATTTCTCTCATATTTATAACCCCCAAATAACTGCACTGAATATTTTATGTCCAAGGCCTCTCCCTGGTTTCTAGCATCTATCCTTATATATTCTAACTAATTAAAAAATAAAACACCACTGATGATGTCCTGCTACAAGAGCTGTATTGTTTAGTATCTGATAACTGAGCTGGGACTGTGGCCAGGAATTCCATAGTAACAGTCCTACCTGGATTCATCTGGAGTATAGACATAAATGAATCAAACTCAGCTCTACATGTCCACCAGTTTACTGGACTTTCCATGTAAAATACATGCTATGATCCTCCTTTGTAAACCAGGTCAATATTCTTTATGAGAAGCATAAAAACTTCAGATGTAGCCACTTTATTATGGGACAATAGTATTATCTCCTTTCAAATAAATCTATCAGGAACAGTACAAGATTGTTCACTTTTTGCAATTTTCCTTTGTGTTTTACTTTTGTAAAATAATTTGATACAGTCTAATCTTCAAGAGGTCAGTATAGATTCCTGTTTACTTTTTTATTAAGAAATATTTGAAGATATTTATTAAAACTCTATTTGGTAGTCCAATATGGCCATCCAATATTTGTTAGCTGATTGCTATTCCTCATATTTCATGGAATGTTACTCCATATTTAACTTTTAGACTGTTTTGAAGTTAGGATTAAATTTCCCCATGTCTTGGAGTCTGAAGAATGAATGAGTGAATTCTGGACTGTCATATTTTGTTGCAAATAAAAATGTATAAGTCTTTGTGAATTGTCATTTCATTGATTTGCTATCTCTTATAATTCAACATTTCTGATTCTGAGGTTTGCATTTTCTCCATATTTTCCATCTTCTAAGTGTTTTCTTATCAAAGTAGATACATAAATAAAACTGAAGGTAAATTAATATTGTTAATTATAATATGGCTGTCTTTTGGTTACTGGTTACGTGGGCCTGAGAATTCCACTTCTTGAGAGGTAAACAATGTTTAGTTTAAGTTATTTTTTGTCCTGTATATTTCAATGCAGTGCAGCACAACATGATTCAGACTTGTTACTAAATCAAACTAACTTCCCTCCTCTCCATACATGCATATGCTCACACATATAGTAGGAATAATATTAAAGATTTCGATGCTACAAAAGCTGCTCACATATAGTCACCTAAAGTATTTAGGTCCTCAGGATTGGGGGCTGGGGGAATTCCAGCTGAGAGAATGTGAGAAATACAACAAAGGGTTTTTTGGTTTTTGCTTCTTGTTTTTAATCCATTCAGCAAAGGCTACAGCAGAATGAAGCTTGATTTGAAAGTTTAGTCTTTGCCTTAAACTCCTGGGAACTGGCAGCCCACATAGGAGGGATTTTCTCAACTATGAAAACTTCCCTTCCTTGCTCTTCGGACATCTGATCCCAAAGGTAAGGTAAGGGCACTCTTATATTTAGGGTTGTAAATGGGTAGTGAGATTGGGTACATTAACATTCTACACCACCTTTAGGGTGCTCCTTCCTACCCCACCAAACTTCTCAGTGATCTCATATACACCCATACTTTTTTCCATGATTTTCCGGAGCCTCCCTAGAGAAAAAGCCGATATGGGCAATATCATTTGCTCCAGATTTCCTATTTCTTATTGCTATCAAAATGTCTGCTTACTATTAAGAAAAGTCATCTTTACATCTAAGCAGGTATTAAGAAGCTCTATGCAGTGATGCTTCTCCTCCTCCTGATAATGTATATTACAGCAAGGATCTTATGGAGGCAAAGGTAGAAGATTCATGTAACATGGTAGCTGGTGTAAAAAAAAAAACAAAAAAACAACCTATTTGATTAGCCCAGCTGCATGGTAGTTCTCAGAGCACACCATGTGGAAATCAGACACCACTGTTTACTAGTTGGCCTGAGAAAAGTCATTTTCTGTTTTGAGTGAATGCCATTGGGAACAGAGAGGACTTACAGAGACAGGGCACAGGTGGGGCACAGGTGGAGTAGGCACTTCCTCCTAGATCCTGGAAATTGTACTCAACTAAGGCTAATTG
The DNA here is from genome assembly GCA_008086735.1 of Cheirogaleus medius. Lineage (NCBI taxonomy): Eukaryota > Metazoa > Chordata > Mammalia > Primates > Cheirogaleidae > Cheirogaleus > Cheirogaleus medius. Next base: position 17,402,750 of record VBSM01000361.1, read on the forward strand.
GACTGGAGTTGTTGCTGCACTCAAAATAGAAGAAAAATGACACAATATTAGGATGACGTTTGGCAAAAACTGAAGGGGATGGATTAGGAGATGATTATCACTAATTTAATCAATGCAAATCATGGTAAGAAAGAAGAGTACTCCTTGTCCCCAAATTTGTATTTTCTTATTTCCTTGTATTTTAGCATAAATTCATATATGCATCGAAAAGATGTGTTAGAGTGCTACATATATGTTCTGTTTCTTGGTAATTTATATTTTTATAAGTACTTTCTGGAGGCAATACCTTAACTACAATAAGTGACTCTTATGGTAAAACTTTCATGAATATAGGAGGCTGGTGAAAGAGACATATTTGACAGGTCAGAGTCTTCTGCCACCCCCTCATATCACACCATGTAGGAATGGGACACCTGAGTTCGGTAGTGGGCTTGGGAAAAGTCATTACTCTGTTCCACGTGAGTCCATTCACAGTAGAGAGAGGACTTACACAGGGCATAAATATGGCAGGCACATTCTTGTAGGTAGAGGTGATTACACACAGTGAGTTTAGAATTGTCATTGTGCTCATAATATCAATCAGTAAGACATGGAGGTTTGGCAAGAACTTGGAGTCAAACTCGTAGTGATCATTGCTAGTAATCTGGGCCATTCAAGTCATGAGGAAAAGGTATGGTTGAGTGCATGGCTTGAGTTTAGGTCAAGCTGGATAATCTTGGAAAGACAGTGAGATGACTTGTCCTTTGGAAAATGTGATTGAGAGGTTAGTAAGTCTATTGTGTCAATCTAATCCTACTGTAGAGCCACGGCATACCTTTGGGAATGGCCAGGGTATAGTTCTAGTGACCAAGGTGGTGCATAGTTGCCATTAGAATGATCAACTGAGTAGTTGCTGGACTGATCTTGGTCAGCTTGAGACTTTCTGATCATGAGAAGTTAATATACATGCAAAAAAGAAAAAATATTCATCAACTTAATGGACACCACCAATGAACTACTTTTATGGACTAGATTGTTTACCATGATGAGGTGGTAGTGGTGATGGTGAAGTACTAACACTTATATGAGCAAATAAATGAAAATGTCCAGAATGGTCTTTTTCTTTTTTCTAATTTTTTAAAAGAAATTTTTTTATAGAGACAGTGTCTCACTATTGCCCAGGCTGGTCTGAAACTCCTGGTCTCAAGTTATCCTCCTGTCTTAACTTCCCAAAGTGCTAGAATTATGGGCATCAGCCACCACGCCTGATCTAGAATGATCATATTAGCAAAGTTTTCCATTTATGTATATATAATATGAAATGGAATTACATTAAGATATTACAGAGTTCTTTTGCAAGCTTATTTTGTCTCCAATATTATTGCTATTTCAGCATATTGCATTTATTATAAATTGTTATTTTATAAAAAGGAACTACATTTTTTTAGCTATTGTCCTATGTTTAATTATACTTTAACTAGACTAAATACCACCATAATATTATTAGGACAATTAAAAAGACAGTAAGTGGAATATTTAAGATCTTTGCATTTAAATACATAAAATATTTTGGATGAGGTTTTCATGTTTTCTTTTTTGCATGAAGTATATTTTAGAGTACACCTAAAATAATGTAGAAGAATATTAGAAGTACTCATGTTTATATTTTCTTACTGCTCACATTTTCTTTGTAATGGTGGTTTTTCCCTCCATTGTATATGTTACAAAACTGACATTTTTATAGTTACGAATTATATATCTAAAAGAAAAAGGAAATAAAAACAAAAATGAGATAGCTCCATCAAGTTTTTAATATCATAAGAAAAAATAATATTCTTATATTAAGGAAGTTTTAAACATACTAATGTTCAATAAGATAGATGTTCCACATGGTATGACACTTGTAAGTGAATAAACTCTCACATACAAAGTTTATGAAAATAGAAAATAGTTAAGATCACATCACTACTGTTTGAAATTTTTTATATTAAAATTGAAAGTATCTTCAATATTTCCTAGTTTTTCTAAATTAAAAAATATTTAATTTTTTTATTTTTAATTATTATGAGTACCTAATAGTTTATAGGAGAAATGTGCTGTTTTGACTAAAGCATACAATATGGCTTAATCAAATCAGGGTAATTGGGGTGCTCATCTCAGGCATTTATTTCTTTGTGTTAGGAACATTCCAATTCTTCTCTTTTAGTTTTAAAGTATACCCCAGCTTATTGTTGATTATAGTCACTTTGTTATACTATCACATATTGTTCATTCTATCTATCTATTTACATTTTTGTACCCATTAACCATCCCCCCTTATACCCCACTCTCTCCTACCCTTCCAGCCTCTGATAACTGTCATTCTACTCTCTGTTTCCATGAGTTGTTTTTTAATATTTAGCTCCCACATATGAGTGAGAATATGCAAGATTTATCTTTTTGTGCTTGGCTTATTTCACCAAAGATAACGTTCTCCTGTTCCATTCATGTTGTTGCAAATGGCAGAATTTCATTCTTTTTAATGGTTATATACTGTGTTTCCCCCAAAATAAGACCTACCCATAAAATAAGCCTTAGCAGGATTTCTAAGCATTTGCGCAATATAAGCCCTACCCCGAAAATAAGACCTAATGATGGGTGTGGCCACGCAGCGTATCTGCACAACCCATGCATTTTGTCATGGAGCTGTAAAGAAGACAAGCAGCCCTTCTCACCTGCCCCATGAGAGCTCTATTGCTCGACATGAGAGATTG
>VBSM01000361.1:17407163-17418279 GCA_008086735.1 Cheirogaleus medius
GGCAATATACGTAACCGTAATATTTGTACCCCCATAATATGCTGAAATAAATTTAAAAAAGTAAATCATGCAGCCCACTGTCCTGAAGTGTTTCCCCAGTGTTTCCTTTCAGTAGTTTCATAGTTTCAGGTCTTAGATTTAAGTCTTTAATCCATTTTGATTCAATTTTTGCTTATACTGAGATATAAGGGTCTAGTTTCCTGCATATGAATATCTAGTTTTCCCAGAACCATTTTGAAAAGACTGTCCTTTCCCTACTGTATGTTCTTGGCAACTTTTTCAAAGAAATAAGTTCACTATAGATGTGTGGATTTATTTCTGAGTTCTCTATTCTGTTACACTGGTCTATGTATATGTTTTTATGCCAATGCCATGCTTCTTAGGTTACTACAGCTCTGTAGTATAATTTGAAGTCAGATAATGTGATTCATCCAGTTTTATTCTTTTTACTTAGGATGATATGGCTATTCTGGGTCTTTTAGGGTTCCCTATAAATTTTAAGATTATTTTTCTATTTCTGTGAAGAATGTCATTGGTATTTTGATGGGGATTGCATTGACTCTGTAGATTGCTTTGGGTAGTAGAGACATTTTAACAATATTGATTGTTAAAATTGATCGCAGGATACTATATGAACATACAAAAATCAGTAGCATTTCCATATGCCAACAGTAAACAATCTGAAAAAGAAACCAAGAAACTAGCTTTTGGTTTTTTTAAAAAATGTTTTTACTGTTAATTATTTCAAATATACAAAAAATAATGTTATGATTATTTTGATTAATGTCAATTGTCTAAGAGAGACTATTTATTGTATTAATATTTGAAAAATTTTTTGATCCTCTAAAACTTTATTATGTTTTTCAAAAATCTTTAATTGCTCATAGTTTTCTCCAAATTGAAAAGGGGAATGTATGAAACAAGGAAGGAGCTTACACTCTTTGATTAGCATTTTTACTCACTTAAGGCAATATGAAGAAGGTTTTATAGATGATAATTCAGAAACTTTCTGGAAGGCTTATCAATGTTAAAAAGTAAGCTCTTTTTACTTTAGATTGCTCTGGCTATACGAGGTTTTTTCTGGTTCCATACAAAGTGAAGAATTATTTTTTCTAGATCTGTAAAGAATGATGATGGTACTTTGATGGGGATTGCATTTATTCCGTAGATCACTTTAGGTAATATTGACATTTTAACGATATTGTTTCTACCAATGCATGAACAAGGTAGATTTTTCCATCTGTTTACATCTTCTGCAATTTATTTTTTTAGCGTTTCGTAGTTCTACTTGTGTAAGTCTGTCGTATCTTTTGTTAAATATATTGCTAGATATTTAATTTTATTTGGGGTAGACCCACATTTGAGGGATGCGGTGAGCATTGTAGAGGGGAGGGGCATACCTCTAACCCTTGCTAGGGAGAGGCAAAGATATAAAATGCAACCAAAATGTTTGTACTCTTATATTTTCTTGAAAAAAATACAAATAATGTAAATTAAAACACAAATAATGTAAATAAAATACAAATTAAAATACAAAAAAAGAAATAAAAAGTAAGCTGTGTCTTTTTTCTTTGTCAATTTGAAAATTATCTGCAAAAACATTTCTGGTGGTGGATATGTAAATTATAGATCAGCTATCAAAAACAGGTTGACATTATCTAGAAATGTTAAAGATATCCCTATCATAATACTATGACCCCCAAAATTCCACTATATATATATATATGAGAAACCTACAGTGATTTTTCTCAAATGTTAATGTTCATCCAAATCACTTGGGGATCATGTTAAAACTAAAATTCTAATTCAATAGGTCTGGAATAAAATTTGAAATTCTAAATTTCTAGCAGTCTCCTAGGTGATAACTACAATGTTGGTCTCCAGAGCAGTGGTTCTTTTTATCTTTTTGAGACAGAGTCTCACTCTGTTGCCCGGGCTAGAGGGCCATGGCATCAGCCTAGCTCGCAGCAACCTCAAACCCCTGGGCTCAAGCGATCCTCCTGCCTCAGCCTCCTGAGTAGCTGGGACTACAGGCATGTGCCACCATACCTGGCTAATTTTTTTTTCTATGTATTTTTAGTTGTCCAGCTAATTTCTTTCCATTTTTTAGTAGAGACAGGGTCTCGCTCTTGCTCAGGCTGGTCTCAGACTCTAGAGCTCAAAATTACCACCCACCTCAGCCTCCCAGAGTGGTAGGATTACAGGCGTGAGCCACCGCGCCTGGCCAGAGCAGTGTTTCTTAAAGTGTGTTTCTCAGACCAGCAGCATGAACCTCACCTGGGAACTTGTTAGAAAATAAAGTCTTGGGTCCCACCCTTATTAAATCAAAAACTCTCAGGGCGTAGCCCAGCAATTTGTGTTTTAACAAGGCTTCCTGGTGATTCTGGTACAAGTTCAAGTATATCAGAGTGTATGTATAGGAATGCTCATAACAGCATGCCTCGTAAAATCTCCAAACTGGAAAAATTCCAAGCATCTGTCAATAGTTGATTAGGTAAATAAATTACAGTTATTTATGCAATGAAATAATACATAGCAGTGAAAATAAGCAAATGACAGTCACCTGTAACAATATAGACAAATCTTGTGAACAATATTGATTATGTGAAACAAGACATAAAAGAAAATATATATTATATATATGATTCTACCTATATTAAAAAGTTATATTTTTAGAGAGGCCTATATCAGTGGTAAAACTATAAAGATAGAAAAAAGGCAATAACCATAAAGTCAGAGTAAGGATCACCTTTATTTAAAGGGAAGGGTGTGATGTTACGGCAGGGGGTACCTGAGAAACCCCAGAGAGGAATGACATGTGTAGTATTTTTTGACCTGAGTGGTTATCTTGATATTTATATGAATAGTTGCTTTGCAATTATTCATCTGCTGTTCATTTATGTTTCATGGCCTTTTAAATGTTGCAAAAAATATAAGAGAATAATAAAGCACATTTCTACCAGAGATATTTTATAATGATGTTTTTCTTTGTTAACGACTGAAGAATTACTCTGATGGAAATCACTTTGATGTCCACAGAAATTTCTAAAGTGAATAGAAATTAGGTGTGGAATCTCATAGTATAGCATTGAGAAAGTGTATTTAGGGGTTGAACAAACTAATCTGTAACATTTTACTATATAATATATATTGTTTGATAATGACTGATTATAATATTAGAGGTAGTTTTGTTCCCCTGTGTGATTATATTCTTGGTAAAAACCAGGGAGCTTGGGCATTTCTATCCCACAGTGGACATATGATATTTGCCTGCACTGCTTATTTTCTGTTTATGAGCTGTGCTGTCCCCTCAGATGGCTCTGACGGTACTGTCATTTGCAAGCCAGCCCACCCTTAAGGCCAGAGAGGTCATGTGATCCAGGCCTGGTCAATCATGGGACCCCATTGTCCTGTCCACATGATAAATTCCAAAGCAGGGCGGCCCTTCTGTTAGACGTGCGATAAGGATGCTGGAAGTAGAAGGTTCATTCTATGTCTCAGGGAGAATGCTTTTGGGGATCGTGGAAGACTTAATATTTAGGGACTCTTTTCCCTCCACTTGTTAAGAAGGGACATGAAAGTACAGCAAATAACAAAGTGTACACAATGGAATGCTATTGGAAAAAAGGGTAACAAATTTTTCTGAGCAGCTGGTTCAAGCCATTCTTCAATCCAATGGATAAGCCAATACATTATTGTTTTTGGTTGTTGTTGTTGTTGTTCCTGCTTGAGCTGTGTCCAATTCAGTTCCTAATACAACTGAAAGAGTCTTGGTTATTTTATAAACACAGTCTAATATATTTCCAATATTCACAGTCTAAAAGTGCTAAATTTCTTTGCATGCTTTGGCCTTTTGATCCACTTTTTGGAATAATAGAATTATCTTATAATTAATTGCTGATGAAGGTCCTAAAATATGAGGTAGTTATTTCATGGATAACTGACTACCACAAAGCTTTGTTGTTTCTCTCTGCTCACAGGGCTTGCTTTCTCCATGCTAATACAGAGTTGGTGAGCGACTGAAATGAGAAAGATTGCTGTGCAATGAAATGAGACAATGTCCTCATAAGGTTTCCCTCTGCACTCATTCCACAAATTTTGAAGTTGAAGTTTTGACTTCTCAGTTTCACAGCCTCACTAAAAGGCTTGTACATGACACAGGAAATGTACGCACGTAGACCGTAGGTAACATCCATGTAAGGCTACTAATGCCTATAAAGTTTAAGAAAAGCTTCACCAAGAAGGGCTGTGAAGCAGTGGCCGCCCATTGAATTGCCTGAGGAGCTTTCTAGAACTACTGATTTAATTAGTCTAAGATATGGCCAAGGCATCAGGATTTAAAATAATCTCTTCCAAGTGATTCTATTGTGCAGCCAAATTGAAGCAGTGTGGATAAAGGAATTACTGAGCCTACACAACTCCTTGGGCTTAGTCCCAACTTACAGGTTTTTCTCAGTCTTTGTCCCAACTCACAGGTTTTAAAGGACTTGGACTAGTTAGTGTCAATGAAGGCATCATATAAAGGAACAAATAGCCATATCTTCTGGGAAGATTTGGGGGTTATTCTCAGATTGTTCTACACCACAATACCCTTGGGCTACCCACAGTGCCTCACCTGAACACTTGCTCCTTGTGAGGTCCCCAGAGTACTTCTCAGCTAATCACAGCGAATCACTCCTGGGTCTACTCTCTCATTTATAGCTAGTTCGCTTCTGAAATCACTCCCCATAGATTTCAACTGCTCTCCCTCACAGCTCCTATTTCTCCCACCTCATTAGGAAAAATCAACAACAACAACAAAAAAGCAGAAACCAAGTAAAAACTACATGGGAAGGTTTTAGTCAAAGATTCAGGAACCCCAGTTGGCAGACATGATCACTTTGGGGTAAGCAAAGCTCACCTGTAAAGATTTTTAAAAATACCACCATGTCTGCCTTCCTCCATACCTAATATCTATTGCTTCAGGCTCAGGTAAGTTCCACAGGTAATTCTGATAAACACGTCTAATATAATCGTCCATTGACAAGTCAGTCCCTAGGTAGGTTTCTAGAGTTCCATGGGTTATCCCCTCCCACAAATGATGAGCAATACTTTATGTGTGTGCCCTCTGTTTGTATATGGAAATAGTTCATTTAAAAAAATGTTAGATTATCAACTGGGGCTTTAATCTCTCTCCTATTTAAGAATCATTTCCACAGACTAGAAATACAAATCCTCACCAGAAGATAATTCATTTTTCTCATAAAAATATGTAAGACAGTTCTTATATATATTTGAGGTGTTATCAGTAAGACTTTTTGACAAGACTTTTTAGCTAGATGAAACTTGAAATCTACTCTTTCAAAAAGATTACTTCAGTTCCATAATTAAATACTATGATACTAAATCTTAGCCACACACTCTCTTATGGGCCTGGGAAGACACGGATGTCTTGCTCTTTGAGAAATGTTCAGGGCTGTGAAAAAAACATAATTTTACTTCAAGGTAACCATAATTCCCTCATTGTTTTATTAACAGAATCCCAAGTTCTTTAATTATAAAAAAAATGCTAGTAAAATAATTTTAATACAATTATGCTCACCACTCCCTCTCCTCCATTCGCTAGAGATGTCCAATATGAACAGTGTCATATGTATCAGACAAATACAAATACATACTGTGTGTGTGTATGTGTGTGTGTTATTTTTAAATAAAAAAATGCAACCACATAATTCAATTGGCTTTTCTCATTTAACAATATATCTTGGATATTTTTCCAGGACTGGAAAAATATTTTTCAAACTGCTTTTGAAAGAATATAAGGTATTATTTTCTGAAAGCATCAGGATCTCTTATAATAAACCTGCTTTCTATAAAATGGAAATGAGAATATCTTTGAATATCAAAGGGAGCTGCTATCATCAAAGCAGGCATTCTGCTCTCTCCTGTCTCCTTCACCTACACAAACCCCGCAGTCCTAAGCCCTCTGCCTTCCTCCATTCACCCCAAGAGAGGATGGAGCCCTGTTCTTGCTCAATCTGTGCAGCTCTTTCAGGAGGCGTTTGCAAGGATCCCAGGCTGCTCCATACATAGGTTTGCTTCTAATACAGATTTCATTCAGAGACCATTCTGTCAAGTGAGCTTGCACTGCATGTTTTCCATTGTGAGCAAAGAAAAATAGATTTAGCATTAAAATGTACCATCTGTGTCAATATGTGTCAATATTTGATGGTGTAGATTTAAACCTGAGCACATCTGTTAGTTTTAATTCCAAGGCATCCGGTGTTGCAGTCGTTGTTTCCTCTAGCCCTCAGAAGAAAGATCTTCCTGGGATCACCAAATGCCTTAGAAGTCAGGTTGAAGCCATGCTGAAAAAGTCTTCTCTTGGGTAGGAGCTACCGAGGCTCTCCTGCCCACCTTGCTCAGTGAGTCTTCTTACAGTCGAAGCAGCCACTGAGAACACTGTTAAAAGTGAGCTCTTTTTATCTCCCGTACCACAGATCCTTTCTCTTTTGCCTTATGCTTCATATCACGCCTTGTTACAACGCAAACATTTAAGATTTGTTTTCTACCCGCTTCCTCATTGAAAAGATTCTTCCCTTCCTAGTTTGAGCCAGGATATCAGGAATGTGGAAAAGCCAGTGAAGTTTTAATTGGATTAAACTCTCTGTGTCCCTCCACCCCTCCAACCTCCTTACTGGCAACTTTCTTGACAGCTTAACTAACAAGATAATATGCAACAAAGAGATGTGGCATTCGGCAGGGCCTCCTGCCTTACCTGGGGGGGATACACCTGGGCCAGCTGTGAGTGGCAACAGACCAACAGGTAACTGACAACAACCCCCACTCTGATACTGTCACCAACTCTCAGGCTTTGTGCACTTCTGAGATGAAATTCAAACCTGAAATTTTAGCTGCTCAAAGTGATTGGATTCAGCAGGCGCCTCCCGAGCTTGCTATGGAAGTGCCAGAGGGGGAGCAAAGCCACTTCCCTGGTCTTTAATTCCCTCGGCCAAGAAAAATCAAAATCTGTCCATTTGGCACGTTTCAGAGGGAAAAAGGGCAATACAAATTTTCCTTAATAAAATAATGCCGGCTATTAAAGAGCAGTCTTGCCGAAGTCATTTGACGCCCTTCTCCCACAGGGCTGGCGGGCACGAGGCCAGGGTGTGGGGAAGTGCAATTGGAGACATTAGTTACACCACCTTAGGTACGGTAGCAAAATAATATTTGATAAATGAAAATAAATCCAGGCAGACACAATTTCCAAATAGTTTTTAGAAGTACCTGTCACTTCCAGACTCTCTTCTTAAGCGTAACCCTTGGTGAGCGAATCCATTTTACCGCTTCTTCCGGGCAGAAAATTTGAGCGTGCCCTAAAAGAATTCAGTGTCTCCAGAAGGAAAGTGACAAGTACATTTTCATGAGAATCAGAGACTCTGCGAAAGCTTCTTCCAGAAAGTTCTCATCTGAAACTGGAGTAGTTGGATGCTTGTACTTTTCATTTCAAAAGCACTGGGAGGAATTGGGACCCCCAAAATACTGACCTTATAAACAGAAATGTAAGTATCTCAAATACTTTTCACAGGAAGATGCCCATTTCATGCCATTAGTAGAGCTAAACTTTATATGTCACTGCCCCTGAGAGGGGTAACTGTGCTTGAAGATCCCCACTAAGATGTAAAGAGCATCTTCTTGATCCTGTCCTAAGGACAAGTTTTGACACTGAATAGTTTAAGGAGATGGAGAATATAAGGGAAGTTATAATCTAGGGAGCCAAAGATAAATTTCTTGATTGTGTTTTTCACTTACATGCAAAAGACCTGATCATTTGGGGAAGGTTGAACCAGGAGTTCTAGTAAAACAAAACAAAACAAAACATAGAAGAGGGTAAAGAAAACAAAGATACTGTGTAAGAATAAAATTAAAATGACATGAAGAGTGGGTCTAAAATGATATAGTTAGAATTAGGACTAGCACAATCTTTCGACTTTTTCAAATTTTTAGGTTCACTATACTCAATGATACTAAAGAAAATGTTATATATGTGTTGAGAAACCTGATTGTATTAGAGTCAGGAGTGGTACAGTAGAAGGTGTCAGGAGACCTGAGTTCCAGTCCTGCTTTAGTACTTAAGACCTGTGATCAGTCCCTTAAATACGGTAAGTATCTTCTCTGTTATTGGCACTATATTATGAGCATACAAATATTCTATCTAAGTCAATCTATCTAGGAAGCTTTAGTGTCCTCATAATATGCATAATTATTGTGAGGACTAAATTTAATAATGTAGAGAAAGTAGTAACGCATGTTCTCTCTCCCTCTCTTCCTCCTCTTCTCCTTCTCCTTCTCCTCTTTCTTGTAGATTAGATGCTGCTATACTCTGTTCCTCACTTATAACATGGAGATAATAACAGTACCTACTCTATAGGGTTGTGTTGTGAAGATTAAAAGAAGTAATCCATTTTAATTGCTTAGGAATGTGCATGGCATGTAGTAATAGCATCTCTTAATTAATTTTATCAAGAGTTAACATTGCGGCTATTTGATTATGTCTACACACACTGCATTCTGGGGGGTACTAGGCATGAGAACACAGGATTTTTCTCTATCTACTGTTTTCACCCTTGTCTTTAAGCATAGGAATTTGTTCTTAAGACTACCTTCCACAGCAGGGTATGTTGTGAAAAGCAGCCATAAATGAGAAACTTCCAATTTCATTAAGGTGGCTAGTGACATAGGTCATCCTGACACTAGAGTCAGGCGGAGATACTGGTCACCCTTTCCTACTTAAAAGTTGCCCCAGCAGTAAGCCTCTGTCCTGGCCTCTCACCCTCTTAAGAAAACGGGTCTAGATAACTCTACCTTAGACTGCTGGAAGATTCTATTGCCAACTCCTACAAATCAGGAAAAAGAATTCCAAAAGGAGAGAAAAAAATGAAAATAAATCCCATTCCCTGAAAACTAAACCTGAAATGGGATTTATTTCACCATGGCCCTGAAGTCTAGAAAGTCAGGTTCTCATGAAAGGCAATGAAACGGTAATTCACTATTATCTTATCTTGTAAACCTTTTATTATTAATCATAAAATGTCAAGGGGGTGGGGAACCTGTGGCCTTTGGGCCACACGTGGCTCTCCAGATCCCCAAATGTGGCCCCTCAACAGAATCCAAACTTCACAGCACAAATCCCTTTATTAAAAGGATTTGTTCTGTAAGACTTGGATTCGGTGAAAAAGTTGCACTCGAGGATCCAGAAGGCCACATGTGGCCCAAAGGCCACAAGTTCCCCACCCTTCTCTAAAATTATAAGCAAAATTTAGTGAGTATGTGCATGCAGTTTTATAAAAAGGGTTTATAACTTTTTTCTGGTGTTTGTAGAGGCCTCAGACTTCAAAAGCATTAAGAATCTTAGATTAGACAACAATATACTTATGTTTATAAATAAGGATTGTTATTTTTTTCATCTTTATGCTGCACAAGAAAGTTCCAAAGGTACTGTATGATACTTGGCATCCTGGCAAGAGAGACGTCAATTTTCACTTTCTTGGGTGCCAACAGGAACTGTGGGAGTGGGAAGTGGCCCAGGTCCTGGGCCCTTGGCCTCCACTGAGAAGTTCAGTTTGTTTTCTTGTGTTGACTGAGTGTAGGGCCTATCTGGCTCTGTCCTATACTCTGGACAAATCATACAACGGTGGCCATAATGTCAGCCTGAAGGTGATCTGGTTTCTCAAAATCATTTCCACTTCCATCAGACTCCTCTCAAATCAGTTGCTGAAGAGTTTAAAGTGTTCCTTCCAATTCATGTCTCAGACATTGCCTTGAGACATTTTATGTTTCTCCCCCTCCATTGGTCCCAAGGAGGATGGGGTTAGACAGTGCATGGCTCCTAACAGCCCATTCCCACCCTGGAGAGCCACTGGCAGTGAGTGAGGAAGGACATATTTTACATAAAGTGACTTATGTGGAATGTAGCATAGAAAATCTTCCTTAATATTAATATCTATCATTGGTAAGGTTTTCTTGATTGTGCCAAACACTATAGTAGACACGTAATAGACATCTTCCCATTCAATCCCTTTAAAAACCCTATAACATTGGTATAATTATCAATTTGCAGATAAGTGAATCAGGGTTCACAAGAAATAAAGCAACTTGTCCAAGGCAAGCACAGGTAGCAAATGACAGAGTTGAAATGCATGCCACAGTCTGTAGAATTTCGAAGTTCAAGCTCTTAACTAATTTCCCATGGTAATAAGTTATTTCCATTAGATTGTAAAGTATCCTACAGTTTTGCTTATCTCCAGTTTATTTTGAAAGAAGTACAACTGTGTGGTTTGAAAGGATCATCCCTAAATGCAAGCTGGCTGCATGTTCCCAGGACTGAAGGAATGTGAATCCTTCTTCTGTTTCTCTAAACTGTGAGCTACAAACCCAGATACCGAAAGGTAGGAGACATACATGAGCGAAGCAGCCTAGCTGATACTGTGAAACACTGCCTATATGTTCTTTGTACCAGTTAGGATCATAGTGTAGCAATTAACAGATTATCTGAAAGACTGCGTCTTAAATAAGTAAGGACTTTGATTTTCACACTTAACAAGGCAGTAGGTGGGCAACCCCTGGCTGGTGTGGTGGCTCAAATGTGCCATCAGGGGCCAACCTCCTCCTGTCTCTCTGTTTCACCATCCTTAGCCTATTCCATCTTCATGTTCATAAAATAATGGCTGCACCTCTGGCCATTGCGTTCATTTGCAAAGAGCAAATAGAGAACAGTGAGCATGCCAGCCAGGCCTGTCCCCAGTGCCCGTCACGAGGCCACTCCTAGCCAAAAGGGGGACTGGGGAGGGGACTATTTGTCCTGAGCACATTGACACTGCAAACAAAAACGAGGCTGGGTTATGGAGGAAGAAGAGGGGAATAGTTACTGGACAGATGACCGTAGGAGCAGCCACACTTTACAAAGGGAAACAGCTGCAAGGCAGTTCAGCAGAACCTCCCACTTCTCTAGCTGTAAGTCAGTGTGATCACCTTAGCTACATCACTCCATGCCACAGACCCTGGGGGAAAGCCTGTGTATTATGCAGTCCCCAGGTTTCTGTTGTGTGCTGTCGCAGGTACAAAGGACTCGCCAAAA
>VBSM01000361.1:17418379-17448640 GCA_008086735.1 Cheirogaleus medius
TTTGTTTTGTCTCTTTCGTCCCTAGAATGTAGAAATGCCCAAGTTCGGGCCATGCCTCTTCTTCCCTAAAGAGCCCCACAGCCACCTTCATGGTTTCCTCTATAATATTTCAGTGTGCTGATGACTCTCTAATCTGTATCTGTGCTTCACACCTGTGTCTCAACCTTCAAAACCAAATATGCAACGGCTTGCTAGACACGTCCCCAAGCAGATCCCAGACCACCACAAGTGCAAAAGATTCAAAACTAAAATCCTCCTCTTCCCGTGGACTTTGGTTCCACTTCTGTATTCACTATTTTAGGTAGCCTTACCATCTACCCAGTTAGCTAAACTAGAACCCTGTGAGTCAATCCTTGTCCCATTACGTCCCTCTCTGTTTTCTGTTGCACATTCAATCATTTATGAAGTTTTTACTGCCTTAGCACTGACAGTTTTTGTTCTCTTCTTTGTTGTGACCACCACTATTGATTTGAAAGCTATGACTGCCTTCTGTAAGGAATGTCTTAACAACATCCTATCTCACCTCCAGTGCCATCACTAGTCACAGCTGCTGGAGTAGGAGTGACCTAACCAAAATGAAATTGACCAAGTCACACTCTCTCGCTTCAAAGCCTTTGACATCTCCGCATAGTGTCTCCCACGGAGCATCTCCACCACTCACTTTCCACTGCAGGAACTGTAAATTCAGGACATCCATGAGTTGCCTGGGACTCATCTGATATGAGACCTCTCTGTTTTGACCTGTGAGCATTATGTAAATGTCATAATGTCTCCACACAGCTCTGCATAACCCATAGTCCTCAGTCTAGGGCTTAATCTGCTGGGTTGCCCTCATTATTTCATGCATACTTTTGTTGCATGGTTTAGATTGATTGTTTTCACCTTAACAGTTAAAATATTTGGTAGGAAGTTCAACACCTAAATGGATTTCACTTAAATCTACATTTGTGAAGACTGGGTCTTTTTAGCCCTTGTATTCTGTAAACCCTGCATAACATTCCAAGGTAGAGCCAGGTAAGGACATGACAATTAGAAAATTGATCACAATTCCTGAGCAGTTACTTGGCCTCCATCTAGATTTTTTTTTCCTCCACTGGTGTAGCAGAAACCATTAATTTAGAAGAGCCCAAGTAGTCAACATTAGTCATTCCCTGAGACTGTATATAGAAAAAGCATGTCCTTTGATGTTAACCTTCCTAAAAGGCTCAGATACCCTAACTACATGTATGGTGACATCACCCCTTTGTGTTTGTGTGAATGGGCTAGATTAAGGAGATTAAGAAAGGAGTGGGTCAGAGGTAAACGTGGTTGAGTGGCAGGAGAGGGGGTGGGGCAGCAAATCCCTTCCATTCTAAGAAAACAGGCTTCACTCACGTCTTTACATGTATTTGAAAGTAGATTTTCGAATCACAACCTCTGCTCAGGGCTTTGAGTTCAATTTTTAGCTCTGGCTCTAGCAAACGAAGGACAGGCTCATTACTACAAGGGGTTTTGTTTGCTTTTCAATCAAACAGGAAGAATCATTAGGCCCTTCTCACAAGATGACATAGCTTATAGAAATGCCTTTGCAGATAGTGAGGGAAAAAAATGTTGCTACCTAAACTTAATGATTAAGTGCATGACATATTAAACCACCCCGCTCTGGGACTGACATGCTAATGAATAGTTCCAGCATTTATTTCAGGTTTTTAGATACCTAAGGCAAAAGGATATGTACTCTGTAGAGTACATAAGAATGCCAGCTTTAAATATTATGTTCTCTAATTTTTTAAGAAGTTATCAAAATGTACATATATTCCTTTCCTCACTAGAAGTGATCCTGTCCAGTTGTCAGTTCATTACTTAAGCCAATGTGACCTATCAAAAAAATGAAAATCTATCCATAGCGTTTTCTGATTTGAAACCTGTCAATATCTATATAAGTTCCAAATCTGAAGTATAAAATCCTTTACTCTCTGGGTTCTGAGTACATTCTTAAATACTTACTTCTTCATCTCCCCAATTTCCTCATCTCCAGCATATACAAATAATATACACACACATACAAAGGCACACGCACACAAGCACGTGCAAATGGGCACACATCTCACAAGTACACACACTTATGGGCACACATACAGTCATACACAAGGACACACATATACAAGTGGGCAAACATATAAGATACACACAGGCACAAAATAAGACATACTGGCACATATAAAAGAACATACACACAAGTGTGCACATAGGCACACACACACACAAGGGTGTGCCTACACACAGAAATGCACATGATGGTACAATACACAAATATGTTCAAAGGCACATACAAGGATACAAATATATGCACACACACTCATACGTCTGGGCATGTATTGACATACAGACATACACATAAGAATACACATAGGTATGCATGTGCATATACACTCATGTAGCTACATAGAGGGGCATACATGGGAGATGCACACATACACACATGCAGACATGGGCAGACATCCAAAGACATACTCTACACTCTACTTTGTACAGATTAATGCTTGTTCCTTCCTTGATCTCACTCCCAGCAAGGAGTTTAGTTCATAAACTAATCAGGCTTCTTGCTTTTCCCAAGAGCACGTCAATGCTATTCTCATTTTGGCTGACTACTAGGCATCTAGCTAATTCTCTCACCATGCACACAAAAGTCTTCATCACAGACATTTGTCAGGGAGTAGCATTTGAACTCACCATTGTTCAGAAATAGGCCTTCATGGGGGATCACACATTCATGTGCACCCCACACATTCTTCTAGACCATGTATGTCCGAAACAAATATAATGAGAGCCACAGATATGTGGCACACATGTAATTTAAAATTTTCTAGTAGCCACACTGGAAAAAAAAGAAGCAGATAATCTAAATTTTAATAATATATTTTATCTAATTTATTACAAATATTATTTCAACATGTAATCATTATAAAGTTATTGAGATAGTTTACATTATTTGTGTATGTGTATGCTGGTCTTTGAAATTTAGTTTGTGTTTTACACTTAGGACATCACGATTTGTACTAATCACATTTCAATTGTCAATAGTTGCAAGTGGCTAGTTATTACCATGCTGCAAAATCATCTATGGATTAAATCAAATAAATAAAGGCCCAGGCATTGATGTCTAGGAAGCTTAGAGACAAATGTGTGATTTGTCTCTGGAAAATCTTTATATGGCACTTGAAAGCAGACCGGTTTGTAAACTTACCTAACACCAGGATTCAACTGTTTTTCTCTTTTTATTTTCCCTCTGCTTAATTTTTAAGTTATTTTCCATATGTTTTGCTTTGCTATATTAAATGCATTTTTACAAGCCATTTTAAGTCCTTCTTTGTTTATTGTCTGGTCTTATAATAAGGCAAGTTAAAAAGAATGAAAGTAAAAAATTATTCTTCATGTTCACCTCTTGGGGAAGCCATTTCTGGACCCTTCTTCTCTTCTGTCAGGGCAAGCAGCTGCCTACTGTATGCACTTCAGGGAGGGGCTTACCTTGTAGCCCATTCTGCTATAATAACCACATACATGTTGCGAGAAATCACTGTGCTATGCAAAAATCAAGCAATAAAAACCATAGGACTTACGGGGAAAATGGGATTAGGGGCATAATATTTTAAAACTTTGTTAGTGACACATTAACACAAAAAAGATAGAAACAGAATGAAAACAGCATCAGAGTTTCACACATATAAGATGGTTAAGTAATGCATAAATACTACGATAAATATGGCACGTGACCTTGAAAAAGACTAGAACATTTGCTTATGGAAGTGGGTGTCTGCAGAGTTCAGCTTCTGAGTTATGGTGAAATGATGGAAGGAGAGTTATTTAAAATCAGACAGAGGATGGCGTGGCTCCCAACCCACGAGGTGAGTTGGGGCAGCTGATGCATGTCCAGCTGCGTGCATGTGTTGATTTTGTGTATCCCTGTGCTGCTCAGTTCTTCTGGGGGCAGTTTTCTGTGTTCACCTAGTATTCCTTACAGATGCAAAATTCATGGTATACTTCCATTGTTCCCTGATTTAACAATCCTTACAGCAAATCTGTGTTTTTGAAAATAGGCATTATAACATAACTGACTGTAGTTATTTCTATTACCACCATATTTTTGCATCTATGTATTTTTGGCGGCTTTCACTTGGGTCCTTCTTTTCCTGGTCTAGACTGTAAATTTCTTGAGAGTGAGAATCACATCTCATCTTTGAATCCTCTTTCTATCCTCTGTCCCTCCCTCGCCCAGTCCCTGACACACAGGATGTACTCCATGTATCATTCAAATTTCGTTAATCTGTGTTATATTTAACGGCCTCCTATTCAATTTTGAATTGCTTAGCGGGAAATACCGCACACGTACGCACATCTTCACAAACCATTTTTCCATTTAAAACTTAGTAAGTTCAGCATCAAGTAGAGAGCAGACATGTGTGCAGTGGGCACACTCTGCTGCCTATGCTCACGCCTCCACCACCTTCTCTTTGCCAACCTCTGGAAGCCTTAACCCGTGCTAAGAAAAATGTCACTGACTTAGTCAATGGCCCCAGTGTCTTAATAGAGCAGACCAAGGGGAGCCACGGCAGGCAAAAGAAACAATGGTCGGCGTTGTTTTTCCAAGTCTTTCTCCCATCCCTCCTCCAGCATGGAAACCCTTCCAGGCTACTCTCCAGCTCGGGGCCAAGCCCTCACCAGTGCTGTAGAAATGCTTCTGCCCAGGACCAAGGTAGTAAAACCAGGGAAAACAGTGTGATTTCCCATTGGCTGAGCTGGAATCATGCCTCACCCTGGGCAAACGGTTAAGTGGAAATCCGAGTAGAGAATTAGGAACATCGATCAGGTCTACTCACTGGAAGCACTCAGTGGAGTTCTACACATGTAAATTGTGGTGATGAAACAGCAAAAGAAATGGACGAAACAGCTGAATCCCGAAAAATTGTTTTGTTTTGTTTACATAATGACAAAGTATTTCTCACTTTTAAATTTGTGGTTTTGGAGTCTTACGAAGAATATGAATATCTATGTGTGTGTCATTGCCCTCTGCTGGATAAACTGGATAAGGTTGTTTCACTAGTCGTCCACACATTATAAAAATATATCAAACAATAGCGTATACTTGGCTAGCATTTCATCTTTTTGTTTTTCAAAGTGCTTTTACATTTTGCATTATAATTTGCCCTTTGAATTGTGCTGTAAAATAGCTAAGCTATATTTATTTCCATTTTACAGATGAAAAATTGAGGCAGAGGTAAGTTTATTCATTCAATATGCACAGTTTAAAGAAGCTGTATGTAAAGAACTATGCTAGGCAATTTACAAAGGTGAATGAAACGATGTCTGGTCTCTGGGAGCTTATGATGTATTACAGATAAGGTATATACACAAGTAGCTATAATGAAAATAAAATTGTGATATACGAATAAATGAAAATAAGACTTACTGATCATGCCAGGAGCTCATATATGTTATTTTATCCTCACAACCACCGTTTTGTTATTTATCATGTGCCTTGTTTTACAAATAGCAAAATTGAGGTTGGGTGCTTGTAAGTCATCTGTCAGATCCCCAGGGAGAAAAATGCTATGGGAAATGAGAAGAAAGAGAATCTGTCTGCAGCTGGTGCCAATCCAGGAAGGCTTCATAAAGGTGGTGGTGCTTGAGCTAGGGCTGGAAAGATGGGCAAAAAGAGCAAATGTCAGAGCAAAGCTTTGCTCACGATGGCAGTAAATTGTTAGACTCCCTTGGGGGATGAAAGGTCTTGCAGAGAGATTGGGGCTTGGGCTTAGGCTACAAGAAAGGAATTAGTTTTGGTATGGAAGATGTACCCCAAGGAAGTCTCAGGAACGAGTAGTAATGCCAGGGCTGGTCCAGATCTGCTCCACTGCGTGGGGAGGACAGGGCGCTTGAACAAGAGTCCTGGCTTTGGTCCCTGTGGGGGCGGGAGGCGGCGGTGCTGGCCTGTTTGCACAGCGAGGCTGCCACTCACGTGGCCTAGTTGCTGTTGCTTATGGATATGGTCACAGGTCAACGGGAGGCTGGCACGAGACGTGTGAGCAGGCTATGGCGGCCTGTGCTCCTGGGAGTCAGTAAGGAGTGTCACATAACAAGCAAAAGTCTGAAAATCACTCACTTTCACATTAGGGGTTGCTGAACTGTGGCACCCCCTCCTTTCTTTAACAATCTGGACCAACAGCCTAAAAAGCCTCGTGTGAAAAAAAAATAAAATAAAATTGAAGACACTGTAGTGAATGAAACAGGCCTCCCTTTGTCCTTAAACATGATGACAAGCCTCATTTAGTAGAGTACGTGGGCGATTTTTGCCTAGAGTTTTCCTTTTATGCTCCACAATTCTGAGAGCCCTCCAGAGTAAACCCTTGCCACCTTCCATATATTCTGTTTCTGGCAGGCTTATAGAAAATCTCAGGGACAGAATAAATGACAAGGACCACAGAGAGTTCTCAAGAGTCTCCAAGGCCACGGCCCTGCTGCCAGTGGACTATGGGGCTTGGGGCTGGGGCCTTAGTCCCCTGGAACTAAGGGGCCTAAAGGCTGACACTTTACTGCCATCATGAGCAAAGTTTTGCTCTGACATTTGCCTCGTTTTGCCCATCTTTCCAGCTCTAGCTCAAACACCACCACCTTTATGGAGCCTTCCTGGATTTGCACCAGTTGCAGATAGATTTTCTTTCTTCTCGTTTCCCATAGTATTTTTCTCCCTGGAAATCTGACTTATAAGCACCCAACCTCAATTTTGCTATTTGTAAAACAAGGCACATGATAAATACCAAAACGGTGGTTGTGAGGATAAAATAACATATATGAGCTCCTAGCATGATTAGTAAGTCTTATTTTCCTTTATTCATATATCGCAATTTTATTTTCATTATAGCTATTTGTGTATACACCTTATCTGTAATACATCGTAAGCTCTCAGAGAGCAGACATCATCTCATTCACCTTTGTAAATGAGAAAAGAAAGGGAAAGAGCAGAAAAGCTAAGTCAAGTTACAGGAATGGGTCTAATGCTTTGACAAATGAAACACTGAATTGGAAATATTTTTTTCTCTGAAACTTTTCTGTTTCAGAGAAACAGAAGAAAGAAAGAAAGAAAGAAAGAAAGAAAGAAAGAAAGAAAGAAAGAGAAAGAAAGAAATGAGAGAGAGAGAGAGAAAGAAAGAAAGAAAGAAAGAAAGAAAGAAAGAAAGAAAGAAAGAAACCCAGAAATAGACAGATAGATGCAGAGACAGATAAAAGGGACAAACACATAGAAAAGAATGAACTTTGAGTAATCACAGTATTACTGTGACGTTTCCTAAAGAAAGGGCCACTTCTATTGACTCAGTCTTGACTCAAATAACAGACTGGATTAAGGCAGTACATTCAGCACATTTACTGAACGCCTATTGCACCTTTCTATTTACTTATTCATCAAGAATCTACGAAGTACCTACTAGGTACCAGGAACTATGCTAGGAGTGGGGAATACAAAGGTAAGTAAAAAAGGTCTCTTCCCTTACCCAGCCCACAGCCTTTGCCTCGAGCTGCGCTGTGCCTATGGGCTGTGTAACAAATGTTGGATTGAGCTGCACCGGTATTACCTCATCTTCGGCAGGGCTGGGATCTGGGAGCACCAGTTTCACCACTTTGCTGGTGTTCCTGAGACAACATACAACCACAAGTCAGATGGTTTTTATATTTGTTTGTCCTTCTTGCTAGGATCTATCTCCAAGCTTTGAGTTTAGGAGAAGGAAACATGCCATTGGCATAAAAGACGTTAGGGCGGAGAAGGCTAGGTGCTTGTCTTTGTGGTCCAGCCATCGACTTTTCTCACCCGAAAAGCACCACCTCTGTTAACAACACCACTCTGTCCTTGTTATGAGCCAGGCAGACCCATGTGGTGAATGTCACTGAAAGGAGGTTAGTTTCTTTTTCAATTATGGACACCTGAAGCTTCCTCTCGGTATCCCACGAGTGAGGACTGAGCGAGCTGCAGACATTGAGGTGGGAGGCTGTTCACAGCTGCACCGTGGCTTCATGTCATCAGGAAAAGCAAACCAGTGTGGGTGGGGCTGTGTTTATCCCTTAAAGTAGAAAAGTAAACTAAGTTCAAGTAACTGTCCTTTCCTTCTGGTGTAGTTTGCCAATAGTTTTGCCTTGTTTTCATGTAAGTGACCTTCATTCCTCACGTTGGCTTTTATCTTTATATGTTTACAAGTTGTGTAAGAAGGGTAGGGTTCCAGGGAGGTCACGAAATGGGGCATTTTCCTATGTTTTGGACAATTTGTCAAAAAAGTGTGGATGTAGGGGAGTTTGAAAATGGTATAGAGCCAAAGCCACTATGTCTAGAGTTTTTTTTTCCTCTTTTTATAAATCCACTTCAAGTTTCCAGAAGTTTTCATATCTCTAAACCCTATACTACAACTGCCATCAAAATTGTCTATTCAGTTAGTGCTTCCCAAATTTTGGATTTCAAACAGCATATAAAATAAAAAATATCAAAACAGTATATGAGAAACTGACGTGGAGTACCAATTTAAAGTTTACTTTTCTGGAAAAAAAGAGTTAAAACAATAGCAACAGCTACTATCAACTGACACCATTGTTTCCTAAATGACATTTAACATCACAGAAGAAAAAAGGAAACAACTTCATAAAATAGACAATTTCTTCAATGTAATCAATTTAGATTTTATGGAAAACTTACAACATTGACTTTGTGTTTTTCGTTGTGCAGCAAATGGGTGACATGTCCTCCCAGATCAGGGCCTGCCCAGCCTGTAGTAACTCCTGCCCTGAATTATAAGTCCCAGTGATCTAGAAGGAGGGAATCTAGTGTGGAGAACAAGACCACACAGGCCTTCCCAGACAGACTTCTGAATCTAGCAGCAGGTGAAATCTTGGGTAATTTACTCTGATCCTCAGTTTGCGAGCTGAAGATGCTGCTGTCCACTCTGGGAACTACCGTATTTCCCTGAAAATAAGACAGGGTCTTATATTTATCTTTCCTCAAGAAGACACCTTAGGGCTATTTTCAGGGAATGTTATTTTCCCCTCAAAGCCTTAGTTTGCAGCACGCACAGGATGGCCGGGACCTGACAGGGGGAGCCAACCTTGTTGGTGGGGCTGCCCGCACTTTTCCGGTCATCTCTGGGATGGTAGCTGTCTTGATGGGGCAGATGAGAAGGGCTGCTCGTCTTCTTTACCGCTCTGCGATGAAATGCATGGGTTGTGCAGATACGCTGCGTAGCCACACCCATCACTAGGTCTTATTTTCGGGGTAGGGCTTATATTGCGCAAATGCTTAGAAATCCTGCTAGGGCTTATTTTATGGGTAGGTTTTATTTTCGGGGAAACAGGGTACTATGGGTGTTCAATCAGTTAGTGGACTGAAAGCAAGGAGTGAAGGGCCTTGTCATGGGCCTACTATGACATGATTACCCTCATCTCCCTCCTTTCCGGATGATAAGACCTGAATCCTACTCCTTTTATCCCCCGGGACACATTGCAGAGGGCCTTGTATGTAGGGAGGAGTCAATAAAGGTTTGCTGTGCTGAATTGAATTTGTATGAATGTGACTCATAATCTAGCATTTGTTATACTTTATTTATAGCAAATCACTTTATTAAATTTTTAATAAATCACCTTATTTAGTAATTGCTCCTTTCCTTGTCTCCCTTACAAAGTCTATGCATCTTTTGGACTTAGGGTTGGTATCATTCATTTTTCTGCTATCACCCTTCTCCCAAGTGCCTGGCACAGTACAGGTTATATCCTAAAGGATCTGTAAACACTTGATGATTAGTCACTGATTAAAAGAAACAATCTTCCCCTTTCTCTTGGTGCACTGAAAAGTGTGTGCCCATGCACCCATTCTCATGGGCCTTTTATTTCTAGAAATCTCAGTCCACCTTGGAACTCCAGTTATAATTCTGAGTCTACAGACATTCAGCAAGGATGATCAGATTGCACTTTTGGAAAAATCTATTTCAAGTGCAATAGCTTGTGTGCCAAGGGCAAGGGTTCTTTCTTTTGCTGCTAATAACTCAACAGGGATGGCAGGCAGTAGCACTGCTTACAGGTTCTTCATTCTTCACAGGTGAAGACAGTATTACCTTGTATAGGCAACTACATTTTACTTACTTAGTGGTGATCTGATTAACTTGATCTTAAGCATTTTAACTTTGCACTATCCGTGCCCACAGAGAGTTGAGCAAAATGAGAAGGGCCTGTGGAAATACACATCTAATTTTATATTGCAGTTGTATTGATAATTGCAACTCAACCAGCTTTACTGCTAGTTCTGGAGGAAAGTGAAAGTACTTGGATATGATACATAATACCAGAGCCCTCCTTGATGAAATAAATAGCTAATACTAAGTACATACATGGAAATCTAATAAATATTTTTTTATTAAGGATAATTTGTTCAATCGTCAATAAGAAAGTCACCAGGAAGGACCATTTAGGGAGTGTATGTTATGTTCCCTCTTCTTTCAGAATTAAAATGGTGCCTTTCTCTTTAATATATCTTTTGTGGAAGGGTTCAGAGAGACTGGGATGGTAAGGGAGAAAGGACACTCAAAATACTTTTGAGACCCTTTTAGGCTTAAAGTTTTCATAATGAAATGGATCAATCATATCAGTACTCAGGGAATGAATCTATGATATTGGCAAACTTAGCACGCTTACTGAGATCAGCATTTTTTATTTTATCATCTTGGATACTATAGTTTGGAAAAGGGATTTTTGAACAAACAACTCCAGTGATTTATAACACTGGTGCTGAATCATGTTAAGTCCCATCAACCTTTTGAAAGTGTCTTCTATGGCCCACAGGAAAAGTAACTAAGCTTTCTGTCTCCCAGTTTATTGTTCAGTAATATTACTGAGTGTCTGTTTTGTGCTCAGTACAGATTGATGCAGTGTTATTAGTCTTGAAGAATTACCCAGTTCTTCCTTAGCATATAAGGAGATCAACATGCAGGTCCAAAAGTAAATGTATATATATTTAATTTGGAATCATTACAGTAAATCTGACTAATTCTTATCAACCCCTCACTCTACTTTTAATATTTGGATGAAAAAGCTTTTTAGGAGGAAGAGGACAGTTTGCCTTCACTAAGGAATGATGGACATGCCCTGAACCACTCTAATTTGCTAATAACGATTTGTTATGCAGCTCTCATCTTTGAATTTATCTAAACCCTTCCTGAGCCTATTTTTACTTCCAGTTCACATAAATAATTGACATAATAAATTCCACATGTCACCTTATTTGCAGTTAAGAACTTCCTTTCAAATTTCAGGAATGTTCCTCTAGATTTGCTATCACAGGATAGAGGGAAACCCAATGTCTCTAATCATTATCCCCTCTTAATTTCCATCATTTTCAAATTGTAGCTTTATAATCTTCAAAGTCTTCTTCTTGGCATTGAAAACAACAATAACAACATTTTATAAAAACTTTTCCTTAAAAGAAAACTTTATCTAAATGCTCAATTCAGCCATCGCTTATAGAGTTGATACCGGCAGCCAGGCAAGGGGACACCAGGTAGAATAAAATATAGCTCCTGTCTTCCAGGAGCTCTAAATCGAGCCAGAGAGACAGAGTATAAACTGATAAGTAAAACACAAATGCAACTGAGTTATGTAAAATGTTATGGATGGCAACACAGTAGGGAAGAAATTGCTCCTGAGAGACAGGAATCAGTGGAAGTTTCAGAATTGAGAAGACACATGAGTATTTAAAGGAGAGGAAGCCTTGTCTAAAAGATAAATGGTGAAAAACAATAAATACAGAGGTTAAGAGCATGGGCTCAGTCAAACAGAGCTGGATTTGACTCATATTTCTACTGTTTCATAGATATGTAACCTTGGGGAAATTGTTTTACCTGTTAAAAACAAGGTTTGCTCTGAAATAAAAATTAAGATAATGATGCTCAACTCCTGATGTTGTTGAGAGGATCATCTGGGATATTTTGTGTGTGCTATAGTTTGAATGTATATGTCCCTCCAAAATTGATATGTTGGAGATAATACCCAACATGATAATATTAAGAGGTAGGGCCTTTTGGGAATTGACTGGGTCATGAGGGGTCCACCCTCATGAACTGATTAGTACTATTATAAAAGAGGTCTAAAGGAGTGCCCCAGGGCCTCTTCCACTCTTCTGCCATGGGAGGAGGCAACAGGGCACCCTCACCAAACACCGAATTTGCTGGTACCTTGATCTTGGACTTTCCAGCCTCCAGAACTAGAAGAAATAATTCTAAATCATTTATCAACTACCCAGTCTAAGCTATTTTGTTATAGCAACAGGAATGGACTAAGACAGTGTATCAAATCTTTAGCACAGTGCCTAGCACATTGTAAAAATTTAGGAGATAACTACCATCATCATCATAATCATCATCATTTTAATTATCCAGGCAAAGATACAAGTCCGGCTTCATCCAAAGTCTTTAGAGTAGCATCTGGTTGTCTTTTTCCCTTTCATGGTTCCCAGTGAAATGAGTCTAGAGCCTTGGGCTCTGTGCACAGTCTTGATGAGTCTTTGCTGGAGGCTTCCAGTGCTGGGGGTAAGGGGACACTGAAAGAAACATAAGGATTTCACAGAGCATGCTGCTTAAAGTGTGCGCCATGGGCCCCATATCAGAATCACCAAGGGCACTTGTTAAAATTTAGATTTTTAGTCCAACCCCATCTACCTACTTAATCAGAATCTCTGGTGATGGAACTACAAAATCTATATTTTATAAGCTCCCTGGGACAATTTGTATGCATACTAGAGTATGAAAATAACTTCCTATGTTGACTTGGCTCAAGTATGCTGAGGACCCTTTGTTTGCTAGAGGATTCCCCAAAGTCTTGGAGTTTTTGCCCCATTACAGCTCCTCACTACAAATTTCTGCCAGACCAATTTCTAATTTCATGAAGTTTCCCTTGAGTATCTTCCCACCCTCAACTATAGGTCACTCTGAGTGAGACTTTAAATTTTCAGCAATAGATATTCTGCTTTTGTCTCTCCTGCTTATGCATCCTTCATTTAGCTTAATCTATATCTATTTTTAATCTTTCTCTATCTCTATTTCTATCTGTATTTTTCTTGCTCACCCTCATAGTTTTGCCCTAAGTGTAGCAGGACATGGATATGTATGTAGAAAGGTGCAAATCATAATAGTTTTGTACTTCACCCTTTCTGTCTTAGGGACTATTTATTGGCTACAGAATTATATCCTAATCCTTTTGTACATGTAACTATTTCACAACTGTCTTTGTGTTTTCTTAAACTGAGAGGTTTTAATCTTTCTAGGAAAATAAGATTATAATATGCAGAATAATTTGCTATAAGTATAAAATCAAAGATGCTGAGTTTTAATTGGAGGTTTTAGGAGAAGCCAAGAGGGATAGTAAAATAAATCTGAATTCAGGGTCAAGAGAATAGGGTTCAAATGTGGCTCTACCTCTAATTAGCTGTGGAAATAGATCTAATTCACTTTGCACCTCAGGGCTTCAGAGTGTCATGTTTATACTTCTAGGGTTGAACCAGAGGGTATATAAGATTCTTTCCAGCTTTAAAATGTTATGTTCATATATGAGTGTATAAGTCTTTCCTAGAACAAACTGGACTGTGAATATCATGATGGTGTGATTGAAAGATAAATTCTTGGTTTGCAGCTTGGAATTTATATGTTTGATTATATATACATAGTGTTAATTATAATGTTAAAAGAAAAACTTTAGAAAATTGGATTTAACAGTTTATTTAATCAAAGAATAATTCATGAATTGGGCAGCACCCAGAACAAGAAGAGGTTCAAAGAGTTCTGCCCAGCAGTGTGAGCAACAAGCTTTTACAGAACGTGGAAGCAAAGTAGAGAAATCACCTAACTGGCTACACCTAGGAATCTGCCTTATTTGGGCATGATGAAATGAGTTGGCTACATATAATTAGCTGAAGTCTGGCTGTGATTGGCTGAACACCGAACTATTTGTTACAAAAAAAAATTCCTAAATTATGTTTCAGTTTGTTTACTTAGTAAGTTAGATTGCAATTTGTCACATAGGAACTTAAAGTATAGCAATGACCTCAGACTAATGGTCTCCTGCTTATTTAACAATAATAAACAGTTTCTATTATAATGAATAATATACTTTTTATGTGGTATTCCTACATTACTTTATAATCTTTACATTTTCACATACATTATTTTGTAATTAAAACAACCCTTTGAGACAAGTTGCACAGGAATTATTGTCTATTTTTCAAATGAAGAAATGGAAGCCAAGAAAGTTAGATGATTCGCCCCAAGCCACACTACTAATAATTGACAGAGATAGAATTTAATCCAGTACTCTTTCCTCCATGCCACATAACTGCTCAGATTTGAATAGAGAAGATGACTTTTCTATGGTTATAAAGTAAGTTTAACAACTATGAAGCCAAAACTTCACCCTGAGTAGCACCTCAATGAACCGTAGTATCTAATGATGTTAAATAGAAACTACAGCAAAGCATAGCTCTTAAGAATATGGGTATATCTATTCAGGCTGCTGGTTTGTAAGATAGAAAAATGAAAAGATATAATATTTCCATGTAACTTCATAGTTTTCAAAAGCCACTTAGGGCATTATCATCTAGAGTTTTTTTTTAAAAGACTCAAGATAAGAAAATTATTATAGGTAGAAAACTGAAGCTCAGATATATGCCATCAGACAGAGAGTGACAGGGTTGGATCAGATCCAGGTTTTCTGACTCCTTGTTGCACTCTACCACATAGAGTGACTTACCATCCCATTTTGCCTGAGACAACATTACCCAGGACACAAAATGTTCAGTGATAACTCTGTGAAATTCCCAGGCAAACTGGGACAAGTTGGTCACCCTACCACCACATTGCCTCAGTTCTGACACACACTGTCACGATTCTGATTTTACCACCAGGCAATCAATGGTTAAGTTAACAGGTCCCTGGGATCACTAAATGATCCATCTTGTTATCAAGATGAAACAAGAATAATAATGATAATTGTGTAACCAAGATCTTGATTATGATACTAATCAAAACATTTGCCATAACAATGTCAATTATCATTAAATAGCATTTCCTTACTTACAGTGTGGGAACCAAGCCAACAATATAATAAACCACCCACGATGAAGTGAGGAGATGTTGCCTTTGTTCTGGAAAGGGACCACATCATAAAATAAACTCTAGAGAATTATTTATAAACTGATGTGATAATTTGTGTGTGTGTTTAAATTGTTAGGTCCTTTAAGTGCACTTTTGTTAATTCCAAAACAGAAAGTGTCATTCACCCAGAACAGAAATTGACTATAAAATGTAGCCATTTAAAGACATGGGATTCTCTCCAGTCATACATAGAAAATAACTTCATAGAATTCTTATTTATGTTACTTCTTTTATGATTCTTTATGTAGTTACCAAATGCTTTAAAACTACCCATAGACTGTGGATGTATTTTTGTTTTGTAGTCTCTGAATTTCAATATCATTGGTGAATTTATTATAGTACCAAGCTCTTTTTATCCCTGTCAAATTAGATTAAGTCAAATTAGTTCTCATTTCAATTTTGACAAGGATTTTGTTTGACAGCAAGAACGACCTCTAGTTTCCTTCCAAGGACATCTTATCTATAGAATGAATCCTAAACTCTCTCTGAGAGGATGGCTGAGACATCGAAGGTATTTCTATTTAAACGGAGTCAGGGAACACAAGTGAAAAAATACTTAAAATCATGGCTCAAGACATCTAAATTAGACAAAAGGAAGGACTGCCTGCTTTAATGCTTGGGAAACCCTGAGATTTATCCCTAATTTATGCTGAAGAATTTCCTTAAGTGGAAATGTTGAAGGGAATGCATAAAAAACTAGGTTGACTTAAGAATAGTTCTGACCTACATTATAATGAATCATAAGTTGGATTGGAAGGCAAGCAGTCAAGGATAAGACTTGTGAGAAGAGTAAATAGTGCCCACATTTGTAAAGGTTATGATGTCATGAATCTATTTACGTGTTTGTCTAGACTCGAAGCTCAAAGGTATTACTCTGATCCCACTCCTTTCAGTCAGGCTGCTGAATTTCTTAGCTTTTATATCACTTCCATGAGATCATTTATTTTTTCCTGTTTTCTTAATGCAATATTTAAGTGAAGACAGTGATGGGTTTTTACTAGTCCATGCCTTCATTTTATGGTTGAAGGTACTTAGGCTCAGAGATGTGAAATGGTTTACTCATTTGGGAATTTGTAGAGTAGCCCAGAACACAGGCTCCCTGTTTCCCTGTTCTGTGCCTTTGCCCTGCTCCTCTCTAGCTCAGTTGTTACATTTGAGAGGTGTTTTACCCTCACTATTTGGTAGTCTAAGCTTATACACGTAATCGCGGCAGATTGGTGGACTAAAAAGAAGATGCACCATCTGCCCCACAGGTTTTCTGTTCTAGGTTGGAGGCCCTGGTAGTGATCTGAGTCTCCCATCTGCAGAGTTCTTGATGTCTCTGCTGATGCACATATCATTTAACTCCAGCTCAGAGTGAGGGGACCGCTTTGTTCTTCAGGGTTATTAGGGAATGAAATGTGTACCCCAAAGAGGAAGCACATAAAGGCTATGAAGCAAATGGTGCGAACAGATACAAAAGTGTGACTATAACAGGATAAAATTGATTTCTAAAAGAGATATAACAGAAGGTAAATGTTCAAAGGAATATTATTCTGTGGATCTAGTCTAACGATGTTTGCAGCGCTGGGGTTCCACTTTCCGAGGCACCTTCGGTTTCAGTTTCTTGAGGCATCAGGGCTATCAGTTTGAGAATTATAATCACATCTAAATTTAAACAAAGAAAATCATTACCGAGAAGGATCATCCATCTTTCTGCAGATTTCTGCCTTGTTCATCTCTATCCTGCACAGGCTGTGAGCAATATATTTTTGTTTAATTCAATCAAATAGAACATAATACTTGAAGAGTTGATACCAGACAACTCCTCGCTATTACTCAAAGTTAAATGCTTTCACAGAGGGGACATTTGAAAACACGGAAAAGAATGTAGGGTATGAAAACAGTTGCAAAGAGGAATGATGAGTGTATTTGAAATAATTGGAAAGCATTTTTGGAATGTATCCATCAACTATAGAGTGATGACTTTGAAAGGCAGCATTTTTGATGTGAAGGTTCTGGTATATTTACTGAAACTTCAAACTGCATTTGCCATATAAGACAATTTTCAAATTGTTTGCATTGAAATATGACAGGCTTGTTAACTGAGTTAGAAAACATGCTAACTTTTCGATCTCATTAGGCTGACTATGACAATTCTAGCAGCAAATACAAATTAAAGGTTTGGTCAGATCCTTTTGTTTTCACTTGTTTTTTAAAAAACATACAATGAAAATTGGTCTTTAATCTGAGATCAGGAACCATAGACTGTCTAGTTGGTCAAATATCTGCACTTACGAATGGAATTATAATCAATCACCATGTCTGGTTTCACATATTCTTAATGGCTGGGATAGATGTATTTTATTAAAATGATACTCAGATAAATTAAATATTTCTTAATTAATAATTTGTTAAAAATCATCCAGTCTCTAGAGTTTAAGCATAGCGTTTCTAAAAAAAAATGTGTAGGCACTTAAGAAACTTATTTTCTCTCCATAGAGCTGTCCCGTGCTTTGCAGGATGTGTGGCATCCTATTTCTGGCCACACACTAAAAACCAGAAAAATTCAGGCAAGAGTGTGACAAATGAAAATGCTCCACACATTTCCAAACACTCTTTGGGGGCAGAAGAGGAGGTACTGCCTGTGGTTGAAAACTTACGATCAGATAAAAATAATATAAAAGGCGAAAAAATAAAGTCGAGCTTATTATGAGATGTGTGGCCTAGAGCAAATTACTCATCCCTGGGCCTCAGTTTCTTCATTTGCATAATGAGGATAATAATAAGGAATCTCATAAGATTATTGTTAATGTGATTACAATTAATGTGATAATGCATATAAAGTTCCTAGTGAATCACCTCATAAATTGTAGGCAAACAGTATAAAATGAATCAACTTCCATTGGCTCTTTCTCTTCCTAGTTTTAAATTTTCTTTTCATAGGAAAGGCGAGACTTGATTGCAGGGCAACCAAGGCCGTTGTCGTGAGTACAACTAGACATGAGACAAAGGGCCTCAGAAAGTGGGCTGGAGGATGGAACTGTTCTAGAAATGGAATATACTCTCTAGAGCAGATATGTGAGTTTTACTTGGTTTCAACTTACATGCATAGGTCATTTGCCTGAATGTTTAGTTTTCACTTGAAAAATTAGTTTTCCACGATGTCCAGCAAATAAAATTTCCTATGAACAGATTTTATCTATTGCAGACTGGCTTATGACCAGCAGTAACCTCCAAGAAGTAGATATAACTCTCAGATTTGGTTATTTCAAATAGCTTGTCATGACAGAAAAAAAAAATATTCAGACTGAGTAGAGTACTAGCTAAATTTTCTAAAAATTTAGCTTCTACGGAACCAGCAGTCTTAGGTACACATCCTCCCCCGTTCTCATCTATGCTTATTATTTGTCACTTTGAAATGTTATAAATGTTGGATTCTCTTACCTGACTCTTCAGTTCTGGGTGTATTTCTAAAAAACATAGCATCATGTATTGGAAATCCTGGTAGCATTTTTTTGTTGTTTTTTGGTCAACAGTGTTTTGCTTGTTATAAGTTGTTAACCTGAATTAATTTT
Organism: Cheirogaleus medius; assembly: GCA_008086735.1. NCBI lineage: Eukaryota > Metazoa > Chordata > Mammalia > Primates > Cheirogaleidae > Cheirogaleus > Cheirogaleus medius. Next base: position 17,437,137 of record VBSM01000361.1, read on the forward strand.
CCAGAGATTCCAAAGTATACCTAGAACCAGTGTGCGGCTCTTCATTGCCTCTTCACAAACACCTCTATAAAAAAGTCTAAAAAGAATTCCCAGCCTTCAGTGTCTCCTTGGAAATGGGAAGCAGCCCAGTAAAGAGACTGTTCACTACAAGATCCATTATTGCCAAGATTCAATAAACACTTAATTGAAAATCCACTAGTGCTGGGCCAACGCAGGGAGGCCATGATGAGTAGCATGGACAAGCTAGTGTGATAGACTAGGAGTAATAGTGTCAATAATAACTCTAATAATAACATTGTTGACTCAAATGTTCCAGGCAGTGTTCTGAGCACATCAAAAATATTAACTAATTTAACTCTCACAATAATCCTATGAGTGAGTTATCATTATTGTTTCTGTTTGACAAATGAGCAATGGAGGCCAGTGAAAGTTAAGAAACTTATTTGGTGTCAAGACATATAATCAGTTAATGGTGGAGCTCAGATTTGAACCCAGGCAACCTGGCTCAAGACTTTAGCCCAGAGAAGGACATGACTCATTGTCTAGAGGACCAGAGTGGTGAGTTTCACCATAGATCTGTCCTTAATGGTATGTCTCAAAGGATAAATGGGTGTTCTCTAGGCAGATAAGGAAGAAAATGGTATGCTAAGGCAAAGGGAACAGAATTTGAATAGGCTTAAAAGACACAACACTAAGTGTGCTCTGGCACGTTTAGATGGATAATTTGAGAATGTTTAACATAGGGACTAATTTAACAGAATAGGTGGGATTTAAGGAAATGAACAAGGGGCGGTAAAATACCCCCTGGGGGCTAATAATAGCAGGGAGTCATTGCCACCCCAAGGACTAAAGAGGCAAAAGAGTGAGGAAGGAGCTATTACCCAGGACCACAGAGAGTAGTTGGATGGGAAGAGGAGTAGGACAGGAGTCTTAGGTAGAAGAATGCAGCCAACACACAGCAACCTAGTGTGAGGAAGCAAAGAATACATCCCCAAAGTCACTTTCCCCCACAGTCTCAGCTCATACCTATGCTGCCCATGGCTGAAACCAGCCAGAAGCCTGAGGGCCAATGAATCCATGAACACTTCCATAGGGCCAACTTCCCTGGGTGCAGAGCAGGGTGAGAATTGTGGACAGAACATATGGAGAGGCAAATGAACAATCTCAAGAACACAAAACCGATACATTACAAAAGAGTTTTAGCATATTTTTGAATGGTTTTGGACAAACTTCACTTTTGAGTTATTTTTCCAAAGGTCAAGTGCACTGACTGACAATAGAATACCTACATCTTTCCCTGGAGAAAGAAGATCATAAAGCCATAGTTATTTATATTTGATGGGAATCTATTCCCAGATGTTTCTGAAATCTGACTCCACACAAATACAGTAGTAACTTAATACTAGCTCACATTGAGCAGGTTCAAAAGCAACTTTTTTCAATTGCCCCTAACTTAATTAATATTTTCATAATTAGCCAGGAGACTTCCTGAGTAAAGATGAGATATATGAATACTTTCAGCTATTAGTGAATTATCTGGGCACAGAAACAGTCCTATGTTTCTTTCAGGCAGAAAAATAAAATAAGTTACTTTCATCTGCTTTTAATTCAAAAGTAGACAGAGTGAATTTGATTCAACATTATAAAAAATCACCTTTGGCTGAGATCATGCATGGAAGAATTCAACCCCAAAGGACAAAATTTTGGAATACAATACGCAAGCAAAAACGTGGGCTGGGTAAAAAGGAAGGAAGAATATTCAAGTTGAAATCTGTAAATAACATGAGCTTACCTATTAATGTTCACTTTTGCAAATAATCTAAGAAGAGGATTATAGTGCTACCACCAAGGGAGATGGAAGACCTACCCCTATGGACAAGCTGAGCAGGGTTTGGATAAATGAACTACTGAATAATAATTATAATAGCTAACATTTGTATTTGCCCAGACACAAGCACAACTTATTTAATACTTTCTCTACAAGGTAGGTTTTATTATTAGCATCAATTTACATACCAAAAAAACTGAGGTTTATAGAGATTAAGTGACTTCCAAGATTCTACATCCGATAAATGACATTGTTGAACCACAAACTCAGTTCTTTTTGACTCTAGAGGCCAGCACGTTGGTGCTAAGAAAAGGAAAATAAATAGCTGGGTAACACTGCAATAGGCATACAGGTCTCCAAAGATTTGAATTAATTTATTAAAATATACTGTGAACTTGAAAAGACAGCTGATGATATATCACCTCAGTAGTGTCTTTCTTCCTTTTGTTTCTGAATGTTATCCATTTCTTGAGTAGAGATCGGAACCACTGGTAGACTGTAGAGCTGTTACGATAACCACAGCTAGGCCAAAAGAACAGAAATTTTTTTATGAGGGATACATGAGCAGCCATGACTAGCCCAAGGCTGACCTTGACCTCAGCAGTGTTTTAGAGAAAGTTACCTCAGGAGCTTGTGCAGTGGAACTTGCACTTGTACTATAAGCTAAAAAAGTTGGTCATATTCTCTGGTATGCCTATTCCTTAACAAATGGTGATTAATCAACAAATACAGGTGAAAATACATGTTAGACATAGTAGATTTTGAATCAATCAATACAGGTAAAAATATAAATTAAATTTATTAAAATTTTAGACTAAACTATCTCTTGAAGTTAGCGGATTTACATTTATTCATCTTGTCTAAAACTAGGAACCTTATATATCTGTTATTCTGGGATTAGGTAAGCAAGTTTTGGGCATATAAAAAGCCCTCAAACATGAATAGTTATTGAGCTGTTGACTGCATGAGGTGAATGTTTCCATGTTTACCCAGTCCATACATTTATATTTAATAGTTAATTGATCTTGATCAGCTTCCCATTTCGTTTTCATATTTATATACAGTATCGAAAAACACTTATTTTTTTATTTTTTTATTTTTTTTATTTTTTATTTTTTTTATTTCATCATATTATGGGGGTACAAATATTACGGTTATGTATATTGCCCACTCCCCCCACCCCCCTCGAGGCAGAGCCTCAAGCATGACCATACCCCATACGTTGCACATCTTACTCATTATGTTTGTATATACCCATCCCCTCCTCCCCCCTCCCACCCGCCCAACACCCGACAAATGTTATTCCTACATGTCCACTTAGGTGTTGATCCGTTAATACCAATTTGCTGGTGAGTACATGTGGTGCTTGTGAAAAACACTTATTAATATAGGAAGAATTTCTGTGCTGATATAATAATACACTAAGTCTGTCCTTCTCTTCCCCTTCTTTGCTCTGATATATATCAGGGGAATAAATGGATGATCTACAAAGGAAAATGATCTACCCTCACCAGGAATGCTGACAAGAGAGGAAGGGAGTGTCTTTTCTCTCCTGTTCATAGCAGGTTATGATCTAGCATCTACTCAGGTACATCCATTGAGGCCAAGCCCTTATGCCTGCCAGGGGGATGTCAGTGAGGCAATCTGGAACTCAAGGGGATCGTTTGGCCCTGACTTTGGGCCTCCTGGTCTGCTTTAGTGTTGCCTTAATATCCTACCTCATTCTTACCTTCAAGAATTTGCAAAAGCAGAGACATTATCTCCAGAATAACCCTCACTAAAGTCCACATTATGTCACCTGGGAGAGAAAGATGAATCTGTGATTTGTGAGTAAATATGAGTTGATTTGCAGGCTGATGCACATGCCTCACACCTGGGGGCTTGGGGCTATCTTGAAGCAGGTAAAGAGACTGCTGAGGGGGCTATGTCTAGGATAGCACTAAGCCTTCAGACAAGAGAATAAGGACAATATCCTTTGTCTCTCTTGTAGAAAAAGAGTGGGAAATCAAGGTTTGGGCTAGGAAATAGAAAGGGGACAGATTAATAAAAGAATCAGGGATGTGACCAGGCAAAAAGAAGCTGTATCTCACTTTGAGACTTTACATTTGATCACTCCCTCAGATTGCACCTTTTAAAATTAAAATTAATGTCTGCTCTACCTCATTATTGCAAAGTCAAGAAGTGTGAGTAACTTTGAAAGATATTAACTATTAGAAGGGCATACGAACAAATATGATGGAAAAAATTCTCCTTCAAATTCTCTCAAGATTATTTACTTAGGACTATTTGATCACTATATGTAATTTATATTTTTATACAGATGAAAATGTTATCTTCATATATACGTATGTATGAATGCAGACATATACATGCACTTAGTTTCCTATTCCTCCTTATTTTGTAAATAAGTTACCAATTGATGGAAAAAACAGAAGCATTTTATAAGAAGACACAGGAAATATATAACAAGATTAAATAATAAGATGTAGAAAAAATATAAAAATAATGTATGAAAATAAACTAGACAATGAAAAAATATTTTATAAGGAACTTAATCTAAAGCACTTATAAGGTTATTTGCTATTGAGATTTTAAAGGGGACTATTCAGGAAAGTTACTTCTTTACAATTAATATCCTATAATAGATCTACATAGGAAATAATTTGACCAATGCATGGAATCCTTTTTCTGTAAGTTGTAGGCCCTTTAGTAAAGTTGCTAGAAAAACTGCCTCACCAACAAAATCTGAGTAATCACTTCCAATCTCTCTATTGTAATCTATTCCTTACTGTAGGGTCAGTGGATAATCAAATGTGGAATCAACAGTCCCCATATATGTGATTAGAATAGCAATGATTTAACCAGTTCATCTTATTTTCAACCTGTCAGCTCTCAGGGGTTCTGTACCGGTGTGTGTTGAACATTTTAGAGAAGTTTCCTCAGAAATGAGAATCTCATGTATTATAAAATATGAGGCATGCAAGACATTTTTCTTTTAAAAGCTGAGACAATTAAAAACACAACTATGATTTTTAAAGAATAATTTACTTAAAATTCATAGTCTACTATAAATTTTGCATCTGGGGTTGTGAAAATAATATTATGTTTCTAGACATGAAGGGTTCAAATAAGAAAGCAGGTGTCTAAGGAATGATGAGACTAAGGGAGCAAGGAAGGTAGGCGTTAAATAAAGTAGAAACTATGCAATGGTTGGGACACCCCCCGTAGTGTGGAGCATAAGGCTAGTTATGTATTGTGTGTACTTGTATAATTGGGGGCCTGGAACCTTCAGTTAAATAGCATTATGACCTGGTTAATGGGATCATTTGTTTAACTGCTTAAGCTTATTGAACTTAAATACAACATGGACTGATGCAATTTGATTACACTATCTTTAAAATTGTGATACATAGTTAGCCATGCATACTTAATGGATGGGTGACTTACTCATGTCTGGGCAGCTCTGCTCTTGAATTCCAGGCCACCATTGATAGGTGTCAGCACCCCAGCCAGTGGGCCTAATACATAGAAATGATCTAAAGTCAACAGGACACTTATCCCATCCATATGCCAATACTACATGGCAGACCTCTGGCTGATAAGGCAGGCATTGTTCTCCCTTGATGGAAAAGCAAAAATCCAATTCTTTGGTACACATAAGATTCCAGATAAAAACTTGACATCCTTCCCTGCCATCCACAGGTATACTCTCCTGCTCAGAAAGGCAAGTGATGGTAATTCCTAATTCTCCTCCATGGTACTGATTTTTCCCCATTCTTCTCTACTGGATCTTGGGAGTTAGAAGATGACATTAAAACTTGTGTGTATCCTACATTGACCTTGTCTAACTTTGTGTACAGTCTTATTTATTCAAGGGAAAGATAATCTGCTTGTAAATCCTCCTTTGGACTAGAAAGGTAATGCACAGCCTGCTAAAGCATATTTATAATTTGTTACACTGTAGAAATTCAACCATTGCTTTAGGAAATGAAAAGTGGCATTCTACCATACTATTCAATAACTCTGGGGATCCTATAGTAGGAAGTCTAGTGGTACATTGCAGCTGCCCTTTGGCATAATAAGATTTAAGTTCTGCTATTTATTATTTATTTATTTGGCAATTTACTTAACCTAGCCAGGCCTGTGGACTCAATAATGTTCCCATTCCAAGGATGTGGGAATTATAATAATGCCTACATCATGAGTTCTCTAGGAAATCTATGAGATTTTAGCGAATTTGCTTTGCTAGCTCTAAAGCCCTACCAGGCAATATAAGTCATTCTAAAGCTGCAGTCTCCCAACCCCAGGGCCACAGAGCTCCACCAGTCCTCCCTTCCCCCAACTAGTTGGTAGAAAATTTGTCTTCCATTAAACTTAGGAAGAGGGTGCACAGAGCAGGGGGTGAGTGGTAGGCAAGTGAGCAAAGCTTCATCTGTATTTATAGCTACTCCCTTTCCAATAACTCACATCAGTGCCTAAGCATCACCCCCTGAGCTCCGTGGCCAACCCCAAGTCCATGGAAAAATTGCCTTCCATGAAACAAGTCATTGTTGCCAAAAAGGTTGGAGACCACTGTAAAGTGTCCTCAAGTGGTCATGTTGCATTCTTTAATGTGCAATATGTCAGGCAAGTTTTACACATCACTGAAGTTTTCATACAACACAAAATTAAAATGTTCATAGCTTTGCTTCTCTTGTGTTATTTTATCTTCAGATGTTATCTAGAACCTTTTAAAAATTAAACATGAAAATATTGCATTCCATGATCAAGATATGGATGTCTCTGATGGTTCCATCTCAAGATGTCCCACTGGCAACACATAAGAGGTATGCATTAAATATGTTCTGAAGAAATTCTGAGAAGAAGGAGACCAGAGCATGTGTCCCTGACTCTCATGCCCTCCTTCCTCCCTCTGCAGCATGAGGCATCACTGAGGAAGGCAGGCTAATAGACCCTGGAGGGTAGGTCTGAGGATTTGGGGTGTAAGGAAAAAGCAGGTCCAGGATTTTAGTTCTACCCGAGTAGGAGCCAGGAGACCATTAGTAAAACGGAGTCATTGTTTGTCCCTGAAGACTGAGGATTAGTCTAGAATTCTGTACCTCCCAGAATGCTCAGCTGACAAGACTCCCTCTAGCGAATTTTGCACCAGCCAATTTTCCATCCTCCTGGGAATGCCGGCCTGGTCAAGTTGACCCTGGAGGGAACAGGGAGCAGCTTTGTGAGTGGGCTGAGTTGCTCCCTGTCTCTAGGATTAGGAGAGAGATGCCACATATTCCTAGGAGGCCCAGGAGCAGAAGGCTTCAACAAAGGGTTAACTATTTACCAATTTGTTCTCTGATGATCCATAAAGATGGAGGCCATATTCTGTTTCAATTTTCTGGTTTTCCATTTTTCAAAAGACATTATAGCTTAATTGGACTTCTCAGGGCGTGTATGCCATAATGAGTCAAAGACAAATTACAACTCAAAGGCATTAGCAATCTGAATGAAGAAGACCAGTCTGATTGTCTGGAACAGCCAGCCCCCATTGAAGCAAAAACAATGAATATGTCAATAGAAAAATTTCATAAAATACAAGAGAGCTCTCAAGTGAGTGAAACTGGAGCACAGAGAAAATGCTTTTGTTTTGAATTTAGGAAACATGGTCCATGACTTTAAAACTTCAATAGATAATTTAGAAATGATGATATACTCTGTTGAAAATAGGAGTGATGGGCTGGAAGATCAATGGAAGAAACAGCTCACACCACAAACCAGGCAACGAGGTAATATCCAGGAGGAAAGGTGAGATGCTTAGAGGGCACGATCAGGACTTATAAACATGCAGTAAGAGTTCCAGAGAGAGGCAAAGAACAGAAGGAGGAAGGGTAATACTTATACAGATGATAGAAGGAAATTTCCTTGATCGCAAGAGACACTTGAATGAGCAGATTGACTGAGTTGATTTAGTCTCAGGCAGAATTAATAAAAGACACACATTCAGAATATTACTAAATCTAAGATAAAGAGAATGTGTTATAAGCTTCTACCCAGAGAGAACAAGTCACTTAAAAAAAGAAGAGAGGATCAGACTAGCATCAGATTTCTCATCTACAATTCTGGAAGCCTGAAGATCATGAAATAATAGTGACTATTTAGAACAAAAGGAGAGCAAAGTAGACAAGATACCATTTATTTGAGGAAAAATTCAAGAAAATATTTTAAATAATCAACAATTGATATATGAAGAACAGTGAAGATATTGGCAAGCAAGAAATCATGTAATATGTAAGTGAATATAAATGGTTGAGAAATGTCAAAACATATTTGTCATATATTTGTAAGGTAATGATTTTTGGAACAAAAGAAACATTCTCTTATGGGAGAAAAGGAAACTAATAGCCTGGAACTAAAGTTTATCTCAACAAAATCTAAAAGTTGGGAATAAGGATGGGACATAGGAAAATGACTTCAGAAGTGACATTTCATCTTGATGAGCTATAGGGAAATGAGAAAGAGTAAGAAGACTGCCTTTCATATTCAAATATAATAACAGAGGAATAAAGGATTAATTATAATAGGAATGAAAAAGTAATAACTAGTGACATTAAAAAGCATAGTACAACATCCAGATTATTAAGGGGGACAAAGGGGATTAATAGAAAGTTGATTAAGCTGGAAAATACAGGAAAGGGAAAAAGAAAAAATAACAAACCACAATACATACTCGATACATCATAAAAGGAATAAAATCACTCATTTAGTTATTCCACTAAATGTGAATGGGATGAAATCCTCCTTCCTCACATAGGAGAGGCACAAATGGTGGTCAGATAACATTAATATTGAGCAACTAGCATGCAGACAAGGAAATATTATGTTGAATGAATGAAATTATATATGCAATTTCCTGGGCCTACCTCAGCTTAATTAATATATCCACTATGCCACAGAACCCCATACAACAGATATTTCTATTATGTGCCATCTCAAGAGCAGGGAAGCCCTGTGCTGGTCCTTTGCAGTGGAACTTAACTCTCCACAAAGCAGCCCACAGTGGACTGGGGATTGTGGGACACAGGATCACACACAGGTTTGGTATCAGGCATGCCTAGATCCTAATGCTGTCTCTGCCCATCACTTGCTATGTAGTTTTAGACAAATGACTTTACTGCAGTGAGAATCCATTTCTTCATCTGGTGATACAAAGTTGATCGTGAACAGTAATTATGAGGGTTACATTTGATGACATATATAGAATTCTTTGAAAATTTCTGGTGCATGGCAGGCAATTGGGGAATATCAGCTATATTTTATTTTTCTCTTCTTTTTCTGGTCTTCTAGACTCACCTAATATACCTTCTCAAACAAAATTCACAGAGTTGGGTAAGCTATGCCATTCAGGCTTGACATAACCAGAAAGAATATGGAAAGACAGAAGATCACAGATACTTCAGAGATCTTCCCAAATCTTAGATTTTTGTGGCTTCTGTGATGCAAAAGATAGCAAAACGTGCACCTGTCTAAGCAATATATTTCATGCCAAATTGAATGTGTCCAAAGGCAAAATTTCTAATTCAATAGTTTCTATCTAAACCTCTTTTAATGTTCATCTGAACATTCTCTGTTTGGTAGTCAACTATATTCCATTTTTAAGTATAGTTATGACAATAATTTGTATCCATAGTTTTGATATTCCCTAGATGCCTTTACTTACCAAGATCATTGAATAGTTAAAGTGTATCCCTTTCCCTTCTCTCCTTCACTGTGCTTTATAAAATTGTCATTTGGAATACACCTTTAAAAACAGTTTTGGAATTTCAGTTTAGTTTATTTCAACAAATACTTAGTGTATGTTTATTATGCATTAGATATTAGTAAAAGGGGAATTTCAAAGACAAATAAAACACACTCCCTGACTTTACAAAACTGAGCCTATGATGAGAACATGAGCAAAGATATAAATTTATTATATGAGATGCTAAGAGAGAGAGAAACCCAGGGTGCTAGGAGACCATGGATGAGAATTCTTTAACTCAGACCTGGAGAAATTAGAGAGGGGATAATCTATGAGCCTAGTCTTATAGGACAGTTAGATTTAGGAAGATGAAGAAGGCAGGGTGGAGAGATTAGAATGCTGAAGAAGAGGGCAAAAGCAAGGTTGGTGTTGATAACAAAGGAATAGTGAATCTAAAGGCCAGCAGTTATCGATAGGTATGTAGAGTGCTAGTGAATGTTGATGTATAAATAAATAAACAAACAGACCCTTATTGGAACCTCTTGGCATTGACTATCCCAAAGACCTGGGCCCTGAGTTTTCTTGACTCTTTCTTAACTAGAAGACTCGGTGATTCTGATTTTGTCTGGCAAAGTTTGTAGGAGTTTTGCTATTTGGAGACACATTGCCCTAAAGGGAGAACATTAGAATGTCTGGCATGGGTAGAAGCATACATGTAGATTTGAAAGCATCATGTTTGTTATTCTCCCAAATGAGAATCACCACCAGAGATTGAGTTTTCAGGGATGCATCCCCCTCTATCTTCAAAGTCAATCACTAAATAGATCCACATCTCCTAGATCTACAGAGTTTATCATTTTTATAGGTAGTCCATAGACTGCTGCTCCTTTTTCTTGGATCCATTTCTCTTGGCCACTTTATAGTTTTTAAACTCTCCATTCTGGTGGCACCATATAGTTTTTTCCGCTTGGTTAAGAGCTTTACTGTCCTGGGCTTACCTTTCGACTTAGGTGTGCTTGCATTCTTGTTTTTATTTGCTGCATGTTCTCCTATGTCATGGGAATACTCACTCATGGTCACAATAATAGATTTTAGGCTTTTAGATCAACTGCCAGGATCAGAAGAAGCAAAATCAGTATGTAATAAGAATACTCATTGGCTTTAAAAGGTCTTTTCCCTCCCTATCTTGAGGTGTCAAAGCTGGTATATTTATGACTACAGGTTAAAAAGTTGGGCAGGAAGAGAGAAAATAAAATGAATTTCATTATACTGGTAATTTTATCAAAACGGTATGTGCTTTTATGCCAAGATAATGTGACTTTCATGCACAGAACATATTTATTAAAATATGTGTGTATGCATGCATACTCCAAAGCAAAAAGGGGAATAATCTCTTCTAAAAATAGGCAACATTCAAAGTATAGAGCACCATGTGGGCTATTCAAACTAAGCATAAATTACTTAAAAAAATTTTGGTGTTTTCAAAGTTAAAAATTATAATCAATATATATCTAAATCTAATCATGTAACTCTTACAACATTCTCTTTGTGGGAAGAAACCGCATCTTTTCTTTCTTTAATGTACTTCAACAATTGTTCACATGCTCTGAAGTGTCAGATGTCATTATAAAATACACTTTTACATGAGACTGGAGTCAATTTGATCAAAGTTGGGGAAGAGTTTTGTTGTTATTTTGGTAGGGTCCATTCTGTCCCTCTTTTATTTCTTTCCTTTATTTATTTTTTTATTTTTTTTATTTCAGCATATTATCGGGGTACAAATGTTTAGGTTACGTGTGTTGTCTTTCCCTCCACTTCCCCCAAAGAGTCAGAGCTTCAAGCGTGTCCATCTCCCAGATGGTGCGCATCGCACTCATTATGTATGTATATACCTATCCCCTCCTTCCCCCTGCCCGACACCCGATAAATGTTATTCCTATATGTCCACTTAGGTGTTGA
>VBSM01000361.1:17448740-17484431 GCA_008086735.1 Cheirogaleus medius
GTTCCAGCTGTATCCAGGAAAATACAAGAGGTGCTATATTACCATTGTTTCTTAGAACTGAATAGTATTTCATGGTAAACATATACCACATTTTATTAATACACTCATGTATTGATGGGCACTTGGGTTGTTTCCATGTCTTTGCAATTGTGAACTGTGCTGCTATAAACATTCGAGTACAGATGTCTTTTTTATAGAGTGTCTTTTGTTCTTTTGGGTAGATGTCCAGTAATGGGATTGCTGGATCAAATGGTAGATCTACTTGTATCGCTTTAAGGTATCTCCATATTGCTTTCCACAGAGGCTGAACTAGTTTGCAGTCCCACCAGCAGTGTAGGAGTGTTCCTACTTCTTTCATTTCTTTAATATGACGCTGGTTAAGTCTGCGGGGCCAATCTATTAGTGTGGTTTCCTGGAAAGTCCTGAGAGCAAGATTGGTAAATCTTTGACTTTCCCCTGGGATGTGTTACTGCAATTTGATAAAATGGGAGATTTGTTCCTTATTTATCCTGGCTACAGAAAAGAAAAGGCAGGAGCCCTGAAATTCTGAGAATCCACATTTCTTCTTTTTATATGCCTCTCTGCTTCACCCAGTTTCTTGTCTTCCAAGCTTTCATATTCTTCCCTTTGAAAACCTCATTGTTTACGAAAAAAGATCAGGCAGTAAAATCTTCAACGTGGTAGCAAAATAGGCAGGGCAGCTCCCCACGGCCATATCAGGTGGTCATTTTCATAGGCCTGATGGGAGATTACAGATGAGCACTAGACATGTAAGTGGTGCTGATTCCTAAATGTTAGAATCAGGAGTTGTCTTAAATAAGCCTACATTGTTACCACCTTGATTTTCGACCTCAGATTCAGTCTTGGCAGCTCCTTCACCACTTTGAAATTCACAGTGGTGGGTGGAGATGATGCTGATGGTGATTGTGCTGATCAATGACAAGACAAGAGTTTAGCAGGGAAATGCTCCATATTAAGAGAAGGGGTGCTCTGGGAATTGGGGATGTTTTCAAAGGCCTCCTAGCTTGTCAAATAAATAAATGAATGAATAAATAAATGAATAAGAAAAATCCAGGTTGAAGGGCAATTCAGTCAAGCTATCCTAATGCAGCCTGTATTTCTGTCTATTCAAATGTGTTTGCCCCAGAGCCAAACAGCCAGCTGTGTTCTGCTGGGTATGTATGAAGCAGAAAGAACACTGTCTAATTTTTATATCCAGTTGAGCCTGAAGTACCTTGAGATGGGGAGGGAGGTGGCACATCTCACTCCCACTCAGGAATTATTCATGCAAGAATCACTCCTCAGTTATTCCAGTAGCCCTCCCTAATTCCATTAACCCCTCAACCACTGGGTGGTAAATAAGAGGGACTTGTGATCTAATTAAAATTAATTGGCTGCATGACAATGAAGGAGGAACTTTTGTTTTATTTGGAGGGGGTGCTTGTGTTTACTTATTTTGCATTTCCTTTTTAAGGAATGATAAATATCCTCTATCTTTCTTTCCATAAATTTTTTTCACATCTAATTCATTTTGGAATAGTCACCTGTATTGGGGTTAAGTGCTTATGCAAATGAAGGACTAACACAGACTACTTCTAGCTGTCTCCTTAGGTAGAAGTTTAGTTCAGCCAACAACGCTTGGTTTTTATGGGATTCTGAAAAATTGTTATGTAGATTTTTTCAAACTTCCCATCCACCCCACAGAACACTTATATAAAACCATTTAGAAATGATCTCAGACACAAAATCAGGCGCACACAGAATGGAACAAAGCATTCCCTGTGCCTTTGACAAAGTCCAGAGAGTAGGCCCCTGAGTTGTCTATGTCTGGATAATTATTAATATTATATTTATACAACCGTGGAGTCAATTGAAATAATGTCTCTGTAGCATTTATAGAGTTAAAAGGAGACTATGGCCATATCTATATGATTAAAAAAAATGAGGATTCTGGCATAGTCGTTCCAGTGCATTCAGTCTGCTAAAGCAATAAGTAGAATTGCTTGATCCAATTGTGATGCAAGGTATTAAAGATTGCATGAAATACTTAATAGGTACTAAAAAAGTCTGTAAATTTCATAGCCATCTGTAGATAAGAACTTGTGGAAACTCAGATGTTAAAGGGAAGTGACATATGGGTCTTAAAATAATACTGCTGCTTTCTAGTTCACCAGCCACCAGGAACGTACTGTGCCCGAGCCATGCCTTCCCCCAGGTCAGCAGGTGAATGGCAAGGAGGAAAAGCTTGCCATGACCCAGCTTTGTTAGGGAAGCCACATGCAACTTACTGCTCCTAGGGAGTAGAAATAGCAGATTTCTCAAGCACAGTTGCAGGTCTAAATTAACTACATTTGCTGCATCAGGAAACACAATGGCACTCTATTGGTTGAGAGCATGGATTCTGAAGACAGATGGACTGGGTTCAATTCCCAGTTCTATCCCTGTGTGACCTTGGGCCAGTAGTTTAACTTCTTTGTGCCCCAATTTCACCATCTATAAAATCATTACTAAATGCCATAGTAATGGCATTTACCTAATATAGTAATCATGTGGATTAAATGAATTATTACATGTAAGGAGGTTAGAAGAGAGCTCAACACATAGTAATGCTATTTTTAAACTTTTTTATTTTGGAATAAGTAATGCTCTCTTAAGAGCTGAGTATATATGAATTTCATTGTTGCTAAGTTTAAATCAGTGTCTTACACTGAGTGAAATGCCTTTAGCAGAAGTCTCTCATTTGTGAACAAATCCATCCCTCGGTGATCTCCCATATCTCTGAACTAGAAAGGGAATACTAGTTGCTGAATATTCATAACATGCTTCAAATTTTATATATGTTATTATCTATTTCTTACAAGAACCTTGCAAAATGGGTATAATTAGTTCCATTTTACAGATGAGAAAAACTGAGAAAAACCTAACTTCACCTCTTCATCTTAAAAATGAGGACAGGGATACATCCCTCTCAGAACATCTAATGAAAATGATTTATAATCTGTAAAATCGTATGACTTTATAGTTCTGAGAGGGAAATACCACTTTTATATCACCAGTTAGTCTAGCTTTCTGGAATGTCTCTGTTTCAAACAAATTAAAAGTCCCTACATATGGAGGGTATATATAATGCATAGTGTTAAATATAAGCTCTGTGAGCCCCAGTTGGTCAGAGCAGGTCAGAGTATAGTTGCTCAAAACTGCCACGGCACCATGGCATTCCTCTTTGGCAGCTTCTTCCTCCACAGAAGCATCGCTGCCTGGTGGCTTCCCAGCAGTGATCATAAGAGTAGGCAAAAGGACTCTGCCTCCCAGCAAAGAAAACTGGAATGGGGTGGAGTGGTGTGATAATCATAAATGCTGTCTACTAAATATTTCTAGTCCTCCTTTCTAGCATGCACTGGGATTAGTACCTACACCCTGAAGGTCAGCTGTGCCTATGTGACTTGCTTTGGACTGTGAAAAGTGATGCATGTCACAACCCACGAAATTATGTAGATGAGAAAGAAATAAATCTTGTTTTAGGCCACTTACTTTTGGGTGTATGTTATAATAGCATAACATAACCTATCCTGACTGATGCAAGTGGGAAATGTGTTCCTGGATGTTCTGTAATTTTAAAATAAAATAGTTCTGTCAATTCAGGTTGGAGAAGTAGTTGTGGACAAGGGAAAAGAGGTGAGAAAAGACAATACATAAAAGGATCTACATGACCCAGGTTTTTAGTGTCTGCCTTAGGTCAAGATTAGGTGCCTGGTTCTTTGATAAGCATTTGTCTTCGATACATGGGTGGGTGCTTTTCCTATAGAAACCACCTACTTTCTTGATTTTTCCCCTTCCTATTAATAGCACAATAATTCATTTGGAAAAATAAAAGGCATGTGGCAGGTGGTGAGGACATAATAATAAGAAACGTGAGCTGGTGTGGTCACACCAAAAGAGAGACATAGAGTAGAACCGAATCAAATCACTGTTGCCAAAAGGTCAACCTCAAGTAGTTCAGAACACCTGAGAATGGTAAAGGAACCGCAGTTAATTAAGAAAGACCACTTAATGTCTGTTACCTTCCATTTTCCCCAGTATTGTTAGACTTAGCTAAACTCTTAAATATATAACTGAACTTAAAAGAAGAGAAAAATAAAAAGAAAGAGAGAAAGAATAAAAGAAGGACAGAAGGAAGGGAGGGAAGGGAGAGGGAAGGAATGAAGGAAGGAAGGAAGGAAGGGAAGGAAAGAAGGAAAAAATTCCCTTCATGCCAGAAGTCTTAAAGCCAGACAAATCTCATGAACTGATGGCATCAATGCCTAGAGAAATATAAGATTGAATATAAGCTCTAGGGTCTAAGGAATCGGGCTTGAATTCTCAAACAGAGTCAAGAGATGTGGCCTTAGGCCTGTGCTAGGTAGGAAATTTAAACTTACATTAGACAGACCCTTGAATGATAAAACTAGAAAGATCCTTCCCACCAACACAAGGAGGTGACCTGCATACCTTTGTCTGCCCTGGGCTATGGATGGACAAAAAGTCTCCTATGAAAAATTGACAAAGCAGGCTTGCCTGCGCAAGCTGTGGGTATGGGCTACGATTTTCTCTCCATGCACACTACAGGACGTCCCCCCAGGGTCTGAATTAATGCAGGACTGATCCTGGGCCAGTGACATTCCTAGAGTGCCAGCAAGAGGCAAATGCGAGAGCTCTTGGTAGCAAGGCTCCTACAAGTCCACCTTCCTGGGAGAAAAGAGTGACCAGCTGAAGTGAGCTCACAATAAAAATTAACCACAGGAGGGAATGATGGGTCCTGAGACATTGAAATAGTAGAAAAATTCAAAAGAGACTTTAAATAAATAAATATGTTTTAAATAACTAAAATAACATGGACGCCAGAGGCAAAAAAACCCCATTATGAACCAGAATAGGCATATTTGAAAAAGATCCAAACAGAAGCTCTAGAATAAAAAAAATAGTCATTGGAATTTTATAAAATTTAATTTGATGTGTTAAGCACCTGAATTAGACTTAGATAAAGCATTAGTGAGCATAAAGACACATCTGAGGCAAGTACTCAAAATGCAGCATGGAGAGAAAAAGATGTATTATAGCAAATAATGTACAAGCTGACACCCAGAAGCTAAGATGAGAAGATTCAGAAGAAAAGAAGAAATGTAGTCGTGATCAGAGGATATTTAATTAAATCAATCATGACTGTACATTTACTAAGCTAAATGACAAAATGAACCTTCAGACTCAAGAAACACAATGAGGACCAAGCAGAATAAATGAAAATAAATCCACGCGACAGCCACCTTGAGAAAACTGTGAAACACCAAAGATGAAGTGAGGAAGGACCTACAAAGGAATGTCATTTATAGGGAAAGTGGATCTCTCATCGGCAAAATGAGGGCAAGGTGATAATGAGAAGAATATTTTCAGAGAGCTGAAGGAAAATGAAAACAAAACAACTACATCTTAAGAAGCCATTTAGATAAAGACTGAGAGTTTCCCATACAAAGAATGCTACTGAATGAGACTTTGTAAAGTAAGTAAGAAGGAAACGAAACCCAGAAGGGAGAGTGGGATGTAGGAAGCCATGGTGCACAGGGAGCAGGCAGCTTTGGTGACTCTGAGCAAGCGCTGTGTGTGAGGAAGGTGGTGAATCAGCCTGCGGCCTCGTGTGGGATGTGGGGCCAGCGGACGGAAGAGATGCTGGATATAGGGAGGACATCGGGTGGCCCCCGCCCCACAGACAAGGGGGTTTGAGCAGAGGGAAGGGCGGGCTCAGTTACCCCCAGGGGACAGCCTTATTAAATTTCCAGGGGTATTTTTTCATTTTAAAAGCTTAATGTTTAAGCCCAGATATACAAGAAACACCACAATATTCATTTGCTGGAGGTCTTCACTCTTGATCTTAGCCAAAAGAACGAGAAGTGATTGCTGGAGGACTTAATGCTCAGGCTTCTGAAATGCATCCTTCCTTTTGAGTTGGAATGGGGAAGGGACCCTGTGTCATATTCTCTGCTTTGGGGCTTGGACCAGTAACACCTGTGAGTAACTAACCAAGAAAAGAGTTCTTGCAACATTGCACATCCCATCTGGGCTCATCACCACTCCCCCAGTCTTAGTCTCTGGTCACCTTTGGTACCTTGGTTCTTGGTATTTTACCTGCTGGGTTTGGGCCATGCACCGGCCCACATCTGGCTCTTGACTTTGGTGCACTCCCACTCCCGCTTTCTCTCTGCTTGGACTTGCCTGCCCTTTGGCCACACACTCACTTACTCCAGCCCTCTTCTTCTCAAATCCATGAATCCAATCTTGCTCCATTCCCATTTGTTGTATTTCTACTCCTGAGCGGTCACAACCACCTGCAAGGCTCAATTATAACATCTGAACCTTTCTGTATACCCATCTCTCTGCCACAAAGTCTTTCCTCCTTCCTGTTGGTTTAGGGCAGTAGGTCGGGGTGCACCAGAATCCCATGGAAGGATTCTTAAAACAGATTGATACAGTTCCCGATATAGTCAATTTGGGGTGGGACAGGAGAATATGCATTAATAAGTTATTAATAACTTATCATTAATAAGTTCTCAGGTATTACTGGTCCTGCTAGTTTCAGGGTCCCAGTTTAACAATCATTGGAAGTCCCTGCTCTGTAAAGAAAACCTCATTTTCCCTCCTGCCTTCTCAGATCTTCCTCATTTGTCCTCCCTCAGCATTTTGTTCACACCACTATTATGGCATATATTATATTATAATTACATCATATAGGAATTATTTGCTGATACCTTTATTCAGGTAAAAGTCCTTTATCTAGATATAATTCAGTTATCCTCAAAGCATGAGTCATCTCTTTTCATTTTTGTTAAAAAATTTGTAGCCTAATATCTGTCTACTGGGGATATGAGGAGACAACTAGCATGAGAAGAGGTAGAAAGTCTAAGGTGCTGTCCTTAAATAGACCAGGGGTCTGAGAGGCTTAAGATTGGGACTTTGGCAACAGGTCTTTGCTTTTCTGCAACTTTCTGCAAAGTTGCCACTCACATTCATTTGTAGCTAACTCTGCACACTTACCACATGTTACACTACCCTAGATGCTCTGGTCATCTTGGTTGTCCTCATGAGAATTATGTGGGAAGAAGACACAGAGAGCTCAAAGGACTGGCCTAAAGATCCCACAGATGATAAGTCACAGAGTTAGAATTCAAAGCTTGGTCAGAATAAGGTCTCCAAGCTCTTGGCCATGTTGTTGTCTTGCCTCACCAGTTTTATTTCATAAAACTCTATTGGGAAGGGCCGTCATATGACTTGTTATTGGCTATATATACTGGCTAAATGGGACATTCCTGGGAAGATGAGGTCTTCTTTGGGGTAGGGATCAAGTGTGAGGGGTTGAAATGGGTATTGGACTAATGCATTCTACTTTACTCATAAGGATGCACAGTTAGTGACCCCAAGTATATGATGGAACAAATCACACCAATTACCCATTATGTGAGGAAAAAATTATTATTAATATGATGTTTCTCTGTAATACTGCATAATTTTAGTATATGGTATATGCCAAGGAAATGAATTGTTCCTGCAACCAATATTGAAGAAATCTTAACACACGTCACCCCGAGTTTTCTTTGGAAGAAAACATTTTCTATGGTGTTGGTTCCAAAGGAATCCATTGCTGCATCTTTCGTGACCTGATCCTATTACTAATAGCAAGGTTCTATGAGGTCCATATCTAGCCACCAATGTGTACAATTGCTAAATAGTTTATTATAGATTCAAGGAGTTGTTTTTGACTTGGAGCAAAGTAAATCCACTTCCCCAGGGTAAAATGCTGTGGCTTTCTGTTTTCTCTCCTTTTTCTTTCTTTATTTTCTGTTGTTATTAGCTTTCATTTCACCTGCATTTTTTTAATTGGAGAACCTCCTTGGGTTTCTTTTGCATTCACTCAGCCTCACTTAATCTCCTGTCAAAGGCCAGGAGAGAATTATTCAATAGCTTTGATGCAAACCATATGTCAGAGAAGTTGAGCTTTCTCCCACTGTTAGAGAAAGAATTGGGTAGGGCTGGTCTTCATATAAACAGTTAAGTAGTTTAAGGAACAGCAATAGTCTTCTCTCTCAGACTGCTCATACTTGACATTTCTTTAATGCTAAAGAAATGTCTAAAACCAAGTTGCTTAACAGAATTACATGTGGAAGTTTAAAGAAATATGGATGCCCAATGCTCCCCTAAATGCCAAGATTCAGATTCAATTAGTGTGAATTGAGTCATGAAAATCAACATTTTAAAAAACAAACCAAAACAAACAAACAAAAAAATAATAAAATAATACTTCAGATAATTGCAACTGCTTTAAGGCATTGGTCCATGTGTCCTTTTCTTCTTAGTCAACACACCTGTGACTAAGATGATACACTGACCTGAGAACCAATGAGATGCCATAGAAACTAGAAAAGGATTTATTGCTTAGATCATTTGTTCTCAAAGTGTGGTTCCTGGATCAATAGCATTAGAATTACCTGAGAACTTGTTAAAATACAAGTTCTGACCACAGAACTCTGGAGATGGGGCCAAAAATCCATCTCTTAACAAGCCCTCCAAGGGATTCTGATGTCCACTAAGATTGTTCCAATCTCAGCGTCATTAAGGAGTCTGTTAGAAATGCAGAAAGTCAAACCCTACTTCAGACTTACCAAATGAGAATCACCATTTTAACAAGACCCTTGATTGTTTTCATGCATAATAAAGTTTGAGAAGCACTGTGTTAGCAGAAGAAGTATGTGTATTTTTAAAAATTTCACTGATCCCTTTCAAGATGCATTTATGAAGGCAACACTGGTTGTTATAAAAGATAATTTCAGAAATCTGTGGCTTAACACTAGGCAAATTTATTTCTTGTTCAACATAAAAGTCTAATTGGTAACACAGGTGCTGTGTGCTACAGTCACGGCTTGGGGATGACAGAGACTGCTATGTTCAACAATGGCCTTCCAAAGTCACCCTGAAAAATCAGCATCCAGTGGAAAAAGGTGAAAGAAAGAGTAGAGGATCCCTTGAGGGGTTTTCTTGGTCCTGGCCTGGCAGCCGTGTATATAATTTTCTCCTACATTCCACTGGTCAGAACTCAGCCACACAGTTCTGCCCAGATGTAAGGGAAGGCCAGGAAATGTAATCCCAGGCTGGGAAGCTGCTACCCAGACACAACCCTACCCCATGCAAGGAAAGCATAAATTTTTAGCATCTTGCCATAGACCTTTGCCACACCAGGGGTTCTAAAGTGACCGCCTAAGAAGAGAAAGGGGGGACTTATCCCATTAACCCAGAATCCCTCTGGAAGCCAAGTCCTAGACCTTACAATTACTTCTTCACACTTTACTATGAATTGCAGACACCCTCCCATGGTTTTTAAGTCTTCTCAGATATCAGATTCAGAAACTAGTTATCATAGAGAATCAAATGCAATGAAAGCATAGATAGAGAGTGTTTAGAGTAGAGGAAAATGCAAAGAAAAGAGGAGACCTGGACGGCCAATTAATAGGAATAGAAATTGATGTTCACAAGACAAATTCACATTTATTGTATTGTATATGCAACAACTTTATTAACTAGGTGATATTGTCTATAATTTTCATAAGAAGGAAATGGGTCCCAGAGAGGTTAAGAAACTATTCTAGGGTCTCAAAGCCTGTAGATAAGAGGCTTTCATCATATATATATATATGTGTGTGTGTATATATATATATATATATATACCATGTTTCCCCAAAAATAAGACAGGGTCTTATATTTATTTTTCCTCAAGAAGACACCCTAGGACTTATTTTCAGGAGATGTGCTATTTTTTTTAAGTATGATACAACAATCTACATTTATTCAAATATAGTTAAGTCGTCTTCTTTTGGAACATCATCATAACTCTCCAAACCCTGAATTCCACCCTGAATGTCTTGCGACTCTATTTCCTTTAGAACCATTGGCCCCAATCTCTCATGTGGAGCAATAGAGCTCTCATGGGGCAGATGAAAAGGGCTGCTTGTCTTCTTTACCGCTCTGTGACGAAATGCATGGGTTGTGCAGATATGCTGCTGTAGCCACACCCATCACTAGGTCTTATTTTCGGGGTAGGGCTTTTACTGCGCAAATGCTTAGAAATCTTGCTAGGGCTTATTTTATGGGTAGGTCTTATTTTCGGGGAAACACGCTATATATATATATATATATATATAGCAAAACATGACACAGTTGGGGTGGACAGACCTTGAAATGTCCTACATCCTCCCCTCCTCTTGGTGTTTACACCCTTGTATAAACTTTCCCTAAGGAGACTGTGGGCAGGACACATGACTGACTTCTAAACTATAGGATAAGGCAAAGGTTATGCAACATCACTCCCATAACTATGTCATATTACACAGACTCTGTCTCCCCTCGTTGCTGGCTTTGAAGAAGCAAGATGACATGAATCCTATAGTGCAGAAAAATGGACTTTCCCAACAACCTTGGGGAGCTTGGAAGTGAATTCTCCAGTCGCACCTCTGATAAGAACCCATCCCTGGCTGGTATCTCAATTGCAGCCTTGTAAGGCTAAGAAGAGGAAATAGTTAAGCTGTGCCTGGTCTCCTAGACCACTGAAACTGTGCAATAATAAAGGTGGTCTTTTTAAGATGTTGAGTTTGTGATTTTCAAGTTTTCAACTGATTTTGGCTGTATTTTCATGGACTTTTAAGCATACATAGCTTTTGTATGGCCCCGCTTAGCTTTGATGTGACAATTATTTCATCACTGATACCCCATATATACAATTGCATTTTCTGTATACAATTATTTTTAAAAATACGAAATGATAGTCATTGGATTTTTTAGTCACCATATCTTTATTTACCCAACTATGTGATATTTCATCAATGGGGCAAAGAATGATTTGATATCTTTTGTCACAATTTCTTGGCTTATATTTAAAAAAAAACAACACATGGGAATGACTGATAGTACTTTTTTTACTGACTCCTTGATGCTGTTGTCCAGTTCACTTTGACCTCCTTTATCAGAATGTTCTGCCATTTATAACAACTTATATAACAGCCAAAGCTTTGTGCTTATAAGGTTTCCTAAAATATTACATATCATTGCTTGTGTGCTCTGTTATTATTTTAAAGCTTTTACAGGGTCCAATTATACTGAATAACTGAAGTATAATAGCTTCAGTCACATATTCATCAACTTCCTACATAAGGGGTCCCACACTGCCTGTTGATCCTGGTGGGCAGGACTGTGGAGGAAAGGAAGAGGAAAAGTAGGGAAGAGGTGTTTTGGTTCCAGTTGGGATCAGAGGAAAAGAGGCACAAGCCTGACTCTAAACTATCTCCTTCCAACCCACTCTGGATAATTTGCTACAACCAGGAGGATGGGAGAAGGATGAACAAAGTAAATTATGCTCTTTTAAGATAGAAGGCAGATTCTTCTATTTTCTACCACCAATCAGCTTCAAGCTGAAACCAGTGTTGATGCGGCATGTATATTTTTTTAAAAATCTATAAACATTTAGACTTTTAAAATAAGTCTACTTCAAAAAGTATTTGTTAAAAGTTTCCATTATAGGATCCCCTTAAAGAATATCTACATTAGTACACTAAACAAGCAACTTTGACTTTTGCTTGTAAAAATCAAAGAATATTCCATTTTGTTTTAGGTCCCATAAATTTAATCAAAGGGATATTATCTGGGCTAAGTACAGCACTACAATTAAGGCCAGAGGTCTTGTCCTGTATGTATTCACTCATTCATTGTTTTTATTAATCCAACTAGTGTTTACTGAGCATTTACTATGTGCCATCTGCAGTCAACATGGCCAAATCTAGTCTTCTGCCTGCATTTGTAAATAACGTTTTACTGGAACACAGTCATGACCAGTTGTTCACATACTGACTGTGGTTGCTTTTACACTAGAGACCATATAGACTTCAAAAATGAAAATATTTACTGTTTGACCACTACAGAAAACATTTGTGACCCTTAGCTTAGAGGATCAGAGGTATTGTGCCTCAGTTAGTTACCTGGACTGAATAATGAGAATATAAATGTTTACCTTATTAAATTTATATTTTTTGGTGTATATATAAAGGTGATATTTTAAAATATGAAGTAACAATATTGTCACTTATTGACAACTCGTTATGAGTCAGGTGTTTTGCTAAGCCGTTTACAAGGATGATCTCCTTGAATCCTTACACGTACAAGGGAGCTACTATCATTGGTTTCATGTGACAAATAAAAAACCTGGGACATCCGGAGCTTAATTGACATCGTTAGAGTGGCAATTATTCGCGTTCAGTGTATTTATTCTCTGTGAGCACATAGGTCCAGTTACATGAAAGGAGTTTTAGAAATTATATGTCAATGGTATACACCCATGTACTGTTGCTGTAGTGTCTGAATGTTATGAATTCAGTTACTTAATTCACCCTGTCTTGTGCATCTAACAAAGTATTGGAGGCTACACACTTCCTGTAGAATGCTCAATATTAAATGTTTCATTTTACATGTTATGCAAATCTTAAAAAAGCATATGCTGTGAAAGATATTTGGGGGTGAGGGAGGGCGTAGATAGGTAGGTAACTACCCTCAATGATGAATCACTCTCTGTTTAAATGTTGTTCCATTAATTCGAGTGACATTTTGACAATAGCATGCTGTCAGTCCAATGGTTTGACCTATACAACAACCTCTAATTATTACTAATTAAATAATTAATTATTCATAGAAGTGCATGCCATTAGCATAGCAGAGATGTGTTGGAATATGAGTTATATGAGGTTTATGAATCTTCAGAAAATAGATTCTTTAATAAATTAATAAAGGGGCTCTGGGGTTTCATTAAAAGGTGGCTGGAGGGTGTGCTTGCCTGTTTCCAAGGAGACCACAGGTGGTTCGTTGCTTTTTTTTCAAGTTAAACTTGTTTGGGCTAGATGATTTTTTTTTTCACCCTTTTCTCACTGCTCTGTCCTCAGGCAGAGAAAGGAACATTTTAATGAAACCCCTGTTGTCTTCATATCACTTTGATCCCCCTGTGTTCTCTCCAGTCTACACATTGGCCAGTCGGATGAAGGGTTTCAGATTTTCCCCCCAGTATTAAAAACTGTGGCATGCCCTCCATGAATAAACAACATTGCAGTGGAGACCCAGTGAAAGAGGAAGGCAGAGCAAACAAAAGGATGAAGGAAAATGAATAAATTCAAATGACACTGGCCTCATTTACCCACTTAATTACCCTGACTCCTGACTCTCTCAGCCACTGCGATTATTTTTCCAGTTAAGCCTGATTTAAAGAACTTAAAGAAAAATAGGCTCATCCATTTTTTTCCCCCCTCAACAATCTCTTTGCCACATGGAGTTCCACTTCTTCGTTATCTCACCGTAATAATGATCATGCTAATATTAATATCTTCCAGTGCTGCTCACTAAATAGTGATAAAAATAGTAATATTAATGTTTTCAAACATCCATTTCTGATGCTCTGAGGCACATTATAAATTCTGTCTTTGTTTAAGCAGTGGGGAACCCACAAAATATCATTACAGTTATCATTAGAACTCAAGGGCACTCTCTGGAAGCTGAAACCTAAGTGGGACTATGTCAGCAAGCATTCCAGGGCCACGGATGGAACAAAACAAATGAAAAAATAGAATTTTTTATACCGTTTCAACATTTGACCTATTTTGGAAGAGAGGACTTTTTTTTTTTTTTTAACCTGCTGGTTATTTTCACAAAAAGTGAAAGAGCTTGTTTTTCTGTACCAAGCCACAATCAACCCTTCCAAGTCAGTAGGACCCATCTATTTTTCTCCTACTTTCTTTCACTGTCCTCTACAAACAGGAGGGGAAATGGAAGCTATGATGTGCTTCCTAGGGTTCAGGAACCAGGCCACACTTCCTAGGTAACATTTCATCCAGGAGAGGGATGGCAGAAAGGCAGAAAAGGAAACCCTCACATGACTGAGCTGTTGAAGGCCAAAGAGGAAATGCTGAGTACATTTTCATTATTAAAGGGGCCTGTTAAATGCAAACAAAACTTTCCCTGGAAACCTGTAAAAGAAAATACCTTCCAGCGGTAAGCTTAATTTTCTGACATTTCCTTTTACCTTCACCCTCCATATGAAGAACAAGGTGCAAGCTTTAATAGCTTTAGCATGTCCCAACCACTCTGCTTATGGCTGTCAGTCCTGGGAGACAAGAGGTCCCGGGACACCAGAGATCCCTTTGCACTCTTGGGGAGTGGGGTTAGCTGATCCTGGTCTTAGTTCAATACTATGTGGCTTACTCCCTTCTCTTCTAGCTCCCTGGATTTACTGGAGTTTTTTCATTTTGCTTATTTCTGTCTTTTAAAATTCTCTCCCTTCTGTTCCCAGCTCCTCACGTGCACTCTATTCTGCTCCCTCTCTCTTTCACATCCCCATCATTTTTCTACGTGATTATTTTCTTGAAGCTGTCTGCTAAGTGGGCAGTTCTATATATATAAATTTTTAATTTGGCAAAATACATAGGTGGCACCATTAGTTTATAAGTATCTGGACTGGAACATACAATCAAGAGAGGTAAAATAATATCAAGCCATTATAGTTAATTACTAACACAAACGGATGTTTACTAATACTTATAGGAATACGAATCAGTTTAGGAAAATGTTATTAACCCCATAGGCATCCAGGGCTCCGCCATCGCCCTCCCTTTTCTAAAAAATGAACTCAGGGAAGATTAAACCTAAATTAAACACATACTTTATTTCTGTATTTAGTTTTCACAAACGACATCCTTTTAATGTGAAACTGACATTCTGGTGTTGGTCAAATGCCCAGAAGATTCAGATAATCAACAACAGTTTATAATAACATTGCACCAGAATAATTAATAAAGTCTGAAGTTCAATGAAAAGAAATGTGTGTTCCCCAATAACACAACGAGAAGCTATTCAATTCCATGTGTGATATTCAGGTTTGATGCTCTGAAAATTAGTGGACAAAATTAAGTATTTGGAGGCTTGTTACAACTCTGCCCACACTGCCCATTTTGGTTTCCTATTTTTTCTTCACTTATTTTTTTTCTAGTTTCACTAGATGAGATTTGCTTCTCAAATTTGCTGGCTTTCAAAAGTACACAGATCTTTTTTATTAATTTTTTTTATTTCAGAAAACTATGAGGGTACAAACATTTTGGTTAATCTTGTAGCAAATTCAAGCCATGTTAATATCAAGAGAGAACAATTTTGTTATAATCTAATGGTCACTTACATTTTTAAAGATCAATAATTGTCCATTACTTCTGGCTTTGTAAAAAGAAGGGTCTAGGTGATGTCTTGAAATTCTTTCTAGGCTTCCAAGTCCATCATTAACTTGCCAACCTTATGGCAATACCTGCCCAAGCCCACTGAATTTCTGTTTTCTGTAAAATCAAAGCAAGAGGTTAGTAAATTTAGTTTTCCATACAAAGGGTTAAAAACAGGAAGTGAGCTTTTAGAGAGACTGTCTATATTTATCTAAGCCAATTACTAATACTCTTACCATGCAACCATCCATCCATCATCCATTCATTAGAACTTGACCAAGTGCTACAAGAAAATCAGCATTTTGAATCCTGTTTGCAGACTTAGAAAATAGAAATAAAAACTTAGAAATGAAAACCTAGTGTGGTTTAGAATTCTTCATTTGGAAGCATGTTTTAAACCCATGAAAGATCATAAGATTGGTCTTCAAATTGGTCACCAACTTGTTCTTTGAAGCACTTTCACCATGCTGCTCTCAAGGCTGAATATTCTATACACATCGTCTTCTGACCCATTGAGCTGCAATCAGAGGGTACATGGGAATCAGAGCACCGTGGTTAAGATTTTCACTTCTGCATAGATGTAAAGGGGGCTGGATCCTCTACCTACTTCAACCACCTCCCACATTCCCCATTCTCTTTTTTCTCCTTCCCACAGACACACATGCTCATTGCTCTGCTGGAGTGAGACAATCTGGAGGGCAGAGTCCATGTCTTATTTTATTTCTGTAATGTCCACATTCAACATATAGTCAAACATATCACAATAAATGTTTGTTGTTGAATAAATGGGTCAGATCAAACCTATTGAACGGTGCAGCACCGAGTAGATTTTTCTTACTCTTGTAATAAATATTATTAATAATAATAGTTTACATTTATACATTCACCTACTCCTATCTAATATCTGATCAGTAACAATATATTATCTTTCTCAGAGGTATTTCCCTTTAATTTGGAAACATTACCCTTATGAAAATTAACTATGGTGTTTCATAGCAGGGGAAATATTTTTTGACAGAAGCTTCCCATGTCTTTCAAATTTCACTGCTACACATTGGTCTTGTCCTGTTTCCTTCATTAGTGGCATTTAGTATTTTTCAGGCACTTGTATGTTCAGACCATCATTTCCTGAGTGAGTAGACAATCTGTGGACTGGATCCCAAAGAGGATTTGTATCATTGTATTAGTTTCCCATTATTGTCATGATAATTCCCACAAACTTAGTAGCTTAAAACAACAAAAAATTTATTATCTCACAGTTCTGTAGGTCAGAAATTCAGCATAATTGTCACTGGGTGAAAACCAAGGTATTGGCAGGGCTGCATTCCTTTCTGGAAGC
Source organism: Cheirogaleus medius (assembly GCA_008086735.1). Taxonomy (NCBI): domain Eukaryota; kingdom Metazoa; phylum Chordata; class Mammalia; order Primates; family Cheirogaleidae; genus Cheirogaleus; species Cheirogaleus medius. The sequence continues at coordinate 17,465,388 of VBSM01000361.1, forward strand.
TCTAGAAAAAAATCCATTCCCTTGACTTTTCCAGCTTCTGGAGGCCACCCACATTCTTTGGCTCACAGTCCCTCCCCCCACCTTCCTTCAATTTCAAAGACAGAATGTTACATATCTATGACCTTTCTAGGTAGTCACATCTCTCTCTCTGAACACAGCCCGGAAATATTCCCTGCTCTTTAAGGGCTCATGTAATTATATTGGGCTGACCCAGACAACCTCGGACATCTCTTATCTCAAGATCTGTACCCTTAGTTACATCTCCAAAGTCCCTCGTGCCATGTAAAGTAATACGATCACAGGTTCCATGGCAAAGACACCTTTGGGGGCCATTGTTCTATCTTCCATTCTCATTATACTCATAAAATATTTCAGAAAGAGGATATTGTCTTAAAAAGAGTTAGAAGATCAGAAGCATAAATACTATATTGTTAGGGTTGAGACAAAAATATGTGGCACACACAAGCTGGATAATGATGGATAATTTAATAAAGACTACTTACAAAGGTGAGAGGAAAGGATGGTGCAGCAGCTCAGCACCTGTTAGGGACAGCAGGGGAGCCACTATCAACCCTTAGCTTAATGGGCAGCTGGAATGAGCAGCTACCAGAACATGGTTAGATAGCTGAGTTGAGAGGGCTGCCTGATAGACATAGTGACTTTCTGATATATGGGGGCAGTCAAACTGGGATGACCCAGCAGGAAGAGAATTTGGCAAGTAAATACCCAAATGTCATTTTCCTACCATCCTCCTTCAATCTCTTGCCAGTGCCATCCCAATTTACACCCCCCAACCTCATTGGCTGAATCCAATCAGCAAGGGAGTCCACTGATGTAGTCTTTAAGCACAAGGCAGGATGGATAGGAGTGGGAAGGGGATCTGGAATGACAAATGGAATGTATCTTGTGCAAATGGCAGAAGGGGCACCCTGTTGGAACATCTAGGCAGAACTTGGAGATTAGGATATCCAGAGGCAAAAACAAAGATCTATTAATGGGTTAAAAAAAGAATTCTATACGAACTTATTCTGATACCAATGGGCATACTGAGTCAAAGCCCATATATTCCAGATTCAGGGGGGAGGGACAGGTCCTTAAAAACCAGTCATACCAGACAGTAGTGGAGCTAGATGAATACTAAGTTGAAATCTGCATAGAAGGAATGATATTAATAGACAGGAAATCACTCTGCCTATATACTTCATGCATACTATTTCTCTGGCCAGGTGCAACAATTTTCCTAGTTTTAACCAGGTCCTGAGTTAAAATGGATGGGCATTAATATGTATCGAGCACCTTCTATAAGTTTGGGACTTTGTGTATATTACCTTACAAAATGCTCATGTCAACCCAGAGGCAGGCACCATCATCTTCATTTTACTGCTGAAGACATGGAGACTTAGCGACATTCCATTTTCTACTTGGGTATTCATTCAGTCAAACAGAATTGTTTATTGAGTGAGTGCCTACTGAGTGACAGCTACTGCTGAAGTATTTGGATACAAGTCAAATAAGGCACAGTCTCTGTTTCTGTGCTGTCTTAAGCAGAACCATTTTAACAGAACACTTCTATAAAACATAGAACATGAGGAAGAAATATGTTCTTGAAAGCCCACATGGACTCTTCCTTTCTCCTGGGCTCATGACCTTATCATACAAAGCATTGTACTCTGCCTTTGCATGTGGATCTACTGGGTGCATCCACCACTGGTAGAGAGAGGGTTTTCCATAGGTACAATTTCTGTGCTAACCAGAGAGCTCTAGGCAACCGAGGGTCAAAATCCACAGAGAGTGAAACAAGTGACAGAAAGTTGATTATGTTTCATTTTTGTTTATTTATGTCTTTTCTCTAGTAAAGGAAGGAAGCATGTAATAACATTCAATGGACTATTTCACTGGGGTCTAATTTTAAAGAATATATTGAATGGAGATAAACAGAAATTTTGTGGCTCTTTCCTCTTCCATCCCACAGATGTGAGAATTTCTAATGGCTCATATACTATGCACCTTTCAAAACACACACACACAAACACACACACACACACATACATACACACACATATGCGCACACTCTCTTATATAGTCTAAGTCTAGGTTCTGGCTTCTAGTCCTTCTTGGCTCAGTGTTTCAGGCAGCTACTTCCAATGGGTCAAAGTAGCCCTTGAACTGCATTTAGACCAATGCAGAGTAGTGGAACATTTAGGACTATATAGGTCGGTAGCAGGCCTTTAAAGTTGTCATGATGTGCTGTACAGGTAGGATTTCAGTCTCTCAGGAGAATGTCAAAGAACTTACTACTACCTTACCTCTTACTGTATCTGTGCCAACTGAGCCCACAGTTACCTAGCTGATTGTCTTGCAGCCTAAATACGGGCGATCTACTAAAGGTTTGACATCTTCTAAAGGTTTGACTATTTCATGTTAATCATTCATCTGGCCTCAATACTTCTTAATAGTGTAGCTTTCTCCTCAGGGTCCTTGCTGTGGTAACCTGTAGGCAAGGCTACCCTTGAGAAACAGGGCAAATGGAGGACAAAAATCCATCTTTCAAGTCCTCCCTATGCCTTTGGAAAGAAAGACTTCCAACTTAGTTAAGGCCAAAGGAATAGATGTTGGCCTGAATGTATCTTACAGCCTTGACTATGCTGCAACTAGACTCAGTCAAAGAGTCAAAGACTTTGTCAGCCTTGGTAATCTACTAAGAAATCCCATTTTCCAACATGTGCCAGATGAAACCTGGGAGAACAATTTGTTTTCAACTTCAAGGCTAACTGCATGGAAGAGAATTCCTGGTCCACAGGATGATCTAATATTTGAGTCATACTTAGCACCAAGCCTTAGTTCCTTGTGCATGATAATGAAGTGACTCATATGTCAAATAAGGAGGTGAAAGATTCACTTGGTGTCTGTAAACTGACTGGATTTCTGAGGAGACTGGAGACCAGACTCTGTATGAGCTGGAGTTTTCTAGAGGGCTTCTGGGCCTGTTCCACTTCCAGTGTATTTCAGTGAATTTATATATCTAATTTCTCAAACTCCTGCTCATTCTCTGCGTCTTTGAGTCCTTCAGGTACCAGCCTTAGCTGGATGTAGGAAATTAAATTATATGCAAATATGAGAATACAAATGAGAGTCAAAGAATATTTCGGCGCCTTTTCCTCTGTCTCAGACCTATAGATGGAAAAAGACAGGGATGTAAGTAAACTGGCTATAAGGTTTTAGTTTTCAATGAAGCTTTGGTCATGTTAGTGTTGTTGAATCAGTGAGTAAGTACTGCATCACCTCATTCACATACCTACTGCCTTTCCTTCTCAAATATTTCTAGACTTGAAATGAATCTCACTTGAAATACACTGTGAAAATGCAATTTGAATGCTAACCCTATAACTTTCCATTTGAGGAGGGATATCAGACTAAATATACATCACAGTGAGGTCTCTAAAGTCACTTTATCTTACGAAGTATCCCCTTATCATAAAAATATATGTTATAGATACACTTTTCTCTATTATATAATATATAATACATGAATATAATATATACATAACATAACATGATTATACATAAGCACACATAGTCCATATAACATGTACATGTGTACGACACACATATGTTTTTTTTTTTTTTTTTTTGAGACAAAGTCTCACTCTGTTGCCCTGGCTAGAGTGCCGTGGCATTAGCCTCGCTCACAGCAACCTCAAACTCCTGGGCTCAGGCGATCCTTCTGCCTCAGCCTCCCAAGTAGCTGGGACTACAGGCATGTGCCACCATGCCCGGCTAATTTTTTTTTTCTATATTTTAGTTGGCCAATTAATTTCTTTCTATTTTTTAGTAGAGATGGGATCTCGCTCTTGCTCAGGCTGGTTTCAAACTCCTGAGCTCAAATGATCCGCCCACCTCGGCCTCCCAGAGTGCTAGGATTACAGGCGTGAGCCACCGCGCCTGGCCTCACACATATGTTTTAAAAATATATGTGACATATCACATATATATGCAGCACATGTATGCATGCACATGCATGGTGCAAACCCATGCACGCATGCAAAATGTTTATATCATATGTGTTATATGACATGTAAAATACATGTAATGTGTATATTTATGTTCTATAAGGCATATGTACATGGTATACACATATGTAGCACATTTGTGTGAGTAGGTAAGCATATAATACATAGCATATAAAGAGAATTTATAGCATACAATACAATATATATGTATATAAAACATATACCTAAAATATATATACATATACTATATGTTTTATATATGTATCTTTATGTAACATAAGATATATTTCAGAATATGTACATCTAATACATGGACATATGTTACAATATAGAAAACATTCATACATGTATATTATGTTATAAATAGGCTACACTTTCAATTCTAAATTGAAATTTATAAATATAATTTAAATATTAATAAGATATACTTTATAAAAGAGAAGTAGAAATAAAGCAATTATAATAAACTAATCTGTATTTAAATTTAGAAAATCTTGGGCATGACTACATTAGAAGTCATGATGATTAATTAGATTTTTTTCTTTACCCACTTAAAATGACTAGCTTTGGATTAAGAGCTATAAAAAGATCAGAGGCAATTCCAGTCAAGCTAAACAGGAAATGAAACAACAGAGGTAGAAGCAAATACTAGACTAAAAACTAGCATTAAGCTATATAATAACAGACCAGATTTATTAGCATATTATGAGAGGAAGCGAGAAATAACCCTAACTGAAGTAAGGATATCATGCCAAGCACCTTACCAGAATTTTGCATATATGAATGTCCAGTGAGATACAAAAATAGCCATGAGTGATGTAGGACAACTCTTTATTGTGTCAGAATGTCCACACACTGCAGGATATTAATATCCCTGGATCTCACCCACTAAATCCTAACAGCACACCCAATCACTGGGATAACCAAAATTATCTCTGCAAATTTCAAAGCACACTCAGGGGCTAGATCTCTCTCATTGAGAGCCACACTTATGGGAAACGGACTAAATATTGCTTTTATCCAGATCTTTAATCTTCCATTAATGGATCTGAATGGCAATATTGTACCATTTAAAACTGGTTTCTTTGACATTCATAATTCTTTCCTGTCCAAAAGCAATTTTACTCGGTTTCCATATGCTGAGGACCCTTAGCCATCATCTCATACATGTAATAATGTAGATAGGTCTGAAACACTTGGTACATTTGGTCCACTCAGGAAAGTCTAAAAATCTATGAGTGGTAAAACATGTTAGTTCTACCATCCACAAGATAGCTTGAGTGATGAGTATACCACCATAGTGATACCATAGATGTTCTCTCACAAAAAGCAGCCTCAATAATTAACATCTTTGTAGTACTCAGTCTTGTTACTAATGAGGTAACACTACCTACACATGGCCTAGTGAATGTTTGTATATAGGAAAATTATATTAAAAATATACAAAAGGATAATTTTCAAGTGAAAATGCACCAAAACATAATTCATAATCTCAGGGGTGTCAGGAAGGAACAGTCTTTGAGCTTTGCTTGATGATTTTGGGGCAACAGAAAATAACAGCAGGAGCATAACTCAAAAACCCTTTCTTAGGACTCATTTGTTGTCTCTTTCAGCATCATTGCCCAAACATTATCAAAAGCTCCAAAATATAGGGTTTGAGATGACCACCCTGATTCAATATATCTGTATAACACTTGCTAAACAACAGAAAGAGTAAATAAAAATTTTGTGGCTGGAATTCCTATATCCAACCAAGGTGACAAACTACATATGAATTCTCCAAGGTCATAGAGAAGACACAGGTATGATTTGCATTTTTTTTCTGAACAAAATCTCAAGCATTCACATTCCATACATCAAAGGGGATAAACTCACAGTAAGAACCATTGCATGTTTTATCTCCTCATGGATTAATCTTATGTGACAATGTTTGGGGAGATGCTGTGTTCTTTCTATTTGTCAGTGATTCTTTAATAATAACAATGAACATTTACTGAGCCTTTATAATTTGCCAGGCACTCTTTTAAGTACGTCACCAACACTAACCCATTTATCCTCATAACAATTTTCTGTGGTGTTTTTTATTCCTCCAAGTTGCAGATGAGAAACAGAGGTATAGAAAGATTGAGTGACTTGCCCAAAGTAGTACTAGTAAATAATACAGGTGATTTGAATCCATATAGTCTACTTCCAGAGCCTTCTCTTTTAACCAATATGCCCTGCTGTCTCTCTGACTCATTTTTTACTCCCCTGCAAAAGAAATGTATCATCTGCATTTTAAGAATTAAAGAGAAAAAAATTGGTGATTGGCCAATCTGGTCTTGATGCCTGATTCTGAAAAGATAGCTATAAGCATTGTCAAGAATCTATTCCTATATAAGGACTTTGCAGTTCCTTGAAAAGAAAAGAAAATAATCTATCCCTAAAAGAACTTTGAACTTTCTCAATAGCCTTAAAGAAAGTAGTGTTGTTGTTGTTGTTTTAAGACCAGCTGATTGCCCATTCTATGAAAGCCCATTCTCTGCCTTGTATAATGGCAGAGAAACTCATCTAATGCTACACAAGAGAACAAAGGCTAATTGGAGTTAAATCTTCCTGCTAAAGGCTACAGAAAGGAAAGTATGTTCTTTCAGTCAACAGATCTGCTCTTGTGTGCATGGGTCAGCATCCTACCTATTTGTCTGGCTCCCAAAGGTGTTAGGAAACACACACACAGCTCCCTGTATCTATCTTCCCTTTTTATGCCTGCCCTTCCTTTGTAACCAGAATTATTCATGGGAAGATTCTGCATGAGATTTTCCACGTGGCTTGCAGGGCTGACACGCTGGCCCCTTCCTTATGTAGCCCGGTCCCTCCCCTCCTACACCTCCCGCTTTCCTCTGGGCGGAACACACCACGCCCCTTGTCTTTTTGATTGTGTGTTCTTTTCCCTTTCATTACTGCTAAAGGCTCTGAATGAGCCTCTTGTGTGAGAAAGACAGACAATAGTCCTCATTTAATGGGATTATTTACAATAGGAAAAATAGCCCTAAAAAGAGAAAGCAGGAGAGACAGTTAGAGCAAGAGGCCTGAGTGTGAAGCCTCTTTTATTAGGAGCCTGGCACCCTCCGCACCTTCCCCTGGCCATCTGCCAAGCTCTCCTCCACTTGAGAGGGGCCCTTGAGTTTTGTTACAGTTTCCATATGATGCCACAGCAGCCAGGCTCTGCGGCGTGACTCATTTCCGCAGCAAGAGTTCTCCAGCACATTAACAGCTCTGTCTTCTTTGATCAAGTGACACCAGGGCATCCGTTCTCATGGGCAACGTTTTCAGATGATTAGCCTTTTCCCAGGCACACCCGAATGGAGAACAGAACGCTGGCTGTGGAGGAAGCAGCCAAGTCTGGCTCCAGAGGCAGCGTGTGCGCTAGACATGTGAAGAAAGGGTGGCTTAGTTAGACCCAGCCCAGGCAGAGCCCTTGTGAGAATTTGGAAACTCTGTCCCCTCTGGGCCAGTGGCTTAGGAAATGTTGCCTCTTCTCAGTGGACAGAGCCCTTCAGCCCCACACTGAGGGCCACACTCACTTCACACAAATGCAGGACGCCATAGGGCAGCTCGAAGTAGGACATGAGGGCAGAACGTTTCTACCAGCTTTTTGAGCGTCAGATGACGTTAGCAGCAACATGGTGACCTGGCAGGGGACATGAGACCCACATCCAGATTGTGCCTGGGGTTTGCATCTTGGGTTTACCATTTGTTAACCATGCAGGTCTGTTATCTTGGGCAGGTTATTTACGTGTCCCATGTCTTGGTTTCCTTATCTATGAAATGGTTCTGCAATAATAGAATCTAACTTAGAGGTCATTGTGAGGATTAAGAAAACTCATAGAAAGGATGTAGAGTAGTGCTCGCCACAAAGAAAGCTCTCATTAAATGCTGGCTATTTATAAATAGCAGAGTGCTAAGGTAACCTAGACCTTAGCAAAAATATTAATAGAAAATAACTGGTGTGGCCTCTACAATTACTGGCCTCACCCTACTGTGCATTTTTCTTTAATCTCCCAAATTCTTTCCATTGTTGAATAAAAAACTGTTGCAGATAATAATCACTGACTTTTATTATGCTTTCATCATAGGTCACACTTTGTGTTAAATACTTTGCATATATAATATTATTTAATTATCCCAACAACTTTTTGAAATAGGTTTTTCTATTAACTCTATTTTTCAGATAAAGAGCTTGATGCTTCAAGAAGCTAAGCAACTTATCTAAGATTCAAAATCCAGCAAGTGGCTCAGATGGTATTTGGGAAAAATCCCTTATCCTAGGACCCCTAATTACACTCTCACTATTGAATTCTGCTTCAATATGCATAAGCAGAATTTTTCTTTTCCCAATTTTCATATCCTAAAAATATATACATTTTCATATTCATGCTGACTCCTTTCTGGAAGCAGAGATCATGACATTATGGCCTCCTGTGGCTGTACAAATAGGTTGTTACAATTGCCTATTTAGAAGTGAAATGGAAGTGGTAAACTTAAAAATAAAAACATCTTTCCTACAATGGTATACGGCAAAAATAAAGCATAATGCATTGCCCCTCCCAAAGGGCAAGTTTAGTGGAGGACAAAGAAATCACATCCTCTCAAATACCAGCGATGTTGGTGAAGTTGGGGCAGTGCTCTGGGGGTCACTAGGTTGTCCCTGATATCAAAATATTATCAGCCATACCCACTTTTGTCTATTTTTAAGTCTGGTTCTGTCTTGTGCCCTGGTTAGCTTTTCAAGTATTCTTATTATTTTAATACAGGCACCTTTGCTAATAGGCTAATTTTTTTCTCATTCCTTTCCTATGCTATTATTCCATTTGTCACTTTCTTATTTTATTTATTCAATTTTCTTCAAATTGCGCCGTTTGTTACTTGGCCTCAGGGAGCACTGGCTATTAAAACTACACTAATAAGTTTAATTGACTTAAAATTATGTAAGAATAGCACAGCTGCCAAGAAGTATGGGGCCTCCAATACAGCAGAAAGGATGCATTAAACAAAGCAAGGTGGCCTCAGGTTTTGAAGCCCCCAATTCAGCAAGATGTTGTTGAAGAAAGGTGTTCTAATCAGGAAGCCAATGTGAACTCCATTAGAGTTGCAGCTATACTTCTATTTCAGTACACATTATTGTGGAAAATTTAAGTTTCCAGAACAAATCACTAAGGTTTGGGTGCCATGAGGTGTAATTATTAACTGTATAAAAGTTTTATCCATTGTATAGACCCTAACATATTGAAATTTTGATTTAAACAACTATTCTTACACAGTTGTTCAAGAATGTGTCTTTTCTAGAGTATGAGATGCATCTATACTTGTCCATACCTCTCACTAACCCTTTTTGAACAGTAGATCTAACAAACAGCTTTAGAAAAGAAAAAGAAAAGAAAGTAAAAGATGGGAGTGGGCGTCATCTACTGTATTTCAGAAAGGCAGTTTACACATAGGCATTTGAGAAATAGTAGAAAATTGCCTTTCAAATGATGTTGAGTGGGTGTCATATCCTCAGCATTAGTTTTTTCTTTGAAAAACATTGAGAATGCAAATACCTGATTCAGCTAGCTTTGTAAGTGGAAGGAGATGATGCAGGAGAAAGCATTTTGACAGCCACAACGCATGATATAGTTATGAGGAATTACATGGCCGTGCTTCGGGGAGAGCCTCTATAATATGTTCTAGTGTCTGCTCCCAGAAAGCGGAGTCCAGTGGAGTATACACATCACATAGGCAATCCTAGCTGTGAGGTGCTGGCAGCCATTTACTCCTCCTTGAGATCGAGCCAGGGAAAAGCATAGTCATACAACATATTGGAAATCTTAGAGATTAGTAAGTCCAACTCCCATATTTTACAATGAAAAAGCTGAGAACCAGGGAATAGTATTAATAGTAACTTGCCCAATGTCGTCATCTAATTATAAGCAGTAGCAATAGTAGAACTCTGGTCTCTCAATGGTTCATCGTGTGGGTTCCCCTGCAATATCACTCTCCCTGCTAAGAAGTAGTGTGAAGACCCCACTCTCTAGCATTACCCCTCAATTCCATTTTAGGACCCATTATCTAATCTCCTTTGGAAGGAGTTATACATTCAGGTGCAGTGCCACACGAATGGTCTGGATGGCATGGTAATTATTTTATCCAAAATACTGGCTCAATTGTATATTAGGCTAGTAAATAACATGTACCTAATCAAAAGTTATCACTTGCTTCCCAGGAGATAACTGATGTCATGGAAATACGATACCTTAGAATTTACACTTTAGTCCTTCCTTTGCTACTATTTCGCAGTCTTAGCCATAGTAGGAAACACCCACAGTCTCCTGCCAAAGACCTTGTAGTACCTAGAGCATGCCTCTGTTAGATCATACATTATCTCCATCAGGATGGCAGCTGACAGCTATCCATTATTACCTCTCTAATAGTAAGTACAGTCCCTGAGTTTCTAATAAATGCTAAATAAAAGTTTGATGAATAAAAGAGGAAAAAAATAAATGGATGGTTTATAGCAGCACAGTTCACAATTGCAAAGTTGTGGAAACAACCCAGGTGCCCAAGAATACATGAGTGGATCAACAAAATGTGGTATATGTATACCATGGAGTACTATTCGGCTTTAAGAAACAATGGTGATATAGCTCCTCTTGTATACTCCTGGATACAGCTGGAACCCATTCTACTAAGTGAAGCATCTCAAGAATGGAAAAACAAGCACCACATGTACTCACCAGCAAATTGGTATTAACGGATCAACACCTAAGTGGACATGTAGGAATAACATTTGTTGGGTGTTGGGCGGGTGGGAGGGGGGAGGAGGGGATGGGTATATACAAACATAATGAGTGAGATGTGCAACGTATGGGGTGTGGTTATGCTTGAGGTTCTGCCTCAAGGGGGGAGGGGGGCGTGGGCAATATACATAACCGTGATATTTGTACCCCCATAAAATGCTGAAATAAAAAATAAATAAATAAATAAATAAATAAAAATAAAAATAAAAAATAAATAAATAAATGGATGGATGGACAAACTCAGAGGCCATAACCTGTTGGGCTCGGGTGAGCTACAAGTCTTGGGAAGGTAGATGAGACAGAGGTCTGGATCAGACTGCATTGCTGGCTAGGCTGGCTGAGGCAGGGGCATTGGTCACACATAGCAAAGTGTCAAGATGGGCTGGGGAGGCACAGTGAGGCATGACCAAATATAGGCATTGAGAAAAGTCTTTTACTGAAGGATGGGCACAAGAGAGTCCATCAACTATTCCCCTTACTTTTGATATTTGTGAAATGTACTATAATAAAACATATTTAAAAAGAAGTTTTGTTTTGTTTCTGAGCAACTAGGCCTACAGGTAGAAGTGATAGCTAGAATAGCAGAGTATGTTGAATTTGGGGGTTGAGTCTGTGCTACAGCAGCACCAGGGAGAGCTCCCAACAGCGGTTGGTCCTTCTCTAGAAGCTGGCCTTGGAGACATACAGGTGCTTGGAGGAGCCACTGAGGTCTCCCCTGTTGACTCCTGTGCCTTTGAATTGAGTCTTCATTAGTGCCAGGAGGCGTGGGCTTGTCAGGGTAGATGCTGCTCCCTCACGGCAGCACTTTGTCTAACACTTCATCTCCTCTAGCTTTGGTAAACATGGGGAATGACAGTGCTTGAACCTCTGGGCAGGCTGGGGGCTCAGGGTCGAAGTCTGGGGTTACTTCTGAGTTGGATAAGAATTTTTGCTTATTTCAGCCGGATTTTTTTTATCAGACTCCTCTTCACTAGGGTCCTTCCTGGGGTCTTGAGAACTGAGCTCTTGATTGGAACCTTGACAACAACTGGCAGCTGCTACGTGACTTTAGAAGTTAACTCTGCCAATGTGGTTTCCACCTCATTATTTTAAAAGTAAGGTATCTGAACCTGATCATAAATTTCAAAGGCATGCCTCTACTGCAACATTTTACTATTATTTGTTGCTGAGCACAGATTTAGTCTGAAAATCCTTTGAAATATAGTGTGACAACTAGTAATATCTGGCATCTCTATTACATAATTTCTGAGTTTCTCTTAAATGAGCATGTTAAAATACTAAGTGCCAACTTCTCGCTTCTTATGTACTTTAGATTAGCCTCCAGTCACAAAATCAGGCAACTGAAATTGGATGATCTTCTCAGTATAACTTCAGGTCTGAGCTGATTATATTTTGGTTTCTTACATTCAAAAGTGAATCCATGCAATACAGTCTCTCAAAATTATCTACTTATTTATATATTCATTAAATGAAATGAAATGAACATGAGGTCTCTCTACTATGCATTGTATCCTCTCATGTCCTAGGTAAATAAAAAGCTGAATTAGCAAAGATCTTGCCAGCTGGGAGCTTTTAGTCTGGTATGGAAAATAAGGAAAGATATATGAGTACTTAAAATGTGAGGGAGGATGTCATAAATGATAACATTGAAGCACAGATGAAATATTTGGAAGTGTAGGATAAAAGAAAATATTTCCTATTGATATTAAATATATATATGCATATATATAAATTAAACATAATGAAATCTGTTGGAAGCTCTTTTTGTCTAGCTGATCTAAGAATTGGCTTTCACAAATGATGATCAGGCACCTCCCATTATCCAAGGAGAGTGATTTGATAGTCTACACCAAACCTGGATGTGTTCTACTGACTTTCCTGTTGTTTCCCATAAACTCAAAAGGACAAAACTATGTGAGTGACCTATTGTGCAAGGTTACTTGCTACAGCTTGAATTTTATGGGAGTTGGCATTAGATTACAGAGTAAGCCGTACAGCTGAGGAGCAGTTAAATATGGTCCATCTGTCTTGGTCTCTAATAGACATGCACTGATGGAAGTGCTGGGCATTTGAAAGAGAGTATCCGTGCTCTTCCTGGAAAAGAAAGAATCAGTGCCAGATTCAGTCTAACACTTCTGTAGTACACATTCAAACTTCTATCATTGTAGTATTTTAAAAACTTGACACTAGTCTCATCCTTTCAATGAGGAAACATACATGCAAAGAACTGAAATGTATTTCTTAAACAGCCACTTACACTTCATAGGAAATCTTGGACCAGAAAGCAGAATTCCTGATTTCCCAAACTACCACAAAGTCATTATTTATGCTTTTGATTAGTTTTGTTTTTCTTTCTATAAACTTAAATCACCCACCATCCCTCACTATCAGCTGTTGCAAAATTTTCAGATTTTGCAGAAAAACTTATTCTATAGTATTGATCAATCCACATTGTAAAATATCTAGTAATCCTTGCAAGTGTTGCAAGCATCGTGCCAGAGCTAAACCTATCATTTTGATTTGTGCTGTCTCTCCCACCTGGAAAGCTTCAATGACAGGAGCATTTCAAAGGGGCCGGATAACAGGGCGTTTAACAGAGTGCTGAATGACTGTGCAGAACTGAAGGTTGCTTAGGTGCAGCTTTAAATTGTTTTCTGTATGTAGTGAACAAAATAAGACTTATTGTAGCTTGCTAGAAGACAGCCTTTATTTTCATTCTCTTTTAAAAAAATGGAAAAGCACCAAGTTAGCAATAGCGTTTTATTTGTAAATTTAATTTCTTAAAATGTAGTATCAATCAGTCCCCCTTTACAGTAAAAAATTTTCTTGTCAATAACTTAGCTCCATGTATTGGGGATGTATATCATATCCAATTCCTACATGCCTGTGGAAGACACCCAAAAATTCACACATAAAAGATATAATTTCGTAAATGCAGATGCACCAAAGTAAATATGAAAAGGAGAGAAATTTACAATTATAAAAATACATAGACAGAAAGCCTCTTTTGTCAGAGAGAGCATAGGATTCTATAGAATGTACCTGGCACCTACTTTCTGCACCTGCACCCCACAGACTGAGCAAGAAAAACGCAAATGAACAGAAGGAGTCTTAACTATGGCAGAGAAGTATAGAAAATGCCTGCTTGCATGCCTGCCCTCTAAATAACTCTAAAATGTTGATTTTTTTTCATAACATATTTGACAATGGTGACATTTCCAAAAAAGCACATATAATTGAGCCAGAATAAAAAATAAATAGTGTTTGTAAAAGGAAGAGGACAATGTGTTCTTGGTCTCTTGACATTATCTACCACTGTTCAATCCCCTTCTGTTTCCTTCCTTTCCCTTTGCTTCAGTTTAATTTTATCCAGTTCAGCAAGTACTTATAGAGTATGTGCTACATGCCAGGCACTGGACTTGGCACAAGGGACTCTAGAAATTCATCCAAAGAACCTGTAGCTGGAGGAAGGGAACAGCATTTGCTTCACTGGACTGTAGTTTACAACAAAAAACATACTACAGAAAGTGCTGGGAAATGGGAACTAAAGGTAACTCTTAGGGTAAGTCTTTCCAAATGATCAGATATATAAAATAATTGCTCAGGGATAGAAGGGTCTTAGCTGGAGAAATAAAGGAAGAAACAGTATTCCAGAAAGGGATAAAGTAGGGAAAGAATCTCAATTTCTGAAGGAAATGTATTAAATAAGTAGTGCAATGAGGCTGTAATGTAGATTTTAACATATCGAACACCAAATGATGAGCAGGGGAAAGAGTATGGAATCCTGAAAATACATATAAAATTTTTTTGAAAGGTGTGAATAGTCATAGGTAGAAGTGAATGTTGAATGAATTACACATAGGGTCACATAATTTTGGGGAGTATTTAGGTAATTTCTAATTATACACAATTACTAATAAAAATAAAACTCAGGCATGGACATTCACCTATTCAACAGACACGTACTGAGTATCACTATGTTCCAACACTGTTCCTGGCCCTGGAGATATGGAAGTGAGTAAAATGAGTTAAGATTCCTGCTCCAGGGGTGGCTTATAGTCTGTGAGGGGAGACTGACATTAAAACTGAACAGATAGATGAACAAGATACTTTTAGACAGTGAAGACAGGGTGATAAGTAAGTGGGGCAAGGCAGGTGATCATTGGTGAGGGTACTCAAGGGATGCCCTCCCTGAAGAGATGTTTTCACAAAAACTTGAATAAAGTGAAGGAATGAGATGTATGAATATCTGGGAGCAGAATTTTCCAAAAAGAGATAGTAGAAATTGACAAGGGAATGAGTTTGGATTGTTGGAGAGAAAGCAAGAAAGTTAGCATGGCTAGAGCAAAGTAAGGACAAGAAAGAGCAGAAGGAAATGAGGTCAGAGTTGTCCTGGAGCAAACTTTACAGAGCATGACAGGCTATGGTGAGGAATTTGAATTTCATTCTCATTATAATGGAAACATTGGTTACTTTTAATTGGAGGGGAGGTCATATGATCTTATTTGTATGTTCTCTTTGCTTTGTTCCAGTATTTGTGACCACATCAAGTGCATAGAATTCACACCCATGATGAAGGATCTACAGATTGTATTTAGCATGTTCAAGACAGAAACAATGCTTCTATGGAGTCTCTAGAGATGACTACTATCAATTCCTTTCCTCTCTATACACACGTGCTACTCTCAGTGTCAAGAGTTAGAGCCCTGTTTTCCTCCCCTTGAATACAGGCTGGATTTAGTGACTTGCTTGACCAATATATTCTGTCTTTATTCATGCCATTTGTGTGGCAGAAGTGATAGTCTAGATCTTCAGTTGCTAGGTCATAAGATTTCATAGTTTTCACCTGGGTTTCTTGGACAGTCCCTTGTTGGAATGCTCCCTCCAAAACTACAGCCACCACACAATGTGAAACCTTAGCTACAGGGGAGGGCTCCTGTATGGGGCCCCCTGGTTGAAAGCTCCCACTAAGCTCCCACCTGAAAGCCAGCATCAACTGCCAGCCATGACTGGATTGGCTGTTTAGTCTACTCAAGACTTGAGATGACTGTAGTCCCAGCCAACATCCGACTACAACTTCACAAGAGTCCCCAAGCAAGAACCTTCTGTGTGAGCCCATCAACTTATGAAACGTGAGTTATATTACCAAATAGTTATTTTAACCTTGGGGTGATTTACAATGTAGCAGTAGTTGACCAGATTATTATTTTTTTTCAACTAAAAGAGCTCACAATCTATTCCAACCATTCTCCTGATGCCAAATCTGGTAATCCAGGCATCCCTGGTTCCTCACTCCCTGTTTTTTTATTTCTTTACTTTTTCCTAAATTTCAGTGGTTTTCTTGTAAAATACAAGTAGGTGCAGTTTCCTCACATGTGCTTGGCTCAGATTCAAGAATAAGTCAGCCATACAGCTCTTGATGTTCCAGAGCTGAGCTCAACAATCTCTCATAAGAGCCATGAAGAATATTTGATCACGTATTCTCTTCCACAGCTCACTCTGCCAATGCTTCCCCTCTCTTCATTCTTGCAGTCTCAGGCATTTTCATTTAAGTATTTAATTGTTATTGTTAAGCCATTGAAGTTCATCTTGTTGGCAGGCACATGGTGACTACATTTTTTTGGTCACTCACGATTCTGTAGATACACATCTATGTTAGTTAGATACTCATGACTGTAAAAGATAGGAGAGTTCATTGATTAACTGATCACTGCAGAGTGAGATCACTTCCTCTTAACATACCAAGATGACCCAACTCTGAGTACGTCATTTGCTATCACATATTAATTTGATTATAGTGTGTAATTAGTGTTAGTATATTACTTACTGCTTAAGTATCTGGTAACAAAAACTGTGGTTCTTTAATCTTATTCTGAGTGAACAAGTCAATGAGCTTATAGATAAGCAAGGCTATAAATGTAACTCTTTCCACATCCATAAACATGAATAAAGACAGGATTATGTAGAACGGAAAAAAAAAATAAAATAAAACCCATGACTTCATACGATATTCAGATCTTTTTAGAGAAAGAGAAAAAAATAGAGCAGATATCCTATGGAACCTTCAAGCCCATCAATTCTGGGAGGTAAAAGGCTAAGCCAACCCCAAACCATAGAAAACATTTTGACTTGGAGCTGCAGTGACTGAGTTTAAGTAAACAATTAGCGCCAGTCTTCTGTTGGCTCAGCAGCCAGTATGGAAATCAGTCCTAATAAATTATTTTCTATGATCTTTCTAATCCAGCACAAAGTAATTCTTCATTGCCTGACTAGGTTTTTTTTTTTTTAAGGATTAAGATGGCTCTAAATAGCTATCAATTAACTTTCTATTTCCCGTTATAAAATGTGAACATTACAATAGTCTTGAGTCACCCATGGACTCAAGGGGAAAAACCACTTAAGTCATATGACCTCCTTTACATGGGGCATAAATGTAGCCTTTATATATTGCTAATCATAACCACAATAGGACTAATCATATTCTGATACCAAGTTAAATTGAGGAATCAGAAGAGCTCTTTTTATTTTAAGTCTTTAGAAATCTGGATGCAACCCAGAAGTTACCCAGAGGAAGTCTTCTTTGGAGGGCTTGGTTTTGGCAGAACCAAGTCTGAGGAAGGGGCCATCTGTGCCTGGTAGTACTCTGATGTTGTTTCATATATTGCTCTTAGAAAACACTAAAGTTTCTTTTGAATTATTTTTCCTAATGATTAAAAACAGTTGAAATTAATGAATGCTGTGAATTTAAATAGCTTCACACCATTAGTCATAAATATCTCAATAGTAAAGAAGCATATTACCATTAACATTGAAAATGATCAACAAAGCTGCTCAGGCTACGTGTTTTACTGGACAAATTTATCAATTTGAAGTTGGCTCATATCACTGTGCCTTGTCAATTCATTTTATTTGGCTGCAAGATATACCAACACATTTTGTTTTGAATAACTGCTACTTTTTACAAAGTGATCTATTTGGGAAGGAGGTGGCCAGAGGGAGGAGTGAGGAAATAGAGTTAACCTAATTACAACCTAATGTTTTTTTTGTTGTTTTTTTTTTAGTAATTTATACAGGATGTCTTGAAATGTCTTTTTATAAAGAAAATGTAGGCTTTTTTTATCAGGACAAAGTAAATGAGAATGCTAATTGATTTCAAATGAAATTATTTGTGTTAATTCTAATTTTTTTTTTTTTTTGATGTTTGAAGAAGTATTCCTATTCACACATAAATGGTACAAGTCTTTTATGTGTGAGACTGTTTTGGTCAGCCCATCTAAGTTTTATGAAGAAGGCTGTGTTGTAGGATCCCTCAAAAGAAATGCAGGGATTAGTGTTTCCATAAGGCAAGATGCTCTGCCTTGACCCATGGGAGTCCCTGTTTGCAATTCCCTTCCTCCGTTTAACATCTAGGGAAGAGCATCCTCCCTTTCTGTCAGCATCTGCTCAGATGTAATTTCCTCTATGAGACCTTCCTTAATATGTTGAGGTTTTCTACTACTAAGCTTCCAGAATTTCTGTAGAATATCTCTAACATTAGGCTCATCTCATAATATTTACATATCTTTCCCACAATGCCATCCCCTTCTTCTGACCAAAAAAGAAGGGGTAAAAAAAGACTATGGCTTCCCAATGTAGAGATCATATTTTATTTCTCTTTTTCCTCTTTATATCCCATGGATTTAGTACTAGTGCCTGGCATGTGTAGATACCCCATAATATCGGCTGATGAAAGGTAAAAGGGCTGTTCCTAAATGGAAGCGATTTCATAAACAGGGTCCTCTTTCAAACATGGTTACGCTGGGAAAATGTTGAAGTTTATTACCACTCAAACCAATAATTGGTATGACTCTTTTATCTATGGTGGTTAACCTTGGTCCGTAAAGTTAAGAGGTTTAAATGCCCTATAAAAGCCATCAGAGCTTTCTCTAAGAATCATTCTTTCCTAACGTTAAGGGAACAGAATATTTCCAAATAGATATATAGTACTTCTAGTTTGTTGGTTATTGATATATGTAAACTATGCACGATTATTTGAAGTAAAGAATGGTATAGATAGGTTGCGTTTTAACTTTAGTGTGCTGCAGGTTGGCTGAAATGCTTGTTAAAATGCATATTCATTAGGTCTTAGGTGGGGCTCAGGCACCTGCATTTTATTTTTTTTTAATTTTTTTTCCTTTTATTCCATCATATAATGGGGATACAAATATTGTTAGGGTTAC
>VBSM01000361.1:17484531-17508829 GCA_008086735.1 Cheirogaleus medius
GAATTGTGCTGCCATAAACATATGGGTGCACATGTCTTTATAATAGAATGACTTATGCTCTTTTGGGTAGAAGGCACCTGCATTTTAAACAAGCATTCCAAGTAAGTTTGATACTGGTGCCAGCAGACCACACTTCCAAGAGACACTGGTGTAATTGAAGAGTTCACTTGCTTAGAAACCAGTTTTCGTGTATGTTTCTCTGTACATCGGTATGATTTTCTTTCTCTTCTCAACTTAAAATATAACATCACCAGGACAAAGACCAGGACTTTATTTTCTTATTAATGCCATTGCACTGAATTTCATGCTCTGCCCTGATGGTACCATGAGGGCAGGCATGGATGGAGGCTCATTTCTACTCTTCGTTTATAAGAGCCTGGGAAAAAGGATGGAATCTCAGGTAGGTTAACAGGACACAGAAGGCTTCACTTCTCTCTGGTCTCATATGAATATTCCTGGTCTTTAATATCTGTACGTGTTATACTAAAAGAGCACATGAAAGTACTTGTGAGTCCACACACACTTGTGCCCATCTTCATAAAATGTCCCTGTCTCAGACAGCACCAGAGCTATCGATCCAATATTAATCTATTGGCATCCATCCATCACTGCTCTGCTTAAAGCTGTCAACGCCTCCACCTGACTCCAGGAATGGGTCTGAACCTTGATTGTGCTTGATAGGCTTCTTGTAAGGGGCTCCTGCCTTCCTCTCCAATTTCGTCTATTTTACCTGCCTTAGATACATGATTCTCTGGCCATTTTTGACTTCTTGGAATTTCCCTAATATTGTAATAGGCTCTTTCATAGTTTCCATGTACATGCCACTTCCTGTCTCAAAGGCTTTTTTGCAACTTTGACTTCCTAGTTAAGTGCCTACCCAGTCTTTAACACTCAACACTGTTATGTCCCCAGTTGGGAACCCAACAGTGATGAAGCAAATTATTCTGATGTGTTTGATTCCTCAGTTTTCATATGCTAATCAGGCTGTCATAAAAAATGCTAACACTAGCTAACCTCAAGTATATTATTAGCTCATTTAATTATTTTAACAATCCTCTGAGGAATTTTTTCATTTTACAGATGAGAGAACTGATATACTGAGAGGTGAGGTAACTTGCCCAAGTCTATGCAACTAGTAACTGGCAGAGTTAGGATTCAAACAGATACAGTTTGTCTCCTGCCCTAGCCTAAACCTTTAGCTTACACCATAACTAAATGTTCTTTCACTTGCATGCCTTCCCCGCTAGATTAAGAATTCCTTAAACACAGAAGCCAAGTCTTAGGTTTCCCAGGATTCCAATTTCCTAGGAAACTGCTTAGGCCACAGTAGATGTTCAATTAACACGTGAGTAGATGAATCCTTTAATAAAATCCTGTGACTTTGACCTTAGCCAGGATTGCAAGAGCAGTAGAAGCCACAAAAAAGACCTAATTGAACCATTTAACCACAGTCCATTAAGACCACCCAGTTATAGCCTAGAGGGGCTACAGAGAGACTTTTGATTTCTATATTAAGCTAGAAATTAGTAAGATGCAATAAAATGAAACAGTGACTTATTTGAGTTAACTTCTAGAGCAGAGATATGAGTTAGGGATGACTTGTTCTTTTGGTCTCCTGTAGTTATTTCTGGATTTCTTTGTGGCAAAGGACATTAGTTTCACCTCATGTGATATGGGACAGTGATGGGCCCCAATGATCAAAGCGACAGTGATACTTTGTGCTCAGAGGCCTCTGACTGTCATTACTTCCTGTCAGTGTTCCCAGATAGCACAGACCAACTCAACTTTAGAACAATTCAGTCTTCTGAGCTTTCAGCACATGCCTGATCTTGAAGATGTCTTGTTAGTTGTTCTAGTGACTGACTGACTTCATTCCCATCCAAGCACATGCTCTATGCTTTGTGGCCAGATAGACCTGAGTTTAAATTGCAGCTTTACCATTTATCATAAATGAGTTTGGATAATATGCAAAGAGCTCTCTAAGCCTTAGTTTTCTCATCTGTAAAGTAGAATAAATAAGGGTATTAACCTGGTAGGGTTATCCTGAGGATTAAGTGACACAATTTGTATCAAGCATTTCTGGTCACATGTCTAATACAGTTGGGTCCAGCAAACACATTCAGTTCTTCTGATTCCAGAGCCTGATCTCACAGCCCTTAGCTTCCCAACAACATGCTCAACTTGCTTAGATATCTACCTTTCATAGTTCTTGTACCCCTTCAATCCCTGTCCTTTCACTGATAAAGCTTATGAAAACGTAGGCTATCCTTATTGCTTTTCATGGTAAACCATTTTTCCATCCTGCTCCAGTTGACTCTCCCTTCTGTCACCACCACACCATAGCGATTACTCTGTCTATGGTCAACAATGACAGTTGACTAAGCTGACAGTTCATATATCATCAACTACTCTACTGATTTGCAACGTTCAAACTGTTTAAGTTTATATCTTTCTCACCTCACATTGCTGAGTGGCTTAGTTCCACACGTTCATTCAGAAACCTAAACTGATGGGGCATTCTTTCATCTCTTGGGGCTTTCACTTGGGGACGTCTTCATTTATTCAGCCAAGAGAAAAAAGTGTGGAGGACTGTCAGGGGAGGGCTCTATGGACCAGACACCAAAGCGGCAGACATGGCCCCCACTCACATTCCATTATCAGAACCTACAGATTAGATGTGAGGACAGGTCAACGAGGAGAATGTGGAATTTTCTGTGCACCTGGAAACTCTTTGCCATACTTACAGAAAAATTCAAAATTTTTATTAACTTTAAATTTCTTCAGTGTCAGGTCTCAGTGTACCTTTCCAGCCCTTTCTTGAACCACCTCTATATTTTCCCACCATGCTATTTTTATCAGACTGTTTATTCTGTATTAAATGATCCAAATCAATTTCTTCCACATAAAAACCTTTAAGGCAAAGCACCAAGCTTTCTCTCACGACGACTTTCAGAAGGAAGAGGACAAAAGTGGACAGTAAACTTTTTCTCCCTTAGATCATTTAAGATCAAATCTTAGCAGGTTAGGGCAGGAAGAAGCCCCAACAATGCTTAGCCCAAAGTTTCTGTTATGTTTTGTTTTGTTTTTGTACATGGAAAAAGAAGGTAAGGCCCAGAAAGATAAAGGAGTTGCCCGGGTCAAACCATGACTAGAGACCAAGTCTATTGGATTTCATTCCTAGTCTTTTTCCAATACCACATGTTGTCTCCTCTTGGTGTAGAGCCAGCCCTATATGGCAAATTTATTCATTAATAGTTTCCAGAATTTCTGTAATTAAAAGTATGTATTAAAAGCAATAAAGTTTTGGAGTTTAAAAATATACTGACAATAATATCTTCCCTGTACAGACTGAAAGATTAAAATATTTTTTTCATAGTTATGCTTCATGTTTCTATAAATTTGAAAATCACTTAGTTTTTTTCCGGTGATTGCTCAAATTTCAGCGAGAATGAATCTATATACATATATCTTAATTCTTGGCAATTGAGTCTAGTGATAATTGTTTTTGTGCATTAGTCATAATCACTTTTTAAGTAGCAAAGCCTATTACTGTTACAGAGTGAGTTTTAGATGCCCTGCAGATTTGAGTAATTTTGGGTAATGCAGCTGTGTGTGGTAAAAAGATTTTACAATGCCTATAAAATGTTGCCTCATGACATGTTCAGCAGTGAATCTGTGGCACAATATAGCAATTTCAGTGCTTTTCCTTAAATACCAGATACAATTTACATTGTGCAGTTTTTAAACAAGAGCCATCCTCTGAGATTAGGGGGATCTGCAAGTTGCAAGGCGTTTGGGAGTCCTGAATGAGTGGAACTGTCTTGCAGATATTTGTCTAGGGACAAACACAAAAATAACAAACAAACCAAAAATATGACACATGAACTGTATTTTGTCTATGTTGTCCTTAGCTGCATTGAATAATATTAGTACTTCTTTCTGCTTCTCTCATCTCCCCACAAAAGATCAGAAGCTCTGACTTGCAGCAAATAGTTTGCCTGAATATACAGTTTCCCATGTAAACAGAACAAGAAGAGAATGGATGAACCACAGTGGATTGTATATTATTTCTTTTTAGTGTTTGGAATCATCTATCTTGGCTTCGACTACCTTTGTTGTTGCTGCTATTGTAGGTAAGTTAACAGATATAATCATTAAATCAATTATTTACTCATTCAAACAATTTACACATATTTATTTAGTCCCAGTATGTGCCAGGCAAATGGATAGAAGCCCAGGATAAAAGATGTAAATAAGAAAATAAGATGAATCTTAAAAAATTGTTTCTGCCCTCAAAAAAGACAATCATGGCATTGTAGCTATTAATACAAATCAGAAGCTCTGATTTCTCACCCAAAGTTGAGGCCCGAATAATAATTTTTATTTGAATGTTCTAGCATTGACTTAAACTCAATCCATTCAAATCTGAATTTGTGATTTTTGCTGAAACCAGCTTTTATTCTTGACTAAAGGAAATTATTATATTAATAATATATTCTATAACAACAAAGCACCATAGAAGTGTTTGCTTTTTATTAGAGATATTCTCTATATTAGTAATTATCACAGACACACAAAAACTAAGGTTCTGGATTCATCATCCTCCCAGTTCCCAAGTTCTGGCAAATAGCACAGTCTAAGCACATTCTTTCTAGAAGTTCGTATTCATCTCTCAACGTCTGTAGCCTTCAGTATGTCTCATTTTATAATCTTTTCACTGTTCTTTACCTTGTAGTCTCTGTTATTTAAGCATTGTGACATCATTACAACTAGGTCACAGACTCTTAGAAGTCAAAGATTGTATCTTGAGCCTTTTTTCTCATCTATGAGGATGACTGAATATAAGTTTGGAACTGAAAAATGAGTTCAAGTCCCATGCCCTGATTCTAACCAACTGTGTTACCCAGTGAAATCTAAACAGCTTTTGAACCTCAGTATCCTCTCCTATAACAAGGAAAGTAAGTTCTAACTCAGAGTTGTATTCCCTGTACAGGAACAAAAGACGTATAATACATTCATCCTTAATCTGGATGCAACCCTCTCCATGCATTTCCCAGATTTTGCATTGTATCTCAAACTCACAATACTAAGACTTTGTCCTAGAGCTCAGTTAGCTTTCAGAACATATTAGAAAGAGGATTAAACTTCATTATTTTTTTCATTCATTTGGCCAAAATTTACTGAAGATATATATAGGTATATAAAGGCATATATTCTCTGTGTGTCTCTGATTGGACTCTAGTGACCTACTTATATTATTTTCTCTACTTCCATGTATGTTTCACTTTTACCTCTCTGAACTTAAATTTCCTTAACTATTAAATGTGATTATTTCTTAGAACTATTTTAAAAATTAAGTATGCTCATGTGTGTCCGACAAATACACAGTTAGATAATAATGCTCAACTCGTTTCCTTCCTTCTTAATTTCAGGTTAAGTTAGGTCTAACCTACAAAAATAAGTAAATATCCCAGTTTAGAGGAAGAGTATGACCAATAATCGCAGATGTCATCTTAACAAAGTACATAAGTACAATAGGGTTTACACCCTATTTATGAGGCCCCGAAGGAGATAATTTTTACTATTTATTGACTGAATAGCATGTTCAGCAACTTTACATTTAT
Source organism: Cheirogaleus medius (assembly GCA_008086735.1). NCBI lineage: Eukaryota > Metazoa > Chordata > Mammalia > Primates > Cheirogaleidae > Cheirogaleus > Cheirogaleus medius. Next base: position 17,490,156 of record VBSM01000361.1, read on the forward strand.
TATCTTTAGTCCTTATGCCAACCCCAACATACATATAGTATCTATATCTTCTCAGGTGACAAAACAGGGTTGGGGAACATAGGCATAAATGATATGGAGTGGAGGCAGACTGCTTTAGTAGGAATCCCAGCAGCACTCTTATTTGCTATGGAACTGACCTTGGGCCAATTTTGAATTTTCCCTTTGTCTTACTTTCCTCACCCATAAAACTGGGAATAAAAATAGTTGGTTCTTCCACACAAGGATATTCTTCCATTTATTTGTGGAATAATTGTTGAACAACGGCACTGTTCCAGAAACCACAAGACAGATGAGACCTCAACTCTCTTAAGCTTTCATTTTATGAAGAAGGAAGACAGTGAATACACAAACAGATTTGAAAGAATTTTAGAAAGGGAAAAGTGATACAATGAAAAACTAAAATGAAAAGTGACTTGGAAGAAGATGTCTTCTCTGAAGAACTGGCAAAGGTAACATTTAAGCTGAGAAGCCAGCAATTAAAACATCCCAGGAAAGAGTTTCTAGGCCTGAGCTTAGGATTGATTAAATAATATATGCAAAGCCCTTATTATTTTGATTACATAACCTGCCCAGATGCTGAGTTCTGAATGATACTCAGGTCTCCCTGGCTCCAAAGCCTGTGTTCTTTCCCCTGCCATGGAGCAGTGCACAGGTAGTACTAGCTTCCACCACTTGCATTTCACTCCATCTGGCTCTGATTCTCAGGTAGAGGGGAAGATCCCCAGCAAAAAAACATGGAGAAAAGTGAATTGGGGGGTAGACCTTCCAGCAGGTTTCACTGCAGACCACCATTCTCACTATGTCACTTCTCTCCCAGTGCATCTTCTTACTCTGGACACCGGGCTTTGTCAGTATCATAAGCTCCCTGTCGTGGAGGAGAGCAAAGTGATATGGCTAGAGGCCAAGACCTCAGTGTAAATTCAGCTGGTCACCCTTTGCAATCATGCTAGTAGTGCTACATTTGTAGAGACAACACTAAGCATCAAATAATGACATAGCCTTACGTAAAGAGGATGATGATGATGATGGAGGATGAGGAGGTGGAGGAGGACATATGAAGGAAGTATTTACTGCAGTACCCAGATAGAGAAAGGATTTTATTTTTGACAAGGTGCTACCTTGAGCTTCTCATAACACATGGGAGGCATATAGGTGACCCATAAATATTTGGGTCACTCCAAACTCAACTTGGTCCACAGGTGCACATAGTTATACGTTGTCTACAGCAGGTCGACTTATTTATTTATTTTTTCTCCTAAGGGTAAGGCAATAAACTATATATATTTTTGTACTGTAAATGTTGAACAGTCCTCATGATTAGAGAGTTCTTCAAGCATCACCTATCTAGCTGATATTAAAACCTAAGTCGATGCTTTTTTTTCAAGTTTTGAAGGTTTATAAAGAGTATTTCCCAGCCAGAGTGTTTACATTTATTGCATGTAATTTTTATTTAATATTTTTAAGAAGTAGATCAGTCTGGTAATATAGTGATTTAGTTTTACATATAATTAAAACAGAAAAGCCTCCTTCTGCCCAAATGATCTATGTAAACCAATAAAAGTCACTTTGGGCCCTGGATAATTATCTTAACCCCTTTAACTCTGCTATTCTAGGCTCATAGTAGATGCTCAGTAGAAACTTGTTGACTGATCTGATTTTGACTATGAAGACTTTACCCATTAATTCTGAAGGCCAAATGCCTTGAGCACTCAAGAAAAATATATTTATTCACGGCTACTTATGTTAGAATCATAAAACCCTGTAGAGAGTAAAAATTGCTCTATTCATTAGAGAAATAAAAGGTAGCATTTATTTACTCAGCCCCAAATAATGGGAAAAGCCATGATACTTGCTTTGATAACAATTTCTGTTGCCCTATAAGTCAATAAATCAAAAGTTTTCTCTTATGTCTAACTCCAAACCACACTTAATATTACCATTCTCTGATTGTTAAATTTAAGTTTTGACCTCTTATTCTCCATTGTAAAAGATAGAAAGCAGTGAGTTTTCATATTTTGCTTATATGCCAGAGTCAGTAACCTGGAAATTCATGATGATTCCTTAAACTTAAGTTTTTAGAGCTGTAAAGAAGTGATATCTATCTTGAATTAAATTAGAGGTGTAAGGACATGTGTTCTCTCTACAGAGGTCTAATGGTTTATGAGGAGAATCTGTGGAGTGTTCATTTGGGACATTAGACCTCAACTCACTGCTAAGATATTAGTAATGGGTATGAAGAGTTATATTCAGGTTCTGAAAAAAATTAATTAAAATAATCATATCTTATTTTTCAATGCAATTTTGAGGCATCATTTATATATAGTAAAGTACCCAGATTTTAACTGCTTAACTTGGTGAATATTGACAATTGATGTATAACATTTCCTTTAGCCTAGAAAGTTCCCTGTGGCTTTTTCCAGTCAATTCTTAACCCTTCCGAGGCAACTATATTTTAATTTTTATTACCGCATCTCATTTTGCCTGTTCCTAAACTTTATATAAATGGAATTGTGTGGTATTAATACCTTACTTCTGGACATAAAATTACAAAGCACTTTTACTTTTATTATTCCATTAGGTTCTTATAGCAACAGATTGAAATAAAGGTATCAAGATATTAATTTTTACAAATGGGTGCACTGAAGCTGAGAGAGTTTTCATGACTTGCTCAAAATCATGTAGTCCAAGACTTCAGAGGCAAAATCGAACTTGGGTGTTCGGATTCCAGGTTCAGGAATGGTGTTGAATTCTAGTGAATCCTGGAAAAATATGTGGACTTGCTATCATCATAACAAAACAGAGATAATAAACATAAATACCTGGGTCTGAATCCCAACTTTGCCATTCTTTATGTGCATAATTTTCGGTTAAGTTATTTGATTCATTTCAGACTCAGTTACTTCATCTATAAAATGAAAATAGTAGTATTCTCATTCCAGACTGGACACACTCCTGTGTGTACTCCAAGACTTATTTCTTCATGATTTCTGTTAGAGGCCCTCCAATCCCAGCAAGCCAAGTCAGAAGCTCACTGTTGGGGCTATTTCACATTTGGTTTAAGTCTTTCTGATTATGTTCCAATTCCATTTTTCTCTCTCTACAAAATCATGAGCTCCTTGAAAATGGAGCTCAGTTCTTGCTCATCGCCATTTCCCAAGTGCTTAGTATAATGTCTGGCCCAGAGGTGACATTCACTATAAGTTCACTGAACCCATAACAAGTAACCAGAAAGGACAGACAAAGCACCCTGGTCTCTACCTACACTTGCCTGAGTAGTTCTTGTCAGAAGAAATCTGTACATCTGTGGCTCATGTGAATATGATAGCACCTTTCCGGGAAAAATTCCTGGGTTCAATATCTAATAAGAGGGTGTCAAAAATATTATAACATAATTTTCACAGTCATGCTAAAAATGTTAAATCACAGCAACCTATACATTATTGAATTAGAATACAAATTGGTTTAGTAGCTGAGGGTCTACCTACCTGTTGGAGTGGATGCATGTAGGGTCAGCAGATGCTCCCAGGGCCACTTTGCCTCCTCCTATACTTCCTCAGGTGGCCACCTACTAATTCCCTACCACTGCCTGTTGCCAGCTACCTATTGTTCACTGCAGTGCTGTGGTGGTATTAAAGGAAACAATAATGTCTGCTAATGCTGTCAACACCTTGGCAATATCTGCCTTTCTTCAATTACTTTTGTTTACAAATTACTCCTAATTTTGTTCTTAAAAGCTAGTTAAGAACAAATGCTGCTAGGATTGATGGGAAGCTAACTGCATGATTAAGTAATTACGTTTTTAAAGCTTGCCTTACACTAGGACTAATGATATGTCACCCAGTAGCAGAAACCCCAGATAATGAATGAGAAATGTTTATATGTACTTAGTTGCTTTTAAATCTCCCTTCACGCTAGAGCTGGTGCTGTGCATGGGGCACTGGGACGAAGAAAAGCAGTGACAGCTCGGCCTCCCCAGCCTTTGTGTGGAGCCACAGACTCCCACCAAGGCCTCTTTTCTGCCCTGGCTGACGCTTTATTTTTTTGTAGGGTTGATTATTCAGTTGGTTCCCTGATGAAAATGCTACACCATTTTGTTGAATAAAGAGCTGAATGAATTTAACGAGTAGGTGATTGTCCTTTCACTGCAGGGACCAGATTTAGAGCAGATCTTTTAAGTATATAGAATAGAATCAGAGTCGGAGCTGAAGGAGCCCTGCTCACGTCGTCTCTAACTATGGACTTTCATGGTGTGTGTGTTGAGGGAGGTGGGTATTGGAGGAGTGAGGGGCAGGGGATGGGAGAATGGAGACAGGAGGTGCCTCCATGCTTACACCTGAGGGTCCTAGGTCACTCTCAGGGGTGCACAGCCTCTAGACTGGAGAGATAGGCATCAGCTTGCTTCTTTGGGGCTGCAATCCTGGAGGTAGAGTCAGAACTCATTTTATAGTGAGGGTAATGTTTCCTCAACTGTAAAATAAGTTCTCTAATTGCATAGCAGTTTACTTTTCTAGGTAAAGATAGTAGGAACATAATTTTACGTGTGTGTATATATAAAACAACTATGCTTTAATATATTTCATATATAATTTTATTTATAAATTTATATGCATATATATTTATGTATAATTTATATTTATATATTATTTTATATATAGGTATATAGTACGGCACATGAATATATAAAAGATAGCACAATAAGTTGCTACAACTATATGTGTAAATTTATTATTAAAATGCATGTATATATATTGCACATAAACACATCAGGATATATTAGCTGTATAGGCATACTATACCTACGTAGACACATATATACATATTGCATATCTACACACACATTCTCAAAAAATCTATACTTTAGCAATAATGTGAGAAATTGCACAGGTGTGCTCTACTGAACTTATCATCCACTGGCTTATACTGATTGGTGGATATAAAAGAGCTCTGAGTTTAAATCTAGGCTCACATTGGCCAGTTGCTTTGTTTTCCTAACATTTTTATCAGATTCTCTTTCTATAAAATGCTGATTATAAATATCAGTCAGGTGCGGTTGCTGTGGGGAGTAAATGGGATTATATAGGCATTAATCCAAGTGTCTTGCACATAGTAGGTACTTAGTAAATACTAATTTCCATTCCTAAGAACTACAGTTTTACTCAAAAGTTGACTAATAGTGACCCCTGAGAGAAGTAACAGACTAGGCAATTTTCTCTACTTGTGAAATTCAAACTAGTTATCTCTTACTGCCAAGTAATAATGACTGTAATAAACTGAGGAGATTTCCGTTTAAATAAGTGGATGATTTTAGCTGACTCTGGAAATGTAAATGGACCCTAATTAACGAATGCCTTAATCGGTCTTCCTGTTTCTTCTTTATAGACACATTATTTCCTGCCTAGGCGTGAATACATTTAGTGTATATACGTTCAGATATGAATACACATATGCATATACATTTTCAATGTACCAGCTTTAGTAGAGAAGAACAAAGGATGTTCATTAATTAGAGCTACAAAAATCTCTTGCAGAACTTACATTTGCATTAGAGTAAGGTCTATCTTTCTTAGTCTGGCATTCAAGGCTTTCTGAATCTGACTTCAACTATGTTTCATGAGACATTTTATTTTCCCTGAGCAACTAGCTCTCTCTCTTTTGAATTTCCTGAGGATTCACTCCCTGTACCATTCATTTAACATTTATGACTCTGTTTAAAGGTCTTTTGATATCTCACTTCTCAGAGTAAGGAAAATAGCTATTGAATTTAGCTGATAAAATTTTTTTCTTAATTAAATTTTTTTCTGTAAAAAATATAGGTTTATAATAGAAAAAATTAAATATATAGAACACTATAGAAAGATTACCTATAATTCTATTACAGAGAGATAACTTTGGTAACACCATAGAGAGATATTGGTTAAGTCCTTTCCAAGATTTTTCCATGTTCGAAAAACAAAATAGATCAATCTCAGGTTATTTACATATATTTTATCCATGTCAATTTTTAAAAATTTAATATTCTATTAGGTATATATATTTTATATACTTCACAATTTTATGAAACAGTATTTGGAAACATTTTAACTGTACAATAATCTTATGAAGGAGTACCATAGTTAATTTATCACATCTATTTACTTCTGGTTATTTAAGATATTGTACTTATTTCTTTAACCAATAATGATGAGCTAAATTTCATTTATACCCAAATCTTTGTCTTCACATCTGATTCTAGCCTCAAGATATACGCTATTAATGTTGAATCTTCAAAGAATATAAAGTTTTAAGAGTCTTGACACATATAACCAAATCATTTTCCAAAATAATTCTACCCATTTACATCCATCCAACAATATCAAGTACCTCTCTTCACTGCCACCTCAAAATATACCATGAAGTTTTATAAAAACACTTTTGGCAACAAAACTCAATATAAATTTCATGTCTGTGTTTACTATTAACATAGAATATTTTCAAATTGTAAACTTTTCCATTCTAGAAGAAAAATATAAGATCAGCCTAAATTTATTTCTTTAAAACTAGTTTTCTTTTCCCCCTTATCTAATACTTGGATTTTTAAAAATTTATGCCAGAAAACTCAAAGTTTTCCTAAAGTATACCCAGGTATCAGTCTCTTTTGTTTGTTGTTTGTAGCTTTTCTTGAGCATGTTCAGTGATTTTACTTTGCAGATTATAACTCTGGGGAGGTTAATCTATTCAAAGATATTTAAAATATAATATGCAGTTCTCCTTTTGCTAGAGAGGCAGGTTGTCCTTCCTGCCTTTACCCATCTAATTCAGAATGCACATTCTAGGATGCCGGATATGAGTAGGTACCACTTTTCACACCTGGTCACTGCATAATTGATGTCATCATCCTTCAAAACAGGACCATAACAGAAGTCCTGATGGGACTGAAAACAAAACTCAAGGAGTGAGAGAGACATTTGGGCACCTGAATCACTGGGATAAGCCCCAGGCTAATTATTGATGGTACAGCCCAATTCTTTGATACAAGAGAATTGGGTACATGCGAGTAGTATAGAAGAGAGTGATTATTAATTTGTTTAGTGCGTTTTGTTTTACCATTTCTTAATAGTTTAACTGAATTGCTTTGTTGTTATAGGTTTTGAAATGGGTTGGTGACTAAGACCTTCCAGATTCATCCTACCCATGCTATTGTTGATGGTAATTCTTCCATGAAATTGACATATTTTTCATCAGTGGCCTTAGTTTTCAGGTCTGTTGAGACATTATATATTTTTCTGTTCTTATGGGTAGATGAAAATGAATCAGGCATATATTTCTAATTGCCATCATGCCCTGTATATGTTTTAAATGAAGACACATATGTTTTGGAAAATAACATTTCAATGACAATTATACTTTTCAATCCAGATTGTTGGTCCCCACAACCAAGAAATGATATGACCATTCTTTCTAAGATAAATAGCTTGTTTCACTATTTGTGGTTTTCTTTCTTTTTTAATTGAAAAGTGCAAAGCAGAAATTATAGTTTGTTGTGTTAATGTTTAATGAATTAGTACAAAAAAATATTTTAGTTATAATTTTTCTTTCAATTTCTAACACATTAACATCTAATTTCACTTTCATTCACTTGTAGCAATTACTACTGGGTAAGTTACATAAAGTGGCAACTTACTTAAGGAGACAGTTATAGTGATGTGATTTGAAGTTCCTTAACCCACCTTTACCCTGTGTACATAAATTTTGTCTCCTAGCTTGTAAAGCCACATGGAAGGAAGATGTATGGATTAGTTTTCATATTTGCATTCTAATATGTTCAGAGCTACTCAAAAGTAGTTACCTACATTGTGGAATTCCATGGGGCACCTCAAACAATGCAAACTTTATCTATCATATTTCATCTATCATCTGGCAAGTTATTAAGCTATCTATCATCTATCATATCTAATCTATATAGAAATATATCAGTCATTAAATATGAAATGTCCGATTTCAAATCAAAAGTTTAGTTCATTATATCTCAAACAAGACGCAGTACAATTAATCAAAGTATCTGCCTAAACTGTTGATGTAGTTTTGCTGTCTTAAAGATAGCTTGTTTATGCCAGCAATGAAGAAGCCTGGAGAGGGAGTGGCCATGAAATAGCCAAAGGCGTTTTCTACTGCTTCTTGAGAATTGAATATTTTTCATTGGAAGAAGTGGTCGAAAGCCTGGATGAAGTGATAGTTGGTTCAAGATATGGTGAATACAGTGGATGACAGAGAGTTTCCAAGTCCAGCCTTTGTACTTTGAGCGATGTTTGTGCAACATGTGGTTGACTTTTGTCTTACAAGAGGATTGGCCTATTTCTAGTGACCAATCTCAGTTGCTTAATTGCAAGCATCCCCATCATTTCTTCGAATTGGTTGCACTAGACATCTGCTGTAATGGATTGACCAGGTTTCATGAAGTTGTAGTGGTTAATACCAGTGCTGAAGCACCACATAGACACCATTAGCTTTTTTTGACCAAACTTCGGTTTTGGACTGTATTTCAGCACTTCATTTTTATCCAACCATTGTGCCAAACACTTGCAATTGTCAAAAAGAATCCATTTTTCATCACATGTAATAGTACAGTGTAGAAATGGTTCACCTTTATGTCATGACAGCATAGAAAGGTAAGCTTCCAGATGATTTCCCTTCTTACACTTGTTTAATTCATGCAGAACCCATTTATCCAACTTCTTTAACTTGCTGATTTGTTTCAAATGATCCAATATTGTTGGAATAGTAACTCGAACCTTGCTGCTAATTCACACGCAGGTTGAGATGGATTCACTTCCGCTACAGCTTTCAGCTCATCATTAGCCACCTTGGTCTCAGTGTGCCCACGTGCCTCATTTTCAAGATTAAAATCACCAGAACAGAACTTCTCAAACCATCCACATACTAGGCGTTCATTAGCCACATCCTTCCCAAACACTTCGTTGATATTTTGAGCTGTCTGCGCTGCATTGGTTCCACCACGGAATTCATATTTGAAAATAACAGGATTTTTGACTTATCCTTGGTTTCACAAAAATTACTCTTAAAAAAAATGTGAAAGATAATCACAAGCCAAATCTTGAAAGACTGAGGACGTACCTTCACAATAAAAATAAAACAAGAAGTATCAAAATGAAACGTCAGAGATATCAACTGTCAAATTTAGCACTTAAGGAAATCAGACATTTCATACTTAATAAACTTATATAACCTTTTTTTTGCATTATTTTTAGTCTACATTAGAGATAATGTTTGAAATGTAAATAACTCTAGGAACAGATACATGGTGACAAAGTTAGGCTAAGAAAATGACATCTCTTGGATCCTTTTGGGGAGCCAGGTTTCAATGTGGAGATTCAGTCTCCATGGGAAGCAGGGAGTAGCAGAGAGGATCAACTCAGGTTGGCCTTTGTCATAATCTTGATGCGCCCCTCCCCCACCCATCCCCATGCCTGAATTAGAAGGCAAAACATTGTGAGAACTACTTCCTCTGCTGAAATGAAAATGAGAAAGAGCCTGCCTTTTCTATGACCCGTGGATCTACACCACTTTCACACATAAAAAGGCAGCATATTTGTATTGTTGAATAGACAGTTTTTGGTGCACATTTTCCTCTCAGATACTTTAAGACTCCGAGTTCAATTTGGGCTAGGGTCAAGGTAACAGTTGTTTGTTTGGGGTTCACAGAGAACATTAACTTCTAGCTCAGAGAAAGGACATTGGCCAGGAAGGTGGTCAAACGTGTTCCCAGAGCTAAGTGACTTGTTGAGTGAACAAAGCCGATTCTTTTAACCTTGCTTAGCTTCAAGTGCCAACAAGGTTTAAAAATATAATAATGAGGTAATAAAATAGGAAGGGGTTTGAGCTCCTTGGGCAATATAGATTCATTATGCTCTTATAATTAGAAAATGATGCCCAGGAAATATTTTTAAAAAATAAAGTAAATAAAATAAAATATGAAAACCTCAGAAAAAGGAAAAAAAAATGCCCATTTTCTAGGGCATTTATTTTTCATTTTCAATCCCCTAATTCAGTGGTTCTCAGCCATTGCTACAGATCAGACTTACCTGGGGGGCTTGTAAGGCATGCCAATGCATGTGTCCTATCCCGGGCCAATTACATCAGAACCTCCTGGGGCCAGGCAGGCCAGGAAAGCTCAGGTGATTCTAACGTCAGCTGGGGTTGAGAACCACTGTTCTAATGGGACAAGAGACGAGTTGCTTTGTAGCTCAGATTAAATTAGTGTGACGATAGGAGGGAGTGGTTTTCCCAATATATGACTAATTCTGCTAGCCAACCCTGGCTCTTAGCACAAAGGACATTTTTAAACTGAAGTCAAGTAAAGTTAGTGCCAGTCCCCTGTCCTTTCTCCATCCATTACCAGTGACATATCTGCGCCTGGTGTTTCAATCCCAAACATGTCACTGTTTTCATGTCGTCACTCCATTCCATGTTGCAAAGATCACTCCTGTCAGCTCCCATTCATCTGGGAGGGTCAGGCCTACACTGAAAACCAGAGGCCCTGCCTGTACCTCTGACAAGGTCTGTCACATAGCGGCTGTCACCAGGCCCAGCACACATCCGCGCCAGTCAGCTGCCACTTCAGACCACAGTCAGTTGGTTGTTAGGATTTCACCTTATCAACCACACCATCCAACATGAGAACTGAAAATCAGTGGCAAAGTAAATCACTTGGGGGGAATGACAGAGACTGTTGGGATTTTGGCCGAGTCACCCAGAGGTGATTTATAAGTCTTGGCTCTGCCAAATCCCCTCCAAGGCATAACACATAAAAACACAAAGTCTGATAGGGAATCTTCAAGGCGGTCTTGCAATCACTTGGCTGTTTATTCTCTCAGGTAGGTAGTAAAATTGGAGTTTGGGAATGAGTCCAAGGGTTGGAAGAGAAATCGTGACTAGAGGCAGGCACATTGGCATCCTGTTCTCTATCTTTTGTCCCTTCACTAAGGGTGGAGGAGTTTACGGTATGGAAGAAGGTAAGTAATGACTGTGTATTGTTTTTCTACTTAATCATCTATATTGTCCCAATATCTTTGAGAGGTTATATAAAGTGGAAATTAGGAAGATAGCATAGATACTTGCAGATTAGAAGGGTATCACTTAATGCCTTGGACTATTTGGAGACAATCTCATCTTGCATGAAATTACTTGGGGAAGATTGAGCTTCACCTTAAGAAAGATGCCCAGTGCTGTCTCTCATGGCATGTCACCCCAAATCATCCATCCCTACAGCTTAGAGAAGGAAGTCAGCAGTGAGTCACCCAATTGTCCCTACTGAATCACTCAAACATAAGAGCATCCTTTACATCAAATCCAAAAGTTTAACATACCCTGCTATTAATAAAGTAAGTGATGATAACTGCTAATTTTTATAGAAATCAGAGAGCCACATTGGGAAGTACAGTAACACTTTATAATATCTGAGATATTAAAGAATAAAAATTTTCAACTGACTTTTTAGATTCAATATTGTTAGAGGTACTGATTCAGTAGGCGAATCACAGGAAGTCCACAAGAATGTCCACTACATAGTAATACATATATACTCCTGAGAGAATGTCTTGAGTTTTTGTGGATTATCCATACATCTACCTAATTCCTGGTAAAATTTTTAGGAAAACAAAAACCGTAAAAGCAATATATTAATAAACCAAAATACACTCAGAATGGAAAGTTGGAAATTTAACTGTGTTTTTCCTTACTAATTTTCATATGAGGAAACTTCTCTAAAATGATCATGAATGTCAATGGAAATACAATATATGACCCTCTATATAACATTTTCTCTTTATTCATTTGTTTTTTCAGAAAAAAAACATACCCTGAATGTCATGATCTCTATAATAATTTATTCACCATCACAAAGAGGTTAACCTAAGAGAAGCCAGTCTGAATTCAAAGAGTAGGTACACAACAAATATTAACTGCTAAAGAAGTAGGTTTTCAAAGAATGTGTTGTTACTTAGCTTAATGATCCCATACATTAAAATCTTCATTTTTCTAATGCTCGCTTCTTTCTCTGTGATGCAACCACTCAGGAAGGCATAGTAGAATCTATTCCAATGCACTGTGCACAGAAACATTTACTTAAATTACTACTCTTTTGTGATACATACACAAATTCCATTTCCTTCTTCTTTAGAATATCCGTAATAATAAAAGGCTGGAAATTTAGAGGCTGATTATATAAATCTTATGAAAACCAATGTGTATATGAATGTTATGCTAGAATAACAGGGTTTCTCAGCATAGAGAGAACTGGCAGTCCTTCATGTACCCTTGGGCAGACACAACATCTTCACCTGTCACATGATGTTCATAGATACTTAAACAAGTGTCTAACCAACGGCCAAAGAGCTCCATAAGTAAATACTTGAGTCTTGTCCATCTGTGGAGTCTAAATATGCATGTGTCAGCCCATCTAGGGGAGAAGGGAGAGCTCGATTGAATCCAGGGTGCAGTTGGATAACAGATAAATTAAGAGAAAAATATGCACTCTTTTGCAGCATGCGTCTGGCAAGAGGGATAGACTCAGTGGCAGAACCAGAAAGTAAGGCCACAGAAGAGATTCAGGATATGGCAAGAAACTACTTCTGACCCTCCCATGTCCAGCTCTTTCCCTAGGAGATAATGTACCCTGCTCAGGGGAAGACTTGTGTATTGAAACAGACTGAAAGAAATGATTATTAGGGGCCCCAGCACTTCTACTGTGACCTCCCTTCTGAAAGAGCTAGGTAATATAAGAAGGTATTATTTTCCTTTTGATCAAAGAAAAGGTGGGCTTTGGAGACCTGGAGGCACACTACAAGGAACTCCCTATGGTGACAGCCAGTAGAGAGAGTAAGACAAAGGGCAAAGGAGAGAAAGTAACAATGCTGGCAAGCAGATTCAAAAGCATCAGAGTTCTAGTTTGAGCCCATTTCATTAGGTGAGCAGAAAAAGTGGGCATTTAAACCTCAGAAATCCATAGCAAGATGGCCTCAATGAAGGCCTGCACTTGAACTTCAGTGGAGCTCTGATGACAAGGGAGACAACTCTGCCCTCCCACTCCTCTTCCCTTTAACAGCCTAGAGATTGAGGACGAGTGATGTTGGGGGAAACTGCTGAAATTTTATCCTGTGGTTCATGGAAATGTTGATCAGTACACCTGTGGACAAACCGTGAAAGTGACCTTCTCCTGGAATTTAGGGGGTTGGGTTTAGGGAACATTTCTTTTAAATTGTTGGCATGGGAAACTTCTACAGGCCTAACAAAAACATTTATTATGTTTGATTAGCAGCCTATTTTTCAGTGTCTCTAGAATACTTGTACAAATTCTCCGAATTAATAATAGGCAAAAGTTATGTCCCCAGATTAGACTACATAAACTGTGAACTGCTGGTATCATGCCTTATTGGTCACTGTGTCCTCATTCATGGGCATGACACCATGCACACAAATATGCTCAATAAATATTTGTTGAAAGAATGAATAAATGAAAAGAATAAATGAATGACTTAGTCTACCTGCTTGTATGTAAAATTAAGATCTCTAGAGTTACAAATGAAAATATATAATATTTAGCTTGTGTACAATATATTCACCATATGCAGCACAGATTAAGGAATGCATTCAGTTAATTTCAAAATTACACACTTGTTTATGCATGGCTTTTTCAGTAGTCACAAAGAATTTGTCTTGAATGCTTCATTAATGAGGTGTTCCTCATCACCATCCAATTCTAATGCATGTAAATATATACAGCATACATATTTATATAATATATATTTCATATATTACATATACTATATATACATTATAAATATACACTGCATACATTAACTGGAATTGTCAGTGGCTCGCTAAAAGTGTGCAAATTATGTAAAACCAGACATCCTTCAATCACCTTCCTTTGAGATTCTAAATCCAATACAAGATTTTTTTAAAAACTGTTTCTACTCTTCAAGCATATTGGTAAAGAAATAAAAGCACTTTATCTCTACTTCCAGTTCTGTTTTAATATACTCAATAGTGAAAATTGCGCACAACATAGGCTCTCAAGTAGGAGGAAGCCGTGCATATATATACTACACATTAGTGTGTAAAAGTTGACATTGTTATAGGAAGCTGGATTGAGAGATGCAGCAAGTTTGCGGCTGTTAGTTGCACCCTTTTCTAGATGTTCATTTCATCATATGTACCAGGTCATATAGTCATTTGAGAAATGTAGAAAGAGGTTTAGAGCTATGTTGTCCAAATGGTACCATTAACCACATGCGACTACTGAGGTTGAAATGTGGCTAATCCGAATGGATATGTGCTGTAGGCATAAAACACACACTGGAATTTAAAGACTTACTTTGAAAAAAGGAATGCAAAATATTGGTTACATACTAAAATGATATTTCAGTTCAAATAAAATGTATTAAAATTATTAATCATTAATATTATTATTAAAATATATTATAATTAAGTTCATGTTTCTTTTTACTTTTAAAATAATTTTTAATTGACAAAAGAAAAATTTTATGAATTTATAGTATACAATGCAATGTTCTGAAATATGTATACATTACAAAATTATTAAACCAAACTAACATATTGATCACCTCACATATTTTTATGAGCACATTTAAAATCTATTGCCTTAGTAAATTTCAAGTATACAGTACATTATTATTTACTATAGTCACCATGCTGTACAATACACATCCAGAATTTATTCCTATTGTCTAACTGAAACTTTGTACCCTTTCACCAACATCTCCCCATTCCCTGCCCCTTTATCCCCACCCTAGCCCCTGATGACCACCATTGCACTCTTTGTTCTGTGAGTTCAATTTTTTAGATTTCATATATAACTGAGATCATGCAGTATTTATGATTTGGTGCCTGGCTTATTTCACTAAGCGTAATGTCCTTCAGGTTCTTCCATGTCACAAGTGACAGAATTTCCTCCTTTTCTAAGGCTGAATAGGATTCTACATTTTCTTTATTCATTCATCTGTCGATAGGCACTTACGTTGATTACATATCTTGGCTACTGTAAATAATGCTGCAATAAACATGAGAGTGGAGATATCTCTTCTACCCACTGATTTGCTTTCCTTTGGCTATGTACACCTAGAAGTAGAATTGCTAGAACCTCTGCACTGTTTTCCATAATGGCTGTACAAATTTACATTCCCACCAACAGTGTACAAGGGTTCCCTTTTGTCTACATCCTCACCAACACGTATGTTTTGACCTTTGATAAAAGCCATTTTTACAGGCGTAAGGAGATACTGCATTGTAATTTTAATTTGCATTTCCCCGATGATTAGTGATGGTGAGCACTTTTTCATGTGCCCGCTGTCCTTTTTTATGTTTCCTCTTGAGAAACGTCTGTTCAGGTCCTTTGCCCATTTTTTAATTGGGCTATCTGTTTTCTCATTATTGAATGTTTGAGTCCTTACATATTTTGCAGATTAGCTCCTTATCAAGTATATGGTTTGCAAATATTTTCACCCATTCTCTTCACTCTGTTGACTCTGGCTGGGTAGAAGTTTGTTAGTTTGATGTAATCCCTTTTGTCTCTTTCTGCTTTTGTTGCCTGTGCTTTTAGGGTCACATCCAAAAATGTTTTTCCCAGAACAATGTCAAAAAGCTTTTCCCTATGTTTTCCTCTAGTATTTTTACTGTTTCAGATTTTATGTTTAAGTTTTTAATCCACTTTTAGTTGCTCTTTATATATCGTGTAAGATAAGGATCCAATTTCGTTCTTCTGCATAGAAACATCCAGTTTTCCCCAAACCATTTATTGAATAGACTGTCCTTTCCCCATTGTGTGATCTTGGTAATTTGAGGATTTATTTGAGGGTTTTATTAGAGGATTTATTTCGGGGTTTTCTACCCTGTTCTACTGGTCTATTTGTTTTTATGCCAATATAATGCTGTTTTGGTTACTATAATTTTGTGGTAGGTTTTGAGATCACGTAGTGCGAGAACTCCAGTTTTGCTCTTTTTGCTCAAGATTGCTTTGGCTACCTAGGATCTTTTGTGGTTCTATATGAATTTTAGATTGTTTTCTCTATTTCTGTGAAAAATGCCATTGGAATTTTGATAGAGATTGCATTGAATCTGTAGATTGCTTTGGATACTATGAACATTTTTACAACATTCTTCTAATTCATGAACATTAGATATCTTTCCATTTATTTGTGTCTTCAATTTCTATCATCCATTTTTTATAGTTTTCAGTGTAAATTTCACCTCCTTGGTTAAATTTATTCCTAAATATTTTATTTTTATGGTATTATAAATGTGATTATTTTCTTAATATCTTTTTTGAGTAGTTCACTGTGTTTTGTATGTTATTAGTAATTTTGTATCCTATATTTGCAAACAGAAACAATTTTACTTCTTTTCCAATGTGGATGCCTTTTTTAAAAAAATCTAATTACTCTGGTTAGGACTTTCAATACTATGTTGCACAGAAGTGGCAAGAAGTGAGCATCCTTTCTTATTCCTCATCTTAAAGGGGAAGTTTTCAACTTTATTGATTATAATGTTAGCTGTGGGCTTGTTGTATGTATCCTTCATTGTGTTGAGGTACATTCCTTCTGCACCTAATTTGTTTAGAGTTTTTCTCAAAAAAGGATGTTCAATTTTGTCAAATGCTTTTACTTCATCTAGTGATGAGATCATATGACTTTTGTCCTTCATTCTATAAATACAGTGTGCCATGTTTATTGATTTGTGTATGTTGGAACATCCTTGCATTTGAGGGATAGATCCAACTTTATCATGATTAATGGGCCTTTTAGTGTAGTTTTAAATTTGGTTTGCTAGTATTTTGTTGAGGATTTTCACACCTATGTTTGTCAAGGATATTAACCTATAATTTTCTTTTCTAGTAATGTTCTTGTATGAGTTTGGTATCAGGGTAATCCTGGCCTCATGAAATGAGTTTAAAAGTATTCCTTCTCCTTCAATTTTTTGGAAGAGTTTGAGAAGAATTGGTACTAATTCTTTAAATATTTAGAAAAATTCAGCTTCGAAGTCATCAGGTCCTGGGCTTTTGTTTGATGAAAAAGTTTTATATTACTGATTCAATCTCCTTACTTGTTATTGGTCTGTTCAGATTTTCTATTTCTCCAGGATTTGGTCTTGGTAGGTTTTATGTTTCTAGGAATTTATTCATTACTTCAATATGTTGGCATAACTGTTCATAGTAGTCTCTTATTTCTGTGGTATGATTTGTAATTATACCTTTTTCCATTCTGATTATATTAATTGGAGCTTTTGCTCTTTTTTTTCTTAATTAGTTTAGGTAAAGGTTTGTTGATTTTGCTTATCTTTTCAAAAAACCAACTCTTAATTTTATTGATCTTTTCTATTGTTTATCTAGTCTATTTATTTGTGCTCTGATCTTTATCATTTCTTTCCTTTGACTAGCTTTGGGCTTAGTTTGTTCTTCTTTTTCTAGTTCCTTCAGGTGCAATGTTAGCTTGTTTATTTGAGATCTCTTTTTATTTAGACATTTATCACTATAAACTTCCCTCTTAGAAATGCTTTTTCTTTGACCCATAAGCTTTGGTATGGTGTATTTCCATTTTTTGTTTGTTTCACAGTATTTTTAAATCCCTCTTTTTAATGTTTTTCACCCTTTGATTGTTCAGGAGCGTGTTGTTGATTTCTAGTTTCATAGCATTGTGGTTGAAAAGGATACTTGATATGATTTCAGTCTTATTAAATCTGTTGACTCGTTTTGTGGCCTAACACAATGATACACATCCTGGAAAATGTTCCATATGCACTTGAGAAAAATGTATATTCTGTCACTGTTGGATGGAATGTTCTGTATATGTCTGTTAGGTTCATTTGGTCTAAGCCGTGGTTTAAGTCTAATGTTTCATTATGAATTTTTCTGTCTAGATGATCTATCCATTGTTGATAGTGGGGTATTGAAATCTGCTGCTATTATTATACTGTAGCCTATCTCTTCAGATCTGTTAATATTTGCCTTATATATTTAGATGCTATGATGTTGAGTACATGTATATTTACAGTTGTCTTTATCATTATATAATGGCCTTCTTTATCTTTTTACAGTTTTTGATGTGAAGCCTATTTTTTCTTTTATAAGGATGCCCCTCACTCCGCCTTGCTCTCTTTTGGTTACCATTTGCAAGGAATATTTCTTTCCATTCCTTCACTTTCAGTCTAATTTGTGTGCTTAAGGCTAAAGTGATTCTCTTATAGGCAACATATTGTTTGACTTTTAAAAAAATCTATTCAGACCTTTATCAGAAATGTAGAGAGCAAATATTTTCTCCCATTCTAATCTATCTAGAACGTAAGAAGATTAACAAGAAAAAATCAAACAACCCCATTAAGAAATGGGCAATGGAAATGAACAGAAATTTCTCCAAAGAAGACAGAATAATGGCCTGCAAACATATAAAAAAATGCTCAACATCTCTAATCATCAGAGAAATGTAAATCAAAACCACAATGAGATACCACCTAACCCCAGCGAGAATGGCATGTATCAAAAAAACCCAAAACAACAAATGCTAGTGAGGATGTGGAGAGACAGGAACACCCTTAAACTGCTGGTGGGACTGCAAATTAGTGCAACCTTTGTGGAAAAGAATTTG
>VBSM01000361.1:17508929-17535202 GCA_008086735.1 Cheirogaleus medius
CCCTAACAATATCTGTACCCCCATAATATAATGAAATAAAAGAAAAAAAATCTATTCAGCCACTCTGTGTCATTTAATTAGAGAATTTCCTTTAGTTAGACTTAAAGTGACTATTGATTGATATTGACTTACTATTGCCATTTTGTTAATTGTTTACTATCTGTTTTGTAGTTCCTTTGTTTCTTTATTCCAATATTCCTGTCATCCTTCATGATTTGTTGAATTTTTGTAGTGGTGTGCTTTGATTCATTTCTCTTTATCTTTTGTGTATCTACTGGAGGGTGTGTATGGGTGTGTCTGTATCTGTGTCTGTGTTTGTGATTATCATGGGGCTTAGATAGAATGTCTTGTAGTTATAATATTCTAATTTGAGCTGATAACAAATTAACTTCAACTGCAAATAAAAACTCTACACTTTTATTACACCACCCCTATATTTTATGCTTTTTATGTCACATTTTACATCTTTTTGTATTGTGTATCCATTAACAAATTATTGTTGCTGTAGTTATTTTAATATTTTTTCAACATTTACACTAAATTTAAAAGTAATTTATACATCATCATTTTAGTATACAGTATTCTGAATTTAACTATATTTACCTTTATGAGTGAATTTTATACTTTCATATGTCTTCATGTTGTTACTTAGCATCATTTTGTTTCAATTTGGAAAACTCTCTTTAGCATTTCTAGTAAGGAAGGAAGGTAGGTCTCATACTGGTGAACTCCTTTGGCTTTTATTTTTGTTAGAATGTCTTTATCTCTCCTTCATTTCTCAAGGTCAGATTTTCTGGGTATTGTATTCTTGGTTGTGGTTGTTTTCTTTTAGCACTTTGACTATGTCATCTGACTCCCTTCTGGCTTGTGAGGTTTCTGTTGAGAAGTCTACTGATAGCCTTATGCGGGTTCCCTTATATGTGATGAATCTCATATCTCTTGCTGCTTTCAAGATTCTGTTTTTGTCTTTGATTGTTGACAAGTTGATTATAATTTGTCTTAGAGTATTCTTCTTTGGATTGATCTTCCTTGAGGTCCTTTGAGCTTCTTGAATGTCCAGATCCACCCTCAGATTTGTGAAGTTTTCAACCAGCATTTCTTTAAATAAGCTTTCTGCCCCTTCTCTCTTGCCTCTCCATCTGAGACTTTCATAATTTGATATTTGTACATTTGATGGTGTTCCATAGGTTCCTTATTTTTCTTCATTCTTTTCCAATCTTTTTTCTTTTTGTTCCTTTAATTAGCTAATTTCAAATTACCTCTCTTCAAGTTTGCTAATTATATTTTCTTCATAATTAGATCTGCTGTTGAAGCTCTATTTTGAATTTTTGCATTTTGTCATTGTATTTTTCAACTACAAAATTTCTGTTTGGTTCCTTTTTATGTTTTTTATTTCTTCATTAAACTTCTAGTTTTGTTTAGGCATTGTTTTCCTAACTTTACTTAGTTGGGGTTTTTTTGCATCTCATTGAGTTTCTTTAAGATGATTATTTTGAATTTTTTTCAGGCAATTCATAGATCTCTATTTATCTAGGATTGGTTACTAGAGCTTCATTAGTTTTCTTTTGTGGTATTAAATTTGTCTGATTCTTTGTTATCTGTGTAGTCTTGTATTGGTCTGTGCATTTGAAGGAAGAAACATCTCTTCTAGTTTTTACAGGCTAGTTTTGGCAAGTCTTCTTCTGTTAGGTCCCTAGCTGATGGGATTGCTTCTGGGATAATAGTTGAGTGACGTTGAAGCCAGGACACATGGCTGCTTCTGGGTCTACAGTAGGATCTTCAATTGGTAGACCTGTTATCAAGAACCCCAGTAGGCATGGATATTGTCTGGTCCCTGAGTGGACTGGACTATCTCCAGGATGTTGGTCCATTGGGCTGACAATAAGATGAGGGTCTGCAGATAGTGGGCCTATTACCAGGTGTGTGGACAGATGTGGCTTTCTTCAGTTCACTGGGAAGGCACCTTCTGCATCACTGAGTGGGTCTCTAGACAGGCAGCATTGCCCCAGTCTATGACTGAGAAGGGTTGCAACCAAGCCATAGGCTGCTTCATGGCTCAGAGCCAAGACTTACATCTTAGACCTATCTCTGGGGTCACAGATGGGCATATCTCTTGGTGGGTTCCTGGGTTTTTAAGCCTGTTCTCAGTCCAAAGTTGAGAGGGGATAGAATTTATTTTCAGGGTTATTTTCAAATCAACAGTGGGACTGATTTCAGCAGGTCAGCCTACAGGGGCACTGACAGACATGCCCTTCTCCAGATCCCAGAGCAGGTAGAACTGCTCCCAGAGCACAGCTGAGAGGGGTTAGGGCTAAGATCCAAGGCTGTTTCAGGATGTGATGTGAAACAAAGTTTGGCAAGCCTGTCCTGGGGACTCAGATGGGTGTGTCTCCTGGCAGGTCCCTGGCTGAGTAGAACTACTCCCTAAGCATAGCCAAGTGGGCCTGAAGCCAAGAATTAAGACCCCTTCAGTATTTTCAGTGGGACCAATCCTGGCAAGTCTGCTCTGGGACTCTGAAAGGTATGTCTCCCTCTGGTCTCTGTGTGAGTAGGACTGATCTCAAACCACAGCTAAGGGGTCTGGATCCAAGTTACAGGGTAGTTTCAGGATTACAACTGGGATCAATGTCAGCAGACCTGTCTCCCAAGGGGCTAATATGTATGCCATTCCTCCTGGGCCTCTAGGTAGATGGTTTTGGTAGCAGAATCAAGGCCAAACAAGGCTGTAGAAAGCCCTCAGGGGGAAGGGCTGTTTCTGGGTCTGGAGCAAGGAGTATGATCTGTGATTCTGCCCCCTTGGTGTGGATCTGTCCTCTCAAAATGACCCTCCTAGGTCTTGGGCTCCACTGGGGTTTTACAGACTACTACCTAAATCCCAAGGCTCCCTCAAAGGCACTTTAGTCCATGGATAACTGTGAGATTATTATTGCTGTGGGGGGTACAGTGGAGGATTTACTATTCTGCCATCTTACTGTCATTACTCCCTCTTTTTACATTTTTTAATGTAGCTTGAAGAAAATTTAAAATTACATACGTAGTTCACATTTGTGACTCACATTGTACTTCCATTACAATGTGCTGGCTTAGAGAGGCCATCAGATCAGAAGACATGCATTTAAGTTATTTATATGTGTTTACTTATTTAAAAAATATTTATTAAACTTCTATTATGTGCCAAGCATTGGACAAGATATGGATTAAGTGGTAAGCAAAACAGACCAGTGATAGGAGTCACATTAACCAAATAATAGCATGATGTAAAAATGTGACTACAAACTGCTAAATGCTGTGAAGAAAAAGTATAGTCAGGCATCAGATCTGGTCTGAAGATAAGCTCTAAGGGGTGAATATGAGTAAAACAGGTACCTGGGAGTTGGAATTGGGGAAAAAAGCAGGGTAGATAAGAAACATTCTGGGTGGAGGAAAAAATAGATTCAAAGGCTTGAATTGAGAGGGAACACGACAACCACTCCAAGAATGGAAAGAAGGCCACTGTAGCTGGAGTATAGGGGACAACAGCAGAGGGACGCCTGAAAGTGGTAGACCAGACTATTAAGCATCTTCACTGGCTATTCACAGTGTCAGGTGCAGACCACGAGCAGTGACATCACCAGGGAGCTTGTCCTAAAGGTAGAATGTTAGGCCCTAGACTGACCCACCAAATTAGAATCTGCATTTTAAAAAGATTTTTACCTAAGTGGTATACACATTAAAATTGGATAGACACTGTTCTAAAATTAAGTGAAGATTGTAGTCTTAATGCTTAGAGCTATAGAAAGTCATTGCAGGGTTTTTTGCAATTGGTGAAATGATCAAATTTATATATATATATATTAAAAGATTATCCTTCCTGGTGATGGGCACAATTATAATTTTGACTCATGTGGCACAAAAGCAATTTATGTCATCAAAACATTTGTACCCCCATAATATTCTGAAATTAAAAAAAAAGAAAAATTATCCTGATGTCGTATGGAAAAAAAGACAGAAGTGGGTGGACAGAGTAGAACTACCAAGGTCATGTAGGAAACTGGTACATTGTGGCAACAGACAAGAGTAACATGGGCTAGGGCAGAGTCTGTCTACACAAGTGAGGGACTGGAATGGAGAGACATTTAGAAGGTAGAACCATCAGCTCTCCTTGGTGGTAAATTGATACAATACGTGAGACTGACACCCAGGATGAGCGCCAGACTTCTGGCTTTCACATCTTGATAAACAGGAACATTCTTCACGAAGCTAGAAAATACTGAAGCAGGACAAAATGTGGGGGCTTTTTAAAAACATAATGAGTTCAACTTTGAATATATTGAGTCCGAAGTGCTTCTGAGACGCCCAAGTGGAAATGTAAAGAAGTCAAAGAGATTACCCAGGGAGGGATAGCCTAGGATGCCAGTCTTAGTTCTGACTCCACTGTGGACTGAGCAAGCCAATGCCTAAACGTTTACTAATCTGAAAAAAAAAAAGAAGATGGATAATAACAAATGTTTTACAATACTACAATAGGGGAAAATCAATTTATATAAAAATGCTTTTAAAAATATGAAGTGTATTAAATTGTACTGATTTTTTTTAGGTATGTTATCCAGCTGCAGTGTGAAATGATATAAAATCAAGTCACTCACTAGTGAGTGTTACTTGTCTCATTCTTGAAAGAGGAAGTTACAGGAGATTAGCTCTAAGATCTCTTCCAGCTCAATATAGGTCTAAGTCTGAAATATTTTCTCAGTTCTGCAAAAGCACAATTTCTTTCCATCAACCCTGGTTCTACAGCTTAGAGATTGGGTTCATGATCCTTTTATAGGGATGTTTGATATCTTATATTTTTCCTCTTATTTGTGCATTCAGGAAATAGAATGACAATACTGCATGTGTTATTTAAAAGCAATTATCAATCATTTATTGAGGGTTTAGCTGTGTATTAAGCACTGTGAAAGGCAAAGAAAAGAAATGGTTATAACTTAATTAGGGAAATAAAGCATTAACATGTAAAATGATGCTACTATCATAAAATAACAATAAATATAAAAATACAGAGATGTCTTACAGCAAAATATTATTTATTGCCCTGGTACTGGGAGCAGAGCTTTATGGCACAGTATACACACTAGTAGCATTTAGGTTAGAAAAAGGAGGTACCAGGATCAACCGGAATAGCTCAGTTGAAACAGGTAAGATTTTCACATAATGAGAAGATCTGGAGATGGTGCCCCTGGTGAAGGGAATGGTGTATATAAAGGTCCAGAAATGGGGATATGTAGCACATGTCTGAAGGGTGTGGGGACAGAAGTCTAATTAAGGAGGAAAATGCATGTATGAACAAAAGCAAGGACAGAGGCTGAAAATACATATTGCATACAGAATAGGGTGAGACATTAATACCTGTGCAAGCTGTTCAATGAAGAGATACAAGGTGATTTGGAAAACAAGAACAACAAATATAACACAATGACAACAACAAAAATCCAAGGTCTAAACTGTCAAACCCAGACAAAAATGTAAAAAAAAAACCACAAAAAACTGTTGCCTTTAAAAAAATGTATCCAAGCTATTCTTTGCATTTGCAGTACTACATTCCCTCTTTCCATTGCGTGAACATGGCAGATAATATTCTTCATTTATATGAAATGAAGAATGTGAGGATATTGGTACACTCAGAATCCAGATGACTATTTAAATGAGAGGATAACACATTATAGGATTCAAATATCTTCCAGTTGTATAAATTAACTCTTTCCCACAATCACCGGGTGTAAGGGTGGAATGGGAAGGAGGGTATCTATCAGCTCAACTGTGGTTTCGTAACTTGCTATTATAAAGAGAAAGCCCTGGAGAACAAGACAAGGGTTGCCTCTCAAAGGGGATATCTTTTGATAAGAAAAAAGCATCCTGATTTCTGACATAGATTTCATATTTCTGCAGCATGTGCCATTATCCTTTCATGATGCCAAGGAGTGTAAAATAGCCTCTTTCCATGCAAATGAACACAAGTTAGAAGAAAACATTCCTGAGTCAGTGTTTAGTTTTTCCGTGTCTACTGCATCATCCTCTGTCAACACTGGCCTCCACAATTACAGAAGCCTATGACCGGAAGGAACCTACACCAAAGTTATCCTTTTTCCACCTTTTCCAAAACAACCTACATTTGGAAAATTAACTGTTCTTCAAAAAACAAAACAAAAAAGAAACTCTCTGGATAAGACTATATGAAAATTTGTTTCCAGTGATTCATAATACTTGCAACCGGAAGATTCTGTTAGTGCTTAGACTAAAATTCTTCCCAGGCGTTTTACTTTTGACTTTTCTGTTACAGTTACATATGACCTTTTTTCCTCCAGCATGTGAGTAAAGCTACTGTCTCAGTCTTTATTTTACAGTCCATATTGGCAATCATAAAGACTAATTCAATTCAACATATATGTATTAACAAATCAGCTCTGTACCGTGGTTCTGGGGGCAAGAGGAAACCCCAAAGAGCATTCGTACCCTCCAGAGACTTGCAGTCTAGTTGGGAAGGCAAGACATTTATGCCCAAACTGATAATCGATAGACTCTTTCGGGCCAGAGAGACGACCTATGTCACATGCTGTGTAGAAGATGAATGGCAGGCTGGGCTGGTTGAGGAAGACTTCATGGGAGAGCAGTACCTTGAAGAGTACAGAGTCAAATCTGATTAGGCCAAGAGGAGCAAAGAAAGTGACCAAGGTGAAAGTCAGGGGATGGTCACAGCATTTCCACCCACATGAAAATAAGTCTCTCCTGCTGTTTTGCTGAAGCTAGATAGAATGCTTCCTTTAACCTAAAGTATCCTCCCAGTTACAACAAGTTCCGCTTAGGATGAAGATGAGAATACCAATGGCTCCCTTCAAATTAAGAACACATAGCCAAGAGAGAAAGTCAGAAGAGGTTTTTCCCTTTGACTCCTCATGATCTGCCTCCATATACCACAAGCTTACACCCCACCTCCAGGGAACACCAGTGAGTCCTAAGGTTTCCTGGATATTTCAAAGTCTTTTCACTTTTACCAGGGGCTTGATCTCTAACCTATATGTGACTCTATCAATTAAAACAAAAAGGAGGGAAAAAAAAAATCAAACCTAAAAATATTTGTTTTTTTAAAAATTCCTATTGTTTGGCTTGATGCCCAAAGTTAATGCTTTTCTCCTTCTGTGTTACTGTGTATCATTCCGTTCCTCTCTTTCACAATAAGCACCCATTGTAAATTACAGAGCACACGCAAGCATGCATGCACACACGCACATGCTCACGCACACACACGCGCACACACCAAAATTTGGATTCTGCCCTTTCTAATTACAAATCACCACCTGTGGTAAAATTATTGAAAAACAGATGAGCTTTTCATTCCAGCAATAGCCTTAAAACAAGCAGCAGTTCCAACTGCCAGTGTGATGTATAGACACCACGGAGGGCAGATGAGGGATTAATTAGGTCTGTCCTTGCACATTGCCAGGGGAGCACTTCTGTAGAGGTGATTGAAAACTAGAAAGAGTGGCATTAGTCTTCATTGTTGGTTAAAGGCAACAAAAATAAAGATGCAATTGAGTTGACAAAGCTTCAAGGTATGTGGCTGAGTCATTTGGAGGTGTCAAAACGATCAAACTATAATTAATTAGCTAAAGTGTTATATTTAATCCCTCAACTTTAATGAAGAATTCTGCATCCAAGAACAAATAGCAAAAGAGGTACCATCGGTTTCTGATATTTGTTAGGTTTGGAGGGAGGGGTAGTTGTTCGGAGAGAACTAAAGTTTTTCTCGGGCTGTAATGATCAACACCCCGTGCTTTTAATCTTATTGTCATTTCCCTTTTTCTTATAGAACAGTGGTGCTGCTTTCTGCATTTCTATGAGGGGAGCAATTATAGGCACACAACTTTCCCTGCCAGTATGTGAAGTCTTTTTAAGGAGGCATAGAAGACTGACTGTGGGGTCTTTGGCTTTTGACCACTTACAGATTCCTTGTAAGGTTTTCCAGCAAGTAGTGTATCTATTTTAGAGCTTTAGGATTATAACTTTTGGCCATAAAAATCATAAACAATTCTTAATTATAATCCAGAAACATTCATTGAATACCTACTATATGTAGGGTATTTCTTCCCTATCCCTAAAACCCTTTACACATGAAATAAGCACATATGATTATTTTTTTCCTGTTGTCTGTAAAGTTATTGCCCACATTATTATTTTATAAATTGGTTTCTGAGCCCCAAGGGAGCAGGAAACAGGTCTGTGTTGTTCTCTTCCTATGGGGCCTAACTCAGGCACTTAATGGTTCCTTGATGAGGCTCATGATTCAACCAGTTCTAAGTGAAGGCAGAACTGAAACATATTAATATTTAGCATTTTAATGTATTGGCTATAAATTAGCAGATTTCCTCCCTGCTATTATGTAGAATTTGCATTTATTAGCTATAATTTAGTATTGGTAATCTTTTTTTAAATTTGTAAAGTGTTTTGTTTCCTTTTTTTATAAATTATTACTCATGGAGACTTAGGAAAAGCACCATTCTGCTATAAAATAAAAGAAACAGAATTGAAGACAAGGTAATTGGTATTCAAAAAAAGCCATTCTTTTTAGCTTTTTGGTCTGCCAAATTATTAAAATATACAGAAAACCCCTTAGAATGGAGATTGTCTCAAGTGTCATTTAATGTAGATTTCATGAAAAACATAATGTCCTCTCTCTTTTTAAGGATCTATATTAAAATACTCGTTTTAGTAGTCTTTTATATACAAACAGCTATTAAAAAGGAAAAAATTAAATTGCATTGAAAATCATGCCTGGACAAGTATTAGCTCAAATATATTCATTAATTAAGTAAGTAGTTTAGGTATTTATTTCCTATAAAGATTTTCTTGCCCAGAGTAATAAAGTAAAATAGTATAATGGGCTAACTTATTTTCTTCCTCTCTTAAATATGGAAATTACGTATTTTTTATCCAAAAGTTGAAAATTTTCTCCTCAAGAAGAGATATTGTCAGAGAAACGTAGAAATTATCCTTACCACCAAAGAAAGAAATATTTCAAACTGAGAACGTTTCAAAGAGAAATCTCTGGAAAATTAAATAAAGAACAATTCTTCCCATTTATTCCACACACTAGCCTTGCTCTCATCCCCGATATTTTAAGCATGTGACTTGTCTGTCAGAAAATTGACTCTTTATCTGTTTCTTTGGTATTTGCACTTGGACTGTTCATGTCCATATAATTATTATCTATCTTCAATATTAAGTCCTTTAGGCATTGGGATGGTGTTCATAAAACGTGTCGACTGGAAAATGTCACAAAGCAAGTGAAAGTGACAACTAAGATGTGAATGCAGGTAGTGTTTTGTGATAATTCCACACACCATGCACTCTCTTTGGTAGTTTCCTTTGCTCATGTGACAAGAACAAGACCAGAACTATAGTGACCTCAAACATATAATGGTGAGAATGGTGGAGAAGGCTCCTAAGATGCAGAATGTAAATAACATATCACCACACAGTTTAACAAGATTGACAGATACTAATGGATAACCTGCAGTCTTAAGGTCACATGTGGCCTTCTACATCCTTAAGGGTGGCCTTTTGACTGAATCCCAATTTTACAGAACAAATCCTCTTATTTTTATTAATACATTTTCATTCATCTTTTATATTTTTATTTTATTTTTCAAATGAACATATTTGAAATACAAAAGAATAAAATAAGTTTCAATGAAACTCAGATTGACCCGTCCAATTAGAACGTTAATAAGCCACAAGGGCTAAATTAATGACTGCTACACTCATGATTTAGTTCTAACTTCCCCCAACTGACTGGTGGCCACTACCACACTAGGCTGGTTGGTGAGAGTTTATAGGGGTTGGGAACACCAGTCTGTTATCAGCTTTTGACAACAGTGCACATTTCTGTTTGAAGTGGAATTTGTGAATAGTTGCACAGCTCAACAGCATTTTTTAAAAATACTGTCTGCTTAACAGCCCATCATGTCAAAGAAGACCAAGAGAATGCTGAAGGAAGAAAATAGATTTTTTAATGAGGATTGGGAATTGCCATATTACCTTGTTTCTGCTAAAGATGAGATGATTTACTTGCTTTGTGATACTGAAATATCAACATTAAAGAAATTGAATGCTCATCAGCATTATACCATCCACAAGGACCACAAATATTTTAAATTAGAGGGAGAGACACAGAAGGTTGTATTGCAGAAATTAAAAGATGAAAAACAAAAGCAAAGACAATCCCTTCAAGCAGCAGTAAGAACTGGAAATAATGCCACTGAAGCAATTTATACAATAGCTTATATACTTGGGGGGAAAAGGGAAGCCATTCAGTGATATAGAAATTGTGAAAGAATGCATTGTTGAAATTATAGGATGCTTGGACCCCAATAACATTTCAAAGTACAAACAACTGCCTCTTTTAAGGAGAACCATAACTGATCAACAGCATGAATTAGCCTTCAACTTAACAGAAAACTTCATGTATACTTCAAAAGGAAAATATATATTATTCAATCGCTTTGGATGAATCAACTGATACTACTGACTCAGTGCAGGTTTTATACTTCATTTGGGTCATAACTGAAGATTTTCTTTGCTAGGAAGAGTTATTAGCTTTGGGCACTCTTGTGAACAGAACAGAGGGAATAGAAATCTTCAACAACTTTCAAGATAAATGTTATAAAGTTGGATTGAATTTGGTAAATTTAGTGAGTTGCATGTACAGAGGGTGCACCTTCCACGACAGGAAAACATGAAGGGTTTATTGCACAGATAAAAAAGTATTAATAGATCCAGATGCTCTCATTTCTTTTCATTTTATCTTGCATCAGCAAAATCTCTGTGCTAAAGCTACTATTTTAAGTGACACTTTTCAACAGCTATATGTATTGTAAACTATATTCCTGCAAATACAACATGGCATCATCAGTTTTGTAACATGCTAAAGTTGAATGATGAGGTATTCAGTATGGATTTGCTATATCATTCTAAAGTGCATTGGCTATCACAGAGACAGGTGTTACCCAAAATTTTATCTCTGCAAGAACAGATAGTTAAATTTTATAAAGAACAGAATCAGTAACGTGAATTATTGAAAGAAGATTTCTGTAGGAATGCAGCATTTCTGTGTCAATCATGTCAAATCAAAATGACTTGAATATTTCTTTGCAAGGTAAAACTAAGTCTATATACAATATGTTGCAAAAAATCAAAGCATTTCTAAAAAAGCTATCATTTTTCAAAACACTTCTTCAAAAGGACATTTCAAATGCACATTTTCTCAAGTTAGCAAAGGTCATTGATGAGCAGGATGATATATGAGAATCATTTGAAGAATACACAGCTGTTATAGACTTACTAATTGGAGAATACAATGAAATGTTCACTGACTTTGAGAATCATGACATCACACTCAAATTAGCATTACAGACTCACCTAGTTGATATCACCAAGGCACCTAAAGAATTACAGATGGAACTGATTGAGCTCTCAGTAGATGGCATTTTAAAATCATTGATGCTAAGAAAGATGCAATTGAAATACGGAAAATTGTAGTAGAATACTCATGCCTTTGGCAACATACCCGCAATATGCTTTCTTGCTTTTCAGACACTTATTGCTGTGAATGTACATTCTCCTCCCTAACCCAAATCAAGATGCCCTTAATGTCACAAATGACTGATATCCATGTAGAGGATCAATTGAAACTGCAGATCTCCATGCTACAACCAAATATTCAAATGTTTTCCAATAAAAAGCAGACACAACAAAATCATTAAAAAGTTAACTTTAAAATTAACAAATAGTGTTCATTTTTGAAATTATTAAGTACATAGTAGTTAGATTTTTAAAAATAATGTACATTTTAAGTATGTCTAATTGAAGTTTCTTGAATGTGGCCTTATTTGATTATAGCTAAATTAACATGGCCTTCCAACATAAAAATGTTCCCCATCCATGAGATAGACTTTCACCGAACTTACCCTCCTTCCACATCTATGATCTGCCAAAATAATGCAGTAGACACTGAGCTGCTATTTAAACAGATAACCATTCTTGTTAATAATGTCTTACACTTAAATCCCAATTTATGTTTTCAAAGTGTTTTCATAGACCACTTCATTTTTTTCTCAAAATAACTCTGTAAGGTAATTGATATTACTTCATGTTTCTGATCACTCAAAACAACCTACACGATTTCTCTAGCCTGCTGTATCAGCTGAAGGCACATTGCTCATCTCCATCTACCCATGTTACTGGAAGGAAGTTTGGGATAAATGCATTGTCTTGTTTAAATCCCAAATGCAACCTTCTCTTATAGTTGTTATAAAAGTTATTGTTAGAGGTGAAAAGCATTTCGAGAATCCTTGAGGTATTTACAATATATGTTTTGCTGCTCTTTTATTTTTGAAGGAGATGAGTCTGGTTATGACTGTACCCCATATGTGGCTAAAATCTACAAGGGTCTTCTCCTCTCTGCACAAGCAAAGCTCCATTCAGCATGATTGCCTTTGCTTCAGACAGGGAGCTTATACTATTTTCTATTAAGTTGATATGCTACCACTGGTGTTGTTTAGAGTGGGGAGGGTGTTGGAAAATGGGTATTTCTAGATTCCTTATAGGGAGCAAGGAAACGGCATTGGAAAGGAACAGCAGATCAGTTAGCTCCAAATCTGAGAAAAGCTCCTACACAAGGAGACACTTAACTGTGGGGACCAGCAGGTTACTGTTTAGTTAATGCTGAAATGGTGAGCATTCTTATTTTCTTGCAAGAAATAAGTTACTGGCAAGTGAGGAGGAGGAAGGGAAGTTTACAAAGACTTTTCAACAAATGGGTAGAATATATTTGAATGTAGCCCATCTTTCTCATCACCTTTATCCTAATTCCATATGACTTTTCCCAGCAGTAGCACAAGCAAAGTGGGGGAATCTGAAGATGTACATTCCTAAATATATTGCCCCTCAGTCTTTTCTGAGTTTGATTCTTAAGAAAAATGGACAACTATAAGTACAATATTTCATTGCATAGCACATAAGCAAAAAAAAATAAGTCAGTAGCATATTTCTGTAGCTAACATGTAACAACACACACCTGAGGAGGTTTGGGCAAACTGCCAAAGTACCTGACAGAGTTACCTGGCAATCAAGGATCTTTGCAAGACATCAGTTACATTTATATCCTTACATATGGTCCAGAACAGTGCCGGCATTTGGAAAGTGCAGAGTGTCAGGCAGCTCTTGAGTCCAGTTTAACCAGTTTCACACACTTGCACAGATTGTGTGGCCGGGACACCTGTCATCTTTTTTTTTTTTTTAACCCCCTGAATTATGGAGACTGTTGTGCAATAATTCTCTTTGCACATTCACAGTCCTTTTCTGTTATTATCTTGACATACTCACTCATAATAAATTTTAAGTGCCAGTCAATCTTAGGAGAATACTGAATCTACTTATTGTCTTAAAGTTCTGAAAGGCACACGGCTTTGGTTGTGAGGCAGACATCCTTTTTGTCTCTGATTTCCTTCTCAACAGTTCTAGCTCTGTTATGCTACATCTCTGAGTTACTAGTTCCCATTGCAGTGGTGTTCCTTTGTGTCTGAATTTCTGGACTTTTCTTGGTAACTACTATATATAAATATATATATTTATATGTGTGTATATATTTGCATGTATATATATCTATATGCATGTGTGTGTGTGTATATATATATATATATATCTCTCAACCACTGGGCTGTATGTTATTGTGTGTTCCATCTGGAAGATATCAAAGATTAATAGACACAGAACCTCAAAAGCTGTCAAGTAAAAACACCACCAGTCCTCCAGTTCCTTTTTCCAAATCCCAAGTTATTGCTAAAGGCCAACATGTATATCTACAGCCCTACACTGGATTTGAAGAGACCAGAGTGGCAAACAAGGGCTGCAGGTAACTTGAAAGTTGGGTAAACAAAACAAACTGCAGTGCCTTTGTTCTCTGGAAAAATGCAATTATTTATCTTCCATTGTTGCCATTTTCCCAGACAGCTTGGGAAGGCGGCTGGAGCCTTTAGATCAGTTGTTCTTAACTGAGCTGATTTTGCCACCCCAAGGGACATTTCACAACATCCAGGGACATTCTGGTTGTTACAACTAGGAGTGTGCCATTGGCATCTGGTGTGTAAAGACCAGAGACTCTTCTAAACACAGAACATCCCCCCAAACAAAGAACCATCCATCGCAAAATGTCAATAGTGCTGACACTGAGAAACTCTGCACCAGCTATATAAGTATGAAAATAATAATTTAAGTAATCAAGAGAAAGCTTCCTTTATCTTCCATGAGATTATCTCTTTTATTCGTGAATTGTCAGTTAAGTCATTGCAGTCAGCACTTTAGGTGTATGTAGTCAAGGGAAATATGAGAAGATGGGATGGAGTTAGACAAACGGAGTCCAGAACTATACTGAACATGAGTTGTAAAGCCCTCTCCAATCACCTGCTCAAAGTTGACTTTTTTCCCCCAGGAATCTCTTGTTTAAAAAAAATAAAATCCAGTTTTGGAAATTCCTTCGATTTGTTTGTTTGTCCTAACTAAAATTTTGCCCAAGCATATTTGCGTATTCAAAGCACTTTGTTTTGCTGTATCGGTCTTTGCAGTCCCTCAAATTAAGTAGGGTGAGCATCCTCCCTTTATTCAGAAGTGAGGCTGTGATGATAAACAAACAGCTCACACTGATTATATGGATGTGAAAACAAAATGTCGTGTCCAAATTTCAAGAACCCTTGAGGGTGTGAATAAGCAATAACCAATCCTACAATGGTTTGGGGATCATGGAGGTATAAGAAGCAATTACTAATAAAACGTCTACCATGTATTGCCTATGTACTAGATGCCAGGCACTGCACAAGGTTCATCGTTTATCTTCTTTTATCTGTACTACACTTTGAGGTAGATATTATTTCCCCCCATAATGGGCGAGAACCCTGGGGCTCAGCAAGGAGAAGTCCCCTGCAGAAGGACACACAGTTGGGAGCAGAGGAGTCAAGATTTCAGATCTGGTCCTGGTGACCCCCAAACCTGTGTGTGGGTCTCATGTCAGAGAACATGCATGGAGAAGTGGTGACGCTTGTCCAATCAGGGCAGTGAAAAGCTGTTCAGCTAGTAGAGTTCAGAGCTTGCAGTATAAGAATCACAGACTCACAGAGCTTCTAAGGGCCTTAGAGATTTTTTTTTCCTCAAAAAACCTTTTATATTGCAGATAAGGAAAGAGGAGGCATGATAGGTATTGCACTCCACTCCCAGATCCTTTGTCTTCCTACTTGTACCACGGATTATCATACCACCTATTAGTGCCTGGAAGCATGTAAACAAGTCAATGCCAAGATGTTCCTCCCTGTCCACCACTGGAGCAGGAAGAAATCAGCCAGCTCCTTTTGCTGATGTCCCTTATTTGCATTTCAGGGAAGTGAAGCCTTTTTTTCTGGAATTCCCTTGCTCTCTGCTTAGACAAAGACCCCGTTTATTTACCTTTAGGCCACAGTACAAAGCAATCAGCTTCCTATTAGGAGCACACACTCTGCAGATGCTTTTTTTTTTCCTTCCTTCCTTCTTCTTAACTTGGCTGGTTAAAACTCACTAAGTGCTAAATCATAATACCAACGGGTTAGGATTAATTGTGGTGTTTATTTTGGTACATTTGCCTGGGGAGCTAAAGTATGTTTTCACGAATCTAACAAATAATTTTACCTAGAATACCAGACACTGTTCAGGCCCCATTAGCCACGGCTGGATTTGAACCAGTGACCTCGAGGTGAGAGGCTGCACATCACATTACCAATGCCCCTGGCCACAGGGTTCACTTGCTGGCTGTTTCTTTAATGTAATTGCCAACAGCAAGCTCAGCAGTGGGAATTCTCCCCGATACATGCATCCTGAAGTCTTAGAAATTCAGCAGTTGAGAACGCCTCTTTTTGCCTTTGCCTTGGAGTTTGGACCTATTAACTAGCAACCTTGCTGGAGAAACTGCAGAGGGATAAAGGATGGTGTGTATTCAGCCCTGTGCTCCTACAGAAGAAGTAGGATATCAGGTTATAACCATCTGATTTCCTGTCAGCCTGGTTGATGGCTCAAGTCACCAATGCCCATGTTCAAGGAAATATTCGAGAGCATTAATGATTTGCTGGTACCAAGAGATGCGATGAACAGTTTAAAAATACTGCCCCTCGATGGGAGAAAATGTATTTTCATTAAGGGACCAGAATTGTGCTACGCTTGTTGGAATTTTTGCTTGTGCACAGGAATTTAGCTCGAGGTCTATGTCTGTCACTAAAATTGACAACTGCCTATGGCTCTGCACAATTGAAACGTAGATCTTAAATTTCACATCATTATCCAAATAAAATATATCTGCCAAGGGGGACTGGTATTACACAGTTAGAGAACTGTGATACCAGTTGTCTGATTAACATATTGAGAGGAATATAAGAATTTCTCAGCTATTTTCCAGAGGGAGGCTGGCTGGGGAGCTCCTGCTAAATGGACTAATTGATCACACGCCCTGTGCTAAGTGCGGAGATGCCCAGCAATGTGTCTGGTCAGTGGAGACAGGGTTTTCCTGTGGTACATAATATCAATAAGACAAAAAATTTTTTTAAAAAGGGATAAAGGACAATCTGGAGATTTCCTTAATCCCATCTAAGGTGGGAAACCACTAGCCCCTGATTATCTGGCCCAGAGAGATGGCTCTTGGGTCTTGGATTTACTCAGCAGTAATCAGAAAGAAGACACACACCTGAACTTTCTCCTCTCAGAGCCTTGCTATAAGATCCAACACCCTGATAACTCTGACTTTGGACAATTCATAATAATGCCAAAGCCATGTAATACTAAAAATGCATCCCTAATGTAATAAAACCAAAAGGAATAATTGAGGGCCAGTGGTTCACTCTAAAAGATACATTAGCAGTCATTAGCACATGTGTTAGGTCACTTGTTTTCTGGTTTAGAGCTTAATTACAAACTCTGACAGGCAGGTTAATACCTAAAGGCCGTATGTATGTAACTCATAGATTTAGATAACTGGGAGTTACAGAATCACAGATACATTTGGTTTTTGCAAGCTGAAGGCAGCCTTAGTGATCAAAATTGATGCAGCTTTTTATTTTACCAGATGAGAAAACTGGGGGCCAGAAGTTGAAATGACTGACTCATCAGTTAACGAGCTAATGACATTTATAATGGCTTTGAGATCTAAAGACTGGAACATAATTGTTGTAATTAGCCCCATGGCATCACAGAGATTCATTCTGCCTTGGTTTAGCCTTGCAGAGGGTTTCCAGAAGTATCATCTTGCAATAATTTTAATCAGTCTATAATCTCCTGGCATACTGGCTGGCACCTAGGAATACTTTAGTTTCCTTCCTACCTTAGCAATCACTTCTGCTTTCTCTAGGTTTCCATATAATGCATTATCAATACTTTCCCATATGATACTTTTCATACTCTATCTTGTGTTGCAGTTAGAGGTTAGTCCCTTAAAATCCTAACCAATTTGTAAATTCTTGAGGGATCTATAATTTCATCTCCTGTACACTTGTTTCATCATAGGATAAAGCACAATGCCTTATTCATATATTTGTTCAATATAGTCTTTTTTATTTTTTATTTTTTTTTTTTTTGAGACAGAGTCTTACTCTGTTGCCTGGGCTAGAGTGCCATGGCATCAGCTTAGCTCACAGCAACCTCAAATTCCTGGGCTCAAGCAATCCTCCTGCCTCAGCCTCCCGAGTAGCTGGGACTACAGGTATGTGCCACCATGTCCGGCTAGTTTGTCTACATATTTTTAGTTGTCCAATTAATTTCTTTCTATTTTTTGTAGAGACAGGGTCTCACTCTTGCTCAGGCTGTTTTCAAACTTCTGACCTTGAGCGATCCTCCTGCCTCGGCCTCCCAGAGTGCTAGGATTACAGGCGTGAGCCACCACGCCCAGCCATACATGTTCAATATACTCTTAATTAACTTGCCAATGAATGGGAAGAGATTCAGGCTACTAGCCCTTTTAGGTAGTAATATTACAGATGAAGATTTAACTGAATGGTTCTATTTCAGATTTTATCAACTACAATACTATGTAGATTTACCAAAAACTGATGAGGACATTTTTCTCCATGCCATAGACCATAGTCCATGCATAGACAGAGGTTGACAAATTGTAGCCCATGTGTGGGCAGTCCTCTGTTTTTTACAAATAAAGTTTTATTGGAAAACAGCCACGTCCATTTATTTATGTATTGTTTATGGTTTCTTTTGCATTATAATGGCAAAGTTGAGTAGTTCAGATAGAGACCATGTGGCCTGCAAAGCCTAAAATATTGACTATCTGGCCCTTTACTAAAATACTTTTGGATATAGACTCTATACTAGACTAGACTAGAGTTCCTTGCTGCCAAGGAGGAAAAGAATATAACAAAACAAAAGTGAAGAAGTCATGCTTCAGCTTTTTATTTTCTTGTGGCCCATTGAAATGGTTAAGATTAATGCTTATCGATTTGCTCTTTAAAGGTGCTATAAAATAAAATCTATCTATCTATATATATATACACATAGGTATGTATTAAAATTTATTGCTAGACATTTCAGTTTTCTTTATAAGGAGCAGGCATAGAATGATTACTTGGAATCCACAAATCACCTTACGTATGTCTCTTTACACCAACTATTCTACAATTTTATGATACCACATGTCCACATGAGACAGAAGTGAAAGTTCTAATTGCTTTCCTTGCCAGGATTCCATTAGACAGTCTTGGGCTCCAGGATCCGTGTCCTGATTCCTGCTAGTCACAGGGCTATGTGAAAGGAATTTGTTAAATTGGGCCAATAAAAGAAGTTCTGTACACAAGCACAGCCTTTGTTTACTCTGAAAGCTCATACAGTGTCATTTTTGTTTTTGCTATTACCTTGGGGATTGTGTACTTCCCTAGAGAAATGTTGGAAGGGTAGGGGCTACAAAGAGTTAGGAGAAAACAGAAAGTAAGAAAAGAGAGAGAACTCCAGTCCCTAGAGCTTTCTATTTACTTTTCTTTTAAAAGAAAAAAAAAAAGAATCCCCTGGTCTTTACTGAGATTCATCAGCACTTTTTGAAATCATAAAGTGTGTTATCCTATTCAGGACTCAAAGAATTTTATAGTACACACAACTTCCCTGTGGGTCTTAAATTTAGTATGATCAGTATTCATCATTTCTGTGAAGAACAAACAAAAACATAGTCCCACTGGGAAGACAGAGAATCTCAAGCATGAATTAGACTCCTTTTGTTCTTTTACTCTTTCCTTCCCTGGAATCCATAACCCAGCTCTGTCAAAGTCAAATAATTAGCAAGTGTCGTGAAACAATAAAGCATCAGACATATGAAACTTCCTGAGGAAAAGCAAAGTAGTGGGGTTGGGAATGATATCAAATTATTTTTCAGAGACTCTTGAAAAATGTTCTTTTTAAAGGTGAGCCATCGGGATGGAACAGAAAGGGCAAAAATGAACAAGAAAAACAAGCAAAGAGATCAAGGATTTGAAATAGTTACAGATTTACCAACTGAATACTAATTTTGGCAACACTGCCCTACTATCGTGTATGTTTTCTCTGAAGAACTAAAAGACAAAGAGAGACAGAGAGAGAGAGAGAGAGAGAGAGAGAGAGAGAGGCCTGATTGACCAACGTACAAAGAGGTTGGCAACACAATAGTTTGCCCTGCCAATAAATTAATTGAAAGATGGAAGGAAGAGGAGTCCAGATCATCTAATTCCCTTTACCTGATTGTGAGTTTTTGTTTTTTGCTTTTATTTAATGATTTATTTATTTTATTTCAAAATATTAAGGGGGTACAAATGTTTTTGTTCCATGGGATTGGAGACCATATGACAGCCTATGTCTTTGTCTATGTCTCTCCTCTCCTTCACCACCCACCACCAGTTGGATGAGAGATTGAGTTGAAGAAAACTGAATTCAAGGATTTAGGGAATTCAACCATCCTACAGGTACATTAAGTACTCATTTTAGTCTATCAACTTCCCTTCAGCATGCTTAGTTAACTATTTGATTTCCTAAGACATCTTGGGGAAATTTCCTATCCTTCCCTAATTGACTAATTTATGTTGTTAATGAGCTATATTTGCTCAAAGAGTTCCTTTTCATTTCTACAGTCTTCCAATGGAGATGCTGTATGTCTCCTTCCTCTCTTAGCTGACGTGGAACCAGAAACATCTCTGATGTTTATAAGGGGCGACAGAGAAAGATGACTCTCGCTGGGCTCTTCCTAGTCCTCACAGCATGGACTAAACGTGCTCCCAAAGTGCTCCAGGAACACAGTTAGAATGCTGTGGGTTGAAAGGAAACTTTGACTTCATAGAATTCCATTTTCAACCCATTTTCTCTCACAGCTTTGTTCCCATGCTGTGGGAAGTCAAGTTAACTTCCATCAACATTAAATATCA
Source organism: Cheirogaleus medius (assembly GCA_008086735.1). Taxonomy (NCBI): domain Eukaryota; kingdom Metazoa; phylum Chordata; class Mammalia; order Primates; family Cheirogaleidae; genus Cheirogaleus; species Cheirogaleus medius. Next base: position 17,529,413 of record VBSM01000361.1, read on the forward strand.
CCATGTAGCTTGGCATGATGGAAAGTGGCACTGGTTGGGGATGCAGATGGTCTGAGATCAAATCCTAACTCTACCTCTTAAAGCGATGGGATGGTGGGCATCACTTGAATTTTTTAAGCCTTAATTTCCTAAACTATAAAATGGGGATAACAATCCCTTTTCTCTATATCTCATGAGTTTATGACATGGATAGCATGAAAAAGTGAATATAAAGGCACGATGTAAAGTATAGGTTTAGGAAGGTGCTATATGAAAGCAAAGGATTATTCTGCCCCATCTTATAAAGTAGCATGGCATACTGAACAAGGAAGTGGGGACTGAGTCATGGCTGTAAGTGGTGCCGTGACTTTTATGCAGGATACCATCTATAAACATAGGTAGCTTTCTCTTTCTTCTTCAGATAGAAGCTAAGATTTTTTTTTTTTTTGTGATATTTACTAGGAGATCAGTGTGGGAGGGGAAGAAGATCAGAAGAATTATGAAATTAAGCTCCTTAAACCCTTTTCTGATAATTTCAACCTTGATGTACCAAGTAATTCTGTGTTTTATTTTGCACCCATGGGGAAAACAATTACATCTTTCTCAGTCTTAGCTTAGAAGAATTTATCTTATCTCATACCTGACTTAAATATATTTAAATGTAGAGTGTGTACTCTGCAATAGCTTCCACAGTGTATGCAATTGCAATATCTCCAACATAGGAGGAGGACTATGAATATGGTCAGTAACACAGGCATATAAAACTAAGCTGAATTTAGAGATTATGCCACTCTTTTCACAAAACATTTCTTTACAAATTTAAAGTCAATTCCTGGAAATTGGAATTGACTTTATATGTAATGAATACAAATATAAAAATCATAAAAGCTGAAGATAAAATTGAAAGAACATTGAAGATCTGGGATAAACAGAGACATAAAATATACAATTGTTCCTCTGTATCTGTGGAGGACTGATTCCAGTACATCCTTGGATTCCAAAATCTGTAGATGCTCAAGTCTTCTGTACAAAAAGGCATAATATTTGCATATAACCCACATGCATCTTCCTGTATACTTTAAATCATCTGTTTATTACTTCTAATACTTAATACATATATACTAGAGTTATAATACTTTTAATAATTTCTCAGTTGATATTATTTCTAACTTGATTTTTTCTTTATCTCATTTTCCAAAGCAGATATTTGTAGTACTCAAATAATTTGCTGGTCTCAAAAATGCTCTTCTGGATGAGATCTCAACTTCATAACCTTTCGTATGGAAGACTTGACATTCCCATTCATTAAATGGTAAGAGAAATGGAGCTAGGGTCAAAACAGAGAGGGCAAACCTTCAACAGCAGGGTAACAACTGTGTCTTTGAACTTCTCTTTTAAATGCTATAAGGTTGCCTTTCCCTCTTGGTTCTGCTATTAATACCTAATACAATGTAAATGCTATGTAAATAGTTTTTATGCTGTATTTTTTAATTTGGGTTATTTTTTATTACTGTTTTGTTGTTTTTTACTGTTTTTTAAATATTTTCAATCTACGGTTGGTTGAATCTATGAATAGGGAACTCATGCATAGGGAGGGCTGACTCCTGACTCTCAATTCATTGAGACATTTTGCCTAATGAACTAAAAGTAGCTTTTGCAACCAGAAAGATTAGATTTCTGAGTTTTCTATTTCTCCCCAAATAAATGTTGGATAAGAAACCCACTCTCTCCTGTTTCACAGCCCTAATCTGTGCCGCAAATGAATAAATGAACAAATAATCTTCAACTTGGAGGCAACTGTGAAATCTCCCCCATGACTGCAACCATAAGCTCAGTTTTCCAGGGAAAATCTAAGAGAAAAACAGGTAAACTTTTGGAGATGTGAAAAAACCACCGAAACACTTGAAACCAGCTAGGGAAATTGTGCAAGGTAATTTTTGATTTTATTTGTTCTGGGAATTTTTGAAATTTGTAGTCAATACAGAACATGAAAACAAAGAAAACAAACACCTTGGGACAACTAAACTAATAATAACACTTCAATTGCGATGTCTTCTAAAAAGTGACCACTGCCACATCCACACAGTCTGGGTAACTATAACATCTTGAATCTGTCATCAACATTCTAATTCACTCTATCACTTGTTTTATGATACAATTTACACATTCATAAATCTAATGGAAAGAATTCATAGCTATCAAATATGAGTACAAATTATTCCATTAGTGAGTTTCAGGTCAGGTGCTCACAAAATTAAAATTACATGTATTCTTCCCGTAATCTCCAGTCATGTAGTGGAGCTTGATTAACTGAGGTTGATTTTGAATCTGAACCCTGATAAGCTATACATAACATTAAGCCCTTTAAATTTGAAATCAAGTCCAAATTTTTTTAAGCATGTGCATGTGGAAATTCACAAAGGAACTCAGAAAGATTCAAGTAATGTTAGGTGGGAATTCAGCTTGCCTTTGCATTTCTGAATTGTATGAAACTGACTTCCAGATTCATAATCTATTATAGTAAGACAATGGTCAATGAGACGTAATCTTCAGCTAAACCAAGTATATGCAGTAATAGGTATAAAAGTTAAATCAAATAATGGGCATGATGATTTTCCTGAAGAGACACCTCAAAAAAGAATGCCATTGTGATATGGTTTTAATTCATGCAGTGTCAGGAAGCAACAAGCTTATTGCCATATACTGACCTTCCATGCATGCTCTTTTATGGGGACTTTGCACTGATTAAGTTTCATTACTCTAAGAAATAGAGATTTTTATTCCCATTTTATATATAAGGAAACAACAATTTAATGAAGTTAAATAACATGTTCAAGTTTATCCAGTTTGTGGATCTAATGATTATTTGGGGTTTAAATAAGGAATAATGAAATCAAATGTACCATGACAATTCAATGGGAATCAGCTTTCTTGAGACTAAAATTAAAATTACTTCATAACTAAATTAACATTCATTTCATATATTTTTCTCCACCTTTCATTCTCTTATTCACTCAGAAAAGGCCCTGAGTGCCAACTCTGTCTTTCACTACACTTGTGTTAGAAGAAAGACACAGTTTTTGCTCCCATGAACTTAGAGTTTGGTGGGGAGTCAAACATATGAACTATTGGTAATTGAAGACAAGAATCCTGCTTGTCTTCTGAAATTATAAGCTCAATTCTTCCATATACTAAGAAAACAATAAAAATTGGGATACTATTTGGGGCATATGAAGAACATTTTTCCTTACTCTGTCTAGGGTATGATGTGACCATTAAGAGCTGAAAGGAGCACGACAGAGGCAAAACAATCATGAAATGGAGAGGGAATCTCTTCATAGTCCTTGGCAAGGGTGATCTCTAAAACTGATGCAACGGACAGCTATCAGAGCCCAGCTCCCAGGGTAAGTAACTTAACTTCTCATAAAACTCTTCCGTATGATAACTCCTTATAGATATTGTCAGACAGGGTTATTTTAGATTAATAAAGGTGCATACTCTTAGCCACATCAAAAATATTCTAGATTAATGAAAGGTAGAAAGAATGGAGGAAACAAGTTATTTTTTACATCTTCAATATTAGACTCTCCAATATGTCTTTAGGAACATTTTTATAAGTGCCTTGGTGGTGGTCTTTGGCATGCATACCATCAAGACTTTGATTATTTGTTTTTTCCTATATATGGAGGGGACAGACTATTTGGGGGAAGGGTGCATAGATTTTGATATTTCCAAGGGCATGTTGGTTAAGTTTAACCTCTGTAAGGGTAAGACTGTGCTGTTTTTGTTCATCACTCTATCCGCGAAATTTGACACAGTCCCAGACCTTTGCCAGACATATAACATACATTGGTTAAATGAAGAAGTGCTTTAATCAAACGTGATGATTCTTTCCCAACTTGTACTAATAAAAACAACCCATTAATATACTGTCCTATTTTTAATGGTGGAAATCCTTTAAGGCAGGTGAGATACTGATAATGTTTATAGTTGAAAAAATAAAAGTGTCATTAATAAATCAATTGGTTCTGAAATCCACTCTCCCCAAAATCCTTCCATTTCTATATGCAATGTAAATATTGATCATAATCCAACATGAAGTAAACCCCTTAAAATTTCTTCATTTCTTTAGAGAATTGAACCCAGACTTATTTTGAGTATAATTAAAAGTAAGTGTTCACCTTGGTTTGTATCAAAATCAGAAAATAGCTAGAACATTGTCCTTCATGGACTAATGTCACTAACATTATTATTTATTTTGATTAGAAAGGATTTGTTATGAGAGACAATATTTTCCCTCATACCAATTACAAGCAACCACACCCTTTCAAGAGACAAATTAAGTTACTGTCAGGATGACCCAGGAGTTCCTATTTTCCTGACTTTTTGCCTCATGATCATGATAAAAAATGCATCCAGCCTTGTATGTCCAATTTCACTATTTTCTAGTTGTTGTTGTTCATATTTCTTTTCTCCTGGTTGTGCTGCTATTGTCTTCCAAAGCCCCTTTTCCCCATCAACTTCAGATTGAATTGGCTTCCCTCTTTCAAATGGAACTCACCACAGCAAACAGAACAATCAACAAAGGACACCCAAACACCCAACAGCTTGCGTGTGACTCACCAAAACCTAACAGTTTGCTTGTGCTACCTGCTAACATTCTCAAAAACACACAACACACGCATCGCCATAAACCCGCAGCAGTATTTTCACTAAAGGATGAAATCCTGGAACATTTAATTATCTTGAAAGCGAATGGTAATTAAACATTTTTTTTCCCTAACACTGGGAAGCCGGGGTGGTGAAGGCAAGAAAGCTAGGGATTGGAATCCATTATGTGGCTGCAGCTTCTGTCTGGTCGATTTAAGCAGATTGAAACCGGGCAGTCGCACATAACCGCCTCAGGTAAGAGAGCACAGTGTTCCTGTGGGGTTATCAAACCGGCCAGGCCTTGAAGGCAGAGCAAAGCCCTTCCAGTGGGAAGTTCTTCCTAAGTGCTTGCATGGCATCCACGGGATTATCCCACCCCACTCACACATCATCTGGCTTTAAACTTCAGGCCCTCTGGCAAAGAAGAGACGAAACATTCTATCCTCCCCTCCTCCCTCTTATCCCTCGGTTCTGCCTTTCCCATCCTGTTTCCTAGCAGCCGCTGGCTGAGGCCTGCCCTTCTCTGCCAAGCACCAGGCTGGATTAGCTGCAAGCCAATAGCTGGGGGTCAGGATTAAGAGGCCGGCGTGCACTTTAATACAAGCTGCCTATAATTAATGGCATTATTAATAGCTTGACTGAAAAATTCATTAAAAAATCCATTAAAAATAAATACCCTTTTACAAAAGGCATTGCCTTGGGTAAGAAAAACAGAAAAAAGATAAAGGAAAATTGATTGGTGGCTTTCAGTTCACAGAAAGACAGACCATAGTTCAAACTGATTAAAATTGAACATTTTAGATTAAGCACCCTTGCCAAAATATTCTCTGTAGTTACCCAATATGAAAATATTATGATATGTCATATATCTATATTTTTATTTATCAAGTGTGGGGATATAAGACATACAGGTAGCTGCTTGAAAAATAACTTTCTTCAAGTGAACATTCTTGACCCTCGGTAATAGCAGAACGTCCAGTGAAATGCTGGTTAACTGTATCTGATTAACTCAGAGCCACAACTGCCAAAGATCTATCTGTTGAGAAGTAGATTATTTCCCACAAAGTCATGACTTCACCCAATTCTTTAGCAACTTGAATATTTTATGTGTCTGTGCTACCATAGGTCCTTTTTTCTTTTCTTCTTCTTCTTTTTTTTTTT